>OU343161.1:90244384-91444384 GCA_910595825.1 Philhelius pedissequus
TTTACCATGTCCATGCCTAATAGCAAAAAAGAAAAAACGATAAATCAAAAGCTAAAAGAAAACCGTCTCATACATCAGAAGCAACTCAGGCGCTAAATAGTCTGGGGTTCCCAGTATCCGCTCATCCGATACAAGTGCCCCTCGACGAACTGACTTCGGCGTCCGAAATGGCGTATTGACAGTCTTTGGCGTCTTTGGCAACCTAGCTCCCTGATTAATTGGAGACATTGTTGGTTCATCACCACCAATCTTCAGATATTGCACACCTGCACACTTATCCCCCAATAACTCGCGTTTCTTTGACTCTGTTGACAGAGGCAAAGCAAAACGTGTCGCCTTCAACTTTCCTATTAGCCCACAATCTCTACGAGGAGCTTTCTGTGAAGACACTGGTGTCGAGAATACCACATTTGCAACATTTTCATTGATGGGCATCTCATCGTCGGACAGAGATCGAACTTTGAGGACGCCCCTTATTGGCGTTTTTGCTTTTCGCTTTTTTGGCGTACTACTGCCAATGTCTAGGATATCGATTTCCTGCGTAAGTCCAGTGCTCCCAGAACTGGCGTCCACGTCGTAGCCGGAATTGTTGTCCGAACGATTAATTAAATGGATTTTTCTTTTCAAACTCCTGCGGTAAAGGAATCTAGAATCGAAATTATGGAAATAAATGCAAAAATGTGCTACCTCAGGAATTCGGGCCGTTTAAAACTTCGGGAAATATTGCGGAAGGGCGAATGCATGCGAAGGCCACTGAGCTCATTTGTATTACTAACATTATAGCTGCTAGAGACATTGCTGGTGGTTAATTTTGAGAGTGCATGCGAGTGGAAAGCAACAAACCTTCGGGAATAATCCGAGCAGCTAAAATCATCTTTGGAATTGCACATATTTTCGACTTTGTCAATTGACGAGATCTCACAATTAGTATTATTTGAATTGGAATTGCGACTCGACACACCCGAGTCTTCTTGGTTTTTCGAAGTGCGCATTCCCTGTTTAAGAAATAATAATTTTTTAAAAAAAGCAATCAAAATCCGAATAAGAAAATTCGAAAAACCTACCATTGAAAATTCAAACGATGTCTTACTCACATCTTCATCAGTCTCGGGCTTTTGAAGATTTAAATTCAGTACGTTTTCTTTTTCTTCTGATTGTGCTCTCGAAGCGTTATCCTGACAAGCCTATTTTGGCATATTTATTTTCGGGGAAACAATATTCTCAATTCATGTTTGTTTACTTACATTACAACTGTTTTCATTCTGCTGTTTACATTTGCTACTGTTATCACTGTGGTCTGATTTGTCAATTGAATGGAAGTCAGTTGGTGAATTTTTGCTGCTTAACTCTGTTGATGTGCAAGTATGGTATGATGATGAACTATCTGCTGTCTATTTAGAAAAATAAAACGTAATTTTTAATTGGGGCGTGAAAGGTATTCTATGAACCTACTTGAACACAGGTATGCGGTGTTGTTATTGATATATTTATGTCTTCAGCTGAGAAAAACGGTGATACCCCAGAAATTTTGCTGTCGTTTATTTTTTCACCATTGCATGACGTATCTACTTCGCTATCTGATGATTCCAAGATTATATCTTCAAATATGTATTTAAATAAAAATATAATTTAAATAAAAATGTGGAATATTATATATTTTGGGTGTTTGTCCGAATTCAAGCCTCAATGACTGAACGGATTTTAATGAAATTTTGTAGGTGGATAGATGATGGCACAAGATTCTCGTGGAATATAAAAGCCTTAGCAACGCAGGGGTACCTGATAGTTTTAATATAAAACACAGCTTTAGCCCGCAGTTGGTTTCATATAGTTTTTTGGTTGAAGTTTTGTACCGTTGAAAAAAGAACAATTTTTTAAACTACTTGAAAAGCGTATAAAAAGGCATAACCAATTCCAAGAGTTTACATTAGCAATTTTTTTCAATCTTTATAGTTTAGAGCAGTGTTTTTCAAAGTGTGGTTCGCGAAGCCCTGGGGGGTCGTGGTCGCAAGTTAGTAAGATTAAAAAACAATTGTTGGCCAAATTCCTAAACGGAAGATTAGCAAGACAAAACTCAACTTAAGAAAATGTACGACCCCGGTTAAAATTTAAAAGCAAGTTAATTGCGCAAAATAACTTTAAGACTTACAGAGAAGAAAAAAGAATAATCTGTGTTTTGAGACAGTCTGCATTACAGAGATTTTTATGTTTGCATTTAGGGGCCGTTTGCTAAGCATTTTTTGCGCAAGATTTGCTTCTAGAATTTGCCCATGTCAGTCCTGTAGTAAACAAAATAAAACACAGAATTTTTTTAAGTGAAACGGGTGTGTCTGCTTATTTTTTAAGGACTGTTTTAACTTTGGTTTTATCATTACGACGTTAACAGTTAAATTATTTTCAACCTATTTCTCTTCTTAATTTTTTTTCAATAGAACGTGAATTTACAGTTGGGCTGATATATTCAAAAAAGGATTTGTTCCCTTCTTTATCCATTTAAAGAATCCAGACATGGAAAGTAACTTGATAGCATCTTTTCCAAATTATGCAAACTCAGTGTCATGAGAGGAATTTGAGAGCTTACTGATACGATTATACAGGGTGGCACACGAATCGGGCTACAAAAATAACGTAAACTTTTTTTCAGTGTGAGTAATCGGCTTATTTTTTTTTATTTTATAGGCTACTATTTAAATTTATCAAAATGAATGCTTGGGATACTGAAAAAATGATTTGGATAGTGCAGCTATACCATTCTTTGCAGTCCGTCATTTCCGTCCAAAGGGAATTTAGGCTGAAGTTTGCCGGTACTCCCCCGAGTAGATGGACCATTATGAGGCTGGTGAACATGTTTGCCGAATTTGGAAGCATCGAACG
This sequence comes from Philhelius pedissequus, assembly GCA_910595825.1. Lineage (NCBI taxonomy): Eukaryota > Metazoa > Arthropoda > Insecta > Diptera > Syrphidae > Philhelius > Philhelius pedissequus. Next base: position 90,247,259 of record OU343161.1, read on the forward strand.
AAGACCGTATCATCGAGATCCCAATGTTCGGGTTCAGGATACAATCGTGGCTGTTGCATCGGCAATACAGGCAAATCCAAGTATTTCGACTCGAAACTTATCGCGCCAAATTGGAGTTAGCAGACATTACAACGGATACTTCATGATGACTTAAACTTGTTTGCGTCCAAATTATAAGCAAGTTAAACACTCAGGATTTACCTGTTCGCATGGAATTTTGCCGAAAAATAATTACAATGGCCGAAGAAGACAACACATTAATAAATTGTTTGTTCATGTCTGATGAGGCCCATTTTGACTTAAACGGCAATTTTAACAAGCAAACAAGCAAAATTACCGTATATGGAGTGAATCTAATCCAGAAATGCTCCATGAGACGGAACTGCACCCAGAACGAGTCACTGTGTGGTGCGCTATTTCATCAAGGTGTATTGTCGGGCCATACTTCCTTGAAGAAAACGGTGTAACACAAACTGTCAATGGGGACCGTTATTTAAAGATGTTGAAGGAGTTTTTTTTACCCATTTACCCAGAACTTCGCCGAAGAGGTATCCCTTTCAGCAGGATTTGGTTTCAACAAGATGAAAGTTCACACGTAGCCACAAAAGTTATGGCGGAGCTCCAACGAAAATTCCCAAACGAATTGATATCCAGAAACTGCACTTTCCGCTGGCCCCCAAGGTCACCTGACCACACTGCACCAGACTTTTTTATGGGGTTATCTCAAGCAGGAAGTGTACAAAACGAAACCCAGGAATTTGACTGAATTGAAGCAGTCCATTAAGACAATAATTGAGGCGATCCCAATTTCAACCCTTTAGACCGCAATGAACAATTTTCTGATCAGGTGCCGCATATGCGTGGATGAGCGTGAAAGTCATTTGCGGTAGATTATCTTTAAAAACTATTAGTTATTTAAAATAAAATTTAATTTTTAATCCAATAAAAAAAAAATAATGAAATTAATTAATCGATTTAAATAAAAGTTACTTAAATTTCTTATTGTAGCACGATTCGTGCGCCACTCTGTATCAATTAATCTGAATAAATGTCTTTGAAAATCTTCTCAACACAGAGATGTACAGATGTACCACGCTGCGAGTTTCTTTTAACATCTGATGACGACGAAGACGAAAAACTAAATAGAAAATATTGGTTTGACATTGTAGTATGAATGTATTAGTGCTTTTTGAGTTGATTCTGGTTTCAAATCAAGAAGAGAATTTCTCTTCTCAGAATAGTCCGAAGATGATTTTTTGCCAATTGAATGGTTTTAGAAGACTTCAAGTTGCTTCAGAATGCTTCTGGATATCCAATGGAAAACCAAATGTATCCATTATGCTCATTCGTAGACAACACATCCCAACACTTTTGTCGTTTTTATTTGGTAATTCGGAAGCTTTCTGGACTGTTCTGAAAGTGTTCATTTGGCAAATCACAGTTCTGATTCTGAAAGAGAATTTGGCTTCTGGATTTGAAATCAGAATCGAAACCAGAAGCTCTCATACATTCATATACTTGAATGTCAAACTCCACTCTTGTCGTTTTTTCTATCATAATTGTGCAACAAACATTTATTTTTGATTGTGATTATTTTCAGATACACCATTATTTTCACATACATATACAATCACATTAAAATTCAGAATAGTCAGAAACAAAAAAAGTGTTTAGTTGAGATCCGGGATTCCGGTTTAGAAAATAAAAACATTAATTGAAGAAAACGCAAACAATATGTTTATATTATTTTTGTTTTTGTTTTAGTGGACTGTGTGGATTTAAAGCCAATTGAATGAATTTGTGACCTTTAGTCCAAAATGCGTTTCGCCCAGGTACTACAGCTGGGCTCATCAGTTAGATGCTGTAGTACCTTTCTAAGACGCATTATTTTTTGATCGATGTTTACCGACTTTAATAAAACTTACAGCGATTACAGCATCTAACTGATGAGCCCAGCTGTAGTATTTTTTTAAATACAAAATTTCAAAATTGGTATCACAATTTTATGTATTTAATAATGTAAAAAATCCTCATCCGCTTTCGAAGTATTGAATTAAAATTCTTTTTTCAAAAATCCAAAAAATATATTGTTCGAAAATGTTGGTATACAATATTATTAAGAATTCGAAGGAACTCCTATATAAAAATTTTGATCGTCGAAAGTCGAAAATTAAAAAAAAAAATGTTTATCAGACAGGTACCGTTAATAACAAAATATTAAAAAAAAATTAGACCAACATGTAGAATATGTAAGATTTTTTTTATCAAAATTGTTAGAGCTGTTTTCGAGATAATTATGATGGTAAAAAAATTATATGGCAGTTTTTTTTTATAAGCTTGCACGCGCTCAAGGGATTATGATTACCCTTTATATGTTTTTAACATAGCGCGGGCGGCTGTGGCGGCAGGAATGGCGGCTGAACTAATGCGGATACAATTACCGTGTCATGCTTATGAGTATACTAGTTTACTCAATAACACGTTGTTAGTGTTATGCCTGAACATCATGTAATGAGTAAACCAGCAACTCATTTTCAATTTTTTTAGAATCGGGCCTACGACCACGAGGTTGACAGGCGAGCACACAACTATCGCGCCACGGCCACCCCAGGTACAGTTAGTTAGGGCTAAAAAGCGATTCAAAAATCTATTTGAGATAATCCCCTAAAACGCTAAATACCAAGTTCGAAGAAAATCGCTTCAGCCGTTTAGGGTGTAGCTTTTACATATAGTACCTAATTCGCAATTAAAATGACTTGGTGTATTTTATAATTTTGTATATAATCACCTCCAAAAATATGACGATCTCTTCAGGCAGTACTTACGAATGTCAAGGTTTTATTTTTAAAATCTTTAAGCCTGTCCTTGCATATGCCGGACGGATTTGAACAGTTGAAATTAAAATTTCCCTTCTGATTTTTGCCATATAGGCGTTTTTCTTTTTTCGTTCAGAGCAGAGCACTGAACAGAGTTCGAACACATAGATTCTGCACTGAACTTGTTCCAAAAAGAGCGAGCTCTGAACACTGATATGTTTTTTAAACACCCTTGAACCACACAAACCATAACACGTTTTTATTTTAACCATAAACAGCAATATAACACAAAACCTACACTTTTTGTACACCCAGATACAGAAAATCAACAAGCGATCAAATTCTTTCATCAACTCATGTATTCAATTATGTTTGAGCACGTCGAGTGCGTTCTACACAAGTTCAGAACCAAAAAACAAACACACATTTGGAGCTCTGCATGCTCTGAGTTAAAAAGAAATACAAACAAATTTTTTGACAACTTAGATTCTGCTCTGAACTAAAAAAGAAAAACGCCTAATTTATGCCTCGCTCAGCTTTATACTAAAATAATAGAACAGATTTGAAAGCTAAGATATGACGCTTGCCGCTCAACGACTGTGTATGGCCACCTCCAAATAACTTCATGTGTTTCAATTTTTTTTTTTGCTGCACTGAATGAAAATAAGGACGAATACTGATATATAATACTGAAACATTATTACCATTTTTGTAGAAAATAAAGTCGACTAAAAAAAAGAACAAATTCGCCTCTATTCCCATTCGACCAATTCGACCTTATTGCTATCTAACTTATTTCATGACACCCATTTTCCAATAATATTAATGCGGCAGTCACTGTTTTGTTTTTTGATAGGAAATCATGCTTAATCCAGACAAAGTCTACAACAAAAATGTGTGTGAAACTGACACTAAAATTGTCTATCAAAGTCAAATTATGCCATATCAATATCTGAGTAGCTATATAGTGTGTGCGTTGAACGCTTATTGAGCAACCATATCAAAAACGCAGTTGATCAACTTGAAAAACTTTTTTTTTTTTTGGTAAAATCGAACAAGTTCAACTAGTGTACGAGGTTAATCAACATTTCACATGTAATTTTTTTCGTCCAACGTTGGAGTTGAATGAAAAGTTGAACAAACTAGATGAGCACGTAGTGGATGATCGGAAGTAAAACTCAACTCCAATTTTTTTGTTTAAATAGATAAGTTCAAATAAAAAGTGTATTTTATGAAATTATTGTCATTGTTTGTCCCCACGCTAGGAAGCATTCTTTTCTATACATCCAGTTTTAATTGGATGCCGCCCGTGGGTTATAATGAGATAGTAAAGAAATGTAGGCTCAAACCCCCCAAACCAATTACCTAAACCACAGCCAAATAATATATGAAATCAAAACAATACTCTTAACATCTGTACATTTAACGTTAGAACTTTAATGACAGAAGAGCGACAAGAGGAATTGAAACTTGCAATAAAAAACATAAGCTGCGATGTAATAGGACTATGCGAAACTAGATTGTTTGGACAGAAAATAATTGAATCTGACAACGGCATATTCTGTTATATTGGACAAACTAAAGGGCTCTATGGAGTTGGGTTTCTTATAAAACAACATTTGAAAAAACATATTCTTGACATCAAACTATTCAACGAGAGAATTTGTTCATTAAGTATTGACATACAAAATAAAAAAATGAACATTATCCAAGTTTATGCACCAACAACCAATGCATCTGACGAAGAAATCGAATACTTTTACCAGAATTTAGAGAAGGCCTTTAAAGAAACAAAGATAGAGGTTATGTATGTAATAGGCGATTTTAACGCAAAACTCGGGACAATGGAAGATGGAGAACAGCAGCTATTTGGACCTTTTGGATATGAACGAAGAAATAAGCTTGGAAGTAGGCTTATGACGTGAATGCAAGAAATGTACCTGGCTTTTTGGAAACTCCTGTTTTAAGAAAAATGGTAAAAATAAATAACTTAATAAAACAACTTAAAATAATAAAAAACTTACAATTTGAAAGTGACCATAAAATAGTAAGAATGAAAGTAAATATTGACCACAGCACATTAATAAGAAACCATCAAAAACTATTCCTTCCCAACTCCATTTCTTCTTCATCTATCACATCATATAATGAATCTTTGACAAAAAAAAAATAGAAGAAACCATAAACTTAACAATCTCCAGAACATATACAACCAGTTAGAGCAAATTATAAAAACCACAGCGAAAAACGAATTGATGAAACCAAAAACCAAACAAATTGACAAGCCAAAATCACTTGAGACCAAAACCCTTATCAACCAGAGAGAAATTCTGAGACAAAAGATAAATCCGACAGAAAATGACAGAGAAGAATTAAGAAACATCAGCAAAACTATAAAGAATAAAACTAAAGACAATGTTCAAAAATATAATGAAACAAAAATCAAAGAGATTCTTAAGAACACAAAATCGATCGAAAAAACAAAAAAATTCATAAATTGTTAAAAAGAATGTATAGTTTCACTGAAACAAAGAAACAATACTATGACAAAAAGAAAAGATATTAACGAAACAGCAACAAGTTTCTTTGAATAATTGTTCAAATCAACCAAAGCCATAGCTATTGACACAAATTCGGACATTTCATTTGACAGCTCTGAGAATGACACCGTATTTCTCCTCAATGAAATTGACGTATCATAAGCTATAGACAGTTTAAAAGCCGAAAAAAGTGCAGGTTGTGATGAAATTAAAGGCGAAATGCTGAAATATGGAAAAGATTCTCTGACACCAACCCTAACAAAAATCTTTAACATAATTTGGACAACCCAACGGATACCCATACAATGGCAACAAAGCACAATAATACTGCTACATACGAAAGGAGATTAGGACAACATAAATAATTATAGACCGATAAGCCTGATTTCTACAATATACAAGCTTTTCTCGAAGACAATATATAATAGAACTAAAGAAGCACTCAATAACAAGCAACCAAGAGAGCAAGCTGGATTTAGAGAGGGCTTCTCAACAACTGACCATCTTTAGACAATAAACCAGCTCATCGAAAAACATAACGAATTTAAAAAACAACTTTACCTTTGATTCAAAATAGCTTTTAACGGCCTTTAGTCCAAAAAAAAATGGCGTTTCGTCCCGGCGATCTCACATGGACTCATCAGTTGACTTGTCAATACGCAATATTTGTTGGACTAAAGGCCTTTAAAAGCTATTTTGAATCAATAATTCAACAAGTCAAAATATTATAGTGCTAAGTCTTCTACTTGGCTGATGTATTTCAGTATTATATAGAATTTGTATTATTAAAAAAAAACTTTACCTTTGTTTTATTGACTTTACCAAAGCTTTTGACACCGTGGAACACAGCAGTATATAGACGGCACTAAGTAATCAAAACATTCATCCCACCCTTATAAAGACGTTTTAGAAATATATACAAAAATAACACCGCCAAGGTAAAAACTGACAAGCTTGGAAATGATTTCCATCTAAAAAGTAAGACAGGGTGATAATATGTCGCCGCCATTATTCTCTGCTGTCCTGTATTCAAGTCTGGGGAGAATACTTGATAACTTAAGATTCGCAGATGACATTGTTCTACTGTCGACCTCACCTACAAAGATACAGACAATGTTGAATCAACTCGCAATTATCTGCGAAAAAGTTGGACTATGTTTAAACTTGACAAAAACAAAAATAATGACCAATCACATAAAAGAAGATATATTCCTGAAAAATGATAAAAAAAGACTATGTTGAGGACTACATGTACATGGGACAAATAAAATCGTTTGAAAAACGAGAAGAAAAAGAAATAAATAAACGAATAACAAATGGATGGAAACAGTACTGGAGTTTAAACGAAATATTGAAATCAAACCTAAGCAGTGACCCAAGGAAATATGTAATCGACTCAACAATACTACCTGTTTTGACGTACGGGCTGCAGACCCTAATACTAACATCAAATCATCAAGAAAAACTGAGAATTTGCCAAGTGAAAATTGAAAGAAAACTTTTGAATATAAGAAAAGTACAAAGAATATGCAACGAGGAAATAAGAAGAAGAACAAACATAGTTGGCGTAATACAGCGAGCGAAACAATTGAAACGGAGCTGGACAGTACATATATCCAGAACAGAAGACTTTATCTGACGAAAGCAGACCAACGAATTCAACAACAGCTGGTATAATGTTACCAAAAACAGAGCTATATGGACAACAATGGAGGAGGCTTATGCCGGATAAGAAAGAATCGAAATAAAAAATAAATAAACACAAAAAATGAATTAAAACTTTTATCTAAATATAAAAACTAAGTATTAAATATTAAGATCAAGAGAAACTAGCGATAAGAATTATCTTTTTTATTATTTTATGGAACCATTTTTAAAACTTTAAAAATTGGCAAAATAAAGCTTCAAATAATAATAATAATAAGTAAAGACGTTAATTGTCAAATCACTGTGCCAATAAAAATTCTTTTAATAACTTTGAATGACTTACAACAACTTGAATGTGCTACCACCAAGTTTTTCTCAATTATTTTTGGCTGGAATAAGGTCGATCATCAGATTCCTTTGTTCTAGTGGTGCTGGTCTACTTTTTCATTTTGATTGAAAAACTTCTTGTGCTTTCATCGTGTATTGAACCATGAAGCCAACATAATACGCCAGCGAGCCCACATGATCAGATTCAACCCAATGCAGATTTTTCTGTTTATCAATTGCATTGAAACGACTAGCGCTTTTATTAGCCACACAAGTTTGTGGTTGTTCATTCGGATTGTTTTTTATTTTCTCCTTAATCGTTTATAAGTCAGCACCAATAGAGCAAAGGAATCTGATGACCGACCTTGGCAAGTCGTGAAATAGCTAATGGGTCCGCCATCTAACGTTTTTTTTTTCAACTAGTGCTTATTTCGTGAATGGTAACACTTAGCTCATGTCTGATTTGACAGATAATTAGTTTTATCCTTCCGCTGAACGAATATGGTTATGTATACGCTTGAACAACGCTCGCTAAGTGGGCCTGCGATCGACTTAGAAAGGATGCCGATTTTGCCAAAAAAAATCATTATTTTCAGATGAAGCTCATTTTGATCTTGGCGGGTATGTAACAAGCAAAATTGTCGCATTTGGGACACAGAAAACCCGCACGCATACATTGAAAAGCCGATACACCCAAAACGAGTCACTGTTTGGTGCGGATTTTGGTCCAGAGGCATAATTCGAAAATGAGCAAGGAGTGGCCGTTACAGTCAATGGCGATCGTTATCGGGCCATGTTGAACGAATTTTTGTTCACAAAAATTGAAGAGGAGGATATTGGCAATATTTGGTTTCAACAGGACGGCGCTACGTGCCATACAGCCGAAGCTACACTCGATGTTTTGCGCCCATTTTCAAAAAAAAAAAAGTTATTTGGCGGAGAAAAAATTTGGTGGTACCACACTCAAGTTGTTGTTGGTCATTCAAAGTAATTAATGATACAAAAAGCAAGTGTTATCATACAAAAATTTTATGAAAAAATTCTTTCTTATCTTTCTATTCCTTCCGAAAATTATTATTATTATTATTGTTTATTTGAATTACACTTTTGAGGAAAATATATTTATAATAGAATTTAAGAGAAAGTTTATTGCAACAATCAGAATGATGTTGCAACAAAAAAACAAAAAAAGAATTGCTTACCACACTTGCTGTTTTTGTTAACTGCATTGGGAAGATGCGAGTGAGCTGCTTCTTGTTTCTTTTCGGAACCAAAAGAAAGATGCGATGTAAGAGAAAGCAGTTGCCCAGGAGTCCTGGCATTCAAGTTGGGCGAACAGTTAATCAAATCAGATATTTCAAGATCTGAAAATGCATAAATTTAGAGAACCAGACACTTATTCAATACGAACTCAGGCATCTACCTCTTCTTAATTCAATTTTGCTCAGGCCAAAGTCCGTCAGCTTTACGTGACCAGTGGCGCAGAGCAACATGTTATCCGGTTTGATGTCCCTGTGCACAATTCCATGCTCATGCAGGTATTGCAAAGCCAAAGTAATCTCTGCCACATAGAATCTAGCAGCGGGTTCATCAAAGAAACCATACATAGCCAGCAGGGATTTCAAATCCCCGCCAACCATGTACTCCATTACGAGATAAACATATGAAACAGACTGCAACGAGTAGAACAGACTCACACAGAACGGACTGCGTGACAATGCGAGAGCATTGCGCTCTGTGATAACCTGGGATACCATGTTCTTGTTTATCATTTCCGACTTCCTCATAACCTGTCCAAAGAATGAATCGAGTATTTACCGATCTCAAATCAAGGATACTTTCAACTCACCTTAATAGCAAATAGCTTATTGGAATCACTGTTCTTGTAGCCGAGGAATACTTTACCGAATGCTCCTCTCGAAATCGGTTTGATTATAACGAAATCTTTTATCGTAGGAACCTGCAATGGAGACCATTTCATATGGGTTGTCAATTTTTTATTTAGCGGGACTTCCCTAAAAACATTACCTTCAAATTATTTTCGTATTTTGTTGTTAAAATATTGATTTTATCAAGCAATTTTTCTCCATCGATGTGAACACTCTTTTTTGGCGTTTTGTTGTCGCTGAAGTAGTTTTCCATTTTATTCGAATGCAGTTAGCTTTGCAGATTATTAGACTACTTTGTAATTAATTAATGAGATGCTATGGCCATGAAGACATTAGCATTTTTGAAATTTGTACACACGTTTTTTCAATAAGATTTTGGACAAATTGCTTGTGAAATGTTTAAACCGCTTTTCGAAAAAGAGCTAACAGTTTTTGAAAATAATGCATTCAAATGAAAAATCTTTTGACAGATTTTGACAAATGCCCGATGACAGCCGAATTTGTGCGAATGAACGCATTCAGTTCCAATAAGGTTTTTAACCGGTAATGGTTGTTGTATGGGATAGGTGAATGTGTTATACAAAACATAATCAAAATTTTAACAGAATTTGTATGCCTGAACCATATTTATTGTTTGCGGGTATATTTTATTAAAGTTTTTTTTTGGGTTTTCCATGTAATTGTGTTCCCTGTAGAATTTCGTTGTTTTGTTGGAAAACAATGAAAATTGTCCATTTTTACTTCGGCAGCGTATGTACTTCAAATTTCATATATGCATATTTTTTCAATAGAAATATTTGAAACGGTTTTGCTAGCATATACATAAACCATAAATTAAAGTGGTTGAATTATACAATTCCGTGTATTCAGGTGAAAATTTATTTTTTTATACACTAGACGCGTTCCATGTAAAGATATAAGACGGTGTTCACATTGAGTGTGTTTCTTTATTCGTTCTGGTATGTCCAGAATATTCGGAATACCAAATTTGCGTTTCTTTATTCCAAGGAATATTCCGGATAAGCTATTTTGTTGTTTCGTTATTCATTCTAGAACGTTTGGAATGCATTCTTTTTATTCCATGTTAAACACGGAATGTAAAGAATATTCTCGGGATAAACCCCTCATATGAATGCAAAAAAAATGACAGAAGCCAAAGACAAAAACCAAGTAAGCAAACATAATGGATGACCAAACAGTTTTTATTAAATGTGAGTTTTAATTAATTAATAAATCAATAATATTTATTGTTAAGTTATTGACCAATTGGTTAAATAATTATAGGTGTTCGAGATTTAAAATATATCTCTCGTCTGTTTTGGTCGTAATGTTTTTTTAATGAAACAATTTCATTTCCTTTCCCGACGTTTCGACGGTGGTTGCCGTCTTCTTCAGAGGATCTTTTATTTACAAAAATAAATTGAACATATTATACACATAAGAACATTTGGTGTAAGATTTTGGCAAACTTACCTTTAGTAGGTATTACAGATATACATAAGTAATACAATGAAAGACAAATATAAGGCAATTAGTCCTATTCTACCACATCTGTTATTCTGCTATGAATTTTCTGTTATAATGCATAACAGATATTCACCATAATTGGTTTTCAAGAGTTCGATCTTTTATAAAAGTCTGTTATGCAACTTTGAAAAAGAAACATTTATACAAACAGACCTAAAATCTGCTATCAAATTATCAGCTGTAGTAGGTAAATAAAAACTCGCGGCAGCTGGCACTAATGAATGACAATATAAAATTAACCTGCGGAATTATTGTGTTTTGTTTCACGTACATAAATATGTAATAATTACTACTTACTTAGGTGGCGCTACAGTTCGGGACGAACCTGGGCCTCAACCAACATGCCTCTCCAGCTAGCTCGGTCTTTGGGTAGCTGCATCCAGTTACGCACTCCAAGTTGGTTGAGGTCATCTACCACTTGAGCGCGCCACCTTAGGCGAGGTCTTCCTTGACTGCGTTTTCTCTCTGGGTTGGAATCGAAGATCCTGCGAGCCGGAGCATTATTGCCCATACGCTCTATATGACCTAGCCATCTTAAACGTGATATACGTATTTTTTGTACCAGGTCAATGTCATGTAATAATTAATCTTTGTAATTTCTCCCAAACAGTTCCTGATCCTGAATTATATATGTATATCCAATATAAAAAGTTGTACAAACGAACTCCGGGAAGATAAGCGTTACTTTCTTTTACGTTTCTTTCATCAAAATGTGTTCTGTGCTTTCGTGTATTGAAATAAATAGTTTGAAATTACTTTTCATGTTTGTGTTATTATTAATATTACTAAATATTACTAAAATACATAATAACAGTATTTTAGTAATATTTTGTTATATCTGTCCTTTAAAGAACAATTCATTAACGAAATAAGAGTTTTTACTTCATATATTGAAATCTTTTATGATAAGAGTAACAAAAATGTGTCTTTTATTCTTTTATGATTCATAAAAGATTCCATAACAGATTGTTGCATGCTGAATATGAAAAATGCAGTTCGTAAAAGACTTGTTAAGAATTTCGAAGTTTTGACAGCTCATAAGCAGATTTCTTAACAGATTTCATAGAAGATTTAGCATGCCGAATACCAAAATTATAATTCATAAAAGATTTTTTGACAGCTTAAACTTTTGTATGCAAATTCATAGCAGAATAGCAGAATAACAGAATAAAAGATCACGCCGAATAGGCCTAAATGTTAAGAAAAAAGAATTTTCTTTGATATAAAAAAACACTTCGATTGAACTTTAGTCGGCTTTAAATTGTCACGGATTCTGCCTAGTCACCAAAGAGCAGTAAGCCGATGAAATGTTTTGGCTGTCTAGTTTACGATTCATATTGTTTTTGTTAGTAATAATATGAAGCGTTTGTAGAGTATACCGCTTGGAGACATGTTTCTCCCTATCCAGGATTTCCACTCTGTCAAAATCTGGTTTGTGTCCACGCTCGATGGAGTGTAAGGATTTCGGATTTGTGGTTGGAAATTCGTTGACGAAGAAGTTGTTTCGATTTACCGATATAGGAAAGATTGCAATTTTCTTCCGCATTGCCACGACAGTTAATTTTATACACTACGTCTGTGCACATATCCATTTCCGTTTTTGTTTTTATGTTGGTGAAAAGAGGTGACAGCGTCCTATTGGTTTTGTACGCTAAACTGACGTCATTAGTACTATTTTTTACCGTCTCTTCAAGGTTTTCTGATAGTTTGGTAACATAAACTATACTCTTATAAATACCTCTCTCTTTTTGCCGATTATCAACAAGAGCTTTGTGTTTTTGGCGAAGTATCAAGCTCCGTATGATTTCCATTGGATAGCCATTTTCTAGGAGGATTTGTGTGACTATTTTCTCATTTGCGGCGTGAAATTCCCGGTCACTCAACGCAAAGACTTTTTGAACTAGATTAGATGCTGTATTAATAAGAATATGCTTTGCTTGATTAGATCTAAAGTTGACAAGTCTTCCAGATGCTGTGTCTTTCTGATACCAATTGAAAGAGAGTCTATCATTAACCCAATGAATTTTGACGTCTAAGAACGTTATCGCTCTGTTTTGTTCCCTCTCAACGGTAAATTGTATTTTTTCATGATATGAATTAAGGCATCGTAAAACATTGTCGACCTCCCCCTCATTAACAACTGCAAATATATCATCTAAAATGAATTTTTATTACAACACAAAGCACGGAGAGTTGCTAGTTTCACCATCAGACTTTTTTATATTGTAAATAAGGGTTGAAAACAAGGCCTGTAGATGTTGCCACTATGTACAAAATGATAGCTAGTACTATGATTTTATATACAAAGGCTTCACCATTATCATCGTATTGCTTTATGATTAGTTTTAATTTTAAAACGCCAATAAACGGAACTATAACCTTATAAGGCTAGGCGCGCACATCAAATTTTCAGTTTTGTAACAGTTTTGCTGATAAAGGGACTACAATGGACTTATATGAGTGCGCCCACATGCAAAAACTATTCAGTCGTCGATTCGAGCAACTTGAAAGTGTGTTTTGAGTCAAATCGATTGATCGCCCATATCAGAGTTCTTAAGTTTGTGTCACAATTAATTATATTTAACTGCGCGCACATATATCATTTACCTGCGAAACATAAACCAAATAGTCAAACTTTTTTTTTTGAGTGCAAGAGAGAAAGTCGTTGCAGTCAATACTTCCCTTCCACCAAAAATTCAGAGAGAAGAGATCCACCTTCTATACGAATATCATTGGTTTTTTCTTTCATGTGTTGATTATGAGAGATTAATTGAGAGAAACAAAAACAGAATAAATATTGTCTGTGTGTTGGTTTATATCGTTGATTGAATTTTATTTGCTTGTGTACGCGATCATCGTTGAACTAGTGATTAAACTATTTAGTTTCGGAAAAAATTGCATATGCGCGCCAAGCCTTACAGCCCGATTCTCCCCCTTGTAACGAATCACAAGTCACAAGCCCTTGTGACTATTCCTTGTGAGGATTATTGTGACTCGATAACATTTATCGAATTCTCCCCCAATCGTCACAAGAAAACTCACAACGAAACTCACCACAGCTTAAGGTGAATTGTGTTGTGGCATAATTGGAACAGCTGAATATGAAAAACAAAACAAAAATTGAAATTGATTCGGATTAGGTATTTATTATAAATGTAATAATGAAGATAAAGTAATTTAAAGATTAAAATTACTCCTGACTGAATATGTATACATATATTTATTTTTGTTTAAACAAATAAACAACGATCAAAGAGAATCTGTTTTCGGTGTTTCATTAATTTTTAAAAAAGAAAATGTAAAAGGATTTATATAATGATGAGAATACCTACAGATAATCACACTATTGTGTGTTTACTGGCAAAGTAGAGTTTATGTAGGATGTTCTGACCCTTTTTGCTTCTCTTTAGTCGTCGCTGGTGAATTGTTTATCTCAAATTAAAGTTTCATTGCCGTTTAGTTCATTTTGGAGTATAAAAAAGTTTGGGTCTATTCGGCGAGATATTTTGATCTTTTATTCCGTTATTCTGCTATTCTGTTATGAATTGTCATACATTAGCTTAAGCTGTCAAAAAAACTTTTATGATTTATAATTTTGGTATTCTGCATGCTAAATCTGCTATGAAATCTGTTTCGAAATCTGCTAATGAGCTGTCAAAACTTCGAAATTCTCAACAAGTCTTTCACGAACTGCATTTTTGGTATTCAGCATGCCACAATCTGTTATGGAATCTTTTATGAATCATAAATGAATAAAAGGCACAGTTTTGTTACTTTTATCATAAAAGATTTCAATATATGAAGTAAAAACTCTTATTTCGTTAATGAATTGTGCGTAAAAGGACAGATATAACAAAATATTATTAAAATACATAATAACAAGCACAAACATGTCAATAATTTCAAATTAATTATTTCAACACACGAAAGCACAGGACACATTTGATGGATGAAACGTAAAAGAAAGTGTCGCTTATCTTGCCGGAGTTCGTTTTGCACAAGTTTTTATATTGGATATAATAAATTCAGGAACTGTTATGGACAAATTGCAAAGATTAAATATTATTTATCTACGCGAAACAAAACACGATAATTGCGCAGGTTAATATTATCATCAGTCAGTGGCCTCGTTCGGTGGCATAACCTAACCGATCCGGATTGCTTGGTGTTGTTGTAACGCCTAAGGAAAAAACGGCTGATGAACTAAACATATGTTGTCAAACACAAATCTCAAGCTACCCAAAAATTATTGGATTCGTTGAGATTCGTTTGGAAATGTGAGGGACAGCTGATTCAAAACTTCAGATGTGTATGCAATACAACTGACATAACGAGAAAGCTACCCGAATCGTTCGAAAATAAATCCGCTACAAAGGTATCTTGGATAGCCTATCGGCCGCGCACCGAACGAGGCCAGTGCCGACGGCCAAGAGTTTTTATTTACCTACTACAGCTGATAATTTGATAGCAGATTTTAGGTCTGTTCGTATAAATGTGTCTTTTTCGAAGTTACATAACAGACTTTTATAAAAGATCGAACTCCTGAATAACAATTATAAAATATCTTTTATGGTGAAGATCTGTTATGTACCATAACAGAAAATTCATAGCAGAATAACAGATGTGGCAGAATAGGCCTAATTGTTTCAAAAATATTATATCGTTTGCCGAATAGAAATGTCAAAATTCAATCTATTTGTGAGCTGTGACCTGCTCGAAAGTAGATCACAATTTCGATTGTTTTTATGACTCTCACAAGTTGTGACTTTGAGGGAGAATCCGAAAGTCACAAAATAAATTTCACCTCTTCTTGTGACTTGAGATGTATTAGTGATGTTGGGGAAAATCGGGCTGTAAGCCTACTACGCAGATGGCGCTTAAATTTCGCTGCAACTTTTCTCTCCAAGCATCAACTAATCTGCCCTATAGAGGTAACCTTCGGAGCGGAGTTTTCTCCGCAACTCATCTTCGTCGGTAATTAAATTTCAGTTCGAAGTAGCTTTACTACTGTGTAGTATAGTAGTTTTAAGTATAGGTGATTGTGTATAATAATGGACGTTTTCTCCTGTCTACCAATTTTCTTGCTCGAGATTTCTGTGTATAATGTGTAATTTTCTCTGTTTTACTTAAATTCCTTCAAAAATTGTTTGCCTGATGAAGAACATAAACATGTTCGAAACGTTGCACACTAGATAATAACATCTTCAATTTATTGACCTACAGCCCACAAAAAGTTACATATATCTAAATTACCACCTTTCAGAAAATTTCTCCTCAAAACCACCTCATAGCAAGTCGATTTATCGTCAACTACAAACATTTCCGCTGGAATTCCTAAACTTTCCAACAATTAAGAGTTTACTTTTATTTATACCAAAATAAGATACATTGTTTTTAATCAAAATTAACTAGACTTCTTTGGGAAGGAAGGACTGCTTTATAAAATTTATGGGGATACCCGTGTCTATGAGGCATTCTAGAAGGAAATTTTGTGACTTATTATCTATTCTTAATGTCAAATACAAATAACTTACATAATCTTCGTTTTCTTGTTCTACCAGTTGAACCGTATATTTCTTCTTGGGACACGCCGGCAATCGATGTTCCATTGAGCCACATCCATAGCATGCTCCATACTCCCGTTTTGTTTTTCTGCACTCAGCGGCGACGTGTCCAATGCAGTTACAGTTGAAACACCTTGGACCTTCTTTTTTTTGTTGACTCATCGTTGTCGTTGACGTTGAACGTACGTTGTTTGGTTCCGGTTGTTCCACCTTACCCATTGTATGTAGTAAATGCGACCGGTCTTTAAAATTATTGACAAGTGCATATAACCCTAAATTTGTGTCGCTGATGTCTTCTGCCATGTATTCAATAAATTCGTCTTCTTCGACGCCCATTCCATTTGATAACACCAACTTATCGTTGTAATATTCGTAGAATTTTTCGTTGTACTGCCATTTACGCGCTTCGAATTTTCGCCTAATCGTTAATTTGTTTTCTTTGTTCCCAAACATCTCTGTCATTTCCCTTAGTAAATCATTGAAATTTTCCTGGGCAAAATTCGGTTTCGAATAAAGCCATTGCTGGGTTTTTCCTTTTAGTTTGTTTACTAGTAATTTTCGGAGCATTTTTGTTTCGATTTTGTATGCCTTCTCTGCGCTCCTTAACTGTGCTAGCCAAATTTCGAAGTTTGCCCCACCATCATACTAGGGCAGCATATCTTTGTAGGTATTGTATTTTCTTTCCGCTTTATCGTTTGTCTCATCACCTGGTTGTCTATCGTTTTTATTTCTTTTTTCTTCGATCATTTGTTTTTTGTTCAACTTCATCTCCATCTGTCGCTTTAAAAATTCATTTTCTTTTGTTAGCAATTCTGTCTCCCTTTTTATTAAACTTAACTCTCTTGTGAGGAGTCCATTTTCCTTTATTAACTTTGATTGTTCACTACCACTGTGACAATTTTCATTCTCCTCCTCAACGTTGTCGTTGCTCTCGTTGTCATTGCCCTTACCATCATCGTTTTCGTCGTCGTCGTTTTCGTTGTTTTTAGCTGTTGTCGCATCGTTGCCCGTTACGGTACCTCTCCACGGCTTTTCGTTGGCACATTGTTGAGACGCAAAACCAGCGACGACTTGGTGCCGTTGCTTGGCATTCCCAAAGGTTGTAGCCATTCGCGCAACTGGGCCACTGAAAATTCGCTCGCTTCAACTGAAGTACGAGTATTCATAATGACGATGAATGATGGATCTATGAACAACTGTTTAGGGTGAGAAAAAAAATATAACACCACAGTCGATATAGGGAAAAGAAAAAAAAAATTAAATGGACGTTGGAAATTTACTAGAACGGGCGCGCACACGATTGTTTTATAAACCCGACACTACTCTACTTTATATTTTAATTATTAATTGATTGTTAAGGAACTCGTTAGGGTTTCTATCCCACTTCTGAGCTTTTAGGCGACTAATTTTTTGTTTAAACTTTAACTGTTTGGGTTTTGAAAACGAAGTTTGGACATGAAACAAAACACAACTTGCTCGATCGGAGGTCGATTCCAAAATGAATCGTTCTTTATTCTTCTCTTCGCTTGTACCGAAAACTTACATGTATGGAAATTATATATGCATAGGTATAACAATAGTAATGAAGGGAATTATATATGTGTATAACACTTATAGCATAACGAATATTGCACTTGTTGGTTGATCAGTGTTGCCACTGAGCCTACATAATTACTAGAAACAAAAAATAGATCAAGTTCAATTTAGTGTTTCGATGCTTTTTTAAATATATATTATTTAATAAGGGTATTCATGCAACGAGATAATTTTCCGCTTTACAGAAAGATATAATTTTCCGCCAGACAGCCCCTTAAAAATACTTGCGTAAATGTAGGAAATAATCAGATGTTCTTTGAAATAAGTTTATGAGGTTTATTTATTCTCTTTCTACATCAAATTCGTGAGATAATTTTATGTGATTTTTAGAATAATTTGCCCCATGCAAACGTTGACACTTAATTTCTGCGGAGATAAAATTATCTGGTTTCTGAGGTTTATTTGGGTTTTTCGCCGTTACATGAATACCCTTAATGTATACCCTTAATGTCAATTAAATATATATAGGTATGCAAAATTATAACTTTGTCTCCTTTCGATATAATTTTTTTTACTGATTTATTACATTGCCGATTTTCTCAGCTTAAATGTTATTGCTTTTGAAACCCATTGATTTTCCCAAATTTATTATTCCCTTCTCAAATTTATACGAACACATACTTGTATAAGAAAACACCAAATAAATCTCATAAGTATTTTCATACTTTTATTCAAATTAGTTGCTCATTGTACCTATTCATTCCCAATATAGCTACGCTACTGCCTAACTGAAATCAGCTGTTAATTTAATTCTTGCAAATAATTTAAAAATTAATGCAAACATTAAATATTACGCTATGAGGTGATATGCAATCAAACAAAAATTATTTCTGTATATTTTTGATTGTCTACATAATTTTTTATATTTCATATTTAATTTACTACCTAATTATATGGTGTAAATGCTAGATGATCGGGAATTGTTTCTGATTACACGGATCAATTTACTGGATTCGTTGGTGTTCATAGTTTATATTTTTACACATTAAAAACTATAGCTTTGATATTAAAACCACACTATTAACCACAAAAGGCCATTTTGCCGTACATTATATAAGCTATTACTTGCAACGAATATTGTTATAAGACCTTATAGAGGCCTGAATCTGCAGTCTATATATGGAAACAAATAGTTTATATAAGGCCATATATATTAGGTAGGAAAATATAATGGTAGGTAACTGAAAAACGAAATAATAACAGCTCGAATTACCGAAATACCTAGTGCGATTATGTCGCTTTGCACTGGGGTGAAACTTTTTCATTCATTTGTAACAGAAACTATAATGTCCGGCGATCATTAACAAATTGCAAGCCAAAAAATGTGTGGAAGACATTTGTTCAACTAGATTTATTTATCATATGAATTAATTCAAATATGCACCTATCCATTGAAAAAAATCGCTTTTAGTACATTTTGGTACAACTAGGCATTATTTATTTATTTAAATAATGTAAAATTCAGGTTTATTAGGGTTTTACAGGGTGCACGAAGTTCGGTCAAATAGAAAACGGTCCGGCTGTGCTGGTAGAAACAAAACGGTGCGCGTTCTGTGATATCAAATGAAAAACTAACAAATATGACAAATATGAATGAGTGCCACCCAACTCTTCTCGGAATAAATGGATGGTGCGTGTTTTAAATGAGGAAGTTCCACTGCCGCACCCTCGACGTTTAATTAAATTATGGATTATTTCATCATTGCGATGCTTGATGCCATCTAATCTAATAAAAGTAAAATTATCTGTTGGTCATACTTTATGAAAAATTAATCGAATTAGATAGAAGTTACATAATTGTCTGCATTCGCAAAAAAAAATTAAGGAAATAAAACATTTTGCGACATAATTTTTACAAATCTCTGTTCGACGTCCCCGTCAAAAATCTCACCACGGCGGTGAATAATTTTAAAATTCGGCTCTGTTTGATTGAATCTACAATATGAAGGCAATTTTTTAACAACTGGCCAATCACATACTATAGAAACTTGCCCTGTTTTCAAGTCGCCTACGACTATTGGAAGCGTGGCCAATTTACTTGAAACCAGTAACTATTTTCGATATGAATAAGCGCAAGGTGATAAGTCTATGTCCCGCCTACAAACAGAACACGGTATTATTAAGGAATTTAACTTCCGAATGGACGAGTTTTATTTCCCGCTTTTATTGGAAAGGATTATTATTATTAGCATTATTTTAAATAAAAATACACACTCCCCTTGAATGTGATTATTTCAAGCATTATTTACCAAAACCGAGTTTTCATTTAACATTTTATTTCAATAATCTATATTAATCAATAAATACAAATTTACCTACTTTATTTAAAAACAATTCCTCACTGGTTCTCCTTCTCCTTGCACAACACAGAGAATCATCAGTAGATATATTTGAAGGGATTTTCGAAATTGTGGGGCAGAAATATACGAAAACCATAAACGTCAAGAGCTTTGATGGTATTTTCATCAAATTATGTAGATCCGTGGCAGTGTTTTTGATGGTAACAAGGCCAATTAAAATACACAAACCATCCGACGCTATGATATGCTACACATAAAACAAGCTCCATCCAGCAGAGGATAATATACCTTTTCTATATCATGATTAACAGCCACAAAATCACAAGTCCGGACTGAGGTTTTCGAGTCGCTAAATATGATGAGCGCAAAGTGAATGAGGGACACTTAATTCACACACAAGTTTGTCTCAGTTTTCCAATTAGTGAAGATATCGATCAGAATTTTAAGCCAGTTGCACAATAGTGGTTCAGTCTTGGTTCAACATTTGAACTGGTCTTGGCTCCTATGAAGAGTGTTGAACGATTGAAGTTTAAGACTTATGGCGTTTTTATTTGGCAATCCGGAATTGTTCTCCGATCCGGGATCCCAGCTGAACACTTTTGTGTGATTCTGATGATTTCGAATTTTTATGAGATTGTATGTGTGAAAATAATTGTGTACGTGAGAATATTCAAATTCAAAAAAAAATGTTTGTTGGACAATTATGATACAAAAAATGATAACAATCGAGTTTGACGTTCAAGTATATGAATGTGTGAATGCTTCTGCTTCTGATTCTGATTTCAAATCCAGAAGCAAAATTCTCTTCTTTTCAGAATTAGAACTGTCATTTTTTCCCAAGTGAACGCATTGAGAAGAGTCCGGAAGGCTTCCGGATTGCAAATAAAAACGACATTAAATCACCATTAAACCTGGAAGAATTTAACTCGTGGATTTCAGTGGAATAACTGAGGTTCAGCCAGCCAGGGTTCAGGATTTTAAAAACAGTCAAACAGTCAGTATAAACGTAAGCAAACTGTCCCTATACATTACGTGTAAGGGCCAGTTGCACAAATGTTACTTGAACCAAAGATCTAGCTGAACTCGATTTATTTCTTGAGCCAGGTTTAACTTCGAGTGCGTTGCACAATTGCGACTAAGGAGAGAAACTCGAGGTCAAAGTAGTCTATCTACTCGAAATTCGAGCATATTGCTTTTATCACTGTCAATTGTCAGCTCATTGTTATATTACAAATCCATCATGAATAAATTCAGAAGGTAATTATTAATTTGTAATTTGCTTCTTCAAATACGTTTTACCTTTATAAAATAATTATTTAAAATGTATTTAATGATATTTTAACAGAGAGAGAGAGACACCTTGACTTGTGAAATTATTCATGATGGATTTATTTAACACAACTGTGAACTGAAGGATACAAAAGCCATATTTCGAGACTTCGTAGACTTCTTTTAATTCGAGTTCAATTGACTCTCTCTAAACTCGCAAATGTGTCGGGCGATCAAGAGATAACTCTAGTTTAGTTGATTCGTATTTCAAGTTCAATTTGTACAACTGACCCTTAAAGAATTGGTTGTAATAAATAGCAACATTCAGTATTTATCAATAATTATATCAAGTAGTTTTTTGCGTGCACTTTATAAATATTATACTATAAAAATCACTTCTTCAATTAAACATGTTTTAAATAAATTTCTCCGTAATTGATTCGCTCATGTGCTTCTCGATATGAGAGATGTAGGTATAGGTACCCTTCTGCTATCAGCCGAAATTCAAAAGGTTACTTCAAGTACAGACAGTGTGCATTTACAATAAAACGCATTTCATATAAGACCTACATTAAACCGGAGATAATTGTTTTGTGTTAATGATTCGCTCATTGGAATATAATCAGAAGCAATACACACGTACCGTATGTATATAACTCTTAATTAGGACACTAAACATGAAAATGTTATATCAATTGCCCACATAAATAAGCGATTATTAACAATTATCATAATTTAATATTCAATTTGTAAAGGTTAATATTTTAACTGTAGATGTGAAAAGCTTAATCTGTGATCTGTTTTGCGGAAGCCGTACTCGAAATGTCATAGTGCAGTTCAGAAATAAATCGGAACACGTGCTCTTATATGCTCGAGCTCTGTTCAGAGCCATAATAATGTCAAAATATGTGATGCAATGTTTCAATTGTGTTAATGGGGTTTTTATTTAGCAATCCAGAATTCTTCTCCGATCCGGGATCCTAACTGCACCCTTTTGTGTGATTGTGACGATTCTCAATTTTAATGAGATTGTATGCGTGAAAATAATTGTGTACGTGAGAAAATTCAAATTCAAAAAAAAATGTTTGTTGCACAATTATGATCCAAAAAAGACAACAGTCAAGTTTGACGTTCAAGATATGAATGTGTGAGTGCTTCTGCTTCTGATTTCAAATCCAGAAGCAAAATTCTCCTCTTTTCACAATTAGAACTGTCATTGTTTCCCAAGTGAACGCTTTCAGAAGAGTCCGGAAGGCTTAAGTAATTATAGGCTAGGATACATTTTTTGCACTAGCGAGCTTGTTGAAAAGTTAAACCTTCAGCTGTCAAAAATGTACCCTGGGCCCATGTTCTGTAACTCAGTTGATAACTTTTCCTCACTTAACGCCTCTGAAAAAAATGGGTATTTATTTGCTGTAAAATTTATCAAGAAATAATACCAACGCCTTGCACACAAAATTTTTTGTTTCATTAAAAAGTAGATTTCTTCCACGAACTCACTCTTGGCCCTTGGGTCGCCATAGCCCGTTTTTCAACTCAGCAAGTCAGGTATTACACGGCGAGTGAATTACCGTTTTCACACGCCGCGAACTACTTCGTAGATCTATAGTGTCGGCACGGATTTTGGTGGTGTGAAAAGAAACCGTGTCGACACAGCAGTTCGATTTCTGGAGATCGAAGTGGTACGTCGACATAGCGTGTAAAAAGGATCGAACTAGTTCACCGGCACAGTATATGTTTTGTTTTTGTTTTCTTGTTGTTGTCTGCTCATGTTCATAATTTGAAGTTATCTTATTTGCATTTTTCTTTCATATTAAATTAATCTGCTCAATTATAATTCTTTAAATTAAAATGGCGTACAAACATTTTCACTTTAAAAAATTATTTTTTTAAAGCAAATTTGACAACTTTTCTATTGGTGGTTTAACATAAAATTATACATCGACGTATGTTCATGTGAATGCTCATGCAACAACGAACTGCTTCGTCGACATGATAGATCGATGTGGCGTATGAAAGCGGTAAATCTAACTCGCAACTCTTGGTTATTTTCTTTTGACCTTATATTCAGTAACGCGCGTGTTATTACGCGAAGCAGTTTTCTCATTTTCAGTCCTATGCACTATCTGCGCTGACAGCTATCTTTCATTTTATCTTTTTTACTCTGTGTAGGTAGATATTAAACAAAAACAAAATTTTAAAGGAAAAATGGAAGCAAAGTTATTTATATATTCCGGATGATAAGAATTATATAGAAATGGAGTGTATTTGATAATTCAAAATGAGTTCAGAAGTTATTTCCGTGCTCCATTTAAATTCGTCAGTCATTTGGATTGGTTAACATTCAACAATATCGAAAAACAAATGAAGAAACTGCGAAAAAGAAAAAAAGAGGAGAAAAGAAACGTCAAAAACATGCAGGAAAATCATACTCGTACACAAAGAAAACAAGATGACGACACTTTTATTTTTTCGCTTTGTTGTTGTAATTTTTGATACCTCGTTTGAAGTCATTTGAGAACAAAGAATAACGGCAGTTGCCGCTTTAGCATGGTGTAAATTAACTTGGTCTAGCCTGGTACTGATCCCTCGTCCAGTCATTTTGTTTGGTTGTTCTAGCAGAGAGGAGGGAGAGCCTCCTCATCTGCCACCAGATATTCCTCCTCATCTAGCGTTGGAGGCATTTCCATGTCCAAGTCGATTCCATAAGGAAAGTGGTCAATGCCCTCTTTCTCCTCACTTCCTTGACCCGTGACAATGTTGCCCATCGACGTTGTTTTCCGCGATGGTTCTTCATCTGGTTTTGAACCGGGATCTGTTTTTTGGTTAGGTTGGGTTGTTGTGGATGTATTGGGAAATTGGTTAGGTTGGGTTATTGTGGAGGTGGTAGGGATGTGTGGATTGGGATGAGAAGCTGTCGAGGGGAGTTTATAGCCGGTAGTATACCTTTTATTGGTCTCTGGGGGGAAGTCCCCTTCAATTCGTCGCCACTGAGAGTTACCTGCGGATACACCCTTGGTAGAACCGCAAGCCTAACACTCAGGTCCGCACTTGCAGATAAGGGTCTAGGTTTTACTGTTACCAGAGCAATGACCCGCAGATGTTGTTCCTGCCATTCTAGGCTTTTTGGCATCCTGCCTCTGCAGTGTTGCTTGAGGCCTTCCTACTTTCATCCACCATCTTCCTGGCCTCTTGCGGGGGTATTTCCCTCTCAAGAAACCGAAGATACCTTTTGCTGGCTGCACCACTTAGACCTTTCCTTCGTGGATCATCATGGCCGCCTGGCTTACCCAGCTCTGGATGGAATGTATTTTTACTGTTATGCTTTTGCTCTGGTACTTCCGGCACATATTTAATTTCTTTGGGTGTATTATTTCAACCATTGTCGCTTACCTCATTTTTTCCCAGCATTGTCTGACAAAGGAGGTGTTCTCCCTTTGTCATTAATTGTTTTCGTCGAGGCTGCTTCAACGTTAGGCCGAGGATGTATTCTCTTTTGACCTGCAGTTGGTGGCCCCTTTTGGTTTACTTGCGTCTGCATCCCACCAAGAGGTTTGCTCTTTAGGTAGAGATCCCGGTTTCGGATCCTTGCCTTGGAGGGCATGCTCCATGCGATCGGCATACTCATTCGCGGTGACATGCCGTGGAATGTTGAATTTTTTGTGGTTTGTTTTGTTTTTTGTTTTATGTTTTTTGGCATTTTGTTCCCACGAGTATCACAGAAAGGGTGGTCCGCCATGTCAGAGCTCCGTATAACATGGTAAGATCTTGGTTACACTTTGAGTCGACCTGATTTCAAATCACTTTCTCTTATTGTTGATTTGTTCGCAAATTAATTTGAATTCAATTAAAGTAAATTTAATTCAATAATATTCACTTATTGAAACAAATTGTATGCTTATATTTTTCGATCACGAAAAATGTATCTATGTATTTACATCGGACAAGCTCAATAATTTCTATTGATTTGAAATTTGTTATTCTCAGTTGACGTGAGCAAAATAAGACAAAAAAAGAAGTTTTGTAATCTTGTTTTCTTTGATTCATGCTACTCGTGCGTGTTCAGATTTATTTCTGTTGCATCTTTTCATTCTTTCTTTCTTTTTTGCACTTCATTTACGCAAGGCTAAGCATGCGCCATGTAACACCGGATGTGAGAAATAAACAAAATCTCCGAGTTCAACGATTTTAGGAGATTTTTTTGACGTTCCCTTTTAAACTACGTGTATTGTGCGTTCAAACAAAAAAACCTTAAAAGGAAATAAAAAATGAAAGATTAAAAGATGAAAATTAAAAGAACACGGCAAGCAAAATCTCCAGTACGCAACTAGTTTCCAAATTCGGAAAAATTCAAGGGTGTTTGACAAATCTAGACGTTGTGAGGAAAACCCTGCGTAGAGTTTATTGAACGAACCCACTGTAATTCGAACCAGATAAATAAGGGGTTTTTATCATTATGAAAAAAAAATTGACACTACATTATGACAATTTGAAGTTTGACATTTTGACAGGATAAAATAGTTATGAACGTAGGAATATTTTCACATACATTTCCCGGAAGACCTTGCTGCTTCAGAGTTAAGATTTACCTATTTTAACATTTTAGCCATTTGCTTTGCATACAAGATAAATCAGGTAAGTATATTATGGTAACTAGGTAACTACTTAAACACTTTCGAAATGTTCGTGTGAAGGGATTTAAAAAAAATTCCTATAATCCTTTTTTGGAATGTCATTTTATCCAACCATGGTACTCCAAACTCTCATAGTGATTGGCTGAAAGAGACTCATGTAATGAGATAATAAATCTGCGATAGCAAGGATGCTACCAGCCATAGCATAATATAATAGGTATAGGTATCAGCCACTTGTCTATGGTTGCTGTTCATTTTTGTATAGTTTGTCACTAACTCTGTACCATATACCGATATCCATTACTCAACTTGAACATCGAAATGTGTGTTATGGACAGACACAGATTGATAGAGATGAACAGTAGTATACCTAGTTCTTAGAGAAGAAGGTTTATCGTACCCATAGAGAAGCACATACTTCCATCATGAGTTGTTAATAAAATGCTATCACATTTCAAATACGTTATACTGTCAAGTGCAGAAAACCAAGACTGATATGTGAAAGCCCATGTCCAATGTATATACATAGATTGGTTTCCACATGATAGTCGTGTCCATCTCTGTCATACTCAAAGTAATAATTATATCTCTCTTCGCTTCATATTGCAAGATAATGGACAGTGGTCATGGTTGAGCAATAAAGCAGAATATTAAATTTAATTCAATTTGCTCCTTTGATACCATTCGTAATTATTTCTATCGCACATTTGAGTAGAATGCAATTTATCGGTAATTGGGGACGTTCGATGTCGATAGCAAAACTTATTTGCTCTGCAATACGTTCGTTGTTGTTGTATTATGTGTTAAATATCAGCCAATATTAACAGGTGACGACCATAACAATGAACAAAATATATGATTTCCCAATCGAATCCCAATCTAGCGCTAAATTGCTGGTATACTCGTGCATCTAGTGACAAGCGGACTACGAAATCAGCTGTCTTTTCAATTGTTGTTTGTGAACTTGTAGTATTTTTCAGATTATTATTTTGGATTTTCTAAATAATAAATTAGAGCGAAATCCACATAATAATTTATAAAAATATTCAATACGATATTGAGGACAGCGAGGATATTTGTCACAAAATTATATGACCTGGCGCTATGCGACACCGAACGTCCCGTGTTGATGGGTTAAGCTTTTTTGTTTAATTTTTCAAATATGATCGCGGTTTTCATAACATTGCCTTCTCTTCTCGTTTATTAAATGGATAAAAGGCGATTAGGAAACTATACGAGATGGTACGTCCGAAGTTCAAGGTTGAACTGATGAGCATTTCTAGAAGTGCGAGTTGAGTTGAATTATGGTTGAATTGAGGAATGCAACAATTTTCTTAAAAAAAATAACACGGCACTTCATATAAATGGGAAGCTAATTTAAAGGAAGCTGGTGAAAATTCTGTGTTCAAAACACTGCTTTTCAAAATTCTCCTTTCAAAATTAAAATTCTGCTTTTTCATTTTTTCTGCTTTTCAAAATTCGGCCCGCCAACAAAAAAAAAACTGCTTATGTTTTTTTATTTTTAATTAACTTTTTTTATTTACAATAACAAACGAGATACAAAAGTAAGACAAAACAATCCATTAGGTAAACTTAAGTATGAACTAAAAAATTACAGAAAAAAGCAATCAAACACCAATGAGAACAATGCTTTCTGAAATGCGCCGGTTCTCTTTTTATAATTGTTCAATCTCCGGAAACTTTACAACTCATGATCAACAGGGCTTATCAGTACTGCCAGCTTTGAAACTTAATAGTTAACATTGAGAAATCCAAGGTAATGGCCTCGTTCGGTGGTACAACCTAACCGATCCGGATCGCTTGGTGTTGTTGTAACGCCTAAGGAAAAAACAACTGATGAACTAAACATATGTTGTCAAACACAAATCTCAAGCTACCCAAAAATAATTGGATTCGTTTGGAAATGTGAGGAACAGCTGATTCAAAACTTCAGATGTGTATGCAATACAACTGACATACGAGAAAGCTACCTGAATCGTTCGAAAATAAATCCGCTACAATACAATGGATAGCCTATCGGCCGCGCACCGAACGAGGCCAATGATATTTAAAAATGGTGGTGGACGTAATGCGTCAAATGAAAAATGGAGCTTCAATCGCGAAAATATAGAATATTTACGTGAGTACAAATACCTTGGCATTATTATAACAAAAAAATTAAGTATGAGGCATCTTAATGAAAAACTATTTAAGGCGAAAACTGGTATTAATATTGCATGGAAACGATGTTTTATGAATAAGAGTATAGCGCATAGCAGTAAATTTAAGGTGTTTGAAGCAGTAGCTGAGAGCATACTTTTATATGGATCGCAAGTATGGGGATGTACAAAAAAAACTACTAACGCACTTTATTAAAAAGAATATTTCATTTACCTCAGAGCACGCCAAACTATGTACGTCATCATGCTTGAAACTGGACTCTCACCGTTGTTTATAAAAACTTTGAAGTTGCAAAGTTGCGGATTTCTTGCATAACGTTTTTAAAATGCATGATTCACAGGTAGTGAGAAGAATAGCTATAAGAGCGATACAAGATCAAAATAGCTGGTACAGAAAGTGGCAATGTCTTGCTGAAGAGTGTCGCATTAATTTTAATATAAACGTCGAGGATCTATCGTCAACTAGCGACATGTTGTATAAAGTTATATCGAGGCTTGATGAAAAGTGTAGAGCTGAATACATAGATGAAGCTTCTAGTTCTTTGTTCAGATCAACGTACAGCAGGCTTAATCATAACCTTGCTGAAAAAAATTACTTTCGTGATTCCAATAATATCCATGTGATTTCAACAATGGTCAGACTTCGTAGCGTACTACTCAATCTAAACTTTATTCCGCACAGGGCTGATTTACCTCTAGAGTGTGATATGTGCAACCTGGAAGAAAAGAAGATGTTGTTCACTTCATGGGAAAATGCCCCATCCTCAGAGAAATTAGAAGAAATATATTCAGAAGAGACTTTTTATCGGAAGAATAAGTTCCTTGTTTGTTGAATGAAATGGATGTTTTCAAACTATACGAATATTGCAAAATTGGGCTTAGATATAGAACTGCTATAAAGAATGAAGACTTTTGATTTAATTATGTTGTTAAAAATGGTTAATTGCTTTTTTAATTAAGTGTTTATTAATTGTCAATCTGGCAGACGGCAAATGCCATGCTTTAACGATTTCTTTGTTTATAATTCGGTGATTTAATGTAAATTTAATTGTAATTCAATAAAAAAAATATCTATAATCTATCTTAAATGTATAATTGTTTTTATTTGTTTGGTTTTCGAAAAACTTTTTATATTTTTCTTTAATAGACACTAACTGAATAATTGCCTTAACGAGTTGACCGAGAAAAAATATTTTTTTTGATCAAACTCTAAAGAAAGTAAGAGTATGATCTGCTTATCAAAACTGTTTAACGCGCTTTTTAACATTTTAGAAACCTTTGCTTTCTTTATTATTGACAGAATTTTGATGAGCAGAATTTTCAAGAACAGAATATCGGCGAGCAGAATTTTAAAAAGCAGAATTTTGACCCAGGCAGAATTTTGAACCCAACCCTAATTTAAAAGGAGATAGGTAGTAGAGTCAGCCCATGTAATCTATTTAAAAAAACTAACCAGGTAGAATTCTAATTCCCGTCTGAAGCTAATCCGAGGGAAAACTACTTTAAGTACATAGAACCAAAAAGTACACTTTAGATGACAAACGGGTCAATGTGAATTTTATTCCTCAGCAATTCAAAAACTGTGTTCACTGAAGAAAAGATCAGAACAGAACAGAACATTACAGGCTAGAACAGATTAAAACAGAAAAGTCAGAAGTCAGAAGAACAGAAAAAAAGATAGT
The DNA here is from genome assembly GCA_910595825.1 of Philhelius pedissequus. NCBI lineage: Eukaryota > Metazoa > Arthropoda > Insecta > Diptera > Syrphidae > Philhelius > Philhelius pedissequus. Next base: position 90,277,230 of record OU343161.1, read on the forward strand.
TTTCAATCACAACAAAATCCCAGTATGGTAAACTGGGGTACATTCGTCTTTGGGGTACATTCGTCATTGGCGTTCTTACTATGAACGCTTCTGTGTAAACCCATTATTTAAAATTCGATCAATTCCATTTGCAAATGTAAACGATGCATTATAATTTGACAGTTCTAGTTAGTCGCAAAGAAAGTTGGAAGTGTTTGTTTGTTTTGTGGTGCATATCAGTAATTTTCGTGTTTGGATAAGTAAGTATTTTTTTATATTGTTTTGATGAAAATAAAAGTGATATTTTCTGAGTTGTGTTATCAGATATTAAGCTTAAAGTATAACTACCTAAATGTGTTCAATATTTAAGTCGTTTACTTATAAAATTTGTAAAATGAATTTTGATACATTGGGGTGCATTCGTCATTTGTGAAAGGAGCACTTTCGTCGCCGTCTAGGGGCACATTTGTCATCTGCCGAATGTACCCCGAAGCAAAATTTTTAAATACGTTGTCTAGACATCTTGTTTCTTTTATCGTAGACATGGTTCGAAATTATAAAAAAAACCGACAGAACAAATATATGTGAAATTGCTATACGAAAAGCCATATCAGATGTGAAAAATGGGCGAGAAATAATTATTTCGGCCTCCTTCAAGCATGGCATTAAGCGCAGTATTTACCAACATGGGCTAACGTACGTATATTTTAAAAGTTTGCTTATGAGTTCGTCGTATAGAATAAAATATCTCATCCGACAAAATGGGATGATTGCAAGGAAGCTTCCAAAGACTGGCGATTTGGATTTTTAAAAAGAAATAATACCCATGCTTTAAGAAAATCAAAGAGAATAAGTTAAACGCGGGTAAAAGGACTTAATAAAGAAGATGTTAATATATTCTTTGAAAATTAAAAAAAAAACTGTATGAGAAAAAATCATTTGAACCGAAAGATATTCTTAATTTGGACGAATCTGGGGGTAACAACAGTATTGGAAACTCCAAAAGTATGCTATCATATAATTTGTTTGATTACCTCTCAATTCATTTTTTAAATCAGAGATCAGTCAAATTTCATCGGCTGAGCGTGGAATTTTGGTAACAACTGTGGGAGTTAAAAGTGCCACCAGTTTATATTTTTCCAAGACAGCATTATACAGAGCGCTTTTGGAAACGGATGCTTGGCCGGCTCCCTAGGTTTGGTAAGTAAGAGTGGATGGATGATATTAGAGCTATTTGTAGATGTCCTTAAACATGTACAACGCTATACAAACTGCTGAAAGGATAAACCTATCCTATTGTTACTAGACAACAACTCATCTCACTGTAGCCTAGAAAGCATCACCTTTTGCAGAGATAGTGGTATTTACTTATTATCTTTTCCATCTCATACTTCACACCGTCTTCAGCTGCTCGACGTTTATGTGTTTGGGCCATTTAAAACATTCTGCCGAACATCATTTAACGATTTTTTATGTGCAAATAAAGGGAAACAAATAACTATATATGACATCGCCAAGCTAACTAGGCAGCCGTTTCTAAGAGCGTTTTCAGCGGAGAATATATGTTGCTGATTTAGAACAAATGGAATATATCCATTTAGCTCCCAAGTTTTTCAAGAGGAAAAATTTGCATTGGAAAGGGTGACAGCAAATCAAATCGATGACAACATAACCACTACTCAAACTTTCAAATAAATCGAACCAGTGAGTGGCACTTCGAGTTTGCAATTACCTGAAATCATACATCGAATCCAACGATTGCATGCTACAAAGTCAACTTCAAGAAACGGATCTTCTCGCATTTTAACGAGTTCCACAGAAAAACAACGAGTGGAAGAGAATGAAGCACAAAGAAAGTTAACACAAACTCCAAAAGTTAAAAAAACAAATCGAAGCTGTGAAAAGATGTGTGCAATTCCCAATGAAACGTGTGGTACAAAAGCAGCATAATAAAAATGAGAAATGCCTTAATCAAAAGAAAAAACGTAAGGACACCGAGTCTTCCGCTGAAAGTGATGCCGAGGTGCCGTACGCCGGATCAGACCAGTCAGATGGTGCATTTGGTTCAATTAATTCTGAGACTGAAGAAACGCACGTTTCAAAAAATAATTTCTCTTACGATGACCCTTTGAATGTGGGAGATTACGTTCTTGTTAAATTAAATGGAAAATTTAAAAAAACAAGCCTTTTATGTTGGAGAAATAATTGGAAAATTTGGCGATTTAACCTTTAATGTCAGGTTTTTACGAAGAGTTGACACTGTATCTTGGGTGTTTGTGGAACTCCAAATAAAGGACGTTTCCTTGACATTGAAGAGTGAAGTTGAATTAAAACTACCTCATCCCTCCAATCCAGCAGCAACATCATGATCTCGGACTAAATATTGTTTCGATATTGACATGACTCGCTACTACGTAAGTAAATAAACAAATTTGTGATCTTTATATTATTTTATAAGAGTCTTACGGAAAACGTAATATGAATGTTTGTGTTCCTTTTTTTATGACTTTGTTATTTATTTATTTTTATTGAAGTGTTCTTTTTTTTGTTTTACCTGTTTAAGAAATAAAAGTTTAAGTTGAATAAGAAACTTTTCTTTTTTTTTTATTTTTGATGCGAAGGAATTTTTTGCCGAAAATTCCCCGAGCATTGGCGATGGTGCCCCGTCCCGGAGCACATTCAACTAAATAATTTTTTTTCTGAAATTTAAAATATAAATGTTTTTGTGTTAGTAACAAGAAAAGTTCATTGTTTTATTTGAAAGGTAAAATATTAACGTTTCATATTAAGTTGAGAGTTTTTGTCAAACTTGTAAAATTATCATAAATTTGGACACTTGAATTTTTTCCGCCGAATGTGCCCCGGTTTAACATACCGCTGCGAACCATTTTTTTTTTTTTTTTTTTTTTTTATAACTTTGCACGCGCTCAAGGGATTATGAATACCCTTTATATGTTTTTTCTTAACACAGCGCGGCATCCGGTGGAAGAAGAGAAAGAAGGATAGGAAAAATGTGTGGCGCGATGTTCTGAGACTAGAGCTGGTTGTTGTCTCAGATTTATCTCCAGGGATGGCGGCTGAACTAATGCGGAGAGAATTACCGTGTCTTATTTATTTATGTCCCTTATAATTCGCATTATTTTATTTATTTCGTTGTAATATTTTTATGGGTATGCTAGTTTACTCAATCACATGTTGTTAGTTTTATGCCTAAGCAGCATGTAATGAGTAAAACAGCAACTTATTTAATGACAATTTTTTTTGGAATTGGTTTTTAATGGAATATAAGTAGACATAGACAACAGCGGGAATCGAACCTGCAACAATGAGGTTGGCAGGCGAGCACACAACTATCGCGCCACGGCCACCCCCTGGTGAGCCATTTTTTTTCAAATGGTGACTGTGCATTAACAAGACGCTATTTTAAAGGCAATAAAAAAACATAATTCTGTTCGTGAAACGCCATGGCCACTATGTCCATTTTATAGTGATTTCATTTTTGACGAGAACTGGACCTCAAGATTAGACTATTCCTAGACCGAGCCAGCCACTATATGGCCATATGCCAGAATTCATAAATATTCAAATAAAGTCAATTTTATGGCAATTAATACAATTTATCTGTGTCTTACTTCATTTTATAGTTCTAGATCTCTGAAAAAATACCCTTTAGAAGAAATATCGACGAGTCTTTAAATTTAGAATATTTTTTTTTTTTTATAATCTACACGCGCTCAAGGGATTATGAATAGCCTTTAAATGTTTCAACACAGCGCGGGCGTGAGGGTGAGGTTAAGGAAGAGAAAGAATGATAGGAAAGATGTGTGGCGCGATATTCGGAGACTGTAGGTGGTTGTTGTCTCAGATTTTATCGCCAGCGATGGCGGCTGAACTAACGCGGAGAAATTTCAGTACCTTAATTATCTATGTCCCTTATAATTCGCATTAATTTTTTAATTCCTTGTCATATTTTAGCGGTATACTAGTTTTACTCAATTACATGTTGATAGTTCTATGCCTAAACACCATTTAATGAGTCAGCAACTGATTGTATGCTATTTATTTTTAGAATTGGTTTTTAATGGAAAATAAGAGGACATAGACTATGGCAGGGATCGAACATGTGACCATGAGGTTGACAGGCGAACACACAACTATCGCGCTACGGCCACCCCATTACAACCAACTTTCGTTCCACAAATACGGCCTCGTCACAAATGCCTTAGAAGGAGAAAGCTTGACGAAAACGACATTTTCTCATTTCATGGTCAAAAAATCTGACAATATTAATTTTGAGACGAACTAACAATTCAAATAATATAGATATTATGGTATAAGGGTTTTTTAAAAAAATATAAATATTTTTTGTCCTGTATTTCTGTAATTCTCATTAAGGGTTTTCAAATATTGTAGATAAAAAGCTAGATAGTTATGCTTATGAGTAAATTCAAAAGTTTGGAATTTTTAATATTATTCATAACGACAGACAATGGCTCAATTTCCGTTCACAAAAACAGGTCTCAATTAAAACATCATATAATAAATGCACATGTACAATGTTATGCAACACAAATAATTTATTATGTAAGTGAACAATTGATATAAAGGTATCTATTTATACCTTTGAGTTATACACGCTGTAGCTCCTTTTCCTTATTATACCTATCCTTCTTCATAGTGCCTACACATTTTTTCTTGCAAATCCTTTGTAAATTTGAAACAATTCATTAAAATTATGGAATTTTCAATTCTCCTGTATGGCCATAAAAGAGCATGCCAAGTCTTGCAGGTCTTAAACGTTTTATCGGCTTTTGTATGTATGGAGGAATAATGTATACCTATTTGTATAACTAGAGTATACACTCCTTCCTATTGTGCAAAATAAAATTGAATTGAAATCATTAAAAAGTAATTTTTCATTAAGTCGTGAAATAACATAACCTATTTCTAATTTTTTTTTCAGTCAAATAAGTTAAGGAGTATGTAAAGGTAACATAAGAAGCTATTGTTAAATTTTTCCTTTTATGTTTATTTTACATTGGAAAAAAGTTAAGGAAATGATAGGCAATTTTGAACCGCACAAATAAAGATGAAATGCGAATATTCTTTATAGTCTACAAATTAACAAACTTTAGATATACATTTTGGTGTACGATGACTCATAAGGACCAGGCCCTATAGTGTTAAAGTAAACTAACATCAAGCTACTTTGTGAATAAACACTCTGTATATTTTAATCAATTAAGCTTTTGTTCAATTGTTCAATTATTATATGTTTTACGGTTTCTAAATTAATTAGTCGTATTCAGATCATCAATAAATGTAATTGTATCCTCTCGGAATAAGTCTTTCTTATTATTTCCTATTCCCACTGCAAGAGGTTATGGGCCCAGAGCAGAATGGATTTTCTGAGAGCATCTTTTGTTAAGCTAAATGCAGCAAATTATCATTTATGGAAATATAAGTTTGAACTTATATTGAAAAGAGAAGGAGTATGGAAATGTGTTTCTAAGCCACCTCCGGCTGAACCAGATGCAGCTTGGAAGAAACTTGATGATGATGCAACTGTGATCATTGGATTGTCCGTGGAATATAATTAACTCATGTTGATCAAGAAATGCAAGTCAGAACAAGAATCTTGGGAAGTATTACGAAGTCATCATGAGAAGAATACGTTGGGAAGCAGTGTACGTCTTATGAGGAAAATATGTGGAATGAAATTTTCCATGGATTAAGCATTTTAGAGCATATTATGGAAATGAAGCTGTTGTTCGAGAAACTGGAAGCTATAGGTGAGCAATTTTCTGAGTGTTGGCTCGTGGCTATGCTACTAAGCAGTCTTCCATCATCTTTCGATACGTTGGTGACGGCCTTGGAAGCTCGTAAGATTGAAGAATTGACACTTTAGGTTGTCGAAGCCAGCCAAATACAACAATTTTCAACAAATAATTCAGCTTTGAAGTTATCTGTGATAACATAAAGGGTTGTCATCACTGTAAAATCAAAGGACATATAAAAAGGATTGTTAGAAGCTGAAAAAGCTGAGGCAAAATATTCAAGTGAAAGAAGTTCAAGCAACTATCAAAGAACAAGTCGGTAATTATTGCTTTTCCATGTCTAATGACAAGAACACGTGGGTCACTGGTTCCGGAGCCACCTGTCACATAAGTGCAGTCAGATTTTATCACAATGGATAGGTCCGCCTGTGAAAAAGTGACTGTGGCAAATGGCCAGTCTGTTATTTCCAGCGTTAAAGGACTTTGTCGTATAACTATTCTCAACAGTAAAGATGAAAAGAAGATCATCGACGTGATGGATGTGTTATTTATTCCTTCTTTTCATGGAAGTCTGCTCTCCATCAGAAAGATGTTAAAAACGGGATTTAAACTACTGTTCTTCAAATCAAGTTGCAGCATCCAGACAACAGCCGGAAAGGAAATTGGTGTCGCTAATTTATCTTGTGGCCTGTTCCGAATACGTCAACCTTCGAACGAAAAGGCCATGTCTGTGAATTGTAAATCACAAAACTGTCAGCACTATTGGCACAAAATTTTCGGACACCAGGACATCGATGTGGTGAAAAGAATGCAACATGGGAAAACGGTAAGCGATTTTTATATTATTGATTGTGGTAAGAGAGAGAATTGTGAGATTTGTATTCAATGCAAAATGACCAGGGCCCCATTTAGCAAACATTCTGAAACAAAATCCAAAAGTGTGTTAGACTTAGTACACACGGACCTTTGCGGTCACATGCAAACAATGACATCAGGTAGAAAACGATACTTTCTTACTTTCATAGATGAATATAGTCGCTTTACAGTAGTGTATCTACTTCATGAGAAATCAAAAGTTTTTGACAAAATCAAAATATATCTCGAAATGGTCAAAAACAAATTCTGTAAATATCCTTCTACCATTCATTCAGATAATGGCGGGGAATATACTTCAAACTACTTTAAGCGTTATTTTGAGAATAAAGGGATCCATCATGAGTATACAGTGCGTTATTGTTTGTCCACAACAAAATGGCGTTGCGGAAAGGAAAAATAGGTCTCTTGTAGAAATGGCACGATGTTTATTGTCTGAAGCAAGATTGTCAAATATATTTTGGGGATAAGCACTTAAGCACTTATGACTGCAAATTACTTGCAAAATTGCTTGGTATCCAGTGCAATCCAGTCAACTCCTTTTGAGATTTGGGATGGTAGAAAACCAAATATAAGCCATCTGCAAAAGCTTATTGCTTGATTCTTAAAGAGACTCGTAGAAAGTTAGATTCAAAAGCCCAAGTCTTAACTTTTGTTGGATATGATCAAAATTCGAAGGGATATCGTTTAGTTGATATAAAAACAAAGAAAATCACGATAAATAGATATGTTAAATTCATCAACCAAAATCAAATGAGTAACATGATTGAGCCTGATGTTTATCCCGTTTCGGAAATGCATTTAGTATATCTTCTTCATAAAAAAATGTTTAAGTGAGCGTAACACAGAAGAAGAAGAAGACAATATCTCGTTCCATAGTCCCGATATAGATGCTAACATAGATTCTGACAGTCCCGGGAACGTTATTGAATCCATACCAGATCTTGAAGATGATGGTGGTGTTCGGATATCCAAAATGTCAAACAAGGGCCAGCCCCCAAATCGATTAGGTTTTAAAGCTTTTACACCAGATTCATCTTTTATAGAACCTAAATCTCATAATGAGACGATTACATGCGAACAACAAAGTGTATGGAAAATTACTATGAAAGAAGAAATTTACGCTTTAAAGAAAAATGGCACCAGGGATTCAGTTATTCCTCCAAATGGTGTCAACATTGTTGGTTGTAAGTGGACTTACAAAATCAAGCATGAAATTAAGGGTACTATTCAAATTTATAAAGCTTGTTTAGTCGCTCAAGGGCTTAATCAGAATACTATGATGAGGTGCTTGCTCCAGTTGTTCGACAAACTACTCTTAGAACACTGTTCTCAATAGCGGGTTCCAAGGGTATGAAAGTTGTTCATACGGATATAAAATTAGCCTTTCTTAACTCAGACTTGAATTTATATAAAGCAACCCCCTGGGTTTGAGGAAAGGAATACCGATACCGAATACCGTTTGCAAACTTAGAAAAAGTATGTATTACTTAAAGCAAGCAGCCCATGTATGGAACAAGATGTTACATAATGTTTTAGAAAATGGAGGTTTCGTACAAATAACATCGGAACCATGCCTCTACGTAAAATGCTCAATCGAGGAAGCGACAACATATGTACTAAATTACGTCAATGACATTTTAGTATCAAGTTCCAATCAGATGAAAATCAATGAAGTTGAAAACTTACTAAAAGAAAAAATTGAAGTAAGCTACCTAGGAAATATCCATTGTTATCTTGGAATGGAAGTTTTTCAAGACAAAGATTCAAATTTTAACATTCGGCAAAGCCTGTACATCAAAAATTTATTAAAAGATTTCGGCCTCGAAAATTCAAAGACATCAAAATTCCCTCTAGACCCTGGATATGGAAAAACCCTATCAGAAAACCTTCTGAATAATACAAATTACCAAAAGGTAATAGGTTCTCTCTTATATTTAAGTGTTAATTCCAGACCCGATATTGCTGCTTCCGTTTCTATTTTCGCAAGAAAGTTAGCTGTCCTAACCAAGAAGATTGGACCGAAATTAAACGCATTTTAGAGTACTTAAAAGGGCAGAAGATATGCTAGATAGAAAATCTAATTCTGGTTATATCTTTCAGATATATGGTGGAACAATTAGTTGGAGTTGCAAAAAGCAAACTTGTGTCTCGCTTTCATCAACAGAAGCCGAGTTTATTGCATTAGCTGATACATGCTCTTTGGATTCAACAGCTGCTGAATGATATGAAAATACAACTAACTTCACCTACAGTAATCTTTGAAGATAATTTGATGTGTTTACGTTTAATCAAAGATCAAATCTAAGCAATAGTACCAAGCACTTCGACACTAGAATTCATTTCGTCAAGGACCACATTGATCAAAATCATATTATATGCACTTACTGTCCTAGTGAAGAAAAGATAACTGATATGCTTACCAAACCACTATGTTCATTAAAATTAGAGAAGTTCAAAACAAAAGCTGAAGTACAATTTGTTTGAGGAAGGGTGTTCAAGTAAACTAACATCAAACTACTTTGTAAATAAACACTCTGTATATTTTAATCAATTAAGCTTTTTTTCAATTGTTCAATTATTATATGTTTTACGGTTTCTAAATTAATTAGTCGTATTCAGATCATCAATAAATATAATTGTATCCTCTCGGAATAAGTATTTCTTATCATTTCCTATTCCCACTGCAAGATATAGCTCCTCACATTTTACTCTCATTATCCCCGAGTGGACGCACGTACTTGCACAAGAACAAGATTCTTAGTAGAATCGGCTAAATAAAATTTCTTTAATTTTTTTCTACAAATAATTGATATTGCAATTTTAAGTATTTAATAATATAAACTTTCACCCTAAAATTAGGATTTACCATTTTTGCCCACACATTTGTAAGGCAGATACCGTTATTTCTTGGAGGTAAAAAAAGAATCTAGTCAGGCACCTAAATCGCTTAGAGTGAACTATAGAGAGACTGACTGACAAACAGACAGACAGGCGGAATTGCGGGAAGCACTTTGTTGGTCTTCCTTGTTATCGTCATGACTATACTCTGTTCAATTTCTATTTTGAGTTCATGGAAGATATGATATTTGCCTTTCACCCTTATTATAATGGTTTTCAATAAGCTATCTCCATTTCTATAAAGCTTTTCGATTTTCCATGGTAGCCGAAGTGAGCATTATAAATTGGCATGTTTCTCTCACAAATGTCGGTGGGGTTACTAATTGTTCATTTAAATTTTATGAACAGAAACATGTGCATCATAAGCTAAATCTAAAAAAAATTAAACTAAATCCAAATGAAAATAAATCTATCTTTCTCCACACCACCAAGAAGTAAGATAGAAGGCGCATTTTTTTCAGAGTTCCTCAGAAGTCCTAATCTGTTTTAACGTAAAAATAAATCACAGAAAAAAATGTATAAATAAGGTATAATAAGGAACTTGTGTCCTCCGAAGAACTTAAAGCCATTTTAAATGTAAATTAACACGGCATATAAATAATAACATCACCTAAAATTGCACCGCAATATTTTAAGTATTATATTTATATACACGAAACCTTCTTCATTTTATTTTTGTTTTCATGAACACAAAAACTATTTGGTAGTTTAAAGTTGCAATCAATTAATGAGCCGAACTCCATCAAAAACTTGCTTAAATAGTAATTTTTCCTTAAAAAAATACCCAACAAATAATATTTAGCTGCATTTTAACCGTTTTCCAAAAAAAAACCAAAAGATGTAAGTAGAAAACAACACAGCGACAACACCTTTTTCCTTAAACTTAAAATATATGTCCTCAAAAGCTCTAAAAAAGCTTCAATTCTGAAAGCTTCATAGCGAAAACCAAAGAAAAAGGTATTACAATTTCCATCAACCGACCAATGTTAACTCTTAATCAATGTTTTTATTTTTTTAATAAGCGAGAGTCAAGTTGGTGATCAGTCTCCTCCTCTCAGCCGGAGAGCAGAAAGGTTATGGTGGAATGTACGTGGGCTTATGGAATATTTTAGTAGAAATTTCTTAAGAGCCATGCAAACACCAGACGGCACCAATGTGTTTGAAAAAGCTCTCCCATAAAGCATGTACTGAAAATATAAAGTGAACAGAGTATAGTAGATTTTCCACACAAATAAGCCATAATAAGATTGGAAACTTTCGTACGTTTCACCCCCCAAAACCTATTTGCTTACATTGTTGTATTTGTAGCTTTGAACCTCTATCCATGAATAGATGGGAAATCGAAAAACAAAACAAAAACAAATTACTAGGGCTGTGTTGTCTATGCGTCTATAGGAAGAGGAACAGAAAAGTTACTTGTGTGCGTGTTTCAGCTTGTAGGCAAATGTCAAATGAAAGCAAAGGTTTCGGGTCTTTACATTATTAGTTTATGTTTTTCCAAATGCAAAACTTGCATTGGCATAAATTGGTATTATATATAAGACCCGTGATCACCGTGCCCGCCTGATGAATGATCTTATCCTAAAGTGCAGGCAGACAAATTTTGCGATGAAAATCCTCAAGCCATTAACGGATCACCAATATATCCATTAAAATTGGTTGTTTCGTGCCGTTTATTTCCTGGCGGCATAATCGGTGATTATTTCTCTCTGCCGTTACGTTGATTAGCGAGTGCTATCGAGCCATGCTGACTGCTTTTTTGTTTCTAAAAATTAACCAGCTAATCATCCACGATGTTTTGTTCCAACAAGACGGCGCAACATGCCATAATGCGCGGTTAACCATAAATTTGTTGCAAAATCAATTTGGTGAAAGCTTTATTGCCATAAGTGCTCCTGTTAATTGGCCCCCTCGTTCGTGTGACTTAACGCCTTTCGACTACTTTTCAGGGGCTATCCTAAGTCCCCTTTCACACAGCGAAACCATTGGCTGGAGATTTTTTTGACGTTTTCCTTTGATTGCCTTGTAGCTTTCACATGAAGAAACTGGCAGCGAGAAACTGAGGAGGAAACTGGGAACATTTTGTTGGGCTAATTGGAATGCAAAGCAAAACGTCAAAAAAATCTCTTCAAATCGTTGACCGGGGAGATTTTTTTCATTCCCCTTACTTCTTGCCCTTCTCGACAACACACTAGCAGTTGCCGGCAACTCAGTTGCCTTGTGTGAAAGGGGACTAAGACATTAGTTTATGCCGACAAACCAGCATGCCTTAAACCATTGGAAGCCAATATTCAAGCCACCATTGACGTCATACGATAACTTTTATTGGAAAAAGTAGTCAAAAATCGGACTGACCGAATGGTCATATTCTGGAAATCATATTTAGAACGTAAATGCCATGAAATTATCTACCAGATTATAATAATAAAAAAATCATTCCAACAATATTTCTGTCTTGTCTTATTATTTAAAAAAAAAAACTATACATTCAAAGTTTTTCGTCGTGTATGAAGAAGCAATTTTTTAAGATGCGATTACGTTCAAGTTTGTATGAATAAATTTGTGAATACGACATTTTCATATTTAATTGGAATCAAAATAGAACACGCCTTAAATCTAATCGAAAAATACATTAAACGCCGACGTCTAAAAAAATTGTTTCTTCAAAGAATGATTACTCGTGTTGACAACTAGTCGAAAACTTATATATGTGTATATGTGTTTTATTTTTAATCACTTCTGAAATAGAGAACAAGAAACTACTCCTAAAACCTAACTCCGAAACGCCAATCGAATATTTTTGGATTAACAGGTGAGTAGAACAAGTGTAACTCCGAACAGCCAATCAAAAGAACATTAGTCCAGAGCAGAGCCTGAGTTGTTGTTGTTTTTTTTATATAAATAATACAATCAAACGGAAGTGGATTGACAGAATGTCAATTAATGCCAGCTAAGAGCACAAGGGTGTTTGAAAAGCAAATCAAAGCATTCGGAGCTTGTTTTGCTCGGAATAAATTCAGAACATACTCTATGCGCTCGAGCTCTATTATATATAGTGTGGGGACATTTGGAAGATGTCATGAAATATATCACGAACAACTGTTTTAAAATTGTTATAAAATTTATTTATAACATGGTATTTCTCCAGTCTTGTCCGCATGTGCTAAATTCTTCGGTGTTAAGATTTTAAAGTGCAAATTCACGGCAAGGAACGAAAAGAGTTTCAACAACTAAATTCAATATTAACTTTATCTTGAAACAATTGTGTTTCATGTAAATATCTTTTCCGTCTTCTCACATATGTTATGTACATACATATTGCAACTTCCAGAGCATCTACATAAATTCAAAATCGATATATGTATTTAAGGAATATGCTATGTATATCGTGTTTGTGTTCGTAAGAAAATATTGTAAAAAAGTAATATGAATGCAGAATTGCATATACCATATTCAGGTACATTATGTGTAGGAAGCTAAAGTGCTTAAAAACTTTGAACTTCTGTGCACACAGGCAGATAATCAAATTATATCACTTAATGTTGAATATTTTCCTTATTTAATTTGTTAGTACCTGAGGATAGATACTTTTTTAAATGATAAGCTTACAACACTGTAGATACTAAGGCTCCTTAGGTCACGTGTACGGCAATTTTTTAATAATTTGCAGAATTAACAAGAACTCCATTAAAAAATTGGCAATCTGTTCCGGCTCCTTGTGAAAGATTTTCTAAAAGTTGTCGCTCCTTTTTAATACCTACAAAAAATTCTTTTTTAATTTAACTACAAATACTGTTTTTAAGTCCACATTCAGTCAGATATTTTTGTGCGAATCAATTAGCTGTTATTTATAACTTTTCTAATGCCGGATTTCAACGGATGGCAAATTCCCATTTTATGTGTCAAATTAAAGCCATTTTGCTTTTTATCGCGTAAACCCTCTAAATACTGGCAATATTTTTGCCAAAAAAAAAATTGGCACACAGAATTTGGCATAAAATGCTTCCAACTGTACTGATGCCATTTTCCAAATTATGCTATTCTATAAAAAAAATTTACTTGCTCATTTTTTATTGGCATATTGCCATTTTAAATGTCAAATCTTATTAAGCCTTAACTCTATTCAACACAAAAGTGAAAAAAATGTTTTGTCTTTTTCCAACATACTGCTCAATCCTAACTCATATTTCAAATTTTACACAAAAGTAAAAGTTAGACCGCGTTTAACTTTTACTTTTGTGCAAAAGTGCAACACTTTTGTAAAATTTGAAATATGAGATAGGTTTGAGCAGTATGTTGGAAAAATATTAAACACTTTTTTCACTTTTGTACAAAAGTGTGTTGAATGTAGTTAAGCCTTAAGAGCTACTAAAATGAAGAATGCTCCTAAAGCAATAGTTTAATGGCGATTTCGCTTCAATAAATAGGATTCGCTACTAAAACCAATACTGTTTTGGCTTTGAAACGAAGGATTACGGATCTAATCTCTTTTTGTGACTTTGAGTGTTGCTTGCCAGCTATAAACAAAAAAAAATCAAGTCTTGAATTCGTTAATACCTGCACCATTATTTCATTTTTACGAGTAATTTCTGAAGCCGCCGCGCCGCGGGGGAGTTCCTAAACCCACTTCCACTTTTTTAATATTTATTACCAAGAAGTCAATTTTTTAATTTTTTAATAACATTAATTTATTTTTTCTGTACACAAAATAAAAATGAATTGACTACACAACAGTTGAAAAACTTCAAAACAAATATTGTAGTGTGTGTAAGAATCTGTTTACAAATATGTTTTGAATCCGTCTCCCAAAAGAGATTCAATACGGATCTATTTTTCATGAAAAAATTGGTTTCAATTTGAAATTGAAAAAATTGACGGCGGATCGATTCAATACGGCAAAATAATGCCAACATTGAAATCTGCCATGTAATTAAAAAATTATTTCTTCCATTATTTTGCAATTCTTTTCAATTCGTGTAAATCCGGCATAATGGCGTTTTTATTTGGCAATTCGTAATCACTCTCCGATACGTGATCCCAACTGAAACTTGATTGCAAAATAAATAGGACATAAGTTTATCAGAGGCTTATTCCTTTCTTTTCTCAGCGAAATTTATAACATACATATATTAATCAGTTCTGCGAAAGATAAAATAAACTGGATAAACATCTTACAGCTTCTGAAATTAATCAGCTTTTTAACAGACAACACGGCGCGCGGTTAAACTTAAACGCCAGTGGCTGTGGCCGTCCATCTCGTTGATTGTGATGGCAGCTTTTCAATGATTTTAAACACTGAGTAGCGACGTGTAGTGTGCCAATTGGGATAAATAATTAGCCGAGGATACTGATACATTTTTGACATTCATGAGTGCGGTGGAAAATAAATTAGCTTTTAGTGAAATTTAGCTCTGTCAATTTGCATACATTTTTTTTACATGTTTTGGGATACACTGGTTCACAGCTGAATTGATACAGTGGTTTTCCACTATATAAATAGAGTATATTCAAAGTTAATGCCGGATTTACACGAGTGACAAATTACCATTAATTCATGCCATTAAACTGGCAAAATAATGGTAAAATCTAATCAATAATGATAAGCATTTACACTGGGTAAAATAATGACTATTTGATTGATAATGGCAATCTGCCATTAAAGAATGAGCAAGTTCATTCTTCCTCGCGGTGTGCCATAATTTTCAAAATTGCATCATTGTGGACTTACATGACTCCATTATAATGGCAATATTTAATGTCAGTCTTCCCTGCATTTTTTTAATAACGAAAACATTGACAAATTTTCAAACCATTTACACGATTTTGTCAGTAATGTCAATCAAATGGAAGAAATAATGGCAATTTGTCACTCGTGTAAATCGGGCATAAGAAAAATATGTCCCAAATTTATATGTAGCTTTTTAGCACATTGTTTTAAAAGCTGGATGTAAATTGAAGAACACAAAGTAACCTGCAATTTTGAACCGTCGAAACCCCTTACAGCTTATTAACAACTCTACAAATTTTATCTAATCTAATTTTTTGGCACTTTTAGTTTGGTTGCTATCAATGTTCATATTTTCTAGCGTGCGCAATTTCATAAGCCTAATTAAAAATTAGCGCCTTTTTTTATAATAAATGACTTAATTGGCGGTAGCCAAATAAGATAAACTTGATCAACGTGAAACTTGGTGGAGGAAATGTTACGGTTTAGGCCTGTATGTCTGCAGCCAGCGTTGGAAACTTGAAGCTCATTTAGGGAACGAGATGGACAAAAATATTTTTCTCAACCAAATTATGAGGTTCAAAGTTACGAACAGTTGGATATTCGTCCAAATTTCCGGTTCTACAAGGAAAATTATCCGAAGCAAAAAGTCAGGTTTTGTACAGACTTATGGCTCATTTGGAATTGCCTCCATATCATAAAACCTCCGGCACTTGGCCTGAATGTAACAGAAAATGTATGGGCTTTGTTGGAGAACAATATTAGAAAACACACAATCTTCAACAAAAAAAGACGTGAAAAGAGCACTTCTAGAAGAATGAGAAAATAGTACCCTAGATACCACAAAAGAAGCTTGTTGATGCCAAAAAAGACTACATGTTTTTGAAGAGGTTATGGTATTATCTACACAAAATATTAGAAGTGCCACTAACACAAATATTTAAGTTATCTTGAAGACTGATAATTTGGTATTAAATAAGCTATGACTTGAAATTTGAAGTTTTTATTTATTATGCTGTTAAAAATAATAATTTTACCTATATGTTGTATGTTCACCTTAAATAAACTAAATACGCATTTTTGGTTCACTAAACTTTAAAAGCGCCATTCAAATTTCATCAAATGCAGTTTACCTAGTGCTGCTAACATTTTTGTTCTCTAATATTTTTGGAGATACAAAATGATTAGTTAAATAAATTGCGATTTAGCATGGTAATAATAATATTTTACTGATTTGTTATTTATTAGAATAATAAATTATTCATTTTCATCCGTCGATCAAGAGAGCAACATATAGATGGGTTCAAATCAATCCACCATTAAAATATTTGCATTTTGAAGTTACCACAGTTAATTAATTGTTCATACTCTTTTTCATATATTCATGGCATTCCAAAGAAAAGAATTATGAAAGTTCTTGATTTAATTTAACAAATAAATTAAATAAATTCTTCTACAAATTAAAAAAAAACAACAGAAACGAAAGTTATCATGCAGCACACACCAAAATTTCAACAATTTTTTTTCCATTTCCCGGCATTTGTTTTCAAGACATAATGCTTTCTCATTTTGTTCTCATACATTTCGCTACTTAGAAAGAAAAAAAAAACAATTTATTTTTCCAGGGATGTGAGAACAACTAAATATTAACAAAAAATTCCCTAAAATTTTCCTTTTATATGTAGATTGGTGAAGCTAAAAGATTTAAAGGTCTGATAAAATCTAAGAGGATTTTTGATTAAAGTGCTTTTAGTTTATGAAATTGGTCATAACCAACATAAAATAAAATGATGAAACAAATGTATGGTCCTTTCTGATTCGATAAAAAAACGTAAATTAATTCCGTCAGCAATATGTTCATATTAAAATTAGTCTGATGAGAACCATAATAGTGATGTTAGTTAAGTCTTTACACATTCCTCGAGACCATTAAATTTAAATTCAAAGACGAAGTGGACAATGAATTGACATCCTTTTACTAAAGGGTTTTTCAACAGGGACGCTACAAATGTAGAGCGACAGGGACAGCAAACGACGCCATATTTCTTGCCGCTCTTCTGACATTTCTCTTCAATAAGGTTTGTCATTTCATGATGGAAAGATATACGAGCCAACAACGAGTCGAAATTATTAAAATTTACTATCGAAATTCGGAGTCAGTGGCCTCAAAGTTAAGAGCGCTACGTCCAATTTATGGTCGTCATAATCGTCCTAGCAGATCAACAATTGAGCGTCTAGTGGAAAAATTTGAATCCATAGGCACAGTACAAAACGTTCCCGTGCCAGTGAGACAAAGAAGTGCCCGTAGTGTCGAGAATATTTCTGCCGCTGAGGCTTCAGTTGCAGAAAGCCCAAATGTGTCTCTCACACGTCGTTCTCAGTCGTTGGGCATTTCTGTGACGTCGTTGTGGCGAATTTTGCGAAAAGATCTTGGCCTACATCCTTACAAGATTAAATTGAGGCAAGAACTGAAGCCGCTTGACCAGCAGAAGCGGCGTATGTTCGTGAATTGGGCTGAGCAACAACTTGAAAATGATTCGGATTTTCATCGAAAAATCATCTTTAGCGATGAGGCTCATTTCTGGCTGAATGGCTTCGTCAATAAACAAAATATTCGGTATTGGTCAGGCAGCAATCTACACGTACTCCATGAGTCTTCATTGCATCCCGAAAAAATTACGGTTTGGTGTGGTTTATGGGCCGGCGGCGTCATTGGGCCGTACTTCTTCCGTGATGATCAAGACCGGCACGTTAATGTGAATGGGGATCGCTACCGTTCAATGATAACAGAATATTTTTTTCTCCAATTGGATGATATGGACTTGGAGGACATGTGGTTCCAACAGGACGGCGCCACAAACCACAGAGCGAATGTCACAATTAATTTATTGGAAACCAAGTTTGGAGAACGTGTTATCTCACGAAATGGTCCAGTCGCTTGGCCGACTCGATCGTGCGATTTGACGGCGTTAGACTATTTGGAGCTACGTCAAGTCTATGGTCTATGCCAACAAGCCAGCGACGATTGATGAACTTCGTACGAATATCGAACGAGAAATTGCAGCATTATCGGCCGAGTTATGCTTAAAAACCGTCGAAAATTGGGTTCAGCGTCTGGACTTCTGCAAGCGTGCCCGTGGTCGCCATGTAAAAGAAATCGAGTTCCGTACATAATGGCATCGCACGTACTTTCACAGGAATAAGGAATTTTATTGATATCCAAAACCGTTTGTGTTTTATTAAAAAAAAAACTTTTGTTGCGCTCTTATTATAAAACCCGATTTAATAGCTTATTTATACATTTAATTTATAACTAATTATACAGAATTGGCTAAGAAGTACCTACCAATTTAAATCGTTGAATTCACATAAATGAATTTAAAAAAAACAAGTACTTTTGTCTAGACAGCGAATAAGAAAATAGAAGTGAAATGATCAACAGGATTTGATTTAAATATTCAAGAGATTCCATTGAAAAATTTAAGAAACTTTTTGAAAAATCTTCTTTAAAATTTAAATGCCCATAAGTATAATGCAAACTCTGTGCTCGAAATATTTATTATAGGAATTTGGTATTTTTGTTAGTATATTACTGAAAACCTCTTGTACACTGTGAAATACAAACACGCCCTTTCCGTGTAAAACGTCTTTTGTATTGAGATAATTATTTAACGATTTGTGTACTCAAAAATAACATTTTAAGGGAATTTTGTGTTCTTAGAGAAATGTGCCAAAAAACTTTTAACAAGTTGATTTACATTTTAAATGTTTTGTTTTCTGAAGTCAAGAAAGCTTAATGTTTTTTTTTTTTGTTTCCTTGTCCTTGACCAGTAATTGTTTTTAGATTAAATATTTGCACATTCTCTACCCGTCCATCCCCGAGTAGTGTAGGTAGGGTTGCATTTTGTGTATTTGTTATTTATTATTTAAATAGCTGGCAAACAAAAGCTGTCTTTTTTTTTAAATTTTTGAACAAGAGGCGTAAACCACTTAAGACAAGAGATATGTGCCTTTCTGTTTAAAAAGGAACATTGTTTTCTAAAGTCAAGAGCCTGAATGATTGGAGATTTTGCAGACAATTATGTTGATGCATAATTTAACAACCCAACAAAAAAAAAAAACCGGGTGGTTCCCAGCTCATACTTGGTTGTAAGTATTTTTTGTAAATCAATTTTTATAGTTTTAAGGTGCGTCAATAAGTCCCTGAAAATAAACGAAAATTGTGACGTCACCTAAATTTTTTTTTATCAAGAATCATCTTTCAAAAGAACGTAGATGCCCAAATTTTTAGAATGATCTGTCAATTGTCAAATAGTTTTGATGCGGCAGCCATTTTATATAAACACTTATACGAGAGAGAGAAAAAAACTATTATGCAAACAAAACAAGGGCTTGACAAATAATATTGTCTTCTCTTATAACCATCGATTGGAACCATTTATTACTGTGTTAACTCAATTTCGATGCGGTCATTGAAGAAGGGCCGGCATCAGCCAAACTTGCGCCTTGAGAAGGCACCTCTTTTTATATTTACACACATGCACATAATATTCTGATAAAAATACAAATAGGAGAAACAATTTATTTTTTTCTAAAAAAAAACACTTCCACAAAAAATACACAATCTGCTTCTGCGCACCAGACCAGAGTATACCTTACAGCGAGTACAGTGTATAAGGAATTTCATTTACTTTTATTTATTTCATTTTCATTTTCATCTTTTACAATAGACTTAAGTAATTTTGAGCAAAAGTTAAGTTTAGAATTTTCTTACAATGAATTTTGATGTTAGTTAGTGCTTGTGCGCCCTCAGAATTTTGCGCCCTTTGCATTTGCACATCCTGCACATATAGTTGGCCTGGCCCTGTAGTGACTCCAAACGTTCTGTTCGCCAAATTGAGGACATCACACTAGAAATGTTCGACAAAATCCTTGTTTTGATAATGGGCTATCGGAGAGTGAAAGTGCGCGAGATTGAAGAGGCCACAGGCTTATCACATGGCTGAGTTATTTCGATCTTACATAAATATTTGGACATGAAAAAGGTTTCCGCAATATCGATGCTGGCGTTTGCTCACAATCGATAACAAAATGGGCTTAAGGATGTTCCAGTTTAATTCAACTGAGTTTCCAAACACGAGTAAATAGTTCGTAGGCAAGAGATTTGGGCCGAATGAATGGTGGAAATCATGGCACACATTAACGCTTATTGTGAATGACTCGAGAAATAGTATTATTTAGGGGGCATTGAGTAGACTATGTTGAAAAATCAATATTTTTAAATAATTCATTTAAACCTCTTGGATAGGGTATAAAATAAAGGTTTAAAAATATGTTCCTTCCTCTCATTTTATAAATTGATCCTTATTTCCCCAACACTCGCACTATTTACAAACATGGTAAGGGATGTCAAATCCCCTTAAGTGCGCCCGTAATTGCATTACAGTAGACGCTGGATATAGTGAAGTAATAAAACCAGGCATATTCAGTATTTTGAGAATAGCTGTGTTTTATTGGGAAATTTATCCGCCGTAAGTTTATCCGTCGTAGCATTTTACATACAATTCGCTACGGTCGATAAAAAGCTAAAGTAGAAGCTACGGTGGATGGCTAGATGACGTTTATTCGAGTCTCGAATTTGATTTTGTTAGTTTTGTTGGTACGATTGATAATTGGGTTGAATCTCGATCGATGTGTTCATGGAGTGTTATAATTTTTAATTTCATTCGTAAGACAAATCGATCTTTTTGAGTCTTTTTTTTTCTTTTTTTTATAGTTGACCAGTTTATATTTCTAAGATCTTAGATAATACCATTTTTTAATAAATTATAAGCTGTTCTTCTGAAAAGTTTCTGACTTATTATTAAAAACTATATTCTTTGCTCAATTATTTTCTGGAGTACGTCTAAAATTCCACCTATATCTGCAATTTTGCATACCCCTAATGTCAATTAATCAATTTTAACAAATTTCGATTTCGATTTTGAAAAAAAAAATCAATATCTATGGAATGAATTCGGTTTTACTTTTATTTTTGACTAACTAAGAGCAATATTCGTTTTGTGTTCAATTTTTATTGATAGTTATAAATAAACGGAGGTTGGTGAACAAAATCAGCTTTTTATTTAGATCTACAAAAAAGCAATTTGAGAAGACAAACCGCATTGAGTGGAACTGCACCATAGAGGAACTGCTCGACACTGCGCCGCAAAATATGTATTCGTATGAAATTCTATGAGCTATGATGCCAGGCGCGCACATATGCAACTTACAGTTTTGCAACAGTTTGGTTGCTAAATTGAATACCATGGACTTATATGAGAGTGGGCGCACATGCAAAAACTATTCAGTCCGCGATTCGAGCAACTTATAAGTTTTTGTTTTGGCACAAATCGAACGATCGCCCCAAATAAGTTCTTCAGTTTGAATCACACCGAACTATAATGTAACTGCGCGCACATTAAATCAATATGTTGTCTGTGTGTTGGTTTATCTCGTTGATTGATTTTTAAGTTGCTTATGTGAGCGATCTTCGTTCAATTAGTGATTGATCTATTTCGTTTCGGAAAAAACGCATGTGCGCGCCTGGCCTAAGCGCACTAAGCGGAAACTGAACTTCACAAAATGTGCTTTTTCCTCACTGTTTAATGGACGTTGGCCATGAACGGTATTCGCTTCACTACATGGACATTGACTGGGCGTACATTTTTGTGATCCCATTGTTTTTTTTTTCTGGACATGTGCATGGAAATTGCAAACAAAATTTTAACTATTTGTTCCTTAATCCGCGTATGTAAAGTGCAGTATGATCTCTGTTGAGTGAATATTGAATTGAAAGCTAAATATACTCAGAAAATAAATTTGTAAATTGACTTGAAAAATAAGACTAGCTATCGGTCTACTCAGAAAATAAATAAAAGCATGAAATATAAAGGGGAAATGTAATCGGAGTGAAGAATAGTGTGCGTTCAAAACCAAGAAACATTAAAAGGAAACAAGCAAATCTCCGGGAATTGTGTTTCCTCGTGTGAAAGGCATTGTCGGTTTTTAAAGCAATTCAAAAATTGCCCTGTGTAAAAAGGGACTTGACCATAGTTTATGAACAAACCCGTTCACTTATCATTTCCTTTCTATTGGTGCAAAATGAATGTTCGAATTTAAAATTGCAAATGCAGAAAAGGTGAACACAAGAAATAGAATTGAAACATAAATTAAATATTGGTACGTTTTTCTACTTTCTATTTTATATGAATAAAAGCTAATTATTGTTCCTAATTTTGATTTTTTAATAATTTTACTTTGCAAAAGACTCTTTGATTACTTGTGACTGCTGTGCAGGTGTACCATTTTTAAAAAAATAAAAAAGCTACGGTCCATGCTACGGTCGATGCGTTTTTTTGGGAATTACTTATGGTACAATAGATAGATTCCCAATAAAACACAGATATTGTTAACTCGAAATGAGAGAGAATTTTTATTAGTTTTTCAAAGCTACATTTAATAAAAACTACATGCATTGAGTTGTGTGAAGTACAGACAACATTTTTTTCATTCTTAAGTGTAAAAAAGCAATTTTACAAACATAACACAAATAAAATACATAGGCAGAGTGAGGCTTGACAACATGCATACGCATTTAAATTTTTATTGCAAAAACGTTGCCGAAGACCTTTTTAAGTAAGATTAATATTTTAACATTATAACCCTCAGTTTCACAGTGGGAGTTTAAACTTAACATCAGCTGAACCCTTAACTGAGTTTAAATTTTTGGTTTAACTAGTCCGGTTTCAAATTGAAATCTGATAATTCAAATCTGTAGAACATTGTTTAAATGGATTGTATGAAAAAAGTTGGCAGCATTTTTCTTGCCTTGTCCACCATTCTAAAAATAGAGCTTACTGACGATGGAAGCATGGCTTCCGAAATGTACATATAAACAAAAATAAATAAATTATGTCTTAAGTTGTTAAAATAAAATCTTTAATTAATATTTTCTGAAAACAAAAACAATACAAACTCTGAACTGAAGCTTAGGCGGCAGATTAATTTTGGTAAACTTAAACTACAAATGATGCGGTGTTTAAACTTGCACATTTGAAACTGAGTGTAAATGCTTAATAAATGAATGATAACAAGCTTGTCTTACCTTCTGATACGCAGCTATATTTGACTTTTGTCAAGCAAAGTAAAAATTGAAAACACTATCTAATAATAATGGGCATTATCAAATGACTGCTTGCATGATTGCTAGGACACATGCACAAACGCATTTGAAGTGTGTATGGTTAAAATGACATGAAACTAAACAATAAATTCCTATCTATCAGCTGTGGACGCATTGTAGATGGAAAATTCTGAGAAAAAATCAATGTTCACAATATCGAGATTTTTCTTGTTCACTATTGGATAGTTCACTCGAACGAGAACCGCTATATCGAGCTTCTACTGTATTTGGTAAAGAAAACACATCACATTATTTCCGTTTCCGTTATAGTTCTTATTAAGAAGCTTTCAGACTCTAATTTATATTTTCACACATCCTCAATAATGATAAAATTATATTTAACCTGTTTTGTTTCCTTACATAATTCTACAGATGCTATCTATTCTGTAATACCTGACACAACAATTGAATGCAGTATGAATAGAATAATTGAAATACGTTTGACATGTTCCTGTCTGTCGCTGTCACTTGCTGTCATCTCTTGTGTATTTAACTGAAATCCATATACATTAGTACCAGTTTTTTTTTTATTATGCATGTTAAACAATCATCTTTTCTTTGGTGTCAAATAAAATAACAACTCAATGAACGTGGGAAGAAATCCTCATCTATAGTGTTCCTGGTTTCCTTATTGTTAACGGTATCTAAGTTGTCATAAGTAAAGCAAGAAAAAACCATGATGGTGTACAATGAAAGTAGTTGGCAAGATTTTCCAGAAAATTATTAAAATTCTATATAATGGGTTATCCAGTTTGCGGTTTCAAAAGTAAACGTAAATAAAACACATATTAAATATTTTTTTGCAATATATTTCTTTTTTATTATAAAGACATTAGCATTATGTTTGAAACACTACCTCATTTTAAAGACCACCACACGAATTGTTGCAAGCATAGATTCTTTTGAGGTAATTTTCGACCACTTTTTGACATATATTGGACGCTATCTCAGCCATAACTTGACGAATGTTAGTTTTTAAGTGCTCAAGCGTTAAAGGTTTATCTGCATAAACACGGTCTTTCGTGTAGCCCCACAAAAAAAAGTCCAGCGGTATCAAATCGCATGATCTTAGAGGCCAGTTGATATCGCCACGACGAGAAATTACGCGGATAGGAAATGTCTCTAGCAATAAAGCCATATTCGCTCGAGTTGCGTGGCATGTGGCACCGTCTTGTATCCAAGTCGTATTCTTCAATAGCAGGTAAAAAAATATTCGGTTATCATATGACCATAACGCTCCGAATTGACGTCGTGACAGTCGTTCCATCGTCGTTTTCGAACAAGTAAGGTCCAATCACACCTCCGGACCAAAGAGCGCCCGAAACAGTGACTTTTTGTGGATGTAATGGCCTCTCTTCAACTACTTGAGGATTCTAAGAACCCCAAATACGACAATTTTGTTTATTAAAATACCCACCGAGTGAGAAATGTGCTTCATCGTTGAAGAAAATTTTATTCGAAAAATCGCCGTTCACCGCCTGTTGTTCAAGCAACCATTCGACGTATCTACGACGTTTTGAATGGTCAGCTAGCTTCATTTGTTGTGTGAGCTGGACTTTATATGGATGTAGGTGTAGATTCAAATGCAAAATACGCCATAATGTGCCGTAAGACAGTCCTAATTCCTGAGAACGACGAGGAATCGACACATTCGGGTTTACGGCAACACTTTCACTTACTGCAACGATATTTTCAGTGGTACGAGCGAAACGCTGATGCACAGGCCTTACAATATAGTCTCTTAAAAAAATTTTCACAATTTTGCCAATTGCTTGCGTAGTTGGACGATTATGTAACCCATAATCTCCTCTTAAAGCACGATATTTGGCTGTGGCAGAATCACCATTTTTGTAGTAGATTTTAACATTTTTTATGCGTTGTGCGATAGTTAAGCGATCCATTTTCGTAAATGTCAGACTGTCAACTGAAAAAAAAAATTGGTTTAACAACTTAGTTTGACAGATGTAATGTCGAACCGCAAAATGGATAACCCTTTACATATCTAAAAGTTGCTGTTTTTCATTTGAAAATATAAAAGATGAGTATATAGTTCTTATGAATCATATAGTCAGGGGCGGTGCCCGTATTAAAACATAGGGGGTGTTGATGGATTTGGAAAAAAGTATGAGAAATCCAGTAGGTATAGCTGATGTTGGACATTGGCAATGCCAAAATCGCAGTTGACACCTTAACCAGAATTATCAAATTGCCAAGTGACAAGACTTTTTTACCACCTGACCGAATCTAAGGAAGAGCTTATTCAATATGTTTTTTTTTTTAATATAGTCCAAATCTTAAATCACGATAAATTATGGCTAAGTGAACAAGCTATATTGGCGGCGAATTTACTAGAATTGACGCTATTACTACCTCACAATTTTCAACTGAATGTGGGCTCAGTTATCATCATGTTGCGTCATCTCAATTAACCTCGACTGTGCAACAAAACAAGTTTGGTTGTGAAAAACCATAAGAACAACATCATCGAGACTACAATTATCAGGGTAAAGTACGAAGGAGGGAATATTTTTATTCCACGTATCCCGATGATTTCAACCGACTTAACATTCGAATTTAAACGGCTGCAATTTTCCGTGCACCTGATCCTCGAGATAACTATCAACAAATCACGCGCGTCGTAATCAGTAAGTTTTTGTACCGGATGCTTTTTTTTAGACGTGTGGTCTCCAATCTGGCAATACTTTTTTCGGAGTTGGTCTTTTTGACAGCTGTCACTTGATTTATGCTCAGTTTGGCTTGCCATTTCAAAATTAATAGACTTACTCCTGAACAACGTTTGCAAAGCGTGCGAATTTATTACCAAAACGAGATGGCCACCGATCCCGATTTTCACAAGAAAATTTTGTTTAGCGATGAAGCTTACTTTTGGTTAAATGGGTACGTTAATAAGCAAAATTGTCGTATTTGCAGTTTTTGTTTGATTCGCTCTATGGGCAGATGGAATCATTGGCACCCATATTTCTTCAAAAATGAAGCCGGCCATAATGTTAAAGTCAATGTAGAACGCTATTAATCCATGATTAATAACTTTTTCGTGCCTGAATTCGAGAATGTTGCTTTGGACGACCATTGGTTCCAATAAGACGGCGCTACATACCATACAACCAATGAAACAATCAATTTATTGGTGCGCACATTATCTCGCGTTGTGGCCCTGTGGCGTGGCCTCCAAGATCGTGCGATTTAACACCGCTGGACTATTTTTTGTGGGGTTAGGTGAAGTCGCTTGTCAACGCAGATAAGCCCGTGACGATTGACGCATTGGAAGAGAATATTTGGCGCGTTATTGTTGACATACGGCCCAAATTGCTGCAAAAAGGGGTCGAAAATTGGGCTGGAATTTATTCGAGCCAGCCGCGGCGGCCACTTGCCCGAAATTATTTTTACAACATAATGGCAAGCCCTTATCTTTATAAAACAGCTAAATTCTTGGCCATAACATCAAATTATATACGTTTTATTTCTTCTTGAAAACCACACGTCTAAAAAAAAGAACCGTTATCTTTGTATTATTTTATGACTCGCATTCATATGCAAGACATTTTAACCTTTTGAATATAAACAACCAAGTTTGTGAAAGGATGGGAAACTTTGTATATTCGTATAAGGGATTTTCTAAAAAAAAATACATATCAACACAAGTCCGAGGTTATGGATATGTAAATTAATAAGCTACAAAGATTTTTTTACATCCTTGTTTCATTTTTAATGTTGTATTAAGAGATCATCTTGTCATACAAATTGAAACTTTTTTCATAGAGCCCCACATCCCAAAAATACTAGTCATCTTTCATATAAGAAATTAATTTAAATATTTAGTAAAACATTGCAAAGTTATATGGGAACGAACATATGTTATTATATGTAAACTTACATAAACATACTTTATATTTATCCACATCATGCCACTTGGACTTAACGTAATCCTAAATTGTAAAGTAGTCTACAAAAAAAAATGAAGAAAATCCCTTACAAAATAATTTACTTATTTTCAATGTGATGCCACTTGACTTTTATCTTTAGACGGCATTTGTGAAGTCAAGTGCTTGCGTCAGTAATCCTAAAGAAGGAAATACCACCCTACTTTGTGTCATTATTAGTGAAATAGAGTCCGGAAATGTCAATTGGGCCAAACGAATACACAAATCCATACAAACTCAGTCATGAAAGATATTTTTCTAGGGTAGTTGTTTTTCCTTTTTTTTGCTAATAAACTCGTAGAAAAATGTGCTCATTTGCCTATTATGACTTCCTATATAAACTTTATTATAAACTGAAAAAACGATTCCCTTCATTTAATTCTAAATTAAAAAAATAATATCCTCTTGAGGTGAATATGCTTCATTGAGTGAAAGATTGTCGGAAATTGGCATAAAAGTGTGTTAGGAAAAATTGAACATTTTTGGCATCAGATAATTTTTAAGTAGAATTTTTACATGAATTATCCAAAATAACTGTGCTATACGAATAGTGTTTAAACGAATGAAATTAATAATTACAGTGGTAGGGAAATGAAAGCTGTCATTTTTGAAGTGATAACTTTTTATGAGAGGGTAAACTGATTCGTTACGAAACGCATAACGCACTATCAACTTAAAGAATTTTATCTTTTTAAGGAGTGAAACCAGACATCTGAAATTTTCACGAATGATATAGCTTATTGCGATGAATGTTTGGTAAAAAAAAATTGGATTCCTAGACTGTCAATAACCGTAAGAAAACTGTAATATTGAGAAGATTGCATATATCAGTCAATTTCTTTTGACTGGTTCCATGAATAGATTTGGCTTTTTTTAGTTAATAAGTAGACAATATGACAATTGTTCTGATGTATAAAAGATTACTCTATGAGCTATACAAGCTTGGAAATCTTAATTTCAAAACAGGAGAAAAACATTTAAAATTGCCTGCTTAGTTTGACATCGAATGATAGGATAGGATGTTCAGTGTAGAAAACAGTTATGTTTGAAAATTCATTAAAAATAAAAGATGTGATTTCTGTTTTGAACTTATACCGTCAGTTCTATTAGGCCAATCTTTAAGGTTAAGTTCTTAAAATTGAGGTAAGACTTGGAGCTATATGGGATCAAAATAACAGGAATGTGTCCTACAATATAAAGGGTTATCCATTTTGCGGTTTCAAAAGTGTAGGACTGGAATTCGACATTTGTCAAACTAAGTTGTTAAACCAATTTTTTTTTCAGTTAAAAGTCTGAAATTTACGAAAATGGATCGCTTAACTATCGCACAACGCATACAAATTGTTATAACCTACTACAAAAATGGTGATTCTGCCACAGCCACATATGGTGCTTTAAGAGGAGATTATGGTTTACATAATCGTCCAACTACGAAAGCAATTGGCAAACTTATGAAGAAATTAGTAGAGACTGGATTGGTTACAGCTATTGTAAGACCTGTGCATCATCGTTTCGCTCGTACCACTGAAAATATCGTGAAAGTGTTGCCGAAGACCCAAATGTGTCGATTCCTCGTCGTTCTCAGGAATAAGGACTGTCTTACTTCACATTATGACGTATTTTGCACTTGGATCTACACTGGCATCCATATAAAGTCCAGCTCACACAACAACTGAAGCCAGCTGACAATTCACAACGTCGCAGATACGTCGAATGGGTGATTGAACAACAGGCGGTGGACGTCGATTTTTCGAACAAAATTTTCTTCAGCGACGAAGCACATTTCTCACTCGGTGGGTATGTTAATAAACAAAATTGTCGTATTTTGGGTTCTGAGAATCCTCAAGTAATTGAAGAGAGGTTATTACATTAACAAAATGTCACTGTTTGGGGTGCTCTTTGGTCTGGAGGTGTGATTGGACCTTACTTCTTCGAAAACGACGATGGAACGACTGTCACCGTCAATTCGGAGCGTTATTGTCATATGATAAATGACTTTTTTTTGCCTGCTATTGAAGAATACGACTTGGAGAATATGTGGCTTTAACAAGACGGTGCCACATGCCGCACAACTCGAGGGAATATGGCTTTATTGCAAGAGACATTACCTGGCCGCTGGACTTTTTTTTTGTGGGTCTACGCGAAAGACCGTGTTTATGCAGATAAACCTTTAGCTCTTGAGCACTTGAAAACCAACATTCGTCAAGTAATGGCTGAGATACCGCCCAATATGTGTCAAAAAGTGTTCGAAAAATACTTCAAAAGAATCGATGATTGCAACAATTCGCGTCGTGGTCATTCAAATGATGTAGTGTTTTACACATAATGTCAACGTTCAAACTTTATAATAAAAAAGAAACATCATGAGCAAAATATTGTATATGTGTTTTATTTACGTTTACTTTTGAAACCGCGAAATGGATAACCCATTATCTTAGAAGGCTTAAAAAACACATTTTTTCGATTCTTATTCGTTTTTTGACATTCTAAATGCAAAAGTTGATAAAAAAAATCAATATTTTTAAAAACAGTGTTCCACAAAGTTATTGTTAAGTGCAGGCGTAAGCATTTTTATGAATCAGAAAAGGCGTAAGGAGGTTTTCAAGTAGTATACCTGCAAATGTGTCAATTAAATTAAAGCAAATAAAGTTGTTGAAAGTCAAGCCAGTATCTTATAGTATATGCACATATGTATGTATGTAAATGCTTAGATGATGAGTAGGTTTTCTTGCATATATGTTGTACATATATACACATGTGTACATAATAATATGTAATGAAGAGATTAAGACTTTTGGTTGCATCTAATCATCTAATCTGGCCACCTATTCTCTTATCTATTCACGTTATATCCAATCGTACTATTGAGGTTAACTGAGGGCAAGCTTTGCATTTGCAAAAAATCATTTTCGAGATTTTAATCAAACTTGACATTACGATGATGGATAACACCAACAAAGTGTTTTCCGCAATTCCGTTTGTCTGCAGATCGTCTGCAGTCTAAACCACTGAAGAGATTTTCTTCAAGCTTTGTTTTTTAACCCCCAAAATAACGGTAATTGCGGTGCAATTATTTCTACTACATTAATGATCTTAAAAACGGCTTTAACCATTTTGATTAAAAAAATCTGTGTACCATTATAGGCATATTCTACATTTTGGTATACAAATATGTTAACATGTTTTTTTTATTAACGTTACCTGCCATACAACCATTTACATTTCGATAAAAAATTTTATAAATTTCCAAAAATATTTGAAAAAAAGTTTTTTGGGAAAAAAATATTTTTTGAAGTCATAACTTCTTATAGGATAAACCGATTTGTTACGTAACGCGTTACGGCGCCAGTCTGTCTGGCTTCCCTTTTTCTAACGCATACGGAGAACTTTTGAAATTAATCCAATTAACGGGTGTTTGAAGCTTTTCTCAAGTTAAACAATTTCTATTATAAATAGGTCAACTTAGATTAGTTTAAGTTATCATTTCTATCGGACGTCCCGAGACGCACATGTTTTTTTTTTAATGGAAGTGCCTCGAGACATGCCACCCGCGTGACAGTGTATGGGGTTTCATGTTTTTTTTGTGTGATCGTGTGATACTTTTTAATTAAAATTAAGGTTGTGACTCCAGATGCCGTAGTGTAACAGTTTTGCTTATAAAAGTACAGTTTATGTGGCCACGCATGGTCAGGCGCCCATTCGATTTCCTCAACGGAGGAATATTCAACTGTTATAAAACTGTAATACCTGCTATAACTTGACATTTCTCTAGTCTCGTATTAACAGTCCGATACTCCACTTGATTCTGTAACCCCAACGAAATATATGTCGTTAAGTAGGTATCAGGGCATTTTTTACTTGCGATTATAGGTACTATAAATCAAGTTATGGATTCGTGCAAAAAAAAAATTTAGCAATAAAACATGACATTACGATCATAGAGAATACCAAACAAGAGAGTCCCCCAATACCGTCTGTGTGTCCGCGAGTCTGCAGCCTAAACGGTTGGATGGATTTGCTTCAAACTTGGTACATTTTGTTTTTTCGGTAATATGCCCACACGTTTTTTTCATTTATTTTTTAAGGCGTCAAATAACAGTAGCTCCGATACATATTTTTTAACCAAAAACAAGAATCTTATTTTTCTCAAAAACGGCTCCAACGATTTTTATAAAAAAAAAATAAATTTGAAGGAGCTCTTGTATAAACATTTTGATCGAAAAACGTTGAGCAGCTTATGAGAAAGTCGAAAATCAATGAAATGGCTGTATTGCAGGTACCGTTAATAACAAAATATTTTTAAAAAAAGTTTTTGGCCAAAATGTAGACCATACCCAAAATAGTACACACACCAATTTTCATCAAAATCGTAGAAGCCGTTTTCGCGATAATTAAGATGGTAGAAAGATTTGTATGGCAAGTACCGTAATATTTGGAGCTTAAACAACAATTCAAAAATTTACTTTGGACAATTACCTAAAACGCTTAAATACCAAGTTTGAAGAAAATCGCTTCAGCCGCTTAGGCTGTAGAGAGTTGTACAGACAGACAGACAGACAGATAGACAGACGGAATACCGGGACCCACTTTTTTGGTGTTCTCCATCATCGCAATGTCAAGTTTGATTAAAATCTCGAGTTCGATTTTTTTCTGCAAGTAAAAATGTGTATATTCTTAAATTAGTACACTCCACTTTCAAGCATACAAATATTTTTTTTGCGTACTTATTAACCATAAAACCACTTTTTATTATTTCGACCTTCTTAACATTGGATGAGCCGATCAAAATAATTTTTTTTATACAAATGCTCCCTAAAATTGTTAATAAGACTGAATACAAAAATTTTCAAAAAAAAAGTTTTTTGATTTTTTAAAAATGAAAAAAATTGTAGGAAAAAAATCGATTTTTCAAAAACCAGTCACAGACTTTTTGTGAAATTTAAATTTTATATGCATATTAATAATATCTTCAAAATGGCGCTTCATTTTTTTTTCTAAAAATGTTTTCAAAATTTTATAATTAAAAAATTAATTTATTAAAAAACCGCTCCAACGATTTTTGATTTTTTTTTATAGTTATATTCTTAGTTATCCATGAATTCAAATTCCATCTTTGTTTTACCTCAATCTAAAGGGTTATCCACTTAGCGGTTTCAAAAGTATAACGCATAAAAATTGTTAAAACCTACTACAAAAATGGTGATTCTGCCACAGCCACATATCGTGATTTAAAGAAGATTATGGTTTACATAAAGAAATTTGAAGGACTGGATTGGTTACAGATATTGTAAGACCTATGCATCATCGTTTCGCTCGTACCACTGAAAATATCGTTGCTGTAGGTGAAAGTGTAGCCGAAGACCCGAATGTGTCGATTCCTCATCGTTCTCAGGAATTAGGACTGTCTTACGGCACATTATGGCGTATTTTGCATTTGGATCTACACCTACATCCATATAAAGTCCAGGTCACACAACAACTGAAGCCAGCTGACCATTTCCAAGTAATTCAAGAGAGGCCATTACATCCACAAAAAGTCACTGTTTGGGGCGCTCTTTGGCCCGGAGGTGTGATTGGACCTTACATCTTCAAAAACGACAATGGCAATACAGTCACTGTCAATTCGGAGTGTTATGGTCACATGATAACCGACTTTTTTTGCCTGCTATTGAAGAATACGACTTAGAGAATATGTGGTTTCAACAAGACGGTGCCACATGCCACACAACTCGAGCGAATATGACTTTATTGCAAGAGACATTTCCTGGCCGCGTATTTTCTCGTCGTGGCGATATCAACTGACAACCAAGGTCATGCGATTTGACACTGGACTTTTTTTTGTGGGGCTACGCGAAAGACCGTGTTTATGCAGATAAACCTTTAACTCTTGAGCACTTGAAAACCGACATTCGTTAAGTTATGACTGAGATACCGCCCAATATGTGTCAAAAATTACCTCAAAAGAATCGATGCTTGCAACAATTCGCGTGGTGGTCATTTAAATGATGTAGTGTTTCACACGTTTCACGTTCAAGCTTTATAATAAAAAAAGAAATATCATGAAAAAAAATATTTTATATATGTTTTATTTACGCTTACTTTTGAAACCGCAAAATGGATAACCTTTTATAACCACTAGGCAATAAAAAAAAATTTAATTATGTCTATTATCCATTTATTTCTACTTTATTATATTATTCCTTTTTTTGCGAATTTTTGAGTACGTCACTGAATACTCAATACAATAAAGGCCCTCATGCATTTATATATACATATGTGTCTTTAAGAATCACATGAATCTTATGTATGCATATTGCACCTAAATTGGAAACTAAACTACCCACCTACATCCTTCATTTTTATGATTATATGTACATGTTTACATATTACTTAGGTTCCATCTATATGCATATGTATGTAAATACATTTTACTCCCCTAACTTACATAATTAAAATCCATAACTTAGATTTAAATATTCATTTGTAGGTAGGTACCTATGTATCTATTCCTTGAATCATCCATTCGACAACTCATTATTCTAAGAATTAATGTTATATTACCTTCATAGGCTTTAAACCTGCATAGGATAACTACACCTAACTAACTAAACCTCAATGGTTAGCTAAAAGAGCAAGTTTGTACGATCCAGTGATGAATTTAATTTTGTATTGGCTGGGCAGTTCATGTCTTGACAATTCATTCATGCAATAGAGGTTGATGTGTATCAAAAATTAATTTCATAAAAGAAATGTTTTTTGACTGATATGCTCCTGTTAAGTGCGCCAACAGAATAGTTACCGGCGGTGAGAGACAAAGAGTAATTAGATAAAAGCACAGAAAAAAGAAAAAAACAACGCATCCGTCAAATTTGATGTCAGGCATCGATATCAAGACAAAATCGAAGAGAGAGCTCGCTGACATCCCAACACAACAAGAAACAATGCGACTCCATTGGGGATTCCATGTCAGGATGATTATTACGAGAAAATTTATTGCTATTGGAGTCGGCCTGTAAAGCAAGCAATGCACTGTTACATTCTAACAGTATAACTGTATGAAAGTGTACACATTTTTCTATGTGATACTACGTTTCCACCGACCACTAAACCGAGATTTAAGTATATTTAGCTAAATCTCCTACAAATCTTCAGGATTTACCATACAAATTTTAATCTTCTCAGATGAAGATTTAAAATAAATCTCATTTAAATCTTGAATCGAACTACCCTATTTCCATATCAAAATGAACACATTCGTCGGGAAAGTGAATTTTTCTCTTCGGTTGACACAGATGAAGCTGCCTATCTCACTTCTACATCATGAGAGAAAATGAAAAGATATTTGCATTTTGAATAGTGCTGTCAAAATTAATCTACTTTTGGAGCGGTGGAACAACTTTGTGAGATGAGTAAATCTACAAGAGATTAAAGCTCGGTGGAAACGTAGTATGACACTGCTTGAAATATTGGGTTTTAGAGCTGTGATCTTGAAAGTATGATACTATGAAATTGACTCGTGTTTTAACATCGACTGTGTGGAAGTATAACGTGCAAAAAAGGTGATGTAATGATATATAAAATGGACATATAAGTAGTTTAAAAGAGAGATATTGTGAGCTATAGACAGTATGGAAAGACAGAGAATTTGATAGAGTGAATGTGTATAAGATAGATCGTGTGTAAAATGAAATGTGAGATAAGCAGTGTATAGTGTGGAGAGATAGATAGTGCGGCAGATTGACATTGTAACATTTTTTTTGTACGTGTGGCTTTCAAGAAGAAATAGAACGCATATAATTTAACGTTATGGCCAAGAATTAAGCTTTATTATAAAGATAAGGGTTTGCCATTATGTTTTAAAAATGATTTCGGGCAAGTGGCCGCCGTATCTGGCTCGAATAAATTAGAATTTTTGCAGCATTTGGGTCCGTATGTCAGCAATAACTCCTCGAATATTCTTGGGCTTATCTGCGTAGACAAGCGACTTCATATTACCCTATAAAAAATAGTCCAGCGGTGTTAAATCGCACGATCTTGGAGGCCATGCCATAGGCCCACGACGCGAGATAATGGGCTCACCTTCAATAAATTTATTGTTTCGTTGGCTGTATGGCATGTAGCGGCGTCTTGTTGGAACTAAAGGTCGACTACATCAACATCCTCCAATTCAGGCAGGAAAAAATCATGTCTGTGCAGAGTTCCCCATTGAATTACATTATGGCTGGTTCATTTTTAAGAGAAATATATGGACTAATGATTCCGTCTGCCCATAGACCCCACCAACCACTGACTTTTTGAGGGAGGATGTATCGGCGTCTCTATAACGGCTTGTTGATTGTGATCACTCCAAATACGACAATTTTTCTTATTAACGTACCCATTTAACCAAAAGAAAGCTTGATCGCTGAACGAAATTTTCTTGTGAAAATCGGAATCGGTGGCCAACTCGTTTTGGTTACATTCACGGAACGTGCGACGCGCTTGATGGACTTTCGGCCTTAATTCTTGCACGAGTTGGATTTTGTAAGGCCGCAAATCAAAATCCTTCCGAAAAATCTTCCATATAGTGAATAAGTCGACCGAATATTGGACGCAGCGTGCGATTCGCCGCGCGAATTGAACCATTATTTTGGCAATAAATTTGAACGATTTGCAAACGTTGTGCAGAGTAAGTCTATTCATTATGAAATGACAAAGCAAACTGAGCATAAATCAAGTGACAGCTGTAAAAAGGACCAACTCTGAACAAAGTATTGTCAGATTGAAAACCACACGTCTAAAAAAAACACCCGTTTTTTTCTTTCCAAAAGATTAAATAGTTCCTAGTTCCAACTCCAGCATAATAAAAAATAAACCAGCACTGTGCTTACCCATCACTGTGCTTAACCGTATTTTTATTATGATTCGAAGATTCATCTTAAAGGATTCAAATAAAAATTTAAATTTTTTCAAAATTTCCGTTGGTTTTTCAGAAAAAAATGTTGTTTGTCAATCAAATATCTTCCCATGAAATGCATACAAGGCTAAACCATCAGTTAATCGGAATATACAAACATTTGTACATATCGTTTATAATATAATATGTATGTATGAATCTTCATGTATACACAAGCATAAAGGATTTTTTCTTCATTTTTTGAAAACGATAAATTAGTACTTATAAAACTTATCTAATAGATATAATATTCATGAAGTTCTTCTTCGTATTCAGAAACTAAGAACAATTACTTTATTCCAGGGATAAAGACGGCTCTCGAAAAACATTCAAGAAAATGACACCCGTACACTCATAAATAATTAACTAAGTGGTCATTTTAGTAAGC
Source organism: Philhelius pedissequus (assembly GCA_910595825.1). Classification (NCBI taxonomy): domain Eukaryota; kingdom Metazoa; phylum Arthropoda; class Insecta; order Diptera; family Syrphidae; genus Philhelius; species Philhelius pedissequus. The sequence goes on from OU343161.1 coordinate 90,313,973, forward strand.
CGCTTATGAAGGCCTTCCCTTAAATTGATTTGCGGTGTCTGTACAACTTGTGCCTTTTAATCAGAATAAGTAGGTAAACTATGGACATCGAAATGGAGGGCTAAATGTACAGTAACTATTGGTAAGCATTCTCTCAGAGTATGCACTCATAAAAACATTCAATAAATTCTGCAAATTATCCTGTAAACGCAGTTTGCTAATATCAAATACCTATACAATGGAATTTATGCTCAAAGATAAATATCGAAGAAAATGTTTGTAACATTTCACTGAACAGGATAATCTTTTTTGTATGTTCATGAATTGTTACCCATAAAATTTGAGATGGTATAATGTATAAATCAATTACCTACTGAATACCAGATCTATCAATTGAAACATCTACGAAAATACTGGGTCGATTCTGTTTCTTTTTTACTTGCGATTATTGGTACTATAAGGTAAGTTATGTATTCGTCAAAAAATTTTTTTTTCTAACAATCAAACATGACATTACTATCATAGATTCAAAATAGCTTTTAACAGCCTTTAGTCCACAAAATTTGCGTTACATCCCGGCAATCTCACTTGGAATCATCAGTTGGTTAGTGAGCGCGTTACCAATACGCAATTTTCGTTAAGTTCAGTTCAACTTACTTGCAGTTCTTGACAAAAAAGCAATGTGAACTATATCGAACAAGATTAAAACTTTAATTATTAAAATTGGAAGATTTTGTCCTTGGCAGACATAGTTAATAAGAAGTCAAAGTCGTGCTCGGAGACTTCAATGCTAAAGTCGGGAAAGAAAATATCTTTGGGGGATTAGTTAGAAGCACAGCTTCCACGAAACGACTACAGATAAAGGCGTCCGACTAATCGACTTTGCTGCAGCTCGTAATACGGTGATAAGTAGCACTAGGTTTCCCAGGCGAAGGATACACACAGTAACCTGACGATCTCTAGATGGCCGAACTGCCAACCAAATCGACCACGTGCTAATTGGCGCAAGTCACGCATCAAACATCTTGGACGTGCAAACCTTCCGAGATGCAAACGTGGAATTTGACCACTTTCTTGTTGTGACAAAGTTCATAGCCCGACTGTCAAACGAAAAAAAAAACGAAGACCACCCGAAGGAAGAAATTCAACATCACCTGCCTTAGCACATCTGAAAAAGCCAGAGACTACAGTAAACAATTGCCTGGCTTCAGGCCAGGCAGATCAACGATATACCAAGTCTTCACATTGAGGCAAATTCCAGAAAAGACCAATGAATTTCAAGTCGAGACGCACCATCATTCCATCGACTTGAAAGACGCGTATGATAGCATAAGCCGAAAAGAGCTTTTATTGGTGACGTCGCAACTCGGGATCCCGAAAAAACTGATCCAGGTATGCTGAATGACGTTACAAAATAGGCGGTGCAAATTGCAATTGCGAATCAGCTTATCTGAGCTTTTAAAGACGTGTACAGGGTTCAGACAAGGAGATGCGATATCATTTGACTTCTTCAACATAGTCCTGGGGCAGATAGTACTCAAGAGTGGTGTTAACCTGGAGGGCACTATCTTCAACAAGTCTTCCCAACTGCTTGGTTATGCGGACGACATCGATATCATCGGCCGCTCCAAGCGAACTGTACTTGAAGCATTCACAGCTATTGATGAAAAGGCGAAATGCCCTGGTCTTGAAGCGCAATGAGGAGAAAACCAAGTATATGCTATCAATAAACAAAGCCTCATTGGTCCATCGCCTAGAACGAAATGTCACTGTTGGTAGGAGTAATTTCGAGGTAGTCAACGAGTTCAACTTCCTCGGAACAAACATCAATTCCACGAACGACTCCTTAGTGTAAATCCGACGAAGAATTAACGTATCGAACCGCTGCTAAATCGGTTTGGCCAAACAAATTGGTTCAAAACTCCTGTCCTGGAAGACAAACTGCACGCTTTACAAAACGCTAATTTTACCAGTTCTACTCTACGGCGCGGCGCCGAGTGTTGGACGATAAGTAAAAAAGAGGAATTGATACTGGGCACTTTCCAGAGAAAAATTCTTCGGAGGATATTTGGTCCTATATGCGAAGAGGGCGAATGGAAGAGAAGATTCAATCGAGAATTGTACGAGCTGTACCAAGATGTGGATGTAGTCGAAAGAGCCAAAGCGCGTTGACTAAACTGGCTCGGCCACATCGAGCGAATGGACAACAACGCTCCAGCCAAGAATCCCAGCCCCCAGGTTCGAGACGACCTGGACGACCGAACCTCCGCTACAGGGACCAGGCGGTTGCAGACGCAAGAGCGCTTGGTCTAATGACTGGAGGAAGCGTGCGAGGGCCCGCAACCGATGGAAGACCGCAATATGTCAGGCAGCGACCCTCCATGGATCGGGTGCCGGATAAGTAAGTAAGTAAGCCTACCTTTATCGGCTTTAAGTCTACATAGTGAATATTAGACTACCTAGCTACTAACACCGCTGCAGCGTCAATGTTTAGCTACATTAAAGTTGTTAGCTACAAGAGCAATTTCGTACGCTTTATTTTTTTTTATAATTTAGTGCATTCTCAAATCTCATATCTTAAATCATATTTCAGCGACGAGCTATAATGCTTATAAGTGATTTTTCTATACCCACTTGTAAAGGTTCTTTCATTCTGAACTTTATTTAATTTATTGCTATTTTAGTATTGATAAATCCAGAATATTTTATAATTCAAAGCTTACCTAGAAAATAAATTAGAATCCATGCCTTACCAGTTAATTTTTTGTTAGATTTGTAGAAATTAATGAAATTCAAAAGCACTTTGAAAAATAATTTATTTCACTTAAAGCCAAAAACTAAACAAATTCTTAGAAATAAATTAAACATATAAAAAATACATATCAACAATAGATTTGAAGTCAATGCATTTAAAATTTTTTTGCCTTCACTTAAACTAAAGTACAATATTTACAGTTTTATGAAATGATACAAAAAGGACATCTACGAGTATGTAGGATATTTTACAACATTTTTTGTTTTTTTCAATTTTTTTATATTTTTGTTTTGTTTTCATAGTTCAATGAAACGGTGATATCTATTATATTAGGAAACATTTCTTAGTGCATAGAATACAAAACCTTTCTCCTGTATTTAATTTAAATAATTAACACTCTTCATATCATATTTTTGTTTCAATCCTAGTTCAATGCTATACAAAAAAAAAACTAAAAAAAAAACTAAAAGAATGAAGCATAAATTACAGCCACGTCTTTCGATTCCCCTCGTTGAACATTCCATGTTGCATACATTTGAGCGCATCCACATTGTTGTTACATGCCGCTGCTGTCGTAGCAACAGCAGTAGTAGCAGCATCTGTGTCTGGAGTGTTGTCACTAGTAACGACCACGTCAGGTTTTCCATTGCCAATTTGTCAGGACACCCCTTTTCGGTTGGATGCCCATCGCTGTTGCGCTGGGTGAGCAGAATTGCTCCTAGAGAGAGTGTAGTCCTTGCCCAAGGAATTCATCGAGAATACATCCTTGTTGTTGGTCGAACCAATATGTATGGAATTTGTCGTTGCTGTTGTGGAATTAAAACCGCTCTTCTGGTTGTTGTTGGTCATGAGCGTCGATGTTCGTACTAGGCCTTTGAGAAAAAACAATTAAAAAAAAATAATATTATTTTAAAAGCTGATGCTATGTAAAAGTAGATATAAGAAACTTTGCGTCATCAATGTCGACCTTTAAGTCCAATTTGATTGAATATTAAAAGTGCTTCGTATTGATGAGATCCAGCAATTATCATAAAATTCAAAAACACAGAGTGGGGTATTATGTAGAATAGCAATCTGTCAGATTGAACATTTTCATCGGAATTGTAATTTCTGATTTGCAACTTCTGACAAGACTAAAATGGGGGATTTCATTGACAGGTAACTCATGGAATTGTGTGTCATCTTGCGTTTGATGCATTGATGCTTTCCGAAAAGAGAACAATAATGTTGATAAAGTAAAAAGTTTCTTAACTCATCCGAAACGTTACTGATGCACATTCACTAAACAGACATATGTGTTTGGATGCTTTCATTTGAGGGTTTTTTTTTTGTATTTATCTTGCCATCAAAACACTGAATAGTCGTTACAAAAAAATTCGTGATAAAAATATCGGGCTCCAAAATAGAAGCCGGAATTTGTCCTCAAATATTATCCATATAATATATTTACACTCTTAAAAAACTTCCGAGTAAAAGATTCACGTATCACAAATTAATCAACCATGACAGGTCCAAAGATCCTGAATTTATATCGGCCCCAAAACTAAACGAGAAAAAACATATAATCGGTGATTTTTTAAGAGCTTGGTTTTTGAAAATTCAAAAAAAACACAGAAACTTGTAAAAAGTGAATGAAATTTTTATTTGGATCGATAAATCAATTTCTGCCATTTACTTTTTAAAAATAATTTCACTTAAATGTTACCCGCGGCTACGCTTCAGGTGGACCATTCTGAAGGTCCAATTTTGGCAAACTTTTTCACACATTTCGGCCGGAATCTCACCAATGACGCGTTCAATGTTGGCTTCCAAGGCAGCAATCGTGTTTGGCTTGTCCCCATAGACAATAGACTTAACATAGCCCACAAAAAATAGTCTAACGGGGTCAAATCACATGATCTTGGTGGCCAATTGACTGCGCCAAAACGTGAGATCAACTGCTCACCAAATTCGCCTCTCAATTGATGCATGGTTTCGCGTGCAGTGTGGCATGTGGCACCGTCCTGTTGGAACCACATGTCGACCGAGTTCAATTCTTGCATTTTCGGCAAAAAAAAATCTGTTATCATCGAACGGTACCTTTCTCCATTGACCGTAACCCTGCGGCCTTCATTGTCCTTGAAGAAGTACGGCCCAATGATGCCGCCTGCCCATAAACCGCACCAAACAGTGCATGTATCGGGATGCATTGGTAGCTGCTGAATTGCCTCTGGCTGCTCTTCACTCCAAATACGGCAATTCTGCTTATTCACGTATCCATTTAGCCAAAAATGAGCGGAAAAAAAACGGACGTAGCTTGCGAAACACATTTTTCACAGAGCACGAATTTTTATAATAAATTTCAATAATTTGCAAACGTTGTTCAGGCGTAAGTCTATTCATGATGAAATGGCAAACAATACTGAATCGAAATGTCAAATGTTCGTGGAATTTGTCATGTGTGATCTGTCAAAAATATAAACGTCACAAACCAAGTAGCAAAAAAATCACCCATGACATACATAGTATCAGAAAACCATGTCAACAAAAAATAAATAAACCTTGCAAGTTTAGAACTAAAAGATTATCGTGCCTTCATTTCATCTTCATATTCGTTACAATTTAGTAGAGTTATTAATACAGTACAATACGGATATAAGACATTCTGAAAATCGAAGAAATTTCTTTCTTATATCGGAGCATAGATATTAGAAAGCTTTCTTATAACGGTATTTTTGTTATATGCTAGTTTCTTATAAACTATCAATTTGGAAAAAATATAAAAAAAGGAATGGTCTTATATGAGTATTTCTTATATGAGTGTTTCTTATATCCGTAAAATGTTGTATTATTTTTTATTTGCGATATAGGTATATTATATTTTATCCAAATTTGACATTACGATGATGGAGAACACGAATGAATGTGGGTCCCGCAATTGAGTCTGTCTGTCTATATATGACTGTACAACGCTCTACAGCTTAAACGTCTGAAGCGATTTTCTTCAAACTTGGTACTTAAGTGCTTGCGAAACTTGGCCTCAAGTTAATCTCAACGGTACAGTCCATAAATATGCCACCAAAAGTCGTAAGCTCGTTCTTACATACAGTTGTGTGCAAAATAATAGGTGTGTGCTAAAAATCATCAAAATCGCTTGAGAAATTGTAAATGTTGAGTTGGTTTTAACAGCTTTTGTGATCTGTCGATCAGTGGGTTTAGCTGTTTTTTGTTTGGTATTCCTCGGGACTCTGGACGACTGGTCCATTTTAAGGCATTTGTGACCATGTTTTGAGATTAACCAACCTGTTTCTGCGATTGTTTTTTAGGTGTCACTTTCACTTCGAAGCTTTTTGATGATTTCTCTTACCTGATGAAACAATTTGGTTTACGACCTATTTTTACTCCTTCTACCAGTTTAAAAATAGTTAAGTTAATTAACATATATTATTACAGTAATAAAAAATAACTAATAACTTACTTCTCTTAATTTAAAACCACGAATGAGAGTATTAGAATTATAACGGGTGATTTTTTTGCTACTTGGTTTTTGACGTTTATATTTTTGACAGATCACACATGACAAATTCCACGAAAATTTGACATTTCGATTCAGTATTGTTTGCCATTTCATCATGAATAGACTTACGCCTGAACAACGTTTGCAAATTATTGAAATTTATTATCAAAATTCGTGCTCTGTGAAAAATGTGTTTCGGAAGCTACGTCCGTTTTATGGTCTTCAGCGACGAGGCTTATTTTTGGCTAAATGGATACGTGAATAAGCAGAATTGCCGTATTTGGAGTGAAGAGCAGCCAGAGGCAATTCAGCAGCTACCAATGCATCCCGAAAAATGCACTGTTTGGTGCGGTTTATGGGCAGGCGGCATCATTGGGCCGTACTTCTTCAAGGACAATGAAGGCCGCAGGGTTACGGTCAATGGAGAAAGGTACCGTTCGATGATAACAAATTTTTTTTTTGCCGAAAATGCAAGAATTGAACTCGGTCGACATGTGGTTCCAACAGGACGGTGCTACATGCCACACTGCACGCGAAACCATGCATCAATTGAGAGGCGAATTTGGTGAGTAGTTGATCTCACGTTTTGGCGCAGTCAATTGGCCACCAAGATCATGTGATTTGACCCCGTTAGACTATTTTTCGTAGGGCTGTGTTAAGTCTATTGTCTATGGGGACAAGCCAAACACGATTGCTGCATTGGAAGCCAACATTGAACGCGTCATTGGTGAGATTCCGGCCGAAATGTGTGAAAAAGTTTGCCAAAATTGGACCTTCAGAATGGACCACCTGAAGCGTAGACGCGGGCAACATTTAAGTGAAATTATTTTTAAAAAGTAAATGGCAGAAATTGATTTATCGATCCGAATAAAAATTTCATTCACTTTTTACAAGTTTCTGTGTTTTTTTGAATTTTCAAAAACCAAGCTCTTAAAAAATCACCGTTTACAACTATGTATTTTTTTTGCACAGCGAAATTTAACAAAGATAATGATTCAAAAACAATGGCTTGATGCGCGTAAGCCAGCAACAAAAGGAAAGAAGAGTGCTGCGACATATTTTATAAGTGATTTTAGTAGCATTTGTTTCACTATTTCTTAAGAAAATTAAAGCTTGCAACTATTGTTTTTCGCACCTATTATTTTACACACCACTGTATTATTATCTACACATGTGTATATACTATATATATGCCAGATAACCTACCCACCATATTGGAGATTTCTTTCACAGTTCCCTGCGGGGGGTCATTATTAGTATAAATCTCGGATTTCCGTAAAACCGCGCTGGAGCTTCAGCCGCCATTTAAAATTTAATGAACATTTTATTTTGGCCAATAACTTCACCAGTTTTCATTTCTGATAAAAATGGTTAAAATAAAATTTGTAGGAAATTTAATTTTCTACAACTTTAGTCTTAAACTTTTTTCAAAAAATTTACTGTTCGGGAGATATTAATGCAAAAACTGTTTTGGTACTTGTGACCATCTTCTGGGACTATGAATAATAAATTCGTACAATTTTACCTTATAGTTTGTTGGGGGAATCGTAAGTAGTGTAAATATCGATTATCAGGAAAATCAGCATTTTGACAACCCGACAGGACTATAAATGTTTTTCTTCTGTTTTGAAATTAAGATTGCAAAGCATGTATATCTCATAGAGTAATGTTTGATACATCAAAATAATCGCCATATTGAACTACTAATTAATTAAAGAAAACCAAAATCTATTGCAATCTATTCAAAAGTAATTGACTGGTATGTGTAATCTTCTCAATATTATAGTTGTCTTACGGATAATGACATTCTAGGCATCCATTTTTTCATCAAACATTCAAGTCAATATAATATATCATTCTGGAAAATTTCAGATTTCTAGGTCCAATTATTAAAAAGATAAAATACTTTTTGGGTGCATATGTGAGAATACTTGTCGACTGTAACGCGTTACGTAACGAAGCGGTTATCACTTCAAAAAACAAATGTTATTTTGACGTTTAAAAATTGGCAGAAAAATGTGCTCAATCCATTTCAGACTTTTTCGGGCTTTATTTTTTCTTTATGAGAGAATTGCATCCCCACTCTTCAAAATTTGATAAGCTGTCAATTTTTGCCTATAAAAGTCTGGATAAGACCTTATTTTTTACTATTGAATATTAAATGTCATTGAGAATTTTGAAGCAAGAGCCTTTACTTGATCTCATCACCAAACATTTTAATTTTAAAAACAAAAAGGTTTTAAAGCCGACCAGCTAACCACCAATCCCACCCAATACTTTTAATTGCAACTAACACAAAAAAAACTGTGTATTGTATTTAAAGCCTCTTAATCAAACAAAAAGTTTCTCATCAAATTAATGATGTATCACTTTAAGTATGTTCTCTCATTAATTGGTTTCGCATTAATATTAATTTCTTACCACAATGCGATATGCGTCTACTTTTTGGTGATCCAGGACATGTATATAAAAAGGACCTTTCTGTATCTGCAAATAAAAACCATTAACTCATATATTTATAAGCTTTTATATAAAATAATAATAAAAATTATATTTCCATCACGCACCATTTCTCATAATTCTATGATGATCTGGTGAACCCGAGCATGAATAACGTGATGTTAATGCCTCACGTCGTTGCAAAGTCTCAGCTCCTAAATGGACGAATGGACACCATCTAAAGAATTGCTTGAATCCTCTACGAAATCTAAAAATAGAAAAAAAAATACAAATTAGTCTCAATAAAACCACATGAATATTATGCTGGGCCAAATCATTTGATAAATGAGCTTTACGATATGTGCGTACCACCATCCCATGAATCAATCTAATCAACATCATCAAATTGCAATTAGCAAATAATAGATTTTTCGAAGGCTCGAAGGCCATAATGGATTCTGTTGTCTTGCAGCCAAAGTGATTTGCTCATTCGTGTTATCAATGGAAGGCTCTAATTCAATGGTTTTCTCTTTATATATATTGACATAACGTGCTCTTAAACTTTTCAAAGGATACGATACTCATTATGTAAAATTGTAACCTTGTAGAATGAGAGCGGAGAATGGTGGACCACTTGTTCTAAATGTTTTTATACTGCTTATGGAGTATTTGTGTATTAACGAAGACTAATATTAAATGGAAGCCAAACCATTTGAGAGTAGGCTTTTTTTGTTAACCCAGCATTAAGGTAAGATATGTTTATTGGTCAATATAATTATGTCAGATTGTAATCTGTCACTTGGAGTGCAATTTTATTATTCGCCATTTTGTCGACAGTTCGTCGCCCTAGTATTGAAGTGCCGTATACGCCAAATTGCAATTCTTGAACTGGGTATGGAGTCTTATATTTTCGGGGGCGTTCTTTTCAAATCTATTATCCAATTTATTCTATCTCTTTTCGTTGCTGAGATATTCAGAATGGGTTTGACGTATATCCATTAAAATCATCAAGATCATGTATTGTTTTGACGTAAACACAAACTTTTGGCATTTACGTCAAAACTTTCATGCAATTTACGAAAAAAAATGTTTGAGAATTGTTTTGACGTACTGTCTTGCAACCTAAGTCACGAAAAATCAAATGGTCGTTCACTATTGACTTGACGTATGTGCACACAAAAATTGCAGTGTAATGCTTAGAAATCGTATACAAATACATACGCCATAAGCACGAAAAATATTATATTTTTTATTTGCCGTATGTGAATACAGGTCTATAAATATCACAGCCGATCATAGTCTGATAAGCTTTGTAAAGGAAGTGCTTCGCTATCGCTAAAACTGAATTCTCTAGTGCCCGATATGAATCTGGAACTTCTTTCGTAAGGATTTATAATTTAAATTGAATAAAGCTTTATTCAATTCAGCAGCACCAACTATAGACGAACAGTGGACTCATTGCCAGCTAACCATTAGAAGTGCCGCCTCTGATGTGCTGGGTTTCAATCGACAACCAAAGGGAAACCTCTGGTTCGATGAGGACTGTCGGCAGGCACATGCAGCCAAGGACGAAGCATATGAGTAAATGCTGCAAGCTAGGACCAGAACTGGTGAGAAAGCAACCCATGTGCAAAAAAGAAGAGAGGAACACCGACTCCTAAGAAGGAAGGAGAGGGAGCACGAAAAGCAAGCGGTCCAGTCTATTGAGGGATGCTACAGCAGGGGTAACGCTCGAAATTTCTATCAAAGGGTGAAACGATCTACCCAAGGATTTCAGCCCAGAATAGAAGCCTGCCGTGATAAAAATGGTAATGTCGTAGGAGAAACGCAGACGGTGCTGAGAATTTGGAAGGAACACTTTTCCCAGCTGCTAAGCGGCGAAGACTGCCAACCATCCGTTTCTATGCAGAACAACCCATTCAACTTGGACGACGATGTTCAAAATATCCGCCCTCCTGACCTAGAAGAAGTAAGAACGGCGATATCCAAACTTAAGTCGCACAAGGCCGCGGGTTCAGATGGCCTGCCAGCTGAACTGCTTAAGGCAGCGGGAGATGACTTGGTCAGGAGCATACACCAACTCATTTCTAGAATCTGGTCGGAGGAAAGTATGCCCAATGAATGGAAGCTCGGCATAGTGTGCCCTATCCACAAAAAATGAGATGCTCTGAACTGCGCCAACTACAGAGGTATAAGTCTCCCCAACATCGCATACAAAATTATGTCGGCTATTTTGTGTATCCGCCTAGAACCTTTTACCAACGACCTGATCGGATTTTATCGGTGTGGCTTTATGCAATATCTTTTACATCGTGGTGGAAGCAACTGTGTGCAACTCAAATGTCAACACCAGAGGCACAATTTTTCAAAAGTCCGTTCAACTCCTTGCTTATGCTGATGACATTGACATCATAGGCAGAACAAAGCGAGCTGTCAGTGGAGCATTTGTAAGTATTGAAGCGGAAGCGGCGAAGATCGGTTTGACTGTTAACGAGACGAAAACTAAGTATATGCTGTCATCGAGAAGAGAAGTCCAGCAGCATCGACTGGGACAAAACGTCACGATTGGCGGTTATAACTTCGAAGTAGTCAGAGACTTTGTTTACCTGGGATCCACTATTACATCGCACAACAATATCAGTGTGGAGATCAAACGAAGAATCATACTTGCAAATCGCTGTTTCTTCGGGCTTAGAAAGCATTTGAATAGTAAAGCCCTCTCTATATAAAACTTTAATCATCCCAGTCCTGCTGTATGGAGCAGAGGCATGGACACTGACAAAATCGGATGAAAACCACCTGGGTTGCTTTGAGAGAAAGATTCTTCGTGTTATGTTTGGCCCAGTGTGCATCGGTAGTGAGTGGAGAAGAAGATTTAACGACGAACTTTACGGGCTCTACAGCGATATCAACCTGGTCAAAAAGCTAAAAATACAGCGACTGAGATGGGTAGGTCACGTGGAGCGCATGCACATCGACGCACCAGCCCGACGAGTCTTCGTATCCAACCCCGGTGGACAACGCGACAGAGGAAGGCCTTATCTTAGGTGGCGGGATCAAAGTGGTGAACGACCTCAACCAACTTGGTTTGCGTAACTGGTGGCAGCTAGCTTGGGACCGGGCTAGCTGGAGAGGTTTGCTGGTTGAGGCCGTGATCCATCCTGGATTGTAAGCGCCATCTAAAGTAAAGTAAGTAAAGCTTTATTCAGATGTTTCACATGATATAGACTAATCGACGAGGTGGTCCCAAATGAAAGAATTTTCGGGATTAAGTAAATTATGCTTTAAGTTCAAGAGGCTCAGACTTTTTTATAAACAAAAAATAAAAATAACACTTCCCATAGATCAGCGAAATCAAGCATCGATGCGCGTGGTTAGTACTTCGATGGAGGACCGTCGGAAACCAACCACGTGCTGTTGACATATGTTTCTTCTGTTGTGTGTTCTTTCTTTCTCTGTCTCTCTCTGTTGTAATAATGTATGTGATGTTTAAAGCCAATGGTCGCGTTGCCAGTACTCCAGTGTATCTACTTCGTAGATTTATCTACGGAGTAGTATAATATGTAATGTAATGTAATTTAAAAATAATACGAATTTTTTTGAATAATATTTTAATGCGAAGCCATGATACTGTTAAAGATTCTGACATTGTTATATAATCTACCTTGCCACGGACTTTACTGAACATTTTGAGAAGTATTCCGTCTGATATGACACATATGGTAAAAAGTTTGTTAAAATAATTTTAGTTCTTAATATATTTATCCAATATTCTTCTAAAGAGGAAGTATTGTGTCTCCAAAAAATTATGCAGCTATACATTTTACTAAAACAAACTATTATACGAAAAGCCAGATTTTTGTCAAATTTCATTCAAGAAAAATGTGAGGGATTTGAGACATGAAATGAGCTCAATTATTTAAAAACAAAATACTAAAAACAAATTTTGGAACATCGAAAAATGTATGTAATCAAGAATTACAAATTATTCAGAAATGAAAGAAAACATTGAAGATATAAAAATTCTTTTCTCTTTTATGTCTTCGAAAGATAAGTTACACTGCTTTATTTCAATTATGTAAACATTTATAATTCATTATTTATTCATTAAGGGTATTCACGCAACGACGGAAAATCCATATAAACCTCAGAAACAACGTAATTTTATCGCCGCAGAAATGAACTGTCAAAGTTTGTATGGTGAAAATTATTCTACAAATCAGATAAAATTATTTCACGAATTTGATGTAGAAAGAAAATAAAGTAACCTCATAACTTTATTTTAATGAACATCTGATTATTTCCCACATTAAAGCAAGTAGGTGTTCATGCAAACGTCTGTCGGAAAATTATATCTTTCTGCAAAGTGGAAAATTATCTTGTTGCATGAATACCCTTATTGAAAATGTTGTATTTCTGTTAGTTTTTAATTACAAAAGTGCTATTTTTCATCCTCCCTTTAAGAAAACAAAGTACAAAAATATAAATGAAGTCACTAAGTTTAAGTTTATTTTTTCATTTTTTCTATGTAGGTATCATAACTTGAAGCGTTATATACTTTTTAAAAGACTGTATGATAGTTTTAGATTAAAAAATGGACAGAAGAATATATAAGAATTTTGAATTAAAATGTATTTTTCGTTTTAAACAGTATCATTTATTAAGAAGAAGCATTTAAAAAGTGAGAATAAAGATTATTACTTTAGTTCATTAATGTAATGCTGTATTAGTTTTTTTTAACGTACGTGTATGAAGAAAAGAAACTTCTGATTTTTATGGCGTATACGGCAAACTAATTTTGGACAAAAATTTAAATATTTTTAAAACTTAAACAGTTTCAGATGTCCAATAACATTTGCATGTAAAAGAGAATTCTTAACTATATCACACTAAAAAATCAAAGAAATGCCAGCGGTTATTTTTTTCGCAATAGACTTCCAAACATTTAAACGCGATTTCCCAAAAAAATATTAAAATGACGTATACGGAACTTCAATACTAGGGGGACAAGTTTTCAAACAATATTTTGTGTGGAATATTCAGTGTCATAGGGAATGTGACGCGACTCAACGGTCGTTCACAATAGCTCGGTCTTTGTTAGTATGTCTTATGCAATGTAAGCTTTTACGTAAATTGATCTTGGTTTGAAGGCTTATAAAATCCAGCTCGTGCAAGAATTTATGGTGAATGTTTATCAACTGGCATTGGATCAAAAAGCCATTACATATGTATAAGGATTTCTTTTAAGCTTGTGCATTTTTTTCGTAAATTCGGAAACTCAAACAATTTTACAAAAATGTTGTTAATTTCAAATGTTCAACAGAGATCTTAGATTTATAGAAGAGTGAATAAATTCGGCATTAGTTCAACTAAATCTTCAAGTACCTATATAATTTTGAATTTACAACCTCACAAAAAATATAACCTACTGAAAGGTACATCAATGTATTCGAACTTAAATCATCGAATGAACCACTTTTAGTTTCTGACCCGGACTTGTGCATGAGTCTGGCAACTCTGCAGTCAATGTTTTTAGATTTATAAAAAAATCTAAATGCTTAGAATGTTTTCAACAGAATATCCTGCTTAATATTATAAAAAGTTGGATAGATAAATGTTGCTCAATACACTAACGCCAGAACGGCTGAGCGGTTCCGGATAAAATTTGGCACAGATATACAGGGTGTCCCAAAAGTCAACGTCGAAACCCAAACGGGTGATAGGGTAGATGGCGACAGTTATCAGAAAAATAATAAAAATAAAATGCACGACTGGATCGTACGAACTTGCTCTTCTAGCTTGTCAGTAACCACTGACGCTGTTAGTAGGTATAGGTAGTCTAGTTAACCTATGCAGGCTTAAAGCCCGTGTAGGTAAGAATACCTTGATTCTTAATGTAATGAATTGTGGAATACATGATTCAAGGAATGGTTACATAGACACCTACCTATAAATGTATATTTAAATGAATATGATTTATGTAAATTATGATATGTACCTACCTACATATAGTGAATATAGGTATGTAAATATGTACTTACATATGTATATAATGAAAGTAAATGGTGTATAGGTGGGTAAAAATCGTTCTTTCAACTTATAAAAACTGACAAAACCATCACTTTAATCAGTTTTTCGAAAAAAAACGAAGAACGCCATTAGATGCCAAGGATCATTTACAATTTTATAAAAAAGTATCTTTTCATGAAATCCTGTTTTTTATTTTTAGATTTTTGAAAACAATTGTTTTTTCAAATTTTGGTATCCAGTTTTTTAGAGCTTATTAATATACATATTATTATAAAATTTAAAATGATTTTGTTTGATTAGTTTTAAAAATATTGATTTTTGAAAAAAAAAAGTTATTCAAAATTTGGATATGCAGAATTAGTTTGGCTATTTAGATCTTCTCAGATACAAAATTTGAAGGAAATCTAATATACCGTTACCGAGATATCGAAACAATAAAAAGCCGTTATATTAAAGGTACCGTTATTAGACTCTTCCCGTAAACTTGGTTCACTCTAAATGGTAGCTATTGCCAAAAAAAAAATATCTCTAAATTTTTTATCAAAATCTTTGAAGCCGTTTCCGAGCAAAATAGGATGTTCCTTCAAATTCATATGGTAGGTACCGTTATTTTTGGGCCTAAAAATAAAATTTCAATTTCCACTCTGAAAAATGCGAAAAAAGAGAATCATACATACCAAATTTGAAGGTAATCGCTCGAGCCGCTTAGGCTGTAGCTCGTTATGTATACAGACGGACAGACTGACTGACAGACGTTTTTTGCCGATCACTTTTTAGGACTATAATCGCAAGTAAAAATCGTAGCCATGTATCTTGTGAGTTGTATGTATTCGAAAAAAAATCGAAAAATAGTCACCCTGTGACGGTCTTTCAAGTGCCGTGATTACAAATCTTAATTTTTCTCATTTTTTTTTTGTTATGAAACCTTTTTGACCATCTAACTTCTCAAAATTTTTACATGACCCTAATTCAATGGAGTGTAGACTGTAATGTACTACGAAATTTTGGCAAGTTACCTTAAAAGTTGGCGTGTTCAATTCTTATTTCAAAATGGTATGACAATTTTGAGAAAATTTCATAAATAGCGGAAACAAAAATGTTTTTCTTAAAAAATCCGTTTTTTTTAATTAGTTAATTTTTCCGTTTTTGGTCCCTTTCTGTACTGAATTAATATTTTTCGCAGAAGTAAAGTGCTGATTTTTTAAAAGACAAAAGTAGCTTAATGAATACTCAGAAAACGAAAAGTAATTGTTGGTCAACTACGTTTGACCATAGATTTATGAATGAAAATAGTGGAAAACGTCTACTTTTGGTCATCTGACAAGAAGTGGCGACAATAAAACACGCGCGCACCTAAAGCAATATGTAATAAACTTTTTTCAAAAGGGTTGAAATTGTGTTATACAAAAATATGATGTATTTGTTGTTGTATTTAATGATTTTGTGAACTTCTGACTACTCGGAAATTCGTTAGACCGATTAGTTCTTTATTGCTTTCTTTTTCCTCCTTTCCATTTCGTATGGTGTTTAGTCAATATTTTGCGTGATTTTTTAATTGTGTTGGAGACTATAAAGAGGAACACTTTCATTTTCATTAAATTGAGTTTGGCTTTCCTTGTCGTTGAGTAAAACCGATCTGATCCTTTGAATATTTTTATTGTCCTTTGGATTTAAGTATAATCTTACTACTACCATCACCATGCCATCTTGGTACACAGCGCAGGAATATGCGAACATGTACCATATTTATGGAGAATGCAGAGGCAATGCTTGTGCTGCAGCTAGACTTTACCTTGAGAAATATCCAACTGCTGAGTGTTATCCGGATCATCGGGTGTTTGTGAATTTGCACCAGTCATTCTCAGAAGGTCGATTTTCATACCAAAGGAATAGTGAAGGCAGGCCCCTCATGCCCTACGAGAACTTAGTGATATAAGAAATCGATCAAGATACAAGTACATTAGTACGTAGAATTCGAATAAAAGGAGTACCCAAAAGAATAGCACACCGAATTTTGAAGAAAAATGAGCTCCATCCAAACCATGTTCAACGACTGCAGAGTCTACTACCCCGAGATTACCCTGAAAGAGTTGCATTTTGTCGAACGATACTTCAATGGTACAGAGCAGATCCGCGATTCTTGGACAAAATTCTGTGGTCCGATGAATCAACATTTAAAAAGGATGAATACATGAACCTTCACAATTTGCACAAGTGGCATGTAGAAAATCCACATTTGATGCGGGAAGATAAATCGCAGTATAGCTTTAAAATTAACTAGCCGACCCAGCTCTCGAAATTCGAGTGCCAATTTAATTATTAAATCATTGTCATTGAAGAAAATACAGAGAATTCATGATTTTTTTAAATTGTTGAATGCAGTGAGAAGTACCTACTAAGCACTCAATATTGGAGTCCAAAGGAAAACAGTTAATGGTAAACAAACTTTCAAACCTATACACATTTTTGACATATTAACAATTTTTGTACAACAACAAATGTTCCTGGTTCTTACTCTTGCGCCTTTCATTATTTCCATGCTAAACCAAAATACGTGCATACAACAATACTGACGCCTTAAAAAAATTCAATAAATATCAAAATAACCCAAAACAATAGATATAGAGATGGGCACGCTTCACACACCTCATATTTTCACCACACTTTACCTCTTATGAAATGCCACCAAATATGAAATAAATAATGATTGTTTTAATTTGTATAAATTCAATTATATTAACTTCGAAAATAAAACTCAATTATTTTCTAAATTTATTGTGACGGTCTTTGTTCAAGTAAATAAATTTTCATTAGAAATTTAATATTTATTTATACTTTTCCACCACTTTCCTGTACTCAGCTATTCACCATCCTAGTATTGCCCAGCACTAACACAATTCAATAAATAAGTATGCAACGAACACTAAAGAGTATGCAATTTCTAATTCCTTTTATATATTTCATTAAATTATCCAATGTACAAACCATTTCTTTTTTCTGCAGCAGATGTCGGTAGTATTTTTTTGCATTTTTATTTATTGTTTTAGACAATTTCTGTGTAGTATATTTAAATAATTTTGGCATTCTGCAAATCTATGCAAAAAATTCTTTCGTTTAATATGTAATATATAACTCTTCGGTTTTTGTGGGCCGCGAAAAGTGTACCACAGAAAACATGTTCGCCGTTTAATCATATGATATCTGGATCGGAATTCTGAATGGTAAAATTATTGGACCATTCGAGCTACCAAAGAACTTGAACGGCGAGGTGTATTTGGGTTTTTTACAAAACCGCATACCAAATTTATTGGAAGATGTGCTACTTAGCATTTATGGAAATATGTGGTTTCAACAAGATGGTTGCCCAGCACATTATGCTTAGCCAGTGAGACAATTTCTTGATGAAGAATATCCAGGCAGGTAGGTAGGGCGGTCTGGTACAATTTCGTGGCCAGACCGTTCACCTACCTGACTTAAACCCTCAGGATTTCCTTCTGTGGGGCAGTAAAAGGAAAAGTCTACTCAAAACCGATTCAAAACTTAGCCGAGCTGCGCCAAAAAATCACGGAGGCTATTGCAGACATCAATTCAATGAGATTCGCCCGTCTTATAAACCGATCTTTTTTAAGAAGATGTTGGTCTTGCGTTGTCGTTGGAGTCAACAATTTGAACATTTGTTATAGCTTATCTAAAAAAACGTTTGATGTAGTTTTTTTTTTTTGAAAAATTGAATTTTATTTAAAACTTAAACCAAACTAAATAGTTAGAAATGAATATTCCCTCGAACTCAAACTTAAACACGAGAAAGCCTAGAGTGCTTTCAAAGTTTTTTAATGAATCAAAACAAAATTATCTTAATACCGGGTTATTTGAGAAAAACATTTTTGTTTCCGTTGTTTATGAAATATTCTCAAAAATGTTATATCATTTTGAAATGAGAATTGAACACGCCAACTTTTACAGGCCGACTCCACTTGTTATCTGTATCGCCAACGAAATATCTGTCGTTAAGTATCAGGGAATTTTTTTTGTCTTGGCTACGCAGTTCATATCTTGACAATTTATTCATGCAATAGAGGTTGAGGTGTAGGTAAGGCTGTTTAAGAAGAATTATTAAAAATTAATTTCATGCAAAAAATGTTTTTTGACCTGATATACTCCTGTTAATTAACATTAATTAATAAAAATGGTGTATTTGAAGACTTTAAGTAGAAACAAATTTTTTGTAAGTGTGCCAACATAGTAGTTACCGGCGTGAGAGACAAAAATTAATGAGATAAGCACTGAAAAAGAAAAAAAAACGCAGCCGTCAAATTTGATGTCAAGCATCGATATCAAGACAAAATCGAAGAGAGAGCTCGCTGACATCCCAACACAACAAGAAGCAACGCGACTCCATTGGAGATTTCATGTCAGGATGAGTATTACGAGAAAATTTATTGCCAATGGAGTCGGCCTGTTAAGCTAACTTGCCAAAATTTCGTAGTACATTTTTTTTACACTACACTCCATTGAATTAAGGTCATGTAAAAATTTTCAGTAGTTAGTTGGGCAAAAAAAGTAATGTTTTCTTGAAAACTGATGCAGGTGTGTTTAAATTTTTGAATGCAATTGTTAGAAGGGTTATTCAAGGTTTCATAGCAAAAAAAATGAGAAAGATTAAGATTTGTAATCACTTGAAAGACCGTCAAAGGGTGACCATTTTTTCGATTTTTTTTCGAAAGCCTATAACTCACAAAATACATGGCTACGATTTTTTTATTATTTTTCTGATAACTGTCACCAACTAAGCTATCACCCCTTTTCGTTTCGACGTTGACTTTTGGGACGCCCTGTAGATTACAGTCTGGAATAGCACACCGGATACTTTTTATAACGATAAAATGTATGGTTCCCGTGGGATAGATTTGTTTTAATTTTCCATAGAGCTCATAATAACATATCTGGTTACTCAACATAGCTTTTGTTTACAAGAAGCCAAAAAGCACATTTACATACACCCATGTAAACACACACACTCACACAAACATACTGGTTTATCACAAAATTGATTTTTATCCCGAAAAATGGAACCGAACGGTTCCTATAAGAAACGCTTAAATATGAAAAAAAAATACTTGGGTGTTTGATGCGCATTGGTGATTCAAATATTTAATGGATTTTAATGAAATTTGGCAAATAGCTGGAAGACAAACAGAATTAGCCTACAAAAGTTATCGATTCAAATGGGAGAGTTTGTGTTTTTGTTCCGCTTTCACGCCCCAAGGTAGGCACAAACGACGAACATGTGATGAAGCGCTTTTCCTGGGATACTAGTCTAGTGTGGTGTAGTTCATACGAAAGTAGTCCAATTAAGCTTTTTTTATTCGTGTCGTCAGTTTTATTGTTGTAATTTTTTTTATTGCTTTTCGAATAAAAATGCTTGAAAGACATTATGGTATACAATCAAACACAAATGACAATTTAGTGTTTTTTTTTATTTTTGAGTGTACATTTTTAAAATTTAATTTTCTTTGGGCAAGTTAAGGGGAAAATTTTACGTTAAAATTTACATAGACCTTACTCAAATGGAACGAAAACTCGAAACGTTGACATCATTGTGTATGTACGCAGCTATGTTTGGGCGGGTGGTATAGAGTAAGAATATAAACAATTTTCTTGATAGGCTAATAAATTTTATATCGTCCAATAAGATTGGTACGAGTATTTTTATTTATTATCAATATTTTTCAGGAGATACAAGTGTGCTCTTGCGTCTATTTTCTATGGATAACGCTGGAATGAGATTGAAACATGGTTTTCAATGTGCGTAAAAAACTAAATGTGCCCACTATCACTTAAATATCAAAGGGATTAAAGCGTATAAGTGAATAAGTCGGTCAGTTCAAGGAAAAAGTTGACAAAAACTTTAAAAGCAAGAATTTTTTTATCTCAAAAATTTATTCAAAAAAAACTAAAAAATATACTAACATATTTCTTTAAACATAAAGAACTAGCGTTCCCTCACCCGCTTAGTTTTTGTTGGTCGTTAAATAAAAACCATCAGTATTCTCTTTAAAATGCTCTTTAAAGAGCATTTGTTTCTACAGCGTGACCTATCGAAAAGAATGCAAATCAAACATAACATTTTACTTCACTATAGAAAAATACTTAAACAATATAAACCAAATATCGCAATTCAATTAAAAAATAACATCATCGTAATCAAACACAAATCATTTTATTTAAACCAAAACAATAATCTTATTTATAAGAATACTGATGGAGAACAAGAATTACAACGAATGCTAGGTGACATTAACTTTGATGTTGTCAAAAAACCAAATAAACGAGATGAACGTCAACATCATAATAATCGTACTAGATCATCACCAACTGATCCCCAACCAAGGATGCCACTTGTTCACGACAGTAGTGGTAGTAGTAATAGTACATTGAGAAATTGAGATCTAACCGCTGTCAGCTCATTTAGTATTAATAGTTGCAAAATATTGTCTTATAATGTATCAGGGCTTAATAATAAGCTATTTTTCGTAGAATTTTTTAAATTTATTAAAACTTTTTATATATTTTTTATTTTTGAAACACATGAAACTTCTGAAAACACAAATAAGTATACAAAATATTTTAACGGGTATAAGCTTTCCTGGATTCCTGCAATCAAAATATCTTCAAGGGGTCGTGCCAGTGGTGGATTTCTGTACGGAATACAAACATCTAAGCTGAAACTGTATAACTTTGTCGTAATTCAAGATAATACCCTCGTTAAAGTTTTGGAAAAAAACAGATATGTTTATTGTACCTTCTTATGCAAACTGTAACAGATGGTCTGAAGATTTTCAAAAACTGAACTATTTAATGTCCATTCTATCAAGTAAGAGTGTAATGCTAATCGGTGACTTCAACGCAAGAATAAGCACTAACCAAGTTACAACACTACTCCATATCTCTAACCCCGCATTATCAAATTAAAACAATAGGACTTCCAAAGACATCGCCTGTAATGAAAATGGAAAGAGATTCCTAGAAATGCTACAGATGTATGACAGCATCGTTTTAAGTGGATGCACGGAAGGTGACTCCGACGGTCACTTTACCTTTGTTGGTGGCCAAGGTAAATCAGTAACTACTGCACAGTAAACAACGATTGGATAAATCTTATTAATAAATTTGAAGTTCTAAGTAATCAATATTCAGATCATATGCCAGTTGCAGTTGAATGGAAATTTCTTTCGGAACCACAACAGAGGTCCCTATACTCGACACCCCGATTAAAATGGAATCATACAAGATTAGAAACCTACCACCAGCATTTAGATGTTAACATTTCACACATTACAGTAACTGATCTGTCTAACATTGCAGTCTCACACCATCTAACGGAATGTATAAGAAACTCATCTATCAACTCAAGTCCAATCATATCTAATTCATTTACCCAAAAATTGTTCGATAGAGAATTCCTTAATGCTAGGAGAAAGTCATTTGCATTACTCAAAGCTTTCCGTAGATGCTCCTGTGACGAAATACGGATATGGTATGTTAAAACAAATGAGAGGTTTAAGAAAATTTGCCGTGAAAAGAAAATCAAATTTGAAAAATCCCAAGCCCAATCACTTAGTGAAATCAAAAATCCAAAACAATTCTGGAAGATATTGGTCTAAGTGTTTCAGCAGATGAGTTGTCAGACCATTTCAAAAATCTCCTACAAAACAACAATACAACTCAATTTTTATATGCACAAGCGCTCATTTCTGACGAAATATTAGATTTGAAAATATCAACTACCGAAATACATTTTATTTTTCAAAAAGTCAGAGATGGAAAAGCACCAGGTGAAGACGGAATCCCCTAAGAATTTTATAAAAATGCGTCACCTGCCTTCTACAATCACTAATTTGCACTTTTTAACAAAATATTTGAAAGTTCTGATGTTCCACCCTCCTTTAAAAAACCTATAATTTTCCAAATCCATTAGAAAGGTGATTTAAATGAAGCCGAAAATTATGGAGGAATTTCGTTTTTGAATGTCATTGCGAAAATTTTTTGTGGAGTTCTCAATGAAAGACTAGAAAAGTGGGTGGATATAACCAATATTCTCACTGAACTATAAGCAGGATTTAGAAAGAATTATTCGACAGCCCACCACATTTTTACTCTAACATCAATAGCTAAAGCATTCCAAGCCAGAAACAAAAAAGTATATACTATGTTTGTCGATTTTAAATCAGCGTTCGACTTAGTAAATCGAAATGTTCTTTTTTATAAACTTTCTCAAATCGGAGTGTCATCAAAATTCATTAAAATAATTCAATATTTGTACGAAGATTCGGAAGCAGCAGTTTGGGAAGGCAAAACATATTCAAAACCATTCAAATCACATACCGGAGTTAAACAAGGATGTCTTCTGAGCGCTCTTCTATTTGCTCTCTTTATAAATGATATCGCAACGTGCATCCCAGGTGGAGTTCGAGTTGCAGGCATCGCAATTAATGTTTTGCTCTATGCTGATGACCTGCTCTTATTATCTGAAACAGCAGAAACTCTGCAACTAATGATAAACCGTCTTGTAGACTATTGCAATAATTGGGGTTTAGTAATCAACACCGATAAAACGAAAGTCATGGTCTTCTCACGCTCAACTAGTGGTGAAGGGAGTAACACTTGGACTCTGGCTGGATGTCGCTTAGAACTATCTAAGGAATACAAGTATTTAGGGTACTGCTAAGCCCAACCCTGGATTTCAGAAAACATCTTACCGAAAAAGCAAAATCTTCACAAGGTCTGATCAATCTCACTTGGAAAAAAATATTCTCAAACGACCACATAAGCCTGTCAACAAAATTCAAAATTTTCAACGCAGTCGTAAAATCTACGCTTTGCTATGGTGCACAAATATGGGGAAAGCAAGAATCCGACGAAATTGAAAAGCTTCAAAGAAATTTCATTAAGAAAATCTTTAACATCCCATTAACAACACCAAACTATGCAATCTATCTGGAAACAGGACTTCCAAAACTATTTACTTCAACTTTAAAGTCACAAGCTGACTACATAATAAAAGTACTTGGTCTTCAAAACTATCGTTTGTGTAAAATAATGTTACTTTATGAATCTCGAAATAAGGACTGGTGGTTGAGGATATGGGAAGACATCGCTACCTCCTGTGGGGAAGAACTGTCGTTAGATTATGGCAACACTAATCAGGTTAAATCAAAATTATACAATATAATCCAAAAAGTCGAGGACGCCAATCGAAAGCAGATGATCGAAAAAGCAATTCAATCACAAAGCAGACAAAGCCTAACACATTATACCAAATAATTATAAAATAATTTACAAAATTACTAAGTATTTCATTATACATTCACTAGTTCAATTTTTATTTGTTTAATACTCTAAAGTTACCAGTCGAGATGATGGCATAGCCAATGCTTAAATTCATAAAACACTAATACACATGCAATTACAAATTTTGCAATAAATTAATTTTTGAATTGAATTGAAAATTGCTCTTTAAAACTTAATTTATTTATCGTAAGGCTTTATGGTATACAACATTTTTTGTCTTTCTATTTTTGTGTAGCAGTGCCCAGTCCGCTTCACTAGACGTTTCCTTTATTTGTTTGCTAAAAACTTGATGTTGATGCACACCGCTAATGAAATGAAATAACAGAAAATGAAGACCGGCATTTATATCGGTGAATAAGAATTTTCTCTCTCTGTGTCATTCGGTCCGCGAATTGTTTTGATAAACAAACAAAAACTTTTTTTTCTCTTTCCACTGATTTCGTTTGCTGAACGATTATGTGAACATTGAACAATATATATTTGAAATGGTTTTTTTGCATGAAGTTTTGTGCAACTTTCTAGAAAACTATGCAATTTGAAAATGAGCGAAATTCTGTTTTGAACGAAAAGTTATTTTTTGTTTAAGGGACTGTCATTGTCAACAAGATTCGGTCTTAAATACAAATTTTAAATTTTTCACTTGTAAGAGTAGGAATTTTGTTACTTGTTTGGTTTTGCACTTGGAAAAAAATCAAACACGAAATTTTGATCAAACTTGACATTCTTAGAAAACGTATAATTAGATACAGTACCGCCGAATTGAATAGCGCGCCACCAGTGGCGTAACTACACCATCTGAGGCCCGTGGTAAATTTTTTGGATGAGGCCCTCTGGTGTCCCAGTAAAAATAGTCACCTTAGAATTTAATTTTAATAAAACACTGATGTACATAAGTAGTTGCCCAAAACTATTTATAATATTATCTGCATTTTAGTTAAATATCTAATAAGTTTTATTTTCAAGAGCATAGGCTTATACAAATATTTAGAATGAAATAACAATTTACTTTCAATAAGATTTGTTTATTAATAAAATTTTTTCTTCGAGCTTTCTGTTCCGCGAAAGATTGAATAGACAGAATATCCAAGTTACGTAGCCTATCTTGTGCCATAGAGTTTCTTAAATAGGTTTTTATTAATTTGAATTTCGAAAATGATCTTTCAGCACTAGCTGTTTCAGTTTTAGGAAAGCTAAGCGACATAAAATGATTCTTTATTATTAATAAATCAGAAAATTCTCTAATACACGAAGACTTTTATTATTTCATCTCTGAAAGTGGACCGAAAACTGAGAATTTCCCTCGCAAATGATTCAGATACATACTTACATATGTCTTTTTTATATATTTTAACATATTCTTCGGTTAATTTGCGAAATTTCCTTTCGAATGAACTATAGGTCATCAAAATCCGCGATAATATTACTATACAATTTTGTTTTTATAATAATAATAAATTTTATTTAACATATTTCCGGCTTTTATTCGTATAATTGTTAACTATCGTTTTGCATCTACATTTTTCAAATTCAGGGATTTTCAGTGTCACGGGCCTCTAGCCTATTTGGTTAACAAAATTAGGGAATTCCCCGACCGTCAGTAGCTCGCCTGCGTTACCAATGTACCGCGACAAAAAATGAAAAATGATTAGTTTGAATTCGTATATGGTCTTTAGTTGTGCCCCACTTTGATTGATTTTAAGTATTAAAAATATTATAATTTTAATGTTATGTTATTTCTGATCTCGTGGGGTCTTGTAGCTAAAAACTTTAATATAGCTAACCTTGGGGGTGGCCGTGGCGCGATAGATGTGTGTTCGCCTGTCAACCTCATGGTCACAGGTTCGATCCCTGCCGTAGTCTATATCTTCTTATTTTTCCATTAAAAACCGATTCTAAAAATAAATGTCATACAATAAGTTGCTGGTTTACTCATTACATGCTGTTTAGGCATAGAACTAACAACATGAGATTGAGTAAAACTAGTATACCGATAAAATATGACAAAGAATACAAAATTAGTGCGAATTATAAGGGACATAGATAAATAAGACACGGAAATTTCTTCGAAATTTCTTAGTTCAGCCGCCATCCCTGGAGATAAAATCTGAGACAACAACCACCTATAGTCTCCGAATATCGCGCCACACATCTTTCCTATCATTCTTTCTCTTACTTAACCTCACCATCACGCCCGCGCTGTGTTGAAACAATTAAAGGGTATTCATAATCCCTTGAGCGCGTGTAGATTATAAAAAAAAACCATTGAAGCTTAGTTAGTTAGGTGTAGTTATAGTATGCAAGCTTAAAGCCTATGCGGGTAAGATTACATTGATTCTTAGTATAATGAATTGTGGAATGGATGATTCAAGGGATATTTACATAGGTACCTACCTTCAAATGTATATTTAAATCTAAGTTATGGATTTTAATAATATTAGTTAGGAGAGTAAAATATATCTACATATATATACATATTGATGGAACCTAAGTATGTAAACATGTATATAACGGGTGATTTTTTTGCTACTTGGTTTTTGACGTTTATATTTTTGACAGATCACACATGACAAATTCCACGAACATTTGACATTTCGATTCAGTATTGTTTGCCATTTCATCATGAATAGACTTACGCCTGAACAACGTTTGCAAATTATTGAAATTTATTATCAAAATTCGTGCTCTGTGAAAAATGTGTTTCGCAAGCTACGTCCGTTTTATGGTCGTCATAATCGTCTTCAGCGACGAGGCTCATTTTTGGCTAAATGGATACGTGAATAAGCAGAATTGCCTTATTTGGAGTGAAGAGCAGCCAGAGGCAATTCAGCAGCTACCAATGCATCCTTAAAAATGCACTGTTTGGTGCGGTTTATGGGCAGGCGGCATCATTGGGCCGTACTTCTTCAAGGACGATGAAGGCCGCAGGGTTACGGTCAATGGAGAAAGGTACCGTTCGATGATAACAGATTTTTTTTTGCCGAAAATGCAAGAATTGAACTCGGTCGACATGTGGTTCCAACAGGACGGTGCCACATGCCACACTGCACGCGAAACCATGCATCAATTGAGAGGCGAATATGGTGAGCAGTTGATCTCACGTTTTGGCGCAGTCAATTGGCCACCAAGATCATGTGATTTGACCCCGTTAGACTATTTTTTGTAGGGCTATGTTAAGTCTGTTGTCTATGGGGACAAGCCAAACACGATTGCTGCCTTGGAAGCCAACATTGAACGCGTCATTGGTGAGATTCCGGCCGAAATGTGTGAAAAAGTTTGCCAAAATTGGACCTTCAGAATGGACCACCTGAAGCGTAGCCGCGGGCAACATTTAAGTGAAATTATTTTTAAAAAGTAAATGGCAGAAATTGATTTATCGATCCAAATAAAAGTTTCATTCACTTTTTACAAGTTTCTGTGTTTTTTTGAATTTTCAAAAACCAAGCTCTTAAAAAATCACCGTTTATAATAATGAAAATGAAGGATGTAGGTGGGTAGGTAGCTATATACACACAACTTCATAATTAAGGTGCAATATGCATGCAGAAGATTCATGCGATTTTGCGAAATGGATAATACACATACTTAAATGTTTTTATATTGCTTAGTCGTTATAGTTTGAGGGAAAACAAAGGTGCCATTTGAATTCATGGATAAATAAGAATATATCAAAAAAAAAGTTAAAAATTCGTTGGAGCGGTTTTTTAATAAATAAATTTTTTATGTATATCATTTTGAAAACATTTTTAGAAAAATAATTTGAAACGCAATTTTGAGGATATTATTAATATTCATATAAAATTCAAATTAAAAAAAAATTCTGTGACTGCTTTTTGAAAAATCGATTTTTCCAAAAAAAAATTATTTATTTTTTAAAAATCGAAAAACTTTCTTTTTGAAAACTTGAGTACGCAGTTTTATTAACAATTTTAGGGAGCATTTGCACAAAAAAATTTATTTTAATCGGTTTATCCAATATTGAGAAAGTCGAAAATATGAAAAGTGGTTCTGTGGGAAGTACCGTTAATAAGTACGCAAAAAAATTATTTTTGTACTTAAAAGTGAACTGTACTAATTTAAGGACACACACATTTTTTTATAAAAATTCTTGGAGCCGTTTTCTAGGAATACATTTTTTTCTTAACGGTTTCGTAACATTTGAATGGGAGGTACCGTTGTTTTTTATTTTAGAAAAATAGTTTTTTTAAATATACAAGATAGTCAAAAAACCACTAAATACGAAGTTTTGAAAAAATCTATTGAGACGTTTTCGAAATTTTGAGTTTTCAATTTTTTTGAAAAATTTTAGTATACAATAGTGTTCAAATTCTCTGGGTGCTTCTGCGTAAAAAAATAAAAAAAAAATCAAATTAAACGTTTCCGAGAAAATCGAAACCAAAAAAATGGTTCTACTAGAGGTCCCAAAAATAACAATTTAAAAACAAAAAATTATCAAAAGGTACCCTTTCCTTCGCTAATGAACTTTTTTTTAATAAAAATCGTTGGAGCCGTTTTTGAGAAAAATAAGATTTTTGTTTTTGGACAAAAAAAAATGTATGGGAGCTACTGTTATTTGTCGTCTTAAAAAAATTGAAAAAAACGTGTGGGCATATTACCGAAAAAACAATATGTACCAATTTTGAAGCAAATCTATGAAAGCGTTTAGGCTGTCGACTCGAGGACAGACTGACAGACAGACTGAATTGGGGGACCCACTTTTTTAGTGCTCTCTATGATCGTAATGTCATGTTTGATTGTTAGAGTTTTTTTTTTACGAATACATAACTTGCCTTATATCACCTATAATCGCAAGTAAAAAATCTTACATAAGAACAGAACAACACCAACCTATCCAGATAGCTAATAGTTCTGTTATCGAATGAGGCCAATATAATTGAAGTCTCTGAACATGTAATTGTGCAACATTTTGATATTTTGTATATTTTCTTACACTCTCTGTAAGCGAGATTATTCATTGGAAATGTCCCGTTAATTATGTTTTGGTTCATTATATTATATTATATTATCAGTTTGCAAAGCAAAGCAGGTACATAGTTTTGCATAAATATTCTGACACCTTTCAGTCATTTTAAAATAATTTCAGTTAAAATGGATCGTGTTAAATCATTGGTAAACGAGGACAAATCAAAAATAAAGGTTTACCGCGATTGTGGTCTGTCTATGCACCAAAATAAAAAAAAATGCAAGGAAGCCGAAAAGCTATTTCCACATATTTACGGATCGAGTCCAACTATGGCAAAAAACATGAAATGGCGAATAGTTACTGTCGTTACGGGTGGCGCTGCTGACCAATTCTGCGACTTGCGTCGAACTCACACGACTCTGCCGCCAAATAAAGTAAAAATGTGGTGTTAAGCGGCCCATACCCATAACACTGATGTATGACACTTGTGTCAGCATTATTTAATGTGGATTGTGTGTGGGCTTGTGTACACACACATTTCTGGTGTCGAAAACTGTGTCGACAAAATTAAAACATTTTAATTTTTCGTGTCTGTGGCTCTGGTTGTGTTATGTGTTTGGGAATGTGTATAACACATTCGAGGAATATTTCAGTTGCATTGTGATCGTGCAGGGCTGCCAGAAATCATGATTTATCATGTTTTTTAGATCCAAATAATGTTTTCATGTTTTTAAGTCCAAAATCATGTTTTTTTTCTGACACAAATTTAGTCCCTATAATTACAAAACCCAAAATATTTCTTAAAATTCTTCTGCCTGTAATATACAAAATTATTACCTATATTTTTAATAGTATGATTACATTTAGCAAATTTCCCGACCATTGGAAAAATGCAAAAATTATACCTTTACCTAAGTCTTCGCCACCTGCGAATACTGAATTTAGACCAATTGCAATCCTGCCTTTTTTGAGTAAAGTGTTTGAAAAGATTGTTACAACTCAGATGAAATCCTATCTAGATAACGCTATGTTAATAACAAAACACCAATCAGGATTTAGAAGCAAACACAGTTGCACTACAGCGGTACTTAAAGTTAGTGATGATGTTCGATCGGGTTTCGATGATGATATGGTGACTGTAGCAGTATTTCTAGACTTCTCAAAAGCTTTTGACTCAGTTAATCACCAAATTCTATTATATAAACTAAAGATTCAATTTGGTTTTGAAGAGTCTGTGTGCAGCCTTCTGACTTCATATCTTTCAAACCGTAGACAAGCCGTACATTACGAAAATAGGGCATCTTTGAGTTTGCCCGTTCGGTCAGGAGTTCCTCAAGGATCTGTTTTAAGCCCTCTTTTGTTCACACTATTTATAAATGATATTTCTAATTGTATAATTAATTGTAAACATCATTTATATGCGGATGATGTCCAAATTTATAATACATTTTCGAGAATTGATGAATCATCTAGTGTAGCAGCCCTAAACAACGACCTAAGCTCAATCTTTACCTGGTCTCAGCTAAATCAACTAAATTTAAACCCGTTAAAAACTAAAGCACTTAAAATGCAAAGATATCTAGCTGATATGTCAACACCTTTATTATATGTTAACAATACTCCTGTTGAATTTGTAAAAACATTTAAAAATCTGGGTATACATTTCAATGTTCGCCTTAGCTGGGATAATCACGTGAACCATATTGTCTCAAAAATATATGGTATCCTTCGAGGTCTTAGTCCGACTAGACAATATCTACCAACAAATGTTAAGTTAAAACTAGTTCGGTCCTATGTTCTACCTTTAATACTGTATGGGTGTGAAATTTTTTCAAATCTTGACTCAGAATCGAAAAGAAAGTTAAATGTGGCGTATAATAATTGTGCTAGATATATATTCAACATAAGAAGATTTGATCACATCTCGAACTATTCCAGACAGATAGCAGACTGTCCTTTACAGACTCTCTTGGAATATAGAACACTTATTGCTTTATTTAAAATTATCCAAAGTAAAACACCGAATTATCTCTTTGAAAAACTTAGGTTCGCACGTTCTCAGAGGTCTTTATTGCTTATAGCTCCTAGACACAGGTATTTAATAAGCAGTCGTCAGTTTTTTGTTCATGCTATTCGCTTATGGAATCAGCTCCCTCATAGCATGCGAAGAGTAATCGTAATGGGTCAATTTAAAAGGCAACTTTTTGAATACTACGCAAACATCAGCAATTAAAATGCCTTTTTCTTCCCAACTCCTTTATCCTATCCTTTGCCCTCTAGATTAAGATATTTATTGTCATTAGAAGTTAAGAATCTTATTTTTGTTAAGCCCTTGGCAAATCCTGTATATGTTCAAAAGCCTAAAGCTTAAATGTACAGAGTTGATGTAAATAAATAAATAAATAAATAAATAAATAAAAATGTCCAAAGCTACCCTACATAAACACAAACAGGAAACTTAAAGCAAAGAGCAGGATGAACACTTCATTTGTAAGTATACCTTCTGTTTGCTTTTTTTATTTTCATATACGTAGTGTCTTTGAGTGAAGCGAACACAAAATGTTTCAATATAACACTTTATCTACGCACTCTTTCACTTGCCTGGAGCTTTGCAATATTTTTGACAGCTCAGCTATCACCTAGAGTAACGCAATAGGGGCGTTCGGTGTAGCACAGCTTTCTGATACATTGCTGAAAAATATTCTGTGCGTTTGTGAACGTATAAAACCCAATAGGTAACCATTTCTGTCAAAAGTCAAAACAGAGAAAAAACTAATTGCTTACGATTCGCTTCAGCTCAAAGTGAATTAAACATATGTACATTTCTTGGGTAAAATATAAATTTTAAATGAATCAGGAAGTAAGGCCACAAATGTTTCAAAAGAAGAAGATGATGTATTAGGCACGTAATTAAAGTTCACAAACAGCAATTGAAAAGACAGCTGATTTCTTAGTCTGCTGTGCACTAAGATACCTAAGTATACCAGAAATTTAGCGCTAGCTTGGCTTCGATCTGGAAATCATATGTTTTGTTCGTTCTGATGGTCGTCAGCTGTTAATGGCGTGTTATTTAACACGTATTACAACAATAACGAACGTATTGCACAGCAAAGCTATGCGCCACCGAACGCCCCCACTGATGATGAGTAAAAGAGATCAGAGGATGAAACTGTTTTTCTTTTTCATTTTTCAATTATTAAAAGCTTAACAATCGTTCTTTCTTTTTTCAATCCTTTTTATTTTCCTGAGACCATTTTGCTTTAAACATTGAGTTCAGCTTCAGCAATTGAATAAAAAACTGTTAATTTAATATCTATAATTTGTTTTACATACTCATGATATGGTTTCAAATTGTTTTTTTTTGAATTCTTTCTTTTGTTTTTCATTTAACGCGTATCTAACTACGAGATAGGTCCGTCATGTTTTTTTTTTATCGCAAATCATGTTTTAAAACTATGTTTTTTTTTTATTTCTTAGTGGCCGCACTGTGATCGTGTTCGAGTATAGACGTTAATATGGCTATACGTGGCGGTGAGTTTTGGATATCATTTATTGAGCTCTATAGGTATTTGCCTCTTGTCCCTTATGTTCTATCGTTCTGTTATGACATGAAGTAAAGAATGGTGACGATGAGAGAAATATTTAATATTGAAGGTCCAGACTATTAGCTATTACTTTCATTATTTACGAAAGGAGGGACAGCAATTGGATCGCTTGCATAGCCGAGCGAGCGATGTTGGGTTTCGGGGAGCCATAACGTACTATAGAACCTTAGAGTTGCAGTTCCTGGCTTCTCGGAGGAATGCACAAGCAGGGTAGAGCCGCCTATTGGCGCCCCCCTATAGTAGCCGGCCTCTTCCAAATAAAAGCGTTGTAATTAAGAAATATAAGGACCTTCTTCTCTGCTTAGAGCCTTATTACGATTTGACATCTATTCCTTATAATATGTCAAAATTTTCATTAGATATTTACAATAATTTCAGAGTTATGAGATAATTAAATGCGCAACCCATCGGGAAAAATTATTTGCACTGGATAACTGTTGGAAACCCTTAGTAAGCATTGTACCAGAATTTAGTGATTTTGAGGGAATATGAGTAAAACAATATATTTTCCAATTAAATTTTGAAGTTTCCCGGCCCCCCGGCCGAAAATAGGCAACATTTAATTTTTTGAGAAAATTACAAAAATAAATAAATGCGTAATAGCATGAACATTCGAGCAAAAACTGCCATTAAAAGTCAATAAGATCCAGTATTCGGCCGCCTTTTTATAAGTAGAAACTAGGGGGTCGAATATAGTTACATGTGTCCTAAGTTCGGCCGCTTCATATAAAAAAATTGGGTCAGCTCTAAATCTGTGTGGCCAAATTCAGGAGCATAAGTGGCCGGAAATAGGAGCATAGGGGCCGGACACTGGAGAATATGACTTTTTTTGATAAAATCTAAATAAATAATTGTTCCATTTAAAAATACACATTTTAGTTTAGTTTCATCGGTTGAGAGATAAATAAAGAATAATTTGCTTCAAGAATGAGTGGAAAAGGTTGATATTTGCAGCTTCTGTACCATATTTTTTACGAAAAATTCCTTAAGGGGCCGGCCACTGGGGACTCCACCCCATACATTGGCGCACTTGAGAAGGTTCTCCCTTCTGTAACTGAATTGTGACTTGCCGTGGAAACAGCAGCAATATAATGTATCCATTCAAAATGCCAAAATGGTACAACTGTTCATAGATCGTCAAAACATCTCATTGTTGGATTGGTTACCATACTTGGCAGAACTAAACATTTTTTTTGTATAATTTTTTACGCGCTCAATGGATTATGAATACCCTTTATATGTTATTAACACAGCGCGGGCAACCGGTGAAAGAAGGGAAAGCATAATATGAAAGATGTGTGGCGCGATGTATTGAGATGGTGGTTGTTGTCTCAGATTTTATCTCCAGGGATGGCGGCTGAACTAATGCGGAGAAAATTACCTTGTCTTATTTATTTATGTCTCTTATAATTCGCATTATTTTATTTTATTTCGTTGTCATATTTATGAGTAGTTTACTCAATCACATGTTGTTAGTGTTATGCCTGAACAGCATGTAATGAGTAAGCAACTCATTTTATGAAAATTTTTAGAATTGCTTTTTAATGGAATATAAGAAGACATAGACAAGGGCAGGAATCGAACCTGCAACCACGAGGTTGACAGGCGAGCACACAACTATTGCGCCACGGCCACCCTTAAAATCCTTGGGGATAGCTTGCTTGGAAATTGTACGAATCATACAAGCAATATGCTAACAAAGATGATCTTATGCGGAACCAATTAAATGTAGCTGGGCCTCCGTTTCGCTTGAGTATATCAAGAAATTTTTTTTTTTTTGATGTAACGAATTTAATAAACTTGAATTTAAAAAAAAAACGAGTCATTTGTTCATTTCATAATTAGTTTTGATGATATTCAACTTACATCACGAATCAAAGTGGGGTGATATTCAAGTAAGCGGCACAGTATCTCAAAAAATTTTACCATCGATTTCGACAAGAAATTTATTTACAGGAGATCCTTGAAATTCTATTTAATTCTGCAAATAAAATGTTAAATCAAATTTTTTTGAATTTAGTGTTTTGAAAATGGAATGAGCGATTTATTTGAAAAAGTTTTTAATAAAAAAACTTAAAATTGGCACACCAAATCCATAAATCATTGATTATTATGTTCAGAAAACTCGTGATAATTTATTTGATCATTAATAGTGAACGCTTAAATATTACGTTCTTTGCACAAAAATGCATCTCCCATTGCACAACCTCCCATCCTCTGAAAAAAAGAGCTTTTAATATAAAATGGTTATATTGCGTCTTGAAGGAAATAGTATGTTACCGCACCCAACATAAATTCCGTTGCCTTTCTTCGTTAACTTACTTAGTTTTGGATGACAATTTTCGGAAAAACTTAATATGCTACTTTTATTATGTTTTCAATCGGTTTTTTTTATAAGGTACATACTACCAACTTTCCATGGGAATAGCCCCACTTGAATTGGATAACCAAATAATAATAATGGACCTTGAAATTCTTTCATCTAACTACATACAATATGTGTATATGTAATATTTATTCTTCTATTACATAGTTCGTAACAAGAATACAAACGGATTTGGATGATTGATGGATTTATGGGCTTGGTTAAATTTGTAGGCTAGTTATGGGCTTGGGTTTTTAAGGAAATATGTTGCTCCATTAATTTAGGTAAGGGCAAACAAATATTGCTAATTAAATAAATGCTTTTTTCTGCATAGAAAATCAGGATACAGCTTTTCAAATCAAATTTATATAACCTTAAATATGTTGATACTTTTTACTTGGGAAATACATATACATGATAGATAAATATATTTAAAAATTGACACTTAGTTATTAGGAGATCTATAAGCTTTGAAAACGTCGTTAAGGATTGTTTGAAAACGAAACAAAAACAATAAATATTTTTCGTCTAGTGAAAAGTGAAACGATGAGAATTTGGACATTCTCATCGTAGATTTTCTGGAATCCAGTTGTTGGAATTGAAATACGACCTAGACATTTTCAACAGCCGTTTTGATTTGAATTTAGTAAAAGGTCCTTCTAGGCCCTTTCATACATATTATATATATGGGAAGTTTTGGATTCGTAAAAAAAATCGAACTCGTGATTTTGAACAAAATTGACATCACGATGATAGTGCAGACGAAAAAAGTGGATTCCATAATTTCGCCTGTGTGTCTCAAGATCGATCTACAACACTACAACTTGAACGGCTGAAGCCATTTTCTTCAAACTTGGTACTTAATCGACTTAGGTGATTGTGGTCAAAGGCGGCCTTAAAATCGATAAGGAAGCAGTAAACTCCCTTAATCTCATTCCATTTCCATTTGGTGATATTTAAGAGGTTGAACAAATTATCAACCGTGTTACACGCTTCTCGAAATCCAGCTTGAAATTCATTTAAAATTAGGTGATTGCTTAGGTGATTGTTTCAAATAGATTCTTAAATCGTTTTTTTTCCCCAAAAATAAAGGTACCTACTACCTATACAATTTGTTCCACCATCTTAATTACATACAGGGTGGCCCACGAATCGTGCCACAAAAATAAAACGTAATAACTTTTTTTCAGTGTGAGTAATCGGCGTTTTTTTATTTTATAGGCTACTATTTAGATTTATCAAAATGAATGCTTACTGAAAAAAGGATTTGGATAGTGCAGCGATACCATTCTTTGCAGTCCGTCATTTCCGTCCGAGGGGAATTTGGGCTGGAGTTTGGCGGTACTCCCCCGAGTAGATGGACCATTATGAGTCTGCTGAACATGTTTGCCGAATCTGGAAGCATTGAACGCAGACCGTATCATCGAGATCCCAATGTTGGGGTTCAGGATACAATCGTGGGTGTTGCATCGGCAATACAGGCAAATCCAAGTGTTTCGACTCGAAACTTATCGGGCCAAATTGGAGTTAGCAGACGGTCATTACAACGGATACTTCATGATGACTTAAACTTGTTTCCGTACAAAGTCCAAATTACAAGCAAGTTAAACCCTAAGGATTTGTCTGTTCGCCTGGAATTTTGCCGAAAAATGATTGCAATGGCCGAAGAAGACAACACATTGATAAATTGTTTGTTCATGTCTGATGAGGCCCATTTTGACTTAAGCGGCAATGTTAACAAGCAAAATTGCCGTATATGGACTGAATCTAATACAGAAATGCTCCATGAGACGGAACTGCACCCATAACGAGTCACTGTGTGGTGCGCAGTTTCATCAAGGTGTATTGTCAGGCCATACTTCTTTGAAGAAAACGGTGTAACACAAACTGTCAATGGGGAATGTTATTTAAAGATGTTGAAGGAGTTCTTTTACCCAAAACTTCGCCGAAAACGTATCCCTTTCAGCATGATTTGTTTTCAATAAGATGGAGCAAGTGCACACGTAGCCACACAAGTTATGGCGGAGCTCCAACGAAAATTGTCAAAAAAATTGCCAAATTGATATCCAGAAACTGCCCTTTCCGCTGGTCCCCTTTTTTTACGGGGTTATGTCAAGCAGGAAGTGTACAAAACGAAACCCAGGAATTTGACTGAATTGAAGCAGTCCATTAATGAACAATTTTCTGATCAGGTGCCATATATGCGTGGATGAGCGTGGGGGTCATTTGCGGTCTATCATCTTTAAAAACCATTAGTTATTTAAAATAAAATTTAATTTTTAATATAATAAAAAAAAATTAATGAAATACATCGATTAAAATAAAAGTTATTTAAATTTCTTATTGTAGCACGATTTGTGGGCCACTCTGTATATCGAAAACGACTCTTAAGATTTTGATACCATAAATGTGTCCACATTGCAGCATTTAAAAATTATATTATTTATGGGAATTTGTTAAATTTGTACACCTAAATGTATGTTATGTCCGTGGTCAGACCAGTAATAATTTTGAAGAAAACGAAAATAATAATTTAATATTATTTTTGTTTTTGTTTTTGTTGACTGTATGGATTAAAGCCAAATTGAAGATTTTTATTACCTGTTTATAATTTTATAAGAGTCGGTAATCATCGACCGAAAAAAGGGTACGATAGCATCTAACTGCTGAGCCCAACTATTGTGCCTGGTCGAAACGCATTTTGGACTACAGGTCATAAAAATCTTCAATTTGGCTTAGTTTATGCAAACAATTGATTTCAGTGGGAATATTTGTTGCATATCATCAAGTGCTTTTCATTTTTTGAAAAAGTTTAATTTTTAAACTAAAAACTAAAGTATAAGTACATATATTTCCATGTAGTTTATATAGTCTATAATCGATTTGTTCATGAATACTTATTTGTTAGAGATCTGTGGAAGCTATAATGGAACGTGTTCTTTATTTGCTAAGTGCATCTTCGAATCGGAAATTAACTGCATCAGAGGAAGATTATTCTCGGTTCCTCGATTCAGAAAAATATGTGATTGAACCAAATGCTTCAGAAAATGAAGCCATGATGGGAATTTTTCGGAAGCTGATGATCCAAATTATGAGCCAAATCTTCTTTTGTTGGACAATCGAATTGGGCAAGCGGGTTTTGACATTGAAGAAGAAGAAGAGGCAGATAGTCAGCAGCAGCAAGGAAATCGTCCTTGTAAGGTTTCGAACAATTATGACGTTTCATACGTTTTGACGACGGAAGCACTAGGAGCTTTCGTCGCCAAACTGACAAATTAGCTGAATTTAAGTAGACAAAAATGGTTGTTTAATTGAAATATAATTACAAATAATTTGTTTCATCAATTTATTAGGTAGAGGGAGTCTGCCGGGAAGGTATACTAATTTGCTTTGCTGCCATTTTGGTAAACATTAGTCTTGACAGTTCATATTTGGTAGTCATGAAGTAGACACGTGGAAAATTTATTATAGAAAAAAAAATAAAAAAAGCAACGTGTTTTAATCGTTAAAACATTTTATCAAAATCAATCATCGATTACTGTGATGATGAGAAAGTTATGTGAAATTTTTGGGAGAAACAACGTGCCAACAAAACGCACTATTGAACGATTTCGAAGAAAGAGGGTCTGTAGGTGAGAGGCCCAAGCATGGACGACAACGTACTGCAAGATCGGCTGAAAACACTGTTGCTGCTCAAGGAAGTGTTCAAAACAATCCATCAACCTCAATTCGGCGCCGTGCTCAGGAGCTTGGTCTTCAAAGAACAACTTTGGCCAAAGTTTTGCAATAGGATTTGCATTTGTTTTCATTTAAGATTCAGTTGACACAAGAGCTTCTTCCACAAGACCATTTACGGCGCGCGCCGTACATATGCCAATATGATGTTTACAGATAGCCCATGATAACCCCCAATGTCATGAAAAAGTCATAATGAGTGACGAGGTACATTTTCATTTGAACGAATATGTGAATAAACAGAATAGTCGGTTCTGGGCAATGGAAAACCCTCAAATTATTCATCAGTCACCCTTGCATCCATTAAAAGTTACAGT
The DNA here is from genome assembly GCA_910595825.1 of Philhelius pedissequus. NCBI lineage: Eukaryota > Metazoa > Arthropoda > Insecta > Diptera > Syrphidae > Philhelius > Philhelius pedissequus. The sequence continues at coordinate 90,352,966 of OU343161.1, forward strand.
CTGGTGTGCAATTTGGTCAGGAGGAATCATTGGATCTTTCTTCTTTGAAAATGAAAACGGCGCGGCGTAAGGGTAACTGTGAATGGGTAGCGATATCGTGATATGATTGTAAACTTTTTAACGCCACAACTGCATGCTTTGGGCTTGATTAACATGTTGTATCAACAAGACGGTGCCACATCGCATACAGCCAGGATTACAATGGAATAACTGCGAGCCCTCTTTCCACAGCAAGTTATTTCAAGAAATGGTGATATTGATTGCCCTCCACGGTCGCCTGATTTGACTGCCCCGGTCTTCTTTTTGTGGGTATATCTGAAAAGCAAGGCTTATGCAAACAAACCAGAAATGCTTGAGCAACTCAAACAAAATATTCGCGATGAAATTAATGAAATACCGCGTGAAATGTGTGAGAATGTAATGAAAAATGAGGCGGCCATTTACCTGATATTGTATTCCATACATAATTGCCGACATTAAATAAAACATTTATCAATATAAGATCCATTCTCTTTCATTAATCAAAAATTATAAACAAACAAAGTAGTATACCTTCCGGGCGGACACCCTGTACTTATGAAATTTGTTTCAAGAAAATCTGTTTGGCTCTAGAGGAAGATGTCCTTTCAAAATTTACATTCCGAATAAGCCTGGCAATGTATAGTATCAAGATCTTTTGGATTGTTGATGTTCCGATGGGGTATCACATCAAATCGTCATGAGATTGGCAGAAAGATACTTAGACAATAATAACAATAATAACAATAATACAACGGGCAATTATTTAAATCGATACCATTGGAAAAACCAAGAACAATTGGTACCTTAAGATCCAATAAGCCCCAGCTCAAGAAACAATTTACACTAACTGAGAAAGTGTTCACACGAACGAAAGAGAAATTCTCTATTTTGCTACTCCCGATGTAAAACGTTCTAATGCTGTCAACTACCACCCACGAGGACAAAATTGATGAATCATCCAAAAAAACCAACGGTATCAGTTATCATGGATTACAATACAACTAAAGGTGGAGTTGATACTTTCGAATGTCAGGCAACAGTGAACACCTGTAAGCGAAAAAGTAATCGATGGCCGGTAACATTGTTTTGAAATTTTTTGGACTGTGTATGAGTGGCGTCTTATAGGATTTTTGTATATTTGTCAGCCTAACTGGCATACTAGCAAATAGAGGTCCGAAAAGAAAAAGCAGTTTTTAAAGAATTGCATTTAGAGTTGGCAGATGCAAGGCCAACTATACAAGCATAGCAAGTCTGAAAACTGCGATACAATTTATTGGATATGAGATTGAAACCGTCAAAAGGTTGCCTGCCAGAAATGAAGCGGACCATACACATCACACTGATATATGACACTTGTATCTGTGTTATTGAATGTGGAGCGTGTGTTGGCTTATACACAGATTTCTGGTGTCGAACACGGTGTCGACAATATCAAAAAATTTTGATTTTTCGTGTCTGTGCCTCTACTGTGTTAATGTTTGCGGATTGGTGTTGCGTGTGCGGCTGAATGGAGTTTTTGTGTTATGACACCAGTGTCGACACAAGAGTCATGTGAATGGGCCGCTTTAGACAAAAAAAAACATAAAAGAACACTGTGAAACGCGTAAAAAAAACAAAGACAACAAACCTACAGTAGTTTTTGTTATCTGCTACTCTGCAGCTTTTACTAAGCACTATTATATGAATGTGTGAGAAATGCTTTGTTGATAAAAATAATAACGATTTTGTGGAAACCGAAGATAATGATCACTTTGAAGACGATACCCTTTCATCGACATCATTTCGCCCACAGCAAACTGCAGAAAAAAGAAACTCAAAATGATAAAAATTGGTGGAATTTTTTTTTAAGACTGTGTTAATTTAAAGACCAATTAAATGCGAATCATTTTAAAAATGAAGAGGTATTAAATAATTACTAATTATTTTAAAAGTAGTTTTAGCTGAGCCGCAAAATCAAGTTTTTATTGGATGATCAGCTTAAATCTAATTTATTCACTCTCTATTAAATCTAAAATCACTGTTAAAAATGTTAAGTTTTTCTAATTCTTTTGAATTTCCATTTTTAATAGTGACTTTAAATTTAATAAAGAGTTAATATATTTTACCTAAAAGAAAGCCTTAATGAATTGAAAATATTTACAAACATGTACCGTTATTTGTTATGTACTGTATATAAAACTCCAAACAATTCAAATATTTGCTATCCCAAGCAAACACAAATCTGTCTGTGATGGACAAATGTGGCAGAATTAATTTTATTACTCTGAATTTGGATATGACCGGGATGCCGATATTATAACATACCCGTATATATACATATATTTTCCTTGTAAAATTGTTTTTTTTAAATCCATTCTATTCCAAAGGTCTGTGCAGGCAAACAAAAACGGTTAACCTAGAAATTATTTTATATGGAATGTTTTGTTTGGAAAAGTATAGTCCTGGCAGTTATGTTGTGTTTGACAAAAGAGGTGTTTTAACTTTTGAACAATTTGCAAGTTAGAATACAAATTTTAACAAAATTCAAAACGTGCGTACTAGACCCAGTCATATATTTTTGGCAGTTCAGTTAAGAAAACAATTTTTGTCACCTTATTGAAATTGATATAATTAGAAATAAAAACAGTCCAATGATACAAATTAAAAACATTTTACTAAAAAATTTCAATTACATTCGAGCTTCGATAAGTCGAACTTCGATAACTCGAATAAAATTGGTTACCAATAGTGCGAAGCCTGAAGCTTACATGTTATTTTTGTTTGATAGCTCGGACTTCTATAACTCGAATGTCTCGATAATTCGAAGATATTATTTGGCGGCAGTTTCGTTAAGTCGAATTTTTAGAGGGAATTCTGGAATTCTGTGGATTTTAACAAGTTCATTTCATAATGTATTGCGTTTGTTGGCACTGTGTTTGGATGTTCTATGACTTTATATACTTATGATAATGTTTGAAAATTGTGATTCCCTTAAATGTGAGTAAAAGCTGTCATGTTGCGGTGGTAGAACACACATTATTAGGTTGGTATACCTATGTATTATAATACAAATTAAAAGTCTTATTTAAAAAAAAAATAGTATTCGCCTTCTGAAAAATTTAAAAAAAGGCGAACAATAAATAGTAAAGAATCTGACGTAGATATTTACAGTCCTGTGTGTAGTTTTTATAAAAAGTAAGGCTAACGTGAATATGTCGCTAAAGCGAATTTTAAAAACATTATCATTTGAAAATAAATTTAAATTAATAAAAGAAATATTCAATAAATTAAGTATAGCATTCCGGCAATCCACTCGTCATTCAAGTATAAACGAATATTTTAGATAATTACAACAGCTGTTCTTTATTCGCAAATAAATAATACGTACTTAGTATTAGTTGAATTATTTTGTTGGCAATTGATGATTCGAGTTATCGAAGTTCCACTATATATATTAATATTTTTATATTATTTATATATTTCTTATATTTATATAAAAATATATATTTTTGTTTATATTCTCGAATACAGCTTTTGCGATTTGATTAAACTTCGTACACGGTTTTTTATGTTTATAATGTTTATTTGTAATAAAACGGAATTTTTTTTTGAAAGCATTTACAGAATTGCGGACCAAACATTTCCGTAAACATTGGCCAGACTATATTCGCCTTCGATACCATTTTTTGATAACCAGGTATATGCAGAACTCTAAGGTTACTTTTCCTATAGCCTCAAAATTCTAAGAATATTGATAAACAAAATACTAATACATAGTAGATAGATACGTACCCAAGTAACATCGTCACAGCGATTAGATGCAAAACTGTTCTTTTGCAGCTCCAAACAAGTGAAATCGAGAGCTATAAGGTATAATTTCACAGCTGAATGTGTTTTTATTTTAAATCATGCTATATAGTGAAGTTTAACAGCACTGTCAGCTCGTTCAACGTTTAGTTTTACAAACTAGCTCTATAATACCTTTTATGCGATCTATGAATGGGCTTCTTGAATTTTCCTGAAATAAATGGCCGTTGTACGTACAGCTTTTAACTACACAAATGTAATAAAAGATGTGATAAGAGCTCTAAACGGTAACCTTAGCTTTAGAAGTAAAATACTAACGCATGCGCATTTCGAAATGTCAAAATATAGCATTAAAAGACCAACTTCAAATCGGTTGTAGAGCTGAGTATTAATATCTTAACACATTCTACTCAGGAACCAATATTATAATAGGGTGTTGCCCAAAATAAATCCAAAATATTTATTTTATCAAGAAAGAAAAAAATGTATTATTTTGCATACAAAATAAATGAAGGTATGTAACTATTCAATTTTTAATGTAAGTTAGCTATGTTCAGATTGGAACTATAAATTTACTCTTTTAAGCGATGCGGAAGAAATTTGATAAATCTCGTTTTGCATAGTAATGTACATAAATACATAGGTTTTTTTATAGTATTTAAAAATAAATTTTTGTCAGGCCTTTAATTCTAATCGCGTGGCAATGGCGAAGTGGATAAAGTGCTTGATTGCTAACTTAGCCGTGTGGGTTCGATCCCCACGCTAGGCGCATTCTATGCCTCCAATTTTAATTGGATGCCGCCCATCGGATAAAAATGAGACAGTCACTACCTGGTTCTCAAATTCACTGTGCCAAACTAGTGCCATGCAATTCAGGTTGCATTTAAAAGACCTTAGGTCTTACAGGCATATAGTTAAAATTAACAAAAAAAAGAGAAATATCCTACTTTAATTCCATTAGAGAAGATAGATGTGGTTACACATTAAGTATACCAATGTTCTATATCACATTCAATGTAAGCAGCTTTATTAAAAAAAAGTTTTGAAACTCTTATCTTTAAAAATTGCAACTTAGGCTTTAAATATACTTCAGAAAATATTCTTTAAAAAAATTCCTTCCAACAAACTAAATTTGTTTTATTATTTGCTTTCCCTAAATTTTAATTTCGGAAGCACCCTATCTTATAACAATAACATGAAGTTAAAAAGACGAAAATGCCATCTTGTTGGAACTAGCTCTAGAAAATGTACAAGGAATTTTAAAGCGACATAAGAGCTCTATATCACCAGTAATTAATATTGCAGTTCCAGAACAGATAGTATTGCAATTGAAAGAAACGTCTTGCCTTGACAATAAAAATGGCGAGATATAAAATAATTCAATTAATCTTTTTTTCATTTTATAAAAGAATCATCTTCGGAGTGTAATTAAAGAAAACACGAAATTGTTTTTATTTTTCAAAAATAATTATATTTCAGCTCTGGAAAATTAAATTTTCAATATTTTTATTAGCTAACTATTTTTTAAAATTAGTTTTGATGACCTAATACACATAAATATGTAGGTGCGCTATAATTTAACGAAGTATAGTTAATACATTTCTGAAAATATTAAACGCGCACTTGAAATTCACTATCAAACAATCGAAAATCTTAATTTCTTTTATTATTTATTTTCATAAAGATATTTTTTAATTTTGTTATTGTCATCTTCGTTATTTCTATTTTACATCCTATGAAACGATTAATTCATTCTTTAATAGTATGAGAATTTCATATATTTTTATTTTGTACTACACAAACCAATACAAGCAATAATATGTTAAAAGTGGTGTTTTAATTGTTTGAAACTCATGCACTACAGAGCTTCAAGTCACTTTTGCCACTGATAACAGGCTGAATAAGAGCAAAAAGGAGCTCTCAAACTCAATGAATTAGCTATATGAGAGCTTGATTTTTGCTTTAAATCCACATATAGAGCTGCTTGCTAAATAAACAGCTTTAATATTTAGCTCTTGAAGGACTATAAATGCATTTCTACAGCTAAAAATGTTTCTTGGGTATGGCATGCGGGTACAAGCCAGCATCTCAACGACTGCACATATTTGAAGTGTCATTGCTAAATTATCATGTAATGTGCATTGTCCTTGTTCCATTCTTTAAAGATCATATTACACACATATTATCTTAACATCTAAAAAAACACAAAAAAAAAACCAGTGCCACTTAAATAAATTACAAAAATCCATTAATTTTTTTCTATTTAACCATTGACGGATCAATTCAAATTATCTCTAAAGCATAATCCTAGTGACAATTTGTTTTTGAAAAGTTCAAATTGGAATTTAGATTAAACATTCAATAGATGATTGTCTGACTTGTGTTTTTAAATGTTACCATGATAGGTATATTTGTCAAAATATTTTAGGTCAAATAGTTGAAAATTCTAACCAATCGAAAAAATCTATGGGTATAACTTAATGCCATTATTCTTTCCTCACCATTTTCTTGGCGTATATATAACACCAATACCGGTCTCAATAATATCTTCAGGAACTTTAGTTGGCCAATATGCTTCCACGGTAGTGACGTAGACTCTAGTATTGGTATGATTAAAAAACCAGATTTCTCAAGGGGATGAAGGATTTTACTCCAAACAACATCAAACACCTCAAATCCAAAGAAAAGTAGTTGTTGAATTTGAACTGTGAAGAGGTAATCAGGTTGAGAGACTCAACCAAACTGCATAAAAATTAAGGCAAAAAATACTGCACTGTCTTCTACAACACATTTTTGGTCATTCGTAAAAAATATTTTAAATTAAATTCCGTTTCCGGTTCCAACGCTAGTCTTTAGTGATATCATTTTTGTACATCTCGTGAAAAAGCCAATTTTCTTATACCGCAATTCGCTGTTAATTTGACGTTGTCAGAAAGTGTTAAGACTTCTCCAGCATGAATGATTTCATGGGACGAATCTTCTTTTGCATTCGTGTAGTTCCTAGACTCCCTAAGGACCTTGTTATGCACATATCCGCTGGACCGTATAGTATCCCTCCTATCCCTCTGAAAAGTTGTTCTCTCTTATATGGCAAAATCACTGCGTAAGCTTTCCCATCTGCTCGACTGGTCTCTTTCCGAGTGGATGGAAAACAGCATTTGTCCAGCCTGTCGCTAAAAAGGCGAAACTTCATCATCGTCATCTTCACTACCGTTCAATTGGTAAATTCAATTATCTTATTTTCAAGGTTATGGAAACGCTAATTATATAATTATTATATTTTGCAGAATTAAAGTTCTTTAATGCCCGAAAGTATGGCTTTCGTAGCAATAGGTCCACTGGTGGTCTGATTGTAAATCTCAGCGAGCAGTGGTACAAATCTTTACATCGTTTAAGAGAAAGGAAGATTATTGCGCATGATATTTCAAAAGCATTTAAGAAAGCTTGGCATATTTTCGAAAATGCGTGCATTTATTATCTTATTTGTTGGATTAGAAATTACCTTTCGGACCGCTCAATACAAGTTGTATTGGACGGTTTCAAGTCTGATATTCTCAAATAAATGCTGGCGTGCCCAAGGGCTCGCAACTCTTTTTCACATTTTCATTAATGATCTCTCATCTGGAACTGCTAATAAACTAAATTGTATTGCTGACGATAGTAGGGTTAGCTTTTCATATTCGTTCTCAGATTCACGCCCTTGTACTTTAGATGTGGAACTAGATTTTCAGAGTATTATTTACGCTGATTAAATTCCGATCCAACGGGAAATAAAAAATCGCATGCACTTTAATGCTCCAAAGACTCAGTGCTGTCTTCTGTCCTTCACGCAGAGTAGATCGGTATCTGCACCTAAACCCTTACTTAATGTCATATGCTCGCATCTCTTAAGGTTAGTCAAGAAACAACCTTTTTGTGGGCGCATCATTATACATAATTATATAAAAAAAGTATTTGCAACAGTACCTACTAGACTGTTACATTTGCAATCATTGAAATAAATCGCTTTTCACCATAAATTCTTTTGGTTACATGTGATACAGCGATGGTTATGGTTGACATGAGAATCCATGCATGAGAGGAATTTCCTATTATAGAAATGAGGTTCCGGTTTGGTTTAGTTCAATATGAACAAGTTGTTTCTGCATAATGTATTTATTTAGATCCATTGGAATGTTTTTTAACTTTTAAATTACCGACTGCGTTCAAATTTGATGATTCGAAAGGAATTTCCATTTTGTATATATTTTTCGCTTTAAATCCTTGATTTTTTTTTTTTTTAAGAAAAACTTTATTTTATATATCTTTATCAAATGCAGAATATAATACAAAATTATGCAACATGATGTTTCAGATAAACATATTTTACTTTAGCCTGTAGGTGCTATAGATACTCATTAGGAAAAAGTTTTCTCTATGCATGAAGAATCTAAAAAAAAAATTATTTTAAGAAGGGCGACGCTTTGGGTCATTTTTTTGCGATTATAGGTACTATAAGGCAAGTTATGAGATAACAATCAATCATGACATTACGATGATAGCGGAGACGAAAAAAGATGGTCTAAAAATTCTGTCTGTCTGTATGTATGTATAGACACCAAAGCCAAAACGAGTGGGCCGAATTGCTTCAAACTTGGTGTATAGATTTTTTTAGGCATTGTACAGAGGGTAAATTGAAATTTTTTTTTAGCTCAAAAAATAACGGTGCCTGCAATAAAACCGATTAGCTAAAACCTAATTTTCTCGGAAACGGCTCTAACGATTTTGATTAAAAGAAATCAGTGCAGCGTTTTAGGTACGACCGATCATATGGTTGAAAAAAAGATTTTAAGAATGTCTAAAAACGGTACTTTCCATAAGACAGTTTTTCTTTGCATTTGACTATCTCATAAATAGTTCAACCGATTGTTTTTAAATTTCACACATATATATATATTTAAGTTGCCCAATTTATACTGCGTACCAATATTTTTAATTAATATTTTTTTTTTGTATTTTTAAAAGCACTTTTTTTAATTAAAAAAATATATTTTGAAAACTGCTAATTTTTTTTTTCAAAAAATATAGTTATGTATTTGGTCAATACCTATGAGTTGGCGTTTTTGAAATTTTTTTTTGAAATATGTTTTCAAAAAGTTTAAAAAATTTTTTTTTTAATTTTTTCCTCAAAAACCGCTCCACAGATTTTTAATTTTTTTTCTCATAAATTCAAATTTATCCAAGAAATAAAATAGCGTACTTTTTTTTAGCTCAAATTAGTGTAAGTACTTATTTCTGAATTTTGAATTATTATTTCTTTGATTAAGCCGATTAAATTTTTTGTTCTCAAATTTATATTATGTAAATATTTAAGATTGTAAGTAAAAAAACTACTTTAAAATATATTTAGATTTTTAATAGAAATCATTTGTTTACGATGTGATTGAACATAAGAGAAAAAGTTATTGCGATCCAGTCGTGCATTTTATTACCTGGATGGAATTACGTGAGAAAAAAAATTTCTAGCGTCTAAGTAATAAAATAAAAAAAATTAAGTTATGATAATATTTTCTTTTTAAATATTTTCTTTTTTTTTAACAGGACGTTTTTTACATTTCCCTTAAAAAATTCTTGAAAGAATATATTTAAAATAATACCTACGCTGCTCAAAAAATGAATGTCAAACCTGCTAGCTGATGATCACCTACTTAACGAAATTTAACGCACATTTGTAAGAGTGATTTACTAATTATGATTGTGAATAGGATTGACAAGGACACCGAGATGAGATTGCTTTAAAAACACACGATGCGAGACCGAAACGAGAACATATTTTTGGTACAAAAATTCGCCGAGAATATTGCTAGTCTCGGTGCTCTCGGCTATCTCGGGGTTTGGTTTCCCTTTCCGCTAGGAAATATATTTTTTTATTTAATTATTTCTTAGTATTCAATTTCGATTTCTATAATATTCACAAATAACAATTTTTTTTTGCGACGTAGCTATTCCATGCGCGTTAAAATATCACACCATAGATTTTTCAGACTTTGTTTCCCCCTCCGTAAAAGGTGACCTTAAGGACTTTAAGACATTTTGGTGACACTTGGAAAAAAATATTATCGAAACGTCAAAATATAGTTTCTTGCCTACCTGCCAAGCCATGAACTGTCATAATCCATTAAGGAATGGCTACGATTTAGGTAAATGGATTAAAAAACCATTCAACCAAAATTCAAATTTTACTTCAGAAAATTCGTAATTTTTCTGACTGAGGTTGAGACCAAGACCGAGACCGAGAAGAGACTGCACATTAAGATTTTCATGAGAAAAAGGAGACCAAGATCGAGACGAGAGTTGGTTAGTCCAGAACGAGACCGAAACGAGACTAAAATTTTTCGATTTTTCCGAGGCGAGTCTAACAAAAGTCTCGCCTGGTCTTGTCTCATCGCCAACCCTAATTGTGAAGTTTCGAAGTAATAAAAGAGAAGTGTTTAGCTTGTGAAGTACTGCAGTTGAAAATTATAAATAAAGGACATACGTTTATTTATCTATCATTGGAAAAATATAACAAGGCAAAAAATTAAATTAATTTAAAAATATAAGTTTTACCTTCCAACCTAAATTGAATATTTCCTTTACCTCATTCAGGGCCCAGATAACATAAAATTTACGACAATCATTGTTTCGAATATTGCCCTCTCGTTCACACTTATTAATAAATATAGAGAGCGCAATCGTCGAAACGATTGTCGTTTTATCGAACGATCCTCTTAGTATTGCGTGAGGATTGGTTAAAAAAGCAGTAAAAGGCTGCTAAATACGGCAATGCTAACACTATAGATACATAAAGTTCGAAAAAAAATTCCATTTTGTGCGAAAACAAAATTAATTATTAAATGCAGTTATGAACATTTAAATGAATAAATATCACTTAATTTTCATATTCTTAAATATTTGAGAAGTATTAAGTTCAAGGGTATTTTTCACATAATCTAAGGTTCAGGGCAAACGTTTTAAATATCTTTTTCCTGGAGAAACAACTATGAAGGCTTATCATTATCGGCTTATGAATTTATGTCTTACTAAATAAAAAAAAATAAACACATTTTGTGCCAGTATTTTGAATAAAAATAAAGAAAGGCTCTTACAGTAATATGCAGATTCTATTTCTGTCTTCCATATAGATATAATTTGCTGTCTACACTCTGAGGTATTTTTTGTTTCATTATGTGGTTAGGTTTAGGAGATAATATTTAAGTTTCGTCCACTCGTTTTAGCAATTTATTTTTTTTTCTCAATTTTTCTCTGGATTTGAGTTTGACCCTTTTTTTTAATAGAACATTTTCTGCTCTTAAGAATAAAAGTAAATCCTCCCCAAATAATAAAAATAAATATGAACATTTCAGCAAAAACATTTTTTTTTGCATATTTTTGGGTCTAATCTTAGACGATTTCTTTTTAGATTATGAAGAAAACATAAATAGCAAATAATTCCCATGGGTGTGTAGTGTATGGCTAATATAAGATGAAACGGAAACTCAGAGGAAGTACGAATATGATAGGATTTATGGAAAATGGAATTTTATTTTGCTTTTTGTAGATAAATTGAGTTAAATCTGTTGTATGAGAACGAAGAGACAACAAATTACCTTACCTGTGAACACTTTGTTAAAATATTTTCTATAGAAATAGGCGGAAGTAAAGGATTTACATGAAAAGGCTTTCTGGCTTATGTCCTGAGACTATTTTGACCTTATTTTTCCTATATTATGGAGATTTGGTCTATATTTCTTACTAACATTTTTTTTATATGTAAAGTGCGGTAAGATTCACATATCTCCTTAGGTGGTTTGATTTAGGATGATTCAATGACTCACATAGAATTTTCGATATACTAATGCGTCGGGGTCTACAGGAATGGTGATTTTTTACATGTTCCATTCCATAGTACAAGTTACGCTAAGCCCAATCCAATGACCAATGCCTGTTTAAATTTTAATGAAGTTGATTATTTTGCCATTGATTTTAATGGTAATAGAAATGAGATTAAGAAAAATATATCAAATTTCTGTAATTGTTATTATATTATTTATTTATTAAATGTGTAAGATTGCCAATACTTAATTTAGACTCTTTTGTAATCTTTATAAAGTTTTAGTGCTTGAAAGATGGTAAATAAATAAATAAGGAAGATTTAACAAAACCACGGTGGCACTCTTCTCATGCGAAAAAGCTGTAGGGAATAAATGGTGCCATCAAACCGTATTACCCTACTCAATGGTTATATACTTGGGTAATCAAACAGACTAGTACTCAAACAGACTAAAATTAAGTCGCTCTTTCCGTCTATCTAATTATCTTAGCGAATTCCGGACAGAAATTATGGCATTTAAAGATATCCTTTCCTGGATCAAAGAAAACGTGATTTTAACTACTGATATCTGTATATTATCAGATAGTCAGATAGCTATTAGATCTCTGAAATCGTCCTCTACAAACTCCATAACTGCTCTCATTTCTTATGGAGATGGCGCAGGAGGTCAATATTCACCTATGTTGGCTGCCAGGGCACAGGAATATTTCAGGGAATTGTATACGTTCTCTTCGATGATCTCAGCTATCTAAACAAAATAGAAAGCTACAGTCTCTTACTCTTCATTAGGAAATCCAAATGGTTCAACGAATATGGAGATTATCTCAGGATACATGGTATCACAAGGGACCAACTCTGGTCTAACCTAACCAAACGTAAAGTAGATAAAATCTTGCTACAAATGCAAAATTTATTTTGACGGAATAAAATCAAATTTGCTCAGAAAATTTTCGACCTTGTCCAGAAAAATTGATGATGAAGTGTTAATTCCACAAAAAAAAAACTGGCCATTTTAAATATCAACAACAAAACATGCAAGCTTAATTCATTAAAGATGCGCCCTTGAACTAAATTTTGAATTGCTAAATAAAAAACACATTCTATTGGGGTAAGTTTATGCGTTAGCAGCAGACAAACTCGTTTGACAACCGAGGATTCCCATCTTGGTATTTCTCATCTGTGGACGTGAGTATACTCAGTTAAAAAAAAACCCTTATATGAAAATTACTTTACACATTGATTTTTATTTTAAATACTAAGGATCTGTTTCAAAGTGTCTGAGTAAAGTTCTGATTTATTATTTAAGAAATAAATTTCGTTATAGTTATAAGTTCACAAGGCAAGAGTATTAATTTGTTGATTTACAACCCATTTAGGTGAGTCAAAAGGTAATTGCGAATTTTCGTCCTTTGAACTTATTATGATCCTGCGCTAATATTTATGGATAAAAAAATAAAATTACAAAAAGTTTTGCATTTTATTTTTTATTTACAACATAACTGCTGCTTTTAACTGAGCAATTACATGAGAAATCCCTCGTTAAATAATAAAACAGCTTCTTTTAAAGGAAATTATCCATTCGTGTTGTGTTTGATGATTCTTCGTTAGGATAAATATTTATTACCCATTAAAGCGATTTATGGTTCTGAAGCTGTTAGAGCATATAATTTTATGCCATACCTTATATTTTAAACGTTTAAGAAAAAAGAAGTTTATTTAACTGTCTGCTTGAAAATGCTCAAAAATAGCCGCGCTGAAAATTTAATATGCAAAGCTAAGGAAATTATGTTCATCATCAAGAAACGCAAACCTGTACTCTTAATTTCCTAGGATCTTACCTCTTTTTTAGTTTGGTATGGAATACCTTTATTCTCACAAATGATATCACATGAAAACATTTTTTTTTATCTCAAAAATAATGCGGACTGTTAAACCAGAATTCTATGACTTGTTATTTCAAGTTCAGCGCTGTAAAAAATGTTCTTAGAAGGTACTTTAGCTTTGGCAGGAATTCGAGACATAATCAAGAAATTTCACCGGTTTGATATTATGGTAATTTTTGTTTTGTAACTTTTGTTTTTCAAGGACTCAATAAAATACTGCTCTTGGAGAAAAAAAACAGGATTTTTTTGTTTGTGTTAAATTAAAGTAGTTACCCTCAGGACCACAACGTCAACTTACTGCTGCTCAAAAAGAATGCACATATATTCTGTGGAAATAGCAGCGATGCGCTGGGTTAACTCTTCATCAATTCTCCGCTGAGGTGCCAATTGAGGCGTTGGGTGGGTGAATTCCATAACTAAACTGAAATTGTTTCTTTTATCAATATGGACATTATCTTCTGAGCGATAGATAAATCTTATGTTTTTTTTTTTTTGATAGCAAGTATTTGGCCTTTTGGTCGGTGTTCGTCAGTCGTTGTATAGGTGCTTAAAACCGCACGTTTTGGACGGATGTCCTGAACATGGTGCCTTCCATGTTTATGACTGTTTTACACTTTAACTAGTGTAGAATGAGATTGAAGAAGTCACAAGATAGCGCATATCCTTTCCGAAATTTTGTAAATTGTTGGAATAGTTAGGAAGTAATATCTCTGAGTTGTACATTGCATTGTGCGAGACAACTCGAACTTTTTTCCAGGAATCTTCAATTCCACTTTTGCCTTATAGATCACTAGACTACAAATGGTATACCATATATGGATGTTTAAAGTCTTTGATCATACGAGTATAATATATTGTGTCTCGACTTAAAATTCATAGAGATTTTTGAAAGGACTTGCTAGGTGTGAAAATATGGTCGACATGTCATTCGAAAGCTACTCTGATATTTGCTAAACGGTCATATTGAAGTATTTTTCTCAAGGTCCGCAAATGAAATTCTTTAATAACAACTTCCAATTATTCTTTTTACAATTAAATGGACATATTGTGTTTGAATTGAATTTGAATTCAAATATATGAGGCTGTGAGTACTACAGTGGTGCAACTCACTTTTTTTATCATATTTTTCATATTTTTCCTAAATACTATTTAATTTGGGATTTAATCAGAAAATGTCACATTTTTTTAAAGCTTAGGTATTTCAGAATTAAGAGTTTGAAATTAATGTATCTTAATACATAAATATAAAAATACCAGACAAAAGTGTCAATTTTGCAAAAAAAAATTGGTACTCATAATAATTGTTGCCATAATGTTTCTCATTATAATTAGTAGCAGTCATTGCTTTCAATAAATTATAAGATCTAACGGATTAACAATATTATTCGTTAATCTGTCTTTTGTTAAAACAAATAAATTTGATGGTTTTCAAACACGTGAACATGCAAGATAGAGCTCACCATGGCAGAAACACGGATTGTCCAGGTCCAAGCCACAAATTGTCATTGACTGCCCTTGCGACTTATTTATCGTCATCACGAAGCCAAATGTATCGGGAATTGTATAGACTTTTGAAATGTATTGTTGATTCTGAAGGAATCGTAGGTATTCGAGGTAATAGGACGACTTCTCCTTTAAACTTTCCAGTCAATATCGTTGCTTCAAGTTCCTTTCCGGTAATTCTTCTGATGACTAATCGTACACATTTATAATTTCAGTATGACCGCTGAACCAATTTGCTGACAGGGCTTTTGTGGCGTCATTCCTGGCATATCCAGGGAATTAAAAAAATCAGTCGCAAAATTGACGGTCATATTTTCATCAATAATAGTGTAAAAGTCATCAAAAAAAAAAATTAAAAGAATAAAATGAATGTCTCAAATTAAAATTTAGATGCTGGATGAGGACAATGTTGATAAGAACACATAACCAATGTTATGTATATTAATTTGCTAATACTTTACTTTGATTTCAGGGTGTCCTAAAAAAAGTCTAAGTACTGAGGGCGAGGCGAGGGAAGCATCTTTAATCTTCAGCGAAGATTTGGAGAATTTGAAGCTACCGGATCTTCAACAGCAAAAACGACAGGAAAAACTACAACCACGGAGTATATCCGTAGAATAATTATTGAATACAATAAAATTAAAGACACCCTGTAATGAAAATATGTTTTATGTGTGGTATGGTTTTTTCAAATCACAATTTTCAAAGTTTTATGAAATTCGGTCCACACTCCCCAACAATATGACTTTTTACGTACGCTTGTACGTACACATTCGAGTTTCAGCGGTTATTTTATTGGCGCAGTAGCTGTCATCTTGGATTTATTGAAATAACATAATCAACCTCGTTGCTGATCAGTGTTGCCAATCTTTAAATTCTTTTGGGTGAGTTATACTATACGAAATCTGTACAAGAATTTCCCATAAATGTACTAATAAGTGTTTGGTTCTATGAAAACTGAATTTCCCTTCTAAGATACATTTCTGGTTATTCTTATTCTGAGACCAAAAACAAATACTCAAAAAGGTTGTTGCATTCTATTTTTATTAAACTATATACAGTGAAATCTCCCTTGGGCGGACAGCCATGGTGCAGAAATTTTTGTCCGCTTAAGGGAGTTGTCAGTTTAAGGGAAATCAAATAAAAACACTAATTTTCAAAATTAAGAGTATTCATTTATTAACAGAAAATAAAAATAACAAAAATACATATATAAGCTTCACTTCTTTTTTATGACATGAAGTCGAATAAAATTATTAGATTTAACACATATCGTCGCCCAAGTATTAAAGTGCCGTATACGCCATTCTTTACATTTTTGGGAAATCGCGTTTAAATGGTTGGAAGTCTATTGCGAAGAACTATTGTTTTTTTGGTATGATATAGCTAAGAATTCTTTTTTATATACAAATGTTATTGGACATCTAAACGGTGATTTTTTAAGAGCTTGGTTTTTGAAAATATTAAAATATTGTTTGAAAACTTGTCCCCCTAGTATTGAAGTTCCGTATACGCCATTTTAATTTTTTTGAGAAATCGCGTTTAAATGTTTGGAAGTCTATTACGAAAAAAATAACCGCTGGCATTTTTTTTATTTTTTATTGTGATATAGTTAAGAATTCTCTTTTACATGCAAATGTTATTCTACATCTGAAACTGTTTTAGTTTTCAAAATATTTTAATTTTTGTCCAAAATGAGTTTGCCGTATATGCCATCAAAATCAGAAGTTTTTTTTCTTCATACACGTATGTCAAAAAAACCTTAATACGGCATTACAGTAATGAACTTAAATAAAGACACAGTTTAAAACGAAAAATACATTTAATTCTTAAAGTTTCTTCAGTCCATTTTTTAACTTAACAAAAAGAGAACATTTTCAATGCATAAATAAATTAATTATAATATGTTTACATATTTAAATAAAGCAGTATAAATTATCTTCCGAAGACATAAAAGGGTGGCCGTGGCGCGATAGTTGTGTGTTCGCCTGTCAACCTCATGGTCACAGGTTCGATCCCTGCCGTAGTCTATGTCTTCTTATTTTTCCATTAAAAACCAATTCTAAAAATAAAATGTCATACAATGAGTTGTTGGTTTACTCATTACATGCTGTTTAGGCATAGAACTAACAACATGTGATTGAGTAAAACTAGTATACCGATAAAATATGACAAGAGAATAAAAAAATTAATGCGAATTATAAGGGACATCGATAAATAAGACACGGAAATTTCTCCGCATTAGTTCAGCCGCCATCCCTGGATATAAAATCTGAGACAACAACCACATACAGTCTCCGAATATCGCGCCACACATCTTTCCTATCATTCTTTCTCTTCCTTAACCTGAATCCCACGCCCGCGCTGTGTTGAAACATTTAAAGGGTATTCATAATCCCTTGAGCGCGTGTAGAAGATTATAAAAAAAAAAAAAAAAAAGGGAAAAGACTTTTTATATCTTCAATTTTTTCTTTAGATATGTTTTTATTTCATTTCTGAAAAACTTGTAACTATTGAGTGAATACATTTTTCGGTGTTCCAAAATTTTTTTTTCAGTATTTTGTTTTTAAATAATTGAGTCTCAAATCCCTCGTATTTTTTTTGGATGAAATTTGAAACAAATCTGGCTTTTCGCATAATAGTTTGTTTTAGTAAAATGTATAGCTGCATAATTTCTTGAAGACACATTACTTTCTGTTAAGAAGAATATTGAATAAATATATTAAGAACTAAAATTATTTTAACAAACTATTTACCAGACGGAATACTTCTCAAAATGTTAAGTAAGGTCCTTGGCAAGATAGATACTATACCAAAGTCAGGATCTTTAACAGTATCATCGCTTCGTATTAAAATATTATTCTGAAAACAATAAATTTCGTGTTATTTTTATTGTTTTATACTCGTAACATGTGAAACATTTGAATAAAACTATATTCAATTTGAATTATAAGTCCTTACGAAAGAAGTTCCAGATTTATATCAAGCACTGGAGAATTCAGTGTTAGTGATAGCGCAGCACTTCTTTCCTCAAAGCTGTGATCGACTGTGATATTTATACTTTTTTATCGACACAGTTAGACTTGTATTTACATACGGCAAATGAAAAAATATAATAATTTTCGTACTTATGGCGTATGTATACACGATTTCTAAGCATTATACTGCAATTTGTGTGAACATACGTTAAGTCAATAATGACCGACCATTTGATTTTTCGTGACTTACGTTGCGAGACTGTAAGACGTACGTCCAAACTATTCTCAAACATTTTTTTTCCTAAATTGCATGAAAAATTTGACGTAAATGCCAAAAGTTGGTACTTACGTCAAAACAATACGTGAACTTGATGATTTTGATGGATACACGTCAAAACCATTCTGAATATCTCAGCAAAGGAAAGAGATAGAATAAATCGGATAACAGATTTCAAAAGAGCGCCCCCGAAAACATAAGACTGCATACCCAGTTTAAAAAATGCAATTTGGCATATACGGCCCTTCAATACTAGGGCGACGATATGTAAATTCATATAAAAATCAGCCTATAAAAACTTTGCAATAATATAAGATGATTCGTATTTTTGTATTTTTCAAACAAAAATATTTCCATATTTGCTTGTTTAGTCTTAGAAAAGAACGATTTATTTCGGAATCTGGGCTATTGGTCAATCGAAAGTTGAACAGCTACCGTAATTTTTCTGATCCAATTCCTCAGATTCACTGTCAGAGTAATTGATTTCAATAGGAACTGCAATATTTTAATCTACATTTACATTTTCTTTCATCCGTCAACACAAATCTTTAAGGATATCCATCCAATCGTATAGAATCGTACATTTATTTTGTTTTGACGTTTCTTTTTTTTTGTAAATGGAATATGAAATAAAATTCAAGACTGGATCGCACGTACGTGGCTACATCCCTCCCGAGCCATTCGTCTATTTAGACAGTCGAGGGCTGATTCAGGATAGAATGGCGGTTCCGCTCATCTACCACGTCAACCGGAAAACTGTAGATAGTCGACTTTTGTTTGGTCGAGACGTCATAGCTCGAGGAGGAGAAGAGCGCCTTCTGTTCAGTAGGGCTGTGTCCGATCGGGACCGAAGGGATATGACGAAGCAAGACAACCAGTTCTGGTGGCTCTCTGAATAGCCGTTTGATATCTAAAGTCGATTAAGATGATATGTCTTGACCGACTTACATATATTTAAAGAAATTTGGTATAAGGAACATTCGGGGTGGCACAAAAAAAATTAAAAAAAATATATATGTATATGGAGGCATGTGTGCATGTATCCGCGTGTTGTATATGTATGTACGTATATACATGAATATGTGGCTTGCATGTAGATGGGTGCCTACATGCGTATACAAAATATTAAAACAAAAATTTTAAACCACAACAAAATGCTGCTGTGGGTATTTTTAGTTAGTGTAAATTAGTTGTATCTAGTTTTACTTATTTTTAGTCTAGCTTTATGTAGTTTATAGGTAAAATATAAAATATGATATGATATCAAGTTTTTTTCTTAAATATGTTTTCTTGGCAGCATAAAAATAATTAGAATTAATTAAAATAGTTTTTAGGTCGAAAGACATTAGTTCTAAGCTAGTTTTAAACATTTTGTCTAGCTTTAAAATAGTAATAAGTTAATATTAAATAAAAATGAATTTAAAAAAAATTGTTTTTTTTTTAATTTATCCTCCAACTCAAAATTTTTAAAGATTAATTATTTTGTTCAAACTACATTTTCTCGAAAATTTACGTTAGTACTGGAAGACGTAAATTTAGTTCAACAATATTTACAGTCTCCAAAAATGACTTTGGATAAGCCCCTTGTCATGGTTTTCTAACTAATGAACGAACTACAATTATTGTAGACTTGTAAACGGTGATTTTTTAAGAGCTTGGTTTTTGAAAATTCAAAAAACACAGAAACTTGTAAAAAGTGAATGAAATTTTTATTTGGATCGATAAATGAATTTCTGCCATTTACTTTTTAAAAATAATTTCACTTAAATGTTGCCCGCAGCTACGCTTCAGGTGGTCCATTCTGAAGGTCCAATTTTGGCAAACTTTTTCACACATTTCGGCCGGAATCTCACTAATGACGCGTTTAATGTTGGCTTCCAAGGCAGCAATCGTGTTTGGCTTGTCCCCATAGACAATAGACTTAACATAGCCCCACAAAAAATAGTCTAACGGGGTCAAATCAAATGATCTTGGTGGCCAATTGACTGCGCCAAAACGTGAGATCAACTGCTCACCAAATTCGCCTCTCAATTGATGCATTGTTTCGCGTGCAGTGTGGCATGTGGCACCGTCCTGTTGGAACCACATGTCGACCGAGTTCAATTCTTGCATTTTCGGCAAAAAAAAATCTGTTATCATCGAACGCTACCTTTCTCCATTGACCGTAACCCTGCGGCCTTCATCGTCCTTGAAGAAGTACGGCCCAATGATGCCGCCTGCCCATAAACCGCACCAAACAGTGCATTTTTCGGGATGCATTGGTAGCTGCTGAATTGCCTCTGGCTGCTCTTCACTCCAAATACGGCAATTCTGCTTATTCACGTATCCATTTAGCCAAAAATGAGCCTCGTCACTGAAGACAATTTTGCGGACGTAGCTTGCGAAACACATTTTTCACAGAGCACGAATTTTTATAATAAATTTCAATAATTTGCAAACGTTGTTCAGGCGTAAGTCTATTCATGATGAAATGGCAAACAATACTGAATCGAAATGTCAAATGTTCGTGGAATTTGTCATGTGTGATCTGTCAAAAATATAAACGTCAAAAACCAAGTAGCAAAAAAATCACCCGTTATTACTTTCGGCATTAATAAATGTCATGATTTGGAATCAACATTGACCGTCGAGGAAGGTGGAGGATAACAAAAACAATGCCGAGTGAGCTGGCTCATGGGCTATCAATTCAAAATTAAGTTCGTCGAGCAATGAATTTTGTATGCCTTGACCGATTTAAGCACGAATTGTCCAATCGATGTACAGCTATGAAGGAAATAAACAACATTTTCCAAATCGTTCAAACAAGGCTTATGCTTGAAGCTTCTGATAACGATTTGGCTATTGCATTGGATAATCTGGTAAAAATATTTACGACGAATTTAAAAACAAAATGTGCTGGAAGAAATAAAAATATATCGTAGATATTTGCGTGCAATTGATACGAGTGTGGTCGTTGCTGATAAATTGACAGCCCAAGAAAATCTATAGCTAGTTCATAATTGCTTGGAAGTTAAGCGAATCATTTCCTTACACATCACTCATTATACGATTATAATATTTTTTGACCATTTGCGTCTCGGTAGCATCATGCGAAAGGAGCTTTACAAAATTGAAACTTATAAACAATTACATTCAGTTCCACTATTACCCCAGAACAGTTTTGCCAGACGCTTCAAGTAAAATTCCCCTTTAGAGGTGTTCTAATCCTCCTTTTCTGTCAGCGGCATTCCCCCTTCGGCAATTACAATAATTAAAATATACTTTTTATTTTGTACAGATAAAATAAATATTCATGTTTTTTCTGGCTTCGGCAATGCAACTTAATAGATTGCCTTTCACCGGATATAGCAAGTTCTTGAAATCAGGAATATCCAATCAAGGGTCTTGAAATATATTTTCGAGGATGAAGAAATGTCTAAATTTCTTTTAACATTAATCATTATCTGCAATTAATAATTAATATGTTTCTAATAATATAACTTGTAAAAGTTATCAAAAACTGATTTTCTAACTCTCGTTTGGATTTAAAAAACACACATTAAAGAAATAACGATCAACTAAAATTCTCAAGAATCTTAAGATTGTTTTGTATTTCAAAATTGAAACAAGAAAACAAAACAAACCTGCAATGGCACGACTGGATCGCACGTACTTGCTCCTATGTTCGATCACATTATATGCATAAGATTCTTAATGGAAAAATGGAAAATGTATTTTTAAACTCGTTTTTCACTTAAGTTTTTGTATATAAAAATTCTTAAATTTTTTCTAAAAAAAAATTGGTATGAAAATTTCAAATATTTAGTAATATAAATTTAAAAACAAAATTTCAGAAAAAATCGTCCATCCGTTTTCAAAATATTGAATTTTCAAAAAAAAAATATATTTTTTTTTCAAAAATCAAAAAAATTATTTTTCGAAATTTTTGAAATGCAGTATTATTTGGAATTTGTAGGAGCTCCTATATAAAAATTTTAATCGAAATCGGTTGAGCCGCTTATAAGAAAGTCGACAATCAATAAAATGGTTGTATGCTAATTACGTTAATAACTAAGTATTATACAATTTTGTCGGCCAAAATGTAAACCATAATCAATTTACACCAATTTTTATTAAAATCGTTAGAGCCGTTTTCGAGACAGTTATGATGGTAGAGAAACTTGTATAACAAGTACCGTTATTTTTAGGACTAAAACAACGATTCAAAAATCTATTTTTGATAATCACCTAAAACGCCTAAGCACTAAGTTTGAACAAAATCGGTTCAACCGTTTAGCCTGTGGACCGTTTTACAAATAGACAGAAAGACAGACAGACAGACGGAATTGCCGGACCCACTTTTTTGGTGCTGCATATCATCGTAATATCAACTTTGATTAAAATCTCGAGTTCGATTTTTTTAAACTGCAAAACTTGCCCTATAGTACCCATTTCGCAAGTAACGAGAACAGACAAACACATTTCCAGTAAGGTAAACGCAATAAAAACGACATTTCTAGATTGCCGATGCTCTGCATATATTCACTGTGTTAGTCTGGATTGTGACTTTCGCTTATGCACACGCACGACTCATGTGTAAGTCATGCTTATTTTGATTGCTTAATACATTTTTTTTAACTTAAAAAGTAAGATTCTGATTTTTCCCCATAATTACTTCTAGAAGCCACTGGATTCCCCTTTTCCCATTTCACCAAATTTTTGGTTTGATTTACCCACGAAAAGGGGAATTCCCCAAGATATAGCATCACTGCCCCAGAACGAAAAGCTTCAATAGAAATTAATTTCAACGATGTCATTGAGGAGTTCAGCAGAATGAAGGCACGAAAATATCTATAAAAAATAGAAAAAAACTACAACTGTAGCTATATGTAACTTAAGTTATTAGACATCTATCTAAAATCGATGATTGTATGTACAGTCGTGTGCCAACTAATAGGTGAGTGCTAAAAAATTGTAAATGTTGGGTTGGTCTTAACAGTTTTTGTAATCTAACGATCGGTGTGGATGTAGTTGTTTTTGTTTAGTATTCCTCGGGATTCTGGATGGATGGTCCATTTTAAGGCATTTGTGACTATGTTTTGAGAACAACCAACTGTCCTGCTAATATTTTATAGCATCAGTTGACTAGTGAGCACCTTTGTCAATGCCCAATTCTTGCCCAGTTCAGTCAATACGCAAAAATTTCGTATTGACAAAGGTCCTTATTAGTCAACTTATGAGTCCATGTGAGATCGCCGGGACGAAAAGCCAATTTTTGTTGAACTAAATGCCGTTAAAAGCTATTTTGAATCAATAATTCAACAAGTCCAAATATTATAGTGCTAAGTATTCTACTTGGCTGATGTATTTCAGTAGTATATACAGGGTGGCGCACGAATCGTGCTACAATAAGAAATTTAAATAACTTTTATCTTAATCGATGTGTCTTTAATTTTTTTTATTGTATTAAACATTAAATTTTGTTTTAAATAACTAATGGTTTTTAAAGATGATAGACCGCAAATGACCTCCACGCTCACCCACGCATATGCGGCACCTGATCAGAAAATTGTTCATTGCGGCCTGAAGGGTTGAAATTGGGATCGCCTCAATTATTGTCTTAATGGACTGCTTCAATTCAGTCAGATTGCTGGGCTTCGTTTTGTACACTTCCTGCTTGACATAACTCCACACAAAAAAGACTGGTGCAGTCAGGTCAGGTGACCTTGGGGCCCAGCGGATAGATCAGTTTCTGGATATCAATTTGTTTGGGAATTTTCGTTGGAGCTCCGCCATAACTTGTGTGGCTACGTGTGCACTTGCTCCATCTTGTTGAAACCAACTCCTGCTGCGAGGGATACTTCTTCGGCGAAGTTCTGGGTAAGGAAACTCCTTCAACATCTTTAAATAACGGTCGCAATTGACAGTTTGTGTTACACCGTTTTCTTCAAAGAAGTATGGCCCCACAATACACCTTGATGAAACTGCGCACCACACAGTGACTCGTTTTGGATGCAGTTCCGTCTCATGGAGCAATTCTGGATTAGATTCACCCCATTTACGGCAAGGCAAAATGGGCCTCATCAGACACGAACAAACAATTTATCAATGTGTTGTCTTCTTCGGCCATTAAAATCAATTTTTGGCAAAATTCCAGGCGAACAGGCAAATCCTGAGGGTTTAACTTACTTGTAATTTGGACTTTGTACGGAAACAAGTTAAAGTCATCATGATGTATCAGTTGTAATGACCGTCTGCTACCTCCAATTTGGCCCGATAAGTTTCAAGTCGAAACACTTGGATTTGCCAGTATTGCCGATGCAACAGCCACGATTGTATCCTGAACCCGAACATTGGGATCTCGATGATACGGTCTTCGTTCGATGCTTTCACATTCGGCAAACATGTTCAGCAGACTCATAATGGTCCATCTACTCGGGGGAGTACCGCCAAAATCCAGCCTAGATTCCCTTTGGACGGAAATGACGGACTGCAAGGAATGGTATCGCTGCACTATCCAAATCCTTTATTCAGTATCCCAAGCATTCATTTTGATAAACCTAAATAGTAGCCTGTAAAATAAAAAAAAAATAAGCCGATTACCCACACTGAAAAAAGTTATTACGTTTTATTTTTGCAGCAAGATTCGTTCGCCATCCTGTAGAATTTGTATTATTGAAAAAACCTTCTTAAAGTAAAATTCCTTTCCATACAACGCCGGGGGTAGGCCGCATCTATTAAATAAAAGCTCTTATTTTGTTTTCTATTTCACTCTACATGTTGGTTGCTTTGCCTAATGCTTATGTGCATTCTTTCTGAACCCGTACGTGTATTAACAATTAATATCATTGTTGTTTCTTGTTTTGTTGTACAAGGTGACGTTATAGAAACTAAAAAAACATCTGATCACATAAAAGGCCCCATTTAACATTGCCGCGCGGGCCTCTAACAAGCTTAGTCCGCCACTACAGGTAGTACAATTCGTTACAACAATTTTAATATGATCTTTATTTTTTTTAAGACTTCATTAATTCTGACGCAACTGGAAGTCCATTCCACATCAGAAATTTTAGTAGATATAATTAAATTTAACTTATTCCGATCAACATCATCATTTGTGTTTAATCACATACATATATTTAAATAAAACATTTGTATGTGTAGTTTATTTCTCGGGAAAATGTAAAATCAGGTGCTTCATAAAGTGCGTCATATTTCCGAAAACATTTCAAATATATAAACTAAGATTCTTGTGAAATTCACCAAACTTATATTTACCTTGAATTCATCCAACAATATATAATTGGATTGTACATGGAATTACTCATTGCCAGCCAGTATATCCCCAAGTACACCTCCTGAATAAAAGGGGTCTCTGTGATGGACGGGTAGCACGAAGTAACAATAAAATAAATCTGGAATGGTAGCCAGCATACGGCGAATATTAGCACAACAACAATCATCATTTTTACAACCTGCAAGGAAGAACATAACACAAAGAATAAATAAATAAAAAGAAGATATAAATATCTAATTGTGATATAAAGTAAAAACGTGATCGACACGGTTGTGGGTTGGATTTTCTTAAAATTGGTGGTTGGTGTTAAGATGCAAAGGTGTGAATTTAAAATTTAATAATTATTTTAATTTATTATATGGTTTTTCTCAGAAAGTGTGATTATTTTGGGTCTGTAACAATTAGGAAGCTTCATCCAGCATAATTGCTTAATTTAATGGAAACTGAAATTGTATAGGTGGCAGGATGATGAAGGTGATGAAAATTGGATGTAATTGTTTATTGTAAGATATTTAACTCAATGGATCTATTTTTATATTTTTAAACAAATAATTTCTAGTTCAACTGGACGCAGATAATAAAATATTGTTTCCACGTTAATTCTGTTCTGGTCTGCCTACTCGAATCTGTTCATTAAGAGTGTTTTTTTTTTAAACTTTTCTGATTGATATTTATTGAACATTAAGTCTACCTGGAACAGAGGTATTTCTGTACTTAATATTATATTATTGAACTTTGGGAACTACTGTAGTATGTAATAATTTAATTTGTGAAATTTTTGACAAAGAATTATTAAAAAATTTTGAACGGTTGTACTAACGGAGACACTGAAGGTCAGTAAACGTTTATAGGGGGTCAAGGCAAATCTGTGATTGATTATTGCGCTGCAAATAGTGAATGAATTGAGCTTATAACAAAAATCGAAGTTCAAGTAAGAACTACTCAGACCACATGCCAATTGTTGTTGAATGGTCAGAAGAAATAACACCATTTCAAAGAAATCTTCGGCTGATTCCGAGGCTCAAATGGAAACAGGATGACTTATTGGCATACCAAAACAGGCTTGATATACATCTTGAGAGACTGAATGAGAGGACTAATTCAGCGGATGAAGGTGCAAATCAATTTGTTTCTTGTATAAGAAACTCTGTAACAAGAGTACCCTCAAAATTTCGTAAGGCTTTTAAACAAAAATGGTTTGACAAAGAGTGTATGAAAGCTAGAAAGAAGTCCTTTGTCCTTCTAAATGCACTCCCTAACTCAAACTGTCAAAACTTGAAAAATTGGTACAAAATAGCAAATAAAAGATACAAAAATCTGTGTTTCAGGAAGAAGACTGAATTCGAAAACCATCTAGCTGATAAACTTGGTAAAACAAGAGATTCAAAAGAATTTTGGAAGGTGACAAAGGAAATAATAGGATCGAATTTTAAAATAGGACCAGGAGTATCTGCTAACGAACTTTCAACTCACTTCAAAAATATTTTAAAAAATAAAGCAGACCTTGTATTTTCTTATGCAGAACCTTTTTTCGTTGACAATATATTGGATATTGAAATCACTGTAGCTGAAGTACAGCTTGTTGTCGTCAAGGCAAAAGATGGAAAAGCTCCAGGAGAAGATGGGATTCCATACGAATATTTCAAGAACGCCACACCAACCTTTATATGTCAACTTACATCCTTTTTCAATGAAGTTTTTTCAAAAGAAGAAATTCCTACATCATTTAAAAAGTCTGTTATATTCCCTATTCACAAAAAAGGAGACATCAACAATTTAGACAATTATAGAGGCATATCGTTTATGAACGTCATCGCAAAATTGTTCTGTGGAGTACTTGTTAACAGATTGGAGACTTGGGTGGAATATAACGATACATTGGCCCAATTCCAAGCTGGCTTCAGGAAAAAATTTTCAAACATTGACCATATCTTCGTACTAACCTCCATCGTAAAAGCATTTCAAGCGAGGAACAAGAAAGTCTATGCATTTTTCGTAGACTTTAAGTCTGCTTTCGATCTTGTGAATCGAAATGCACTTTTCTACAAGCTCTCACAACTAGGCATATCCTCCAAGTTCATCCGTGTAGTAAAGAAGATGTATGCAGAATCAAAAGCTGCTGTGTGGGATGGATCAATTTATTCAGAATGGCTTAAAACAGATTCTGGTGTTAAGCAAGGATGCCTAATAAGTGCACTTCTATTCGCCCTTTTTATAAATGATGTTGAATCTTACCTACCTGGAGGTATTCGGATTGCTGATTTGACCATAAATGTCCTTTTATATGCTGATGACTTAGTGATACTTTCCGAGACTCCAGTCAATCTCCAGTTAATTATTAATCGTATCGCGGATTATTGCAGAAAATGGTGAATTACCATTAACGCAGATAAATCAAAAGTAATGGTATTCTCAAGATCTGCCCGGTATCAATCAACATATAATTGGTACTACAATGGAAATCTTTTAAAGGTAGCTTCTGAGTATAAGTACCTTGGAGTAATTCTTAATAAAACTATAGATTTCAACAATCATATAACCATCAAAGCTAAAACTACACAAAGTCTGTTAAATCTATCTTGGAGAAATATCTTTTCGAAACAACGCATAGTACTTTCAGCGAAATACAGGATATTTGATGCTGCTGTTAAGAGTTCTCTTTGCTATGCTGCCCAAGTATGGGGAATTAACGAATACGAGTCGATAGAAAAATTTCACAGATGCTTTTTGAAGAAACTTTTTAATTTACCTTTAAACACACCGAATTATGCTTTATATCTGGAAACAGGGCTACCCAAAATTTTTACTGGCACTCTGAAATCACAGGCAGACTACATTGTCAAGGTGTTGTCTCATCGTGATGACCGACTTTTTTTTTTTTTTTTTTTTTTTTTTTATAACTTTGCACGCGCTCAAGGGATTATGAATACCCTTTATATGTTTTTCTTAACACAGCGCGGCATCTGGTGAAGAATAGAAAGAAGGATAGGAAAGATGTGTGACGCGATGTTCTGAGACTCGAGCTGGTTGTTGTCTCAGATTTACCTCCAGGGATGGCGGCTGAACTAATGCGGAGGGAATTACCGTGTCTTATTTATGTATGTCCCTTATAATTCGCATTATTTTATTTATATCGATGTCATACTTAATGGGTATGCTAGTTTACTCAATCACACGTTGTTAGTGTTATGCCTAAACAACATGTAATGAGCAAAGCAGCAACTTATTTTATGACAATTTTTGAGAATTGGTTTTTAATGGAATATAAGAAGACATAGACAACGGCAGGAATCGAACCTGCAACCACGAGGTTGACAGGCGAGCACACAACTATCGCGCCACGGCCACCCCCAAACGAATGGCACTATACGAGCTAAGAAACGAGGACTGGTGGGTGTCAAAATGGAAACATCTGGGAAACAATTGTGGTGAAGTAGTATCGTTAAATTCACAAAATTTGAGTCATGTAAAAGAACAGCTTTACAAAATAATACAAGCGCACGAAAATTCTGAACGCGATGGGTTTATAATACAAGCTCGAGAATCAGATAGCAGACTACTGTACTCACAACTGGAACTTAACCTTATGCAATCAAACTACTTTAATGATTCACTTAATTACAGGGAAATATCTTTAATATTTAAAACAAGATGTGAAGTTCTTCCGCCAAACGGATCTCCTTACAACAACAGTTTTAACCGATTTTGCACGTTATGTAATTTGAAAGCCAAAGAGGACTGTTTTCACATCATAGGTATATGCCCCATTTTTGCTTCCCACAGAAAAACATTCGTTGGAAAGGAAACTATGACGCTCCACGAAACTATTTCAGTGCTAAATGATTCCGACTGGAAAAGACTCAATTATTTTTTGAAAGTTATTTATAAATATAGGATGTTACTTCTTACCGAATTTGTTTAAATATTTATTAAAAAAAAAAGAAAAAAATCAGTATTAATGTTTGTACTTAATTTGCTAACCGAGCTGACGGCAATGCCATAGCTATAAAATTCATCAAAAATTATAAACATTATATCAAAAACGAAACAATAAATGAATTCCTTACTTACTTACTTACTTACTTATTAAAAAATCATAAAATTTCTATGGTCTTTAGCGACAATTCTTGTTGAACAAAGCTCGTTTCCGCTTAACTCGCTAAACTAAGGTATACAAAATGGCCGAAACAAGCGGATGTAAACATTGTGTAAAAATCGGTTTTGCGTCAAAGGATTATAGCAAATTACCTACAATTTTATTTCTTTTCCAATCTAAATAAATCTATAGAATCCGAGGTGTCTTTTTAACAGCAGTGATGTCTGAGGTGCTAATGTTTGTGATGTGCTTTTTACTTTTCCAGCCGAGGTTTTGCTCGTCGGATTTCCAGGGTTGATCTGAAGAAAACACGAAACTTCAGTTAAGAGGGGTCTTTATAATCTTGGACAAATCTTTATTACAAATAAATCTTAAATATATCAAATAATATAAGACGGGCTTCGGGTAGCATGTATTATATCATCTGGATTTTATTATCCTTTATGTCGGGTTCCGAGTATAGTATTGCTTATATCATCTGGATTTTGTTAATCGATCGATTATGGTAACTGGTTTCCTTTTAATCTGGACTCGTTGTCGTGTTCGCTTATAAATGAAAAATCCTACGCCTTAGGCGTTTACAAAAATCAGCAGGCATGTATCCCCTGGTGGCTTTAGATCGGCAAGTGTAAGGCCCTTGGTAGGCACTAGATCTGCAAGTACGAGGCCCTTGGTGGCATTAGATCGGCAGGTTTAAGGGCTCTGGTAGGCACTAGATCGGCAGGTTTAAGGGCTCTGGTAGGCACTAGATCAGCAAGTATAAGGCCCTTGGTAGGCGCTAGATTGGCAGGTACGCGGTCATTGGTAGGCACAGCCAATGCATAAGCTCCGACAGTTCAGTAGGTACCAATGTCCATGGTTGCAATTAGGACGTTAATCTTCGAACCAGAGATGTTTTACCCAAACTGGGCGAGAAAAGCTGAGGGACGAAATGGCCGGTCAATTTCAGTTGCCTTGCAAGTTAAATTCTGGCTCGTCAGCTTGAATCGTAGCAAACAAGTCAAATTTCTGCATAAAAGCCGGTCCTCTTATTATATTTCTTGGTTCAACTGAGTGTGAACTATACTGATTGCGAATGTAAATGACGAATGAGTACAGAGAGCTTAGTAGTTCCATAATAAATTTTTTTACTCCCATCAGAATGAGCGTAAAGGAGTAATTTTCAATCACTAAGACTAGTTAAATTTTAAGACAAGTTAATTGAAAATCTTGGATTACTTTCTTTTAGTTACATAATACATGGTCAATGAAATAAAGCAATTCAAGGCAGAAGTTCACCTTATATTTTTTGACCATTAAAATTGTATACTTTTACTTATAGTTCCAAAGTCGCACAAAGGGGTTCCAACATCCTCAACTGTTAACCATTCGCTCTTTTTTCAGACAGTATTTGCTATTCCTCTTTGTACGCCACCCAAACTCGTAAATATTTTTAACAAGACAAAAATTCATCATAATTTAATTCTTCACACATACAAACATATGTATTTAACCTTCATAGCAGAAATCCCACCAACCAGTGTTAGTATAGTAATTTAATTTTATTACAAAATTTAACTTACTCTTCGTTTGCTTTTCACATTTTCCACTTGACGAGGTGTATACTCGCCAATCGCCTGTGATCCCCATAATTCTATGCCAACCCTAGCATAAGTGACTGTCATTGATATAATTGGCAGAAAATACGTCAGGATTGTAAAAACAATATTATATCTGGAAAGAAATTAATTGTTGTTATATTGTGTGTAGTGTTGACTATTTAAATAAAAAATGCCTTAGAATTGTTAACGATGATGCACATAAAATAAAATGCACGACTGGATCGTACGAACTTGCTCTTGTAATTAACAACTTTAGTGTAGCTAACTGCTGACGCTGATAGTAGGTATATGTTGTCTTATCCTTTGCAGGATTAATGCCGATGTAGGTAAGATAACCCTGATTGTTAATATAATGAATTGAGGAATACATATTATTCAAGGAATGGTTACATAGGTACCTACCTACAAATGTATATTTAAAGGGATTTGAATTATGAAAATAAGGAGGGTATTATGTACCTACCCATATATGGAGAACCTAGGTATGTAGATATGTACATACATATGTATAAACAAAGTGAATGCTGTATAGGTGGCTAAAATCGTTTTTTAAACTTCAAAAACTGCCAAAACCATCACTTTAATCGGTTTCTGGAAAAAAAACCAATAAGACAACTAGAATCCACCGATCAATGAAAATTTTATAAGAAAGTATCTCGAAAATTGTAGGACGGATTTTGATGAAATCCGGTTTTTTATTTTTAGTATTTTGAAAACAAATGTTTTTTTGAAATTTTGGTATGCAGTTTTTTAGAGTTTACACGTGACCATAAAATTTAAAATTATTTTTTTTGATCAGTTTTAAGAATATTGATTTTTCAAAATAAAAAATTCAAAAATTAATTTTAATTATAAAAAAAAGTATTTTAAGTTTTAATATGCAGAATTTGTTTGGCTACCTAGGTCTTCTTAGATATAAAATTTGATAGAAATCCAATGTACAGTTACCGAGAAAGCAAAAAATTTAAAAACCGTTTTAGGAAAAGTAGCGTTAATAGACTTCCCGTAAATTTGGTTCATATCAAATGATAGAAATTCTCAAATTTTTTTTTATCAAAATAGCCGTTTTCGAGAAAAATAAGATTTTGTTTCAAGGTCATATGGCAGGTACCGTTTTTTTAAGCCTATACAAAAATTTCAATTTCCCCTCTGAGGAATGCCAAAATAAGCACACAAGCCAAATTTGAAGGTAATCGCTTACACCGTTTAGGCTGCAGCTCGTTATACATACAGACGGACAGACTGACAGACAGACAGACTGACAGACAGACAGACATTTTTTGTCGATCACTTTTAGACTTCTCTATGATCGCAATGTCATATTCGATCGTTAGAATATTTTTTGTTGTTACGAATGCATAACTTGCTTTATAGTACCAATAATCGCAAGTAAAAATGCAGTAACTAGCTAGCGATGCACACAATTATTATTTATCGTGTTTTTTTTATAAACCAAATATCTACTTTGAATTCAGATTAAAGATTTTATTTTATATATTTTTATTTTATTTTATTTTATTTAATTTTATTTAATTTTATTTAATTTTATTTAATTTTATTTAATTTTATTTAATTTTATTTAATTTAATTTAATTTAATTTAATATTATTTTAGTTTCTTTTATTTTATTTTATTTTATTTTGTTTTATTTTATTTTATTTTATTTTGTTTTATTTTATTTTATTTTATTTTATTTTATTTTATTTTATTTTATTTTATTTTATTTTATTTTATTTTATTTTATTTTATTTTATTTTATTTTATTTTATTTTATTTTATTTTATTTTATTTTATTTTATTTTATTTTATTTTATTTTATTTTATTTTATTTTATTTTATTTTATTTTATTTCCTTTAATTTAATTTTCTTTTACTTACTAAATATTTCGTTTAAAACATTCAAATAAAATATTTAAAAATATAGAAAAAAATATGTAAATAAAATGAAAAAAAAAAAACAATAAACATGATAATGTGTCATATTATAATCTTCAATCAGACTAAGAGAGTCCAGTTTTAAATAAAATGGACCAAATTTAAGTAAATTACGATATGTACAGCGAATATAAGATTCATTTTGTATGCAATGTTATCTTCTTCAAAAAACTATTTGATTTGTTTAGTCTCAATAATAAACAAAGCAAATACGTAGCATAAATCATAAAAAATTATCTCAAGCAAATTTCAATATATTTTTCACACTGACACATTATGAGCATTATCATAAAACAAACATTAAAGCAAAAAGATTTTAAAATTTAAGAAGGAGCAGTTTTGTTTTTTAAATGTAAATTTAATGATTTTAAATAAATATTTATATGAATCGATAGATTTTTTGCGTTGCATCTTATAATGTTGTAAGTTGGCTTGTAGCAGTCATACGAAATGTTCCACGATTTGGATGATTATTTTAGATTTTTTTTAAAGGAAGGCGAGCTATCTAGCCTGACCTGAAATTATTCAGAAACTTAAGTAATTTAGACATTTCAAAATTTGTCCTGGAAAAAAGTACAATTTTAAATGTCACAGTATCATAAAGCATATAAGAGACAATGTATAAAGTTATAAGGAGATTTTTAACCCTTCAAATTGACATTTATTTGTTGCTGTAGAAAAATGTGCTGAAATAAATCTCGAAGGAATTATTGTGACTCAAACATTGACATAATGTCTAACAGTGAAATTGTTAGAAATGTACTGTCACACTTCATGTGGGTGCCTAGACCAATGAAAAGGAAGACTCCTTATCAAAAATATGATACCAATAACATTGCCTGCTCTAATGTGTATAGTGGTCAAAATCAGGATCAACACTCAGAGGAAGCCACCATATAGAACTCTGGAAAGAACTCCCAAAACTGGGTAACGAATTACACTCTCTGAACCTACACCAAATTTTCTTGGGTGAAGAGCTGTTTGAAGAGTATCCAGCTCTTGTTGGGGACAGACTAGATCGAAAACTCGTAGTGCTCACTCCTCGATATATTCAATGGACAAAAATACCGAGATCTGAAAGCAAATTTTCACTAATTTATTGCGTCATTGAAGTAAGATTTTAGGTTAATGGCATCAGTCAGTATTCCATTTTTGAAGTATTAAATCTTACGCCACCGCTGCGGCAGCATTGTAATATTCGAAGTACAAGGGTGTACTTTGAGAACGAATATCACAATCTGAGGGTAATATGATCATTGATCAGCAATACAGTTTAATGAAATGCAAGTTTGAGACAATACAAGCAATATGAGAAAAAGTTTTGTAGTCAAAACGGAGCACTGAGGTACACCATTCATTTATTTACTAGAAACCTTATGGGATTTGTATGCTTTTATTTTGAATGGTCGTTAATAGAAAAGTGTGTTTAAATACACCTTTAGAAATGGGCGAGTCATAGAATTCTAAAGGACCATTGGATTGGTGTTTATCGATATCTTTTAGGAGTCTATTAATTGCATGTAATAGTACGAAAGAAAATACGTCCTGTTAGACTTAAAGCAGATGGTACAAAGCTGAATTTTTAGGATACAAAATCTGGAAGGAAAACAGATCAGTGCCACCTAGATTGCTTGAAATGTTTAAAGCAACTGATAGAAGCTGCACACCAACAATTTTTACACTGAAACAAATACATACTGATGTTTTTTTGCCAAACGAATATATTTTGAAAATCCTTTAATTTTTTTTTGGAATTTCTTAAAAATATTCATTACACTGTGATTTTCTTAAGCAAACGAATCTTAAATTGCGTATTTACATAAATATCACTTACATGTATTCTAGTGTTGAATGATTCGTTAATCCGTCTGGCCATTCTGCGTAACATACAGTTCGTACTCCATCTTTTGATGATACATATGAATCTGTGGTGAAAAATAACACATTGGGACATGATATCACAATTGAACTTATCCAAATTGAGCCTGCTATTGTTAAGGTACATCGTTTGCCCATTCGTGGTTTTAAGGGCTTCATAATGGCAACATATCTGCAAAACAAAAACAAAAAAAGAGAATGCAACATAGTTAATTTCAACAATAAAATGTATGAGTTTCTTATAAAATGTTTAAATTTTTTTGCCCAATAACGTACCCTGCCCCTGATATATGGTGAATAAATATATCATTGATTTGAACAAAAAAAAATGGTCTTCAAAAAAAAAGTTTCCGATAGAAAAAGATCAGTGGAGAAAACGAAACATTTCTTTCGGCCTTTGCAACAAAAACGCAGTTCTTTGACTAAATAAATACCTAATGAGAAATGGTAACAAAACAATATTACTTTCGTGGTAAGTTTATTTTCAGTTCATAGTTCGATACAGAAATTTGCACACATGCATGTCTCGAGAAAGAAGATACGTCAGTAGGAAATTTCAAAAAATGTATGTATAAATCACCAACTTTTTCATCAATGAGTGGAAGCTACACCCCATGAATTTGGTATGAAATTATCGATGAATTTTACATAGGGCTGGCTGTCATAGGCGTTCACCAGGTGATTTTCGAGTGAATATTTAACAGTGAAATCACGAAGTGGGGGTAACTAGTTTATTCATAAGCAAATTATATATAATGAAAAATTGCATAAACGTTAAGCTGTGAAATCACTAGATAATTTAGAGTTTCTTATTCAGAAGGTGAAAAATGGAATGAATATTCATCCATTAATTCACTCTGTTAATGTAACTCGCTAATTCGCATATGAATTTTATATTATGAAAAATGCCATGAATGTTCAATTATGAAATTAGTAAAGCCCGTATAATACCTACTTCTTTTTTTTTTTCATTTTGTATGAATTAAATAACATGAAATAGGAAATATGTTTTTTACCGAAACAGAAACATTGTATATGTATGGCTCCAAACATCATTTTATTAATTTCATTTGACGACTATTCAATAATATAAATATTCAATTAAGAAAAAAATACGTTTAGCTAATAATAACTAAAATTTAGACTTGAAAAAATCTTGATGCGAAAGTAAACCTTGGGTGGAATCGGCTAAGGTGATTTGTGATTGTCACATTTCCGGCAATCATATGTGATCATATAAAAATGTTCGTCTGTGTAAGGTGATCACAAAAAAATACATAAAACTTGGCACCACTTTAAGAGAAGTACTAAAATTTGACAAAAATCCATATGTTTATGTTTGGTTTTGTTTTATTTGTTTTTTTTTCATGCAATGTTGAGTGCCTAAACGTTATTAAACTTTTGATATTAAAAAAAATGTTATAATTATCTCGCAGTCCAAAAATGTTGAAATAAAAAGTAGAATCTAGTCATTGAGTTCGCGCGATAAAATTAGGATATTTCCAATTTGTTCTACAAACTGAAAAAATAAAAATGTTTCGCTCGTTATAATTTATAATTTGTACCTACTATTAATTTATTCTAAATGCCAATTAATAACAAAATAAATTAAAAGTTGAAATAAATATGTGTGAGAAAAACAATGCCTTTACCCACATGTAAATACTTCTGTTTTAACGGATATACTTGTACCCATATAAATGTAATGTATATGGGTGTGCACATGTACATATATGGTTTCTATTTTCGGAATTTGTGAAATCATAAAAGCAATTTTACAAATTTACAAAATAAGAAAACAAATGAATTTTATATGAAAATGACACCAAAATAGGTGTCACAAGAAAAAGTCACAAAAATGTGATTATCACATGTGACAGTCACCTTACACAGTCCAAATTTATTTTTTGTGACTGTCAACTATCACAAATTACCTTAGCCGATTCCACCCCTTATCAATATTTGATTCTTTTAAATTTGATCTGATGTCGGTCTTAGCAATTCATTTTGTTAATTCTGCTGCGTAAGTTTTGCACTTTTAGTCGACAGCAGAACGAATTGAGTAAGTATAATGCACTAAAAGAAATATTGGCATTTTTAAATTTTGTTTTGAATAAAGTCGAAGAAATACCCACCAGTCGCCAAATAATTTATGGTTAACAATTCAAACCTTTCAGCTGGCTCAATTAAATTTCTGAACAAAAAAAAAACATTTTGAAAAAAAAAAAACTTCTTTTGATCGCGAATAAAACTAGAATTTCTGGTTTATATGTTTTTTTTACTTTCTCTAAAATAACCCACGAACTCATGTCATTACAAGCGAAGACTGACGAGCGCATTTCTCGAGGCAGGTAGAAAAAAGGCAATGTTCGTCGCTCTTCTCATTGCAGATAAAACCTCTTTTTTCAGGCTTTTTTGTTTGCATTTTTTATTGTTCTCGGGAAGAAAATAAAACAACCACCGCACCACAGAGAACCAAACATCATTTGCAAACTCATGAACCTATGCATTACCCTTCATCAGTGGAATCATCGTTTATGATTTTGTAACTCAAAATGTAGTGAATTGTAAGCATTTAATTCATTTGAACTTAGTTAACTGATGAAAAAATGCGCAACCGTTTTCTTATGAAATCATAACATACTACTCATCCATGGAAATAGTCGATGAATCCATTGATGAATTCACCAAAAAAAAATTCATTGATGTCGAAATTTACTACTTGTGTTTTATGTTGACAGATATATAGGTAATGTAGAAGTGTTCCTGTGCTAAGGTGTAACGGTGTGAATAAAGCAGTGTGAGAATAGGTGTTTTAATAATTTGCTCTTAAAAATCAGATATTCAGAGAGTTTTTTTCATTCGGGAATTGCATACTAGACCTAAAGAATTATTTTAATTAAAAATAAATGCCTAACTTAAGCAAATAAAAAAAAACATTTATTTTCCTATAAAAAGTATGTGTAAATATTTTTTTTCGAAAGCACTTCTTAAATGTAAAATTATCTTTTTTTTAAAAATACATATGTATTTTTTAACAATTTTTTTAAATCATCTTCCAAAGTTACCCCATACTTATATAATGTTTTAACTTTCATATCATTTGCACAAAAAAAAATTGACGGTCTACATGTCGCCTGTCAAATTTATTGGACTTTGGAAGAAGATCTGATGTGGTCTGATTTTTTTGGTTAGGGAATAATTTAAATTCAAATTTGGACATCCATCTATGTTTTTTCAACGATACAATCTAAGCTAAATCAAGGCTCTGATAATATTATTCATGTAAACAAAAGAGGTATATGGATAAGAAATAACTCTGGAATTTACATTACTAACCAAAAAAAAAGGGTATGCTAATTTAAATATAAAATGCTTTTTTTTCTATTAATATCATAAAAACAAACATTTCATTCACTTATAGGTACTCGTACATGCTTACCAAGGAACTATTGATTATACAAATTCTTGATTTATTGTCTACACATTTAACAGAGGCTTATCTTTGGAATAAATCACCTACACACTTTCAGGATGAATATTTTGTAATAAAATCGCTATGCTCCACGAGTATATAATTCATAAATTCTTTTTGCAAAAAAAAAAACAAACTGCTTCTAGCGATGTGACGTTTTCTTTAGAAATAGGTATGTACATTATGTATGTAGGTACATATATTGAAAATTTGATCAATTTTTATATATTATTTTCCCAGTTAAAGAAGCATTGAAAATATAGTGATTATTGATTACTGAAATTGTGAATATCTAAAACCTTTTTACATGATATGTTTTGTTAGAAGAAATAATATTAATGAAAGGAATATACACTTTTTCTTGAATTCAGTAAAAGAAAAATTAGCAATATGAATAAAGTGGTTTATTTCATTGAACGCTAAATTTGTTCTCATTTTAAGTGCTGAGAATATGGAAACTAATATTGATGCAAACTTGATAACTGGAATTTGCGGCTCAAATACACTCCTGGGGCCTATGACACAAAAATGCAAGTACTTGAAATAAACGGTGATTTTTTAAGAGCTTGGTTTTTGAAAATTCAAAAAAACACAGAAACTTGTAAAAAGTGAATGAAATTTTTATTTGGATCGATAAATCTATTTCTGCCATTTACTTTTTAAAAATAATTTCACTTAAATGTTGCCCGCAGCTACGCTTCAGGTGGTCCATTCTGAAGGTCCAATTTTTTCAAACTTTTTCACACATTTCGGCCGGAATCTCACCAATGACGCGTTCAATGTTGGCTTCCAAGGCAGCAATCGTGTTTGGCTTGTCCCCATAGACAGTAAACTTAACATAGCCCCACAAAAAATAGTCTAACGGGGTCAAATCACATGATCTTGGTGGCCAATTGACTGCGCCAAAACGTGAGATCAACTGCTCACCAAATTCGCCTCTCAATTGATGCATGGTTTCGCGTGCAGTTGCGAAACACATTTTTCACAGAGCACGAATTTTGATAATAAATTTCAATAATTTGCAAACGTTGTTCAGCCGTAAGTCTATTCATGATGAAATGGCAAACAATACTGAATCGAAATGTCAAATGTTCGTGGAATTTGTCATGTGTGATCTGTCAAAAATATAAACGTCAAAAACCAAGTAGCAAAAAAATCACCCGTTACAAGTGATTTATTATAAGTATAAAAACATAATAAAAACATATGCAACGATTCCGTTAAATTAATTAATTTTTATTGATCCGACAGTAAAATAAAATACTAAGTTGAAATAAAATGAAAATGTAGACCTTCATCCATTGGCAACTCTTTTTTTCTGATATAAAAAGAAAATGCCCTATGAGAAAAGAATCACGGATATTCTGAAAAAGATTAAGATTAAAAGAATAAGAAAATGTAAGCGAGAAAGTTATATTAATAAAAGCAAACACAGAACATGCAAATAATATATGATCATCACCACAAATAAATAAGCCATACTAAGATCGGAAACCGTCGTACGCTTCACCCTCCAAAACACATTTGTTTACATTGTTGTATTTGTACCTTTGAAACTCTATCCAAGAAATCGTGAAATCGAAAAAAAAAAAAAACAAATTACTAGGGCTGTGTGGACTATGTGTCTATTGGAAGAGGACCAGAAAAGTTATTTGTGTGCGTGTTTCAGCTTGTAGGCAAATGTCAAATGAAAGCAGAGGTTTCGGGTCCTTAACCCAGCAAACATTTATCTGAAGGTTCAGATTCTAATCACCAAAAATGAAGAATAATATTCAGGAAACCTTCAGTGTTTTGAATGAATTATGAATATGTACAAAGATCCTACAAATTCTTACCAGAGAGACACAAAGAGATATGTATTCTGTGTCAAAAAAAACAACACTCAGATTTTGTTGTTGGATCCTTCGTTTGGAGACCCTTTTTTGTTCATCCTTTTATTTTTCGGTTTAGATAGGTATATAACCATCATAGTAAATGGGTACCTACTTATTTAACAAAAAATATATATAAAAGAGCAAATGATAAAACATAAAGGTATGTACAAAATGGTGTCAAATTTTCTTAGAAATATAAAAATCATTTCTTTAATTAAAGCATCGTGTAAAAATTAAGAAGTCCTGGAAGCTATAAAAGCCAAAAAAGAGGCAAATCAAAAAATGTTCCAGAGGCTCATCGATGAAATATTCAATCATATATGAATCAGAAATAATGAATTCACTTATGATGCAATTTGAATCCTTTTACCTGGACTCTTAGACACCGATTTGAATCATTTTAATGATTCATTCATGATCTGAAAATTCTGCAATTAAATGAACGTACATAACCGTTCCACATATTTCTTTAAATGATTAATCTCTTAACCTTTTCTGAATCGCAAATGAAGTCCAGGATTGGTGCCACTGCTCAGTGAGATAACATTAAGAGTGTTGACTTGATGGGAAAGATAATTATGCCATTTTTTTTGGAATATGATGTCTGGCATAGATGACTGATTTTAGATCACCCCTGGCTAGATTTGGGGTCATATATGGGCAATAATGCGGCGAGAATTGTTTCCAAGTCATCAATCTTCCTTGGCTTATAGGTGTTGACTTCACGTACCTCCAAAGAAAATAGTCCTGCGGTCCTAAAGACTAAGAAGACTAAGTCACAGGCACAAAACAGGGTGATCCGATATGTACTTAGCCTCACACCGCCCTATGCTGCCAGTATCGCAAGAGAGATTTATTATCGTCTAGTACATACTCTTATACCGCTAGTGTCGAAATTTCAGCACAATCGGTGTTGACCACGTGTGGAAGCCAGCTTGTCTGCGAAATTTAAAAAAGGAAAAAGAGCAATTTCTGTCGGTGATTCGATGATTTTGGTAGGGAAATCGCGCAGCGAAATCAAAGAGCACTTGGATGACTCTTCTACTTCGATGGTGACAGTCAAAAATTTTTTAAACGATTTTCAACGTGGTCGCACATCGGTTTTCGATGAGCCCCGCCCAGGTGACCCGAAAATGCGACTATCACGGAGGATAACGTGTCAAAAATACACGATCTCGTATTGGCTGACCGCCGATTGAAGATGCGCGAGATACTTCAGGTAGGCATCACAAATGACCGGGTGGATCATATCCTCCATGAAATGTTGGTCATGAGAAAGCTGTCGGCGCGATGGGTGCTGCGTTTGCTCACTATGGACAAGAAACGTAACCATCAGAACACTTCAGAGCAGAAGCTCATTAAGCGCAATCCGAAGGTGTTTCTGCGTTGTTTCGTGATTCTCGATGAAACATGGACTCCGACACACGCACATGGACTACTGGTATACACCAGAGACCAATGAGAAATAGTGGATTTCACCTGGAGAACGTGTGTCAAAGAAGGCACAGATCGTCCAATCGGCCGGAAAGGTGTTGGCCACGCAGATTTCTTTGATTCACAAAGTGCCATATGCATCGACCACCTAGAGAAGATCAAAACGATCACAGGGCTTTACTATGCCGGATTATTGGGTATATAGGTTCGACGCCGAATTGAAGAAAAACGGCGCCAATTGGCCAAGAAAAAGTGCTCCACCACTATGACAACGCACTGGCGTACACCTCCGACGTCGCCACGGCCAAATTGTTCGAATTGCACTACGAACTGCTGCTTCGTCCACCTTATTCTCCAGATTTGGCGACTTTTTTTTGTTTCCAACCTTGAAAAAATCACTCGCCGGGCAGAAATTTGAGTCGAATGAGGATGTCATCGCTGTCCTTGCAGACCTCGAGAAAATCTATTTTTTTTTGGATTGGTTAAAGAAGTTGGAGCATCGTTAAATCAAGTACATCAATCGCCACTTTTCCGAAATGTTCGTTTTTACTTTCGTAGGCTAAGAACTTAGCGGACCGCCCTCGTATGCACTCACCAAACGTTTAACTCAACAAATGAATTGTGGCACATGAAGCATACGCAACTGCTTTGCCAATGCAAAGAAATACATCTTCAAAACAATAGCCGAGATACAATTAAGACCATAGTGGATTTAGTCATATTTTACGATTTTCTAGAGTGCGACAGAAGATTTGTCCCATGAAATCGTTTCAGCGCTCCTCAAGTACTGGAGGAGTCACGAAACTATCTGATA
The DNA here is from genome assembly GCA_910595825.1 of Philhelius pedissequus. Taxonomy (NCBI): domain Eukaryota; kingdom Metazoa; phylum Arthropoda; class Insecta; order Diptera; family Syrphidae; genus Philhelius; species Philhelius pedissequus. The sequence goes on from OU343161.1 coordinate 90,395,649, forward strand.
GCGCATAGAACTGCATTACAAAAAAACATTTGCTTTCTCCTTTGAGCTAAAAAAAACTAAGAATAAAAAGATGGTTTATTATAAATGTTCTTTTTTTTACAAATGACCAAACATTACTTTCTAGATAATCTGGAAGAACTTGAATGCTAAATTTTATTGCCAGGAACTCTGGGAAATTCATTCGAGTTTTTTAAAGAAACTTAGTTGTAGTTCTTGCAGTTGTTTGAATGCTAGTTCCCAACAGGCTCCATCTATCACGACTATCTTTTCTATTAATGATTCCTTCTTGAGTCCTAATAATTTTGGATCATTAATTCTTAACACTGAACTTACATTAAACTATAAGTAATTTTCGATAATACCCCCAGTAGCTTAGAACCATAGCATTAGCGGTCAAGAACCGTGTAAAACATACCATCTTCATAATTCCTTTAAGCGGCATTATAGCCGATCATAAAACCGGGTACGTTCATAGTAGATATTTTAATTTTTGCACTACAAACATTAATCCAAAATCAGAAGCTTAAACTTGGTCATAAAAACACTCAGCTAATTTAGAGGCCGCACTCTGACATCGAAAATAGATCCAAGCCAAGATGTAAACCAAAAAGCAGCAAGAGGCTTCCAGGCAAGCAACGTAGGTATAATTATTACCTGGCTGTTGTTTCAGATATAGAGAGTTGTTGTATGAGTAAACAAAATCCTAACTGCGCTATCTATTGTCGAACTTTATTATCATCGTGTTTTTCGTTGCATTATATGTGAATGTAAATGTGAAGGAGCTATAAAAATATTCACAGATACCTACGTACCTACAATACACAAACACAACAAAATAACCAGGATGATTTATGAATTGTGTATATTATTGGCAACGCGAGAGATCGAACCCACCCAGCAAACATTTACCTGAAGGTTCAGATTCTAATCACCAAAAATGAAGAATAATATTCAGGAAACCTTCAGTTTTTTGAATGCATTATGAATATGTACAAAGATCCTACAAATTCTTACCAGAGAGACACAAAGAGATATGTATTCTGTGTCAAAAAAAACAACACTCAGATTTTGTTGTTGGATCCTTCATATGGAGATCCTTTTTTGTTCATCCTTTTATTTTTCTTTTTACCAAGGGGTAATGATAACGGGTCATTGTAATGACAAAAGTTTCGTTTGCAAAGTCGATTATCAGTTCGGAAATTTTTTTCGAAAAATCGGTTTAGATAGGTATATGACCATCAGCTTGTGTTTTAATAGTAAATGGGTACCTACCTAGCGGCGAAAATGGGTTTAGCAGTAAATGAGGGTAAGACTAAGTATATGCTGTCATCACGAAAGGACTCACAACATCGACGAATTGGACAGAACGTCACCATTGACAGATATAACTTTGAGGTAGTGCGGGACTTTGTCTACATCGGCTCCGCTATTAACTCTGACAACAACATCTCGTCAGAAATTAAACGAAGAATTACTCTTGCCAACCGCTGTTTCTTCGGGCTAAGAAGGCAATTTAGTAGTAAAGCCCTCACTCGAACTACTAAGGAGATCCTATATAAGACCCTGATCATCCCAGTCCTGCTCTACGGCGCTGAAACCTGGACCGTATCAAAAGCGGATGAAGAAATCCTTGGTAGATTCGAGAGGAAAATTCTTCGAAAAATCTTCGGTCCCGTTTGCGTTGACGGGCTATGGAGACGAAGATTCAACCAAGAACTATACGAGCTGTACAGCGACATGCCCCTGGTCAAAAAACTCCGCATTGGACGTTTAAGATGGCTAGGACATGTAGAACGAATGGACACCAATACTCCGGCTCGCAGAGTCTTCGATCACCGGCCAGACGTCGGACGCAGTAGAGGAAGACCTCGCCTTAAGTGGCGCGCACAAGTAGAAACCGACCTCAACCAACTTGGAGTGCGCAACTGGAGGCAGTTAGCTAAGGACCGGGCTAATTGGAGAGGCATGTTGGTTGAGGCCCAGGTTCATTCCGGACTGTAGCGCCACTTAAGTAAGTAAGTAGGGTACCTACTTACTTAACAAAAAATATATATAAAAAAGCAAATGATAAAACATAAAGGTATGTAAAAAATGGTGTTAAATTTTCTTAGAAGTAAATATAAAAATCATTTCTTTAATTATATCATCTTGTAACAATTAAGAAGTCCTGGAAGCTATAAAAGCCAAACACGAGGCAAATCAAAAATGTTCCAGAGGCTCACCGATGAAATATTCAATCATAAATGAATCAGAAATAATGAATTCACTTATGATGCAATTTTAATCCTTTTACCTAGGCTCTTAGACACCGATTTGAATCATTTTAATGATTCATTCATGATCTGAAAATTCTGAAATTAAATGAACGTATATAACCGTTCCATATATTCCTTTAAATGATTTATCCCTGACCCTTTTCTGAATCGCAAAAATGATTCCTGTACGATTAATTAAAGTGAATGTATATACTTAGAACTCCTTCACTTAATTGAATTTTATTGGAATTATTTTTATGATTTAGAAAAGATTCAGATTCAGAAATGAATATATGGAGCTCTTATATACGTTCATTTAATTGACGAATTTTCAGATCATAAATGAATCATTACAATGATTCAAATTGGTGTCTAAGAGCCCAGGTAAAAGGATTCAAATTGCATAAAAAGTGAATTCTTTTTCGGCCGGTTTCTTCACTTTTATGAATTAATTATCGTTCATTTCTGAATTAAAATGTTTGCTGTGAAGTTATTAGTTTATGATAATCACTTTAGTCGAACAACGAAGTTTACGACACACACCTTCGCATTCTTAACGCAGGAAGTGGAACCGGCGAATACTTTGAACACACAGCCAAAGTAATGATTTCACAGTAAATACAACTAAATAATAAAAAGAGTTAAGCAACACATTAGCGGAACCACATGAGTCCACCACATATGCCTATGCTGTCGAAGCAAAGGGGAACCGGTGCCAACCCAGGAACACACAGCCACAAGTTGCATTCCACTCTTAAAACGATCGAGTGGAACCGGCATCTAACTTTTTTTTTTTTTTTTTTTTTAAATTCATTTTTATTTCATATTAACTTATAACTATCTTAAAGCTAGACAAAAATGTTTAAAACTAGCCTAATTATCAATAACTTACAACTAATTTACTGGCCCTTTACGGGCGCTCTAAATTAAACAATAACTCTTACAACTAATGTCTTTCGACCTAAAAACTATTTTAATTAAATCTAAATTTTTTTTTTATTTATTTTATATTTCAAGAAACTTTTATACAGAAAACTTGGTATCTGATCATTTTTTTTTTTTTTTTTTTTTTTTTTTTTTTTTTTTTTTTTTTTTTTTTTTTTTTTTTTTTTTTTTTTTTTTTTTTTTTACCTATAAACTAAACTTAAATATATATTAAAAATAATTAAAACTAAATAAAACTAACTTATACTAACTAAAAATAACTTAAACTACTTAAAATACCTAATAATACTTATAACTACTTAAAAACTAGAACAGCCACAGCAGCATTTTTTTTTTTTTTTTTTAATTTTTTTTTGTTTATTTTTTATATGCATGCAGACACACACTAGCATGCAACCCACCCACACATGTACATACGCACATACATATACGTACGCACACACATGTACAGACACGCAGATACATGCACGCATGCCCCCGCATACATACATATTTTTAATTTTTTTTGGTGCCACCCTGACTGTTACCTATACCTAATGCCCTAAATCTATGTAAGTCGGCCAAGATATATCATCTTCATCGACTTTAAATATCACGATGCTGTTCAGAGAGCCACCAGAACTGGTTCTCCTGTTTCGCCCTATCCCTCCGGTCCCGATCGGACACAGTCCTACTGAACCGAAGGCGCTCTTCTCCACCTTGAGCGATGACGTCTCGACTATACAGGAGTCGCCTATCCACAGTTTTCCGGCTGACGTGGTAGATGAGCGGAACCGCCCCTCCATCCTGTATCAGCCCTCGACTGTCTAAATAGAGGAATGCCTCAGGAGGGATGTAACCACTTAACCGCGCACTCTCAAAATATTCGTTATTGGGGTAATAAGCCCCAAAAATTAAGCTGTTAGTTGAGGACATCGCTCTTGCAACGTGACCCCGAATCAGCTTGAACAAAAAATTATCTATTCTGTTTATGTTGGCTCCGTTGTATAGAACCTGGTTGGAATAATATCTTGTGTACTCCGACTCTGGTGTTCTGTGTAATCCAAGGCAACGTCTAAGACATTGCCTCTCAAACACCCGAATCTTTTCCATTTGAGATGGGGCAACGTTGAACCACACCGGGCATCCGTAGGCAATCATCGGCCTGATGAGGGCCATGTAGCAAATCACCTTCACCCTGCTGTCAAGACGGCTGCTATAAAACAGTCGTTTTGTCAAGGCTAAGGCTCCCCTAGCCCTGGCCAAAGCAGCACCTATATGTCTGTCGAAATACAGGTACTGATCCAACCAGATGCCAAGGTACTTTACTACACTTTTACTCGCCAGTGGATGTCCATGTGGCCCTACGATCACCAGCTTGCGCCAGTTCTTTCTCGTATCCCTTGAGGCGCTAGACAGCGGAGTCCTAAACAAAATAGTTTCTGATTTCTGGAAGTTGATTTTCAACTTCCAGTCATCACAATATCGCTGAATCTTGTCGAAGTCACTCTGCAAGAGACTTTTGATGACCTCAACTGTATGAGCTGTTCTGTACGCAATTAGATCGTCGGCGTACGCAATTGCCTGAGTTAGACTACCTATCAGATCGCTGGTGTAAATGTTGAATAGAATCGGCGAGTTAACCGCTCCCTGCTGAAGACCATTATTAATATTAAAAATTGCAGTAGAAGTTACATTGCCACTCTTGACAACAAACTTTCTACCATTTAGCATGTCATAAAGCATATACAATAGAGGTTTACTTATACCTAGTCTGGTTAGCTTTAGATAGAGACCTTCTAACCATACGGTGTCCAAGGCCTTCTCCAAATCAACCAGACAGGCACCCGTACACTGTTTTTTAGTTTTGTTCCATTGGATATCAGAAACAAGTTTAGACGCGGCATGAATTGTGTCATGTCCCGCCTTAAAACCGAACTGATTATCCGGGATGATATTTTTGTCCTCCGCCCATTTGAACAGGGCTCTATTAATAACCTTTTCAAATACTTTGCTGATACTCGGAAGAAGACTTATCGACCGGAGATTCGCCGGATTGGAGTTGTCCTTTCCCTTTTTTGGGAGAGGGTGCACCACAGCTGTCTTCCACCGCACTGGATAATATGCATTATTCAGCGCGTTGTTAAACAGTGTGGTATAAATGTCAACTGCTTCTTGAGGCAAATGTCGTAGTACAACGTTGGATATACCATCGAGTCCTGCAGACTTCTTTTTCTTTAATGAATCGAAGATGAGCTGGAGCTCATTCTTCGAAATTAACAGGGGGCTGGGCCCATTTCGGTCGGCGATTATGGCGTTTGCCAAATCTTCATCATTAAACCTGGTAAAACCAAGGTTCTCAGATCGCCATTCGGTTATATCGTTCCGGAGCCATAAGTGATGAAGCAGAGCTCTGTTCTCCAGGTCATGATTCGGGCGAATGCTAGCATTCACCTTGTACACTTGCTGGAAAGCAGCCCCCACAGCCTCCACTCTCTCCTGCGGATCTTCGATTATATAGAGGTCATCGTCCAATACGGCATCCTCTGGGTCTATGCCTGCTGTCAGAAGTACGTCTCTGTTCTCTGTCGTCCTCTGGAGCTTAAGACACGGAAGATCGTTTTGATCCTTTCTTCTAAAAATCTTATTAATTTTTGGGAACATACTTGGGTCGCTGGAGTTAACGGCACGAATTTTATTGTCCCAGAACGAATTAATAGCCAATCTATAATTTTCTTTGATCAATTGGTTGATGTTTTTGATGGACGACTTCAGTGTCCTAATCTCCAGGTCTCGTGTATCAGTAAACCGCCTGTACAAGCGTTTTAGTCTTGTCAGTAGTCCACTTTTTTGTCTGTGAAGTGCGTCAATTGTCGCGTTATTTGTATTTCGGTATTGTTCTGTTCATTGTTCGTAGAATCGTTTCGTCAATTTGTTCTAAGTATCTGTCGATTTCAGTATTTGTTAGGTTCCTGTCATTTGGTGGGGATATACCATTTGAACGTAATTCACTCAATAAGGCATTGGAGAAACGTGGCCAGCGCACCTTACTGTAATTGTAAGTATGCACAGGCACATACTCCTCCAACTCCATAAGCTGGTTCGGAAGTTGTATTACGGCTGCGAGTCCGCAGTGGTCACTGTCGTACTCGATCGTTCGTAAACAATTTCTTGGCCGTTGACCCACAGCGTCAGTAATTGTTAGTCTTGCGTCTTTAAGCAATAGATCCAGATAGGCACCGCTTCTTGGGAACGATGGCCTGTCTGTGGCTAGAAGATCGATGCGATACTCAAGGTTGTATCGACCCATCCAATTAAATAGATGGTTACCTCGAGGATTTTGTATTTGATTTCCCCAATCTGTGTGCTTGGCGTTTAAATCACCCGCCAATATATAGTAATTCTCTTCCGAGCTCAATCTTAAGCATTCAAAAAGCTTTTCAAGCTCTGTTATAAACTGCGTGGGCTGAGGTGTTTCCGGTGCATAGGCAGCGATCACATACATTCGCTTCCCCTGTTGGAGATGAATGCATATGATGCATGCCTCTAACGTCCGAAATTTTCGCACATCACTATTATATATTACCTTATGACTAATGCCTTTACGTATAAAGATTGCGACGCCTCCTCCTTGCGTGGAGTTGGGTCGGTCTCTTCTTACGATATTGTAATTGTTGTTAGTCAATTTATGTTTCTGGTTAAGCTTAGTTTCGCTAGCAATAAACACATCTGGACTTATGTCATTAAGCAATTGGAATAAATTCGCTCTACGTTCGGTCCTAATCAATGAATTTACATTCACAGCTAGGATCTTAAAGGGCCTCTCCGGCAGCGCGCCCTTAACCTCTAAGTTGCGTTAAGCTCGGCAAAACAGAGTAGAGATAATCCACCCTAGTCGCCTGCTCCCTGATCTGGACCGGCATCTAACTCATCCTAAGCCTATGCACAAGTGGCGGTAGCTATGACACCCAGCCGACCGGGAACTATCTTACTTTCTTTTACCAGCGACTTACACACAAGCGGGAATAGGGTGAACAGAACAGTCTATATCGCCACACACAACTCGTCGTAAAATGATTTTTTTTTATTATTTGAGAAATTAGACACAATAACCAAATAGGAAAAATAAAGCAAATACTTTAAGAAAGTTTATGCAATTTAAATAATGAATCAATTCTCTGTGAGATAACTCACCTCTTTCTATTCTTTTATTTACCTATTAACAATTCAATCAAACATATCAAAAGTATTGCGGAACACAACAAGCACGACCGTCACCTTTTAAGAACAACAATTTAGTGCCAGTTCGTTTTGTTCCACAGAGTTTTCAACAATCTAATAACAGTATTGCTAGAGTGCTACTTTTAAATCAAAACTACAAAAAGTTTTAAGACTGTATATTCATCTAATTTTCGCGGTGCTTACCAAGTTAAAGCTACAAGTTTGCTGGCTCTTCTACAAGTGTAATGGGCGGTCATTACAAGTGAAAAATTATACGATTTCCCCCTTCTGTAACACAAGGCTACAAGTGTATGTCGGTGATAATTTATAATGCAGCTGAAAAATGTTATAGGTAATTTAATTTAATTTTATAAAGTAAACTTAATAAAAAATTTAACATAGAACAAAATAATGCATTCAATGACTGTTCTTAGATTTACTTAGAAATAATTGAATTTTTATTGATTGATAGACTTAGAAAAATTAGTACATACCTATGGAAAACATATGAAATATAAGCAAAATGAACTAGGAAGGGAACATGCATAATTATATAATGTACATCATAATTCAATTGAAATTAGATCGACTTATGCGGTTAATTGGGATTGTATTTTTGCACAAATGTTGTGAAATCCTGGGTCTTAAAAAAAAAATATCCTACGTATAAGTCTTAAAAAAAAAGATGTTCTTTTTCGATTCTAATGAAGATAGTGATAATGATTCCAAAATTACTAGAATTAAATTATATAAAGAAAGAATAAACTTTCAAGTAGAAAAACATTTGGTTTGCGAAAAATTTCTTGTGTCGAAAACCGTTATTGAATATCTCTTTTTTTTTTTTTTTTTTATAATCTACACGCGCTCAAGGGATTATGAATACCCTTTAAATGTTTCAACACAGCGCGGGCGTGGGGGTGAGGTTAAGGAAGAGAAAGAATGATAGGAAAGATGTGTGGCGCGATATTCGGAGACTGTATGTGGTTGTTGTCTCAGATTTTATCTCCATGGATGGCGGCTGAACTAATGCGGAGTCTAATCCGTGTCTTATTTATCGATGTCCCTTATAATTCGCATTATTTTTTTATTCTTTGTCATATTTTATCGGTATACTAGTTTTACTCAATCACATGTTGTTAGTTCTATGCCTAAACAGCATTTAATGAGTAAACCAACAACTCATTGTATGACATTTTATTTTTAGAATTGGTTTTTAATGGAAAAATAAGAAGACATAGACTACGGCAGGGATCGAACCTGTGACCATAAGGTTGACAGGCGAACACACAACTATCGCAATGAATCAATTCTCTGTGAGATAACTCACCTCTTTCTATTCTTTTATTTACCTATTAACAATTCAATCAAACATATCAAAAGTATTGCGGAACACAACAAGCACGACCGTCACCTTTTAAGAACAACAATTTAGTGCCAGTTCGTTTTGTTCCACAGAGTTTTCAACAATCTAATAACAGTATTGCTAGAGTGCTACTTTTAAATCAAAACTACAAAAAGTTTTAAGACTGTATATTCATCTAATTTTCGCGGTGCTTACCAAGTTAAAGCTACAAGTTTGCTGGCTCTTCTACAAGTGTAATGGGCGGTCATTACAAGTGAAAAATTATACGATTTCCCCCTTCTGTAACACAAGGCTACAAGTGTATGTCGGTGATAATTTATAATGCAGCTGAAAAATGTTATAGGTAATTTAATTTAATTTTATAAAGTAAACTTAATAAAAAATTTAACATAGAACAAAATAATGCATTCAATGACTGTTCTTAGATTTACTTAGAAATAATTGAATTTTTATTGATTGATAGACTTAGAAAAATTAGTACATACCTATGGAAAACATATGAAATATAAGCAAAATGAACTAGGAAGGGAACATGCATAATTATATAATGTACATCATAATTCAATTGAAATTAGATCGACTTATGCGGTTAATTGGGATTGTATTTTTGCACAAATGTTGTGAAATCCTGGGTCTTAAAAAAAAAATATCCTACGTATAAGTCTTAAAAAAAAAGATGTTCTTTTTCGATTCTAATGAAGATAGTGATAATGATTCCAAAATTACTAGAATTAAATTATATAAAGAAAGAATAAACTTTCAAGTAGAAAAACATTTGGTTTGCGAAAAATTTCTTGTGTCGAAAACCGTTATTGAATATCTCTTTTTTTTTTTTTTTTTTATAATCTACACGCGCTCAAGGGATTATGAATACCCTTTAAATGTTTCAACACAGCGCGGGCGTGGGGGTGAGGTTAAGGAAGAGAAAGAATGATAGGAAAGATGTGTGGCGCGATATTCGGAGACTGTATGTGGTTGTTGTCTCAGATTTTATCTCCATGGATGGCGGCTGAACTAATGCGGAGTCTAATCCGTGTCTTATTTATCGATGTCCCTTATAATTCGCATTATTTTTTTATTCTTTGTCATATTTTATCGGTATACTAGTTTTACTCAATCACATGTTGTTAGTTCTATGCCTAAACAGCATTTAATGAGTAAACCAACAACTCATTGTATGACATTTTATTTTTAGAATTGGTTTTTAATGGAAAAATAAGAAGACATAGACTACGGCAGGGATCGAACCTGTGACCATAAGGTTGACAGGCGAACACACAACTATCGCGCCACGGCCACCCCTCTCAGAAAAGCTTTCGCTAAAGTTCCATTCGTCACCGAATTTTGTTCGACTATATTCATTACTATATTGTCGCAAGTAGTCAGCTGCAATCTTAAGCCGCACCCGTTTTTCTTGAGTTGTCTAGTTTTGCATATAAAATAAAATAAACATATATGATCTTGGTGTTGATGTTTTGAAAACTAACGACATTAAAACTTGCAATGCTATTTTTCTGCAATTCTCCCAAAAAGCACATCGCGGGTATAGGTATGACCACTCTTTATTTTGACGAATTAAATTTAAACTCTTGCCTAAAGTTCTAATTTTCTTCCAGTTTTCACATTTAATTTCACACATCCGAAAAGGCACCAAAAATAAAGTTTTTATTTTCGCGGCATTTTACTTTTGAACGGATTCTTTATATTCATTTTTTTATCAAGATGCTTTCGCGTGCTTATCTTTCTTTGAATGTGCTCTTGTAACCAGAATGCCTACAAGTGTTTTCTACAACTGCAACGTTTTTGTTTGTGTTACAGAAATAATCTACACTTGTAATATTAACATTATAATACAAGTGGCTCTTGACTTGTAGAACTGTAGCTTTGTGTTACAAGCCCCTGGAATTTTTAAAATTCTGAAAACATACAATTCGAAAAACCCAAAATGATCAAAACCTATATTAACAGAGGGTGGAAATATCACAATCCCAATTTACACTTAACAAAAAAAAAAAAGTTAATTGTTGCCTCCAGTTTGGTGACCTCGTAGCCCTAACTTCGGCTGTCTGAAACTATACAACGAATTGTTGCCCAATGCGCAGTGAAGTTGTTGTTAGGGGCGAGTTCAATGTACACAATTCCAAGACAACACCTGGAGGAAGTTATGTGGAGCTCTTTGCTGAGGTGAACAATCTGACTCAACTGGTTACGGAGCCAACAAGAATACCTGAGATTGTAGGTCACTGCGCCAACACCCTAGACTTGTTTCTTACTTCTCGACCTGGTAAATTTACTATTAGGGTGATATCGGCTCTAGGCACATCGGACCATTGTGTTATATCAGACAATTCCTCGTGTTCAAACTTCTCGGCCAAGAACCGTTTGACAATACAAGAAAAGCAACTGGGATAGACTAAATAATTTCTTTAAGAACTTCAACTAGTCACTATGCTTCCTCGATAACCACGTAGAATCCAGCGATGTTATGATTACAAACCTAGTTATTAAAGAAATGATGGCTTTTATACCAAACAGACAAAACAACCGAAAGAAAACTCATGGTTCGATTTAGTCTATAAAGAGGTTATCAAGTTGACAGATGTTAGTTTCCGATATTATAAAGGCAACACAACAGAGCAACTCGACCTTTGCTACATAAAGTTCCTGACGATCAATGCTATCTTATGAAGTCGAAGAAGAAATGATGAGTTTCGACTTGAAATTCGTTGAACTTTACCAGGACTTGGTGCAGTGTGAATAATTGTTTTCTGGCTGACCTGCCACGCTAGCAGACAATTATTGGTATTTGCCAAATAAAATGTTGCAGAGTGGCTTTAGATATAAGCGATCAGTTCCTTCGACTTCGTTGTTTTTAAGTTGTTCCATCATTGAACGGGAGTGGGTTATCTTCTTGATCTACATGATGTCCATTTACTATCTGCTGAAATTGTTACTTAAATTTAGCCAGTTGTTTGTGAGACAACTGATCGTTGGTGTTTGCGATATGTGAGTACGCAGCGGGGAGATTATCGCTCAGATGTTCTCTGAAGTATGACGTGCAGTTTTTGCAATCTCGAAGAGATGGTGTAAATTTAATACACAAAAGGCACACATAGTTGGGAAAGTATACAGAATCGTGGTGGTAAATACCCCCCCCCCCCCTTAACATAATCCAATTAATGAAGTTTCTCAAAAAAATCTACCTGTAAAGAGTGCTATAGACAATCTCATCCAGCGCCAGAAGGGATCATGACAAATTTCCACCAATTGACACGTCCACTTTATTAAAAAAAAGGAATATTTTCTGAGAAAAATTAAAAAAAAATATTTCGAAAGAATTAACGGTGCCTATAGATTAAGAGCCCAGGGCCGGCAGACATACGTCATTTTATCATAGCTGATTTTCTTCTGCGTATAGATACCAGACACTTTCGCACTAAACATATCAAAAAATCAGCTTTGATAAAATAACGTAGTTGAGAATGCACTATTAAAACTGCATATCTCGGAAAAGCCGCAGCTTTGAAAATTCGGAATGTCCATTCGTTCTTATCTACTTTGGTATCTATACGCAGAAAAAAAATCAGCTATGATAAAATGACGTATTTCTGCCAGCCCTTGGCTACTACATGCTTCAATCGATAACAAAAACATAAATAAATTGGACGGATGCGTTAGTAACTTACTACAATCACTCTCTCTGTCCGTCTTTTTTATGGGCAATTATGTCGGTATATTCTTTGACCAAATTATTGCGTCTGAAGAAAGGTATCATCTTACTGATGAGACCAACTGTTGTGTCTGGTCATAAAAAAAACTTTGAATTGAATTTCATTCAATACATTATTCCTACAATAACAAAAATGAAGGCACTTCGCTTGCTGTTTTTGTTATTCTTCTTCTTCTTTAAAAAAAAAAACAGATTTTGTTTACGAAAACCAAAAAAAATTGAATATGCTAAATTGAAAGTCTAACGAGGTTTAAATGTTCTTAACCACAACACAAGTTGCAATTATTTCCATTGGATAGAGTGTACTACTAAGTCTGCTTTAAATTAAATTATTCTATACTTACCATTGTGTCCATCTGGTACTCCAGAAAAAAAATAAGAAATAACCACCCCTCCTTCTAGGGGTTAAAAAAAATGAAACAAAGAAGAAAATTTCAGTATTTTTTTTATTACAGCCTTGAAATTAAATAATAAAAAAAAAAAACTAAGAAAATATGAAAGAAAAACTTGATGTCCCTTATTTCGTAATTAAAAAAAAAATAAACAAAAATGGAATTAATGCAAATGTACAATCTGTCACATTTCGGTTAACGGAGAGCATTCTGACAGGATACTTATTGAATTCATTAAAATCACATTAAGATTAAAATATTGTTTTTAAAACAATTTGGTTGAAATTAGCTGTCACAGCTGAACGAATTCAAGCAATATCATCTTAATAATTTAGCGCAGCTTAGGCGGTATAAATTAATAAAATTTCACATAAATTGAACCCACTCATCTCTCTGAGCGAAACCGGTGACAGTTCCTTTAATTGTGGACTAGTTGTACATTTTATTGAAAACAATCCAGATCTGACAGGTCTTATCTTCATTTTCATTCTATAGAAATTTAGCAATCATACTAAAAATCTTCCCGAAAAATGACAAATGCTTACTTTTTATTTATTAAAGACTTACATCAAAGTCTATGCAATTAAGGAAGGGGAATATTTTTACTTTACTTAATGTTAGGCTATATCCTCAATAAAAAAATGTCAATCTATAAAATCTATAAAGAAAACCAAAAAAACACGTATACGCCGCAGTGTACACTCGATCCATTTTTAAAATACTGATTATAAATTAAGACAAGACGAAGTATACGACTATCCTCTCAGCAACCGACAACAAGAAGTCAAAGTAGACATCATTCTACTTCGATGGAGGGACCAGGTAGAAGGAAACAGAACGCTAGAGATTGAGCCTGCTGAATAGGCATAATAAGTAAGGTACCCAATATTATTAGCAATGAACAAAAAAATTGGGTTCAGTGTTCACCGACAGTTTCAAAAGGTCTGGCGATGTCCTTTTATCTGTGGTTCCGGTGCCAGCGAATGTTCGCTAAAATCATTCAAAAGTACGCATTGGCTATGTTGTGGTTCAGGTGCATAAAATGTACTCGCTCCAACTAATCGAATCTTAGCGAGTAAAATTTTCAATCGCTTCGCTTTACTCTTGTGGTTAAACCGAATTAAAGATATTTTTTAATAGGATCTGGGCTTTGTTATATACAAAATTTTGTGCAAAATGGATTCGGAGAAAATATAATCAGCGTCTGGCATCACTGCTTTGGATACAATGACAGATGGCGAGTTCAAAATTGTCATCACTGACAGCAGTGACCTGCCACCTTCATTCTGAATACTCGATATTTTTTTCATCTGCTGTCACACCTTACGAATTTCTTTTTAATATCTTTGGTACAATTTTTTGAGTGCTTCAGCAGTACTTTATTAGCATATAATTAATCCGAATGGGAATTATAACTCGCATTGATTCATTCCCAAGTACTTTCTTTTTCCTTCCATGTAACTCAAAAAATGCATGTGTAATTAGTAAAATTAGTACAGTTCTCTTTCAAGTACAAAAAAAATTGTTTTTTACATATTTTCGACTTTCTCAATATTGGATGAACCGATTAAAGTATTTTTTTTTATACAAAAGCTCCCTAAAATTGTTAATAAAACTTAATACGAAAATTTTCCAAAAAAAAGTTTTTCGATTTTTAAAAAATAAATAATTTTTTTTTTTTGAAAAATCGAGTTTTCAAAAACCAGTCACAGAATTTTTTTTGAAATTTGAATTTAATTTGTATATTAATAATATCTTCAAAATAATTTTTTTCTAAAATTTTTTCAAAATTTTATACATACAAAATTTATTTATTAAAAAACTGCTCCAGAGATTTTTGGATTTTTTTTTGGTATATTCTTATTTTTCCATCAATTCAAATTGCATATTTGTTTTCCTTCAAACTATAACGTTTAAGAAATATAAATATATTCAATTATGTTTGCATTAATTTCTACCTTATTATTATTCCTTTTTACAAATTTTTTGCGTACGTCACTGAATACTAAATATAATGAAGGCCATCATACATTTATATATGACGTGTCTTTAAAAATCACTTGAATCTTATGTATGCATATTGCACCTAAATTATGAAGTTGTATGTAGAGGATTATCCATTTCGCGGTTTCAATAAAGAGTTTAAAAAGGTTTACATGTAACTCAATTCAAAATTACTTTTTCAATTTAAAATTATAGCACTTTTATTAATTAACAATTTTCACGCCAGATCTGATATATCAATGTTCATATAAAAAATACATAATATTATTATTCCATGTGTTTTTCAACCAATAAGAAGATTAAGTTTAATTATTAAAATATCCTTCCAATCTTTAAATCCTTGACAAATTAAAATTGAAAAAAAAAAATAACGAACCCGAAAACCGCATGGAAATTCAATTAGTCATGCATTTTTATTTCAACACAATAATAAGAAAAAATAACAAATATTAATTACCATTACCAACCTGTCTATTGATATTGCCATCAAGGTGAACACAGAGGCACATATACTGAGCGTTGCAACAAACTGTGAGATTTTGCAATATATCTGTCCAAATGGCCAATCGTTATCTAGCATATAGATGTAGTTGAAAGTAACATTCAGTGATGACACCATGGCATCCGCTATGGAGAGATTTACTGAAATTAAATTAAAACATTTTTTTTTATTTAATTCAGTAATAACGTTAATGAGCGAATATTTAAAACTGCAAACGAATATTTAACTTTTTTTATTGAATTTTCTGAAGGATTTAAAATCTATGTAAATAGAGTTCTTTAAACTTATCCTCGCAAAGTTAAAATTTAGTAACAAAAAGTTCAGTGAGGGTTCGTGACGCGGTATTTGTTTTGTATTCTAAAACTAGTTATGTACTTTAGAGTACTTTATTCTAAAAAGTAAATAACTACTTTTTAATGCAAAACTTTCGTCATTTATAACTTGTTTGTGTCATTGCATTGTGACCTACTTATGCCAGAATTATGGCTTTCATTGCAACACGGTTTTACCTAGAATGTATTAAAAATTAATTATTGTAGTGAAAACCCGAGGTTATATAATTAAAATTGGGTTGAGGTAAATATGTTTATTTAAAATGTTTAACTATAGTTTTTGAATAATTGTACCTCGAGGTCAAAAAACTTTACTGCTTAATTGATTGAATATTTCCTTTATAAGTGCCATAGCTTCTTACTCGCTTAATTGATCTTTACAAAACGCACCAAGCAAATTGCAAAACTTGTACATTTTTCGGCTTGTTTTTAAATAATTGTAGTAACTTTGAAGCACTAAAATTGGCAACACTGCTCACTCCATAAGTCCAGATTGCTGTAACTTATTTTTATTTTTCTCAGGTATTATACGGAATCATCGATGAGAATCAAAAGCCTCAAGCCAGAAGAAAAGTCATGGTGTGATTTAAGGTACAAAGATGTTATCAGGTAGAGAGAGATAAGTTTCCGATGTTATAAAGCTTTTCTCAGCCAGAATAAATTCAAACACGCTAAAAATACCTGCAATAGTCGAAGCATGAGCAAAAATTTAGACCGCAAATACTACAATGTCCCAAAGGTAGTCAAGTTTGTTGTATGGTACTTTTTTTTTTAATCTGCACGCGCTCAATGGATTATACTACCCTTTAAATGTTTCAACACAGCGCTGGCGTCAGGTTAAGGAAGAGAATGAAAGGAAAGATGCGTATCGTATCTTTCGAATTCTTACAGTTGCTAGAGTTCTTAAGAATCTCGAAACAAGCAAATTCGCTGGTCCTTTATTGTTCTGAAAAGTTGTTATTTTGCGCTGGCGAAAAAAAAACCTTCCATCTGCCTTCCTCTGCAGATCTCTTTTCGAGCGGATGAAAAACAGCATTTTTGTTCAGCCAGTGACCAAACAGGCGAATCTTCATCAGCACCTAACTACCGTCTAATTGCACTTACGTCGCTTGTTTTCAGGGTCATGTAAACACTGACTCGTTATCAGCTTATGAAATAGAAATAGCTCTTTAATGACCAGTATGACTTTCGTAGCAATAAGTCACCTGGTGATCTGATAGTATATCTCACCGAACAGTGGCACAAATTTTTTCATCGTTTTGGAGAAAGTCAGATTATTTGCTTGATATATATATTAGAGAAATTTGAAAGAGTTTGGTAACAAGCTCTCTTATCGAAAATGCGTGAATTTGGTATGGATGAAGCTTTTCTTCCTTGGATTAGAAATTACCTTTCGGTTTGAGCGCTCCACTCAATTCAAGTTCAATTGTACGGTTTTAAGTCCAAAATTGATGAAATAAATGTTGACATGCCCCAGGGCTCCGTTCTATTTCCCAATCTCTTTCTCATGGCCATCAATGATTTCTTGTCTGAAACTTCTAATCCACTAATTTTTTTGACAACGACAGAACCAGAGATAAGTAATATCAAGATGGGAAACTTTCATACGTTTCACCCCCCAAAGCTCTTTTGCTTACATTGTTGTATTTGTAAATTTGACATTTTATTCATAAATAGATGTGCAATCAACAAAATATTTGGTTTAATTAAACATAAATTCAAAAATATCAGCAATCAACAAAATAAGGGGTTCGCCAAATAACTTTTTTTTTTGAAAATGATATAAAAAAAACTACTGAATATCTTCTCAAATTTCTTTTTTTATTTAAAAGTACAATCCTTCCGGTTAATAATGGAAAATAACTTCATTCAAATGGCTGCCCTGGCTGGCCATGCAGTAGCCTACACTATCGGTCCAATTTTTAAGCACATTTCACCAATGGCTTCACGAATATTGTCCTTTAAAGCGTCATTTGTCTCTGGCTTGTCGGCGTACACTTATCTTTTACGGCACCCCACAAATAATAGTACAATTGTTCAAATGTTCAATTGTTGAGAACGACGGTGAATTGATGTTGATGGCGCTTCACGCACACTTTCTGCCACAACAGCAATATTCTCGGGTGAACGAACTGTTTTTGGCTTTTCACGCTTTGGTTTATCGATGAGGATGCCAGTTGCTTTCACTTTTTTCACAAGATAATGAACATACGGAGCTGACGGTGCTTCTCTTCTTCCAAAATCCGTACGCAATTTTCGCACACATTCTGCAACATTACCATGATTTTCAAAGTAATATCGCAATATTTCCCAGCGTTGTTCAAGCGTATACACAACCATATTCTTTCAGCGGAACGATAAAGCTAATTATCTGTCAAATCAGACATGAGCTAAGTGTTACCATTCACGAAATAAGCACTATTTGAAAAAAAACGTTAGATGGCGGACCCTTTATTTGGTTTAATTAAACATATATGCAAAAATATCAACTTCACCACGGTCCTAGCTTGTAGACCAACCAAACGAAATTTTCCATCGTTGTATTACTCATCTGTGGCAGAACCCTCAGCTTTTCATATTCGTTTTTAGATTCATATTTATGTCATTCGGATGTGGTAGTTCAGCGGCAGAGTATGATAAGCTCATTAGATTCTGATCTGGACAGCAACATCAAATGGGGACTAAAAAACTGCCAAGAAATTGAATGCTTCAATAACTCAATAATAGACAGTATAATTTTAATGTCGTTAAAGCGTTAGAGTTACTTTATATGTCAATTTGAATCTCACTATTACTTTTGGCGAATCACAATTATGTATAATTTTTTTTGAACAAGAAAAAAAAATTCACGCTTGCAGAAGTATCGAGAGCAAAACCAAAATATACAAATTTTTTAAAACGCATCGATTTAAACGGCGCATCAGTGAAATGCGCATGGTTTGGTAACTTTCCTTTTGAAGAACAGTCATTCAGGGAAATGCGCATTATTATAGCCAGCCAATTTCTCAATTTCAGTTTCATATTATCTTGTAAGCTTTCTTTAGATTTAATGTGTGAACATCTAAGCTCTCGACAGATGTAAGATTGAGAGCTACGAATTACGATACGGAAGCTTACGCCCGTCAATTTCTTTAAGCTCATCGAAGCATTCACTTCTTTCATTTTGACTTGCGTTTATATGTACTATGGATTCGTGCAAAAAAAAATCTAACAATCAAACATGGCATTACGATCATAGAGAACACCAAAAAAGTGGGTCCCCCAATTCCGTCTGTCTGTCTGTCCACGAGTCTGTAGCCTAAACGGTTCAATGGATTTGCTTCAAACTTGGTACATATTGTTTTTCGGTAATATGCACACACGTTTTTTTAATTTTTCTTAAGACGACAAATAACAGTAGCTCCCATACATTTTTTTTTTGGACAAAAACAAAAATCTTATTTGTCTCAAAAACGGCTCCAACCATTTTTGTACAAAAAAAAGACAAAAGCAACATTTCGAAAACAATTTTTCGATTTTCTGGAAAACGATTAATTTGACTTTTTTCAAGTTTGTGCGCAGAATTCCTAAATAGGTTAAATACTATTCTAAGCCAAAATTTATAATTAAAAAAATATATTTTTTGACAACTCAAAATTTCGAAAACGACTCAATGGATGTTTTCGAAATTTCGTATTTTGTATTAACGGCTCCAACCATTTTTGTACAAAAAAAAGACAAAAGGAACATTTCGAAAACAATTTTTCGATTTTCTGGAAAACGATTAATTTGACTTTTTTCAAGTTTGTGCGCAGAATTCCTAAATAGGTTAAATACTATTTTAAGCCAAAATTTATAATTAAAAAAATATATTTTTTGACAACTCAAAATTTCGAAAACGACTCAATGGATGTTTTCGAAATTTCGTATTTTGTAGTTTTTTGACATTATGTTGAATAGTTTAAAAAACTATATTCTAAAAATAAAAAAACAACGATACCTTCCATACAAATGTTAAAAAAAAGTCTCGAAAACGGCTCCACGAATTTGCATAAAATAATGTGTGCACTATTATAAATTAGTACAGTCCACGTTCAAGTATAAAAATATTTATGACGTATTTATTAAAGGTACGGTAATAATCCTAATGGTTCCCCAACCATTTTATTTAAAATGGTTGGGGAACTTGATAAGGGAAATTAGTAAAAAAATTCGTGAATTTGGGAGAAACTTTTTTGACATGAAAAGTGCAATTTGTGTGGATGTAAATTAATTTTGACAGGTGAAAATTTAGTTTTTACTTTGAACGTTTTGCGGAGTACACATTGTGAAACATGATTGACAAACCTGTTTGAAGTCAACAAAAAAATCATTATATATTACACACATATTAAATGTAACACATACATACATGAAATCTGTTTGACATTTCCCAGTAGGAAATTTCGACATCAATGATTTTTTTTTGCTGAATTCATCAGTGGGTTCATCGACTATTTCCATCGATGAGTAGTATGTTATAATTTCATAAGAAAACGGTTGCGCATTTTTTCATCAGTTAACTAAATTCAAATAAATTGAATGCATACAATTTACTACATTTTCAGTTACAAGATCAACGATGATTCCACTGATGAAGAGTATTGTATATTGTATAGGTTCATGAGTTCGCAAATGATGTTTGTTTTGTTTTCTTCCCGAGAACAAAAAAAAAGGCAAAAAAGGCTTAAAAAAAGAGGTCTTATCTGCCATGAGAAGAGCGACAAACATTGACTTTTTTCTACTTGCCCCAAGAAATGCGCTCAGTAGTCAGTCTTCGCTGATCATGACATGAGTTCGTGAGCGTTTTTTTTTTAGAGAAAGTGAAAAAAACATATAAACCAGAAATTGCAGTTTTGTTCGCGATCATTATCATCATTTAACACTGCAAAAGAAGTTTATTTTTTTATCAATTTTTTTTTGTTCAGAAATTCTATTGAGCCAGCTGAAAGCTTTTAATTATTAACCTTAAGATATTTGGCGAATGGTTGGTATTTCTTCCAGTTTGTTCAAAACAAAATTTAAAAATGCCAATATTTCTTTTAGCGCATTATACCTACTCAATACGTTATGTTGTCTACTAAAAGTGCAAAACCTACGCAGCATAATTAACAAAATGAATTGCTAAGACCGACATCAGATCAAATTTAAAAGAATCAAATATTGATAAGGTTTACTTTCGCATCAAGATTTTTTCAAGTCTAAATTTTAGTTATTATTAGCTAAACGTAATTCATTAGCTAAACCTCTTTCATGTTATTTAATGCATAAAAAATGAAAAAAAAAGAAGTAGGTATCATACGGGCTTAACTTAGTGATTTCTTAGTTGAACATTCATGGCATTTTTCATCACATAAAATTCATATACGAATTAACGAGTTACATTAACAGAGTTAATTTATGGATGAGTATTCATGCCATTTTTCACCTGCTGAATAAGCAACTCTAAATTATCTAGTAATTTCACAGCTTAACGTTCATGGCATTTTTCATCACATATAATTTGCTTATGAATAAACTAGTTACCAATACTTCGTGATTTTACTGTTAAATATTCACCTCGAAAATCACTTGGTGAATGCCTATGACATCCCAATTTTAAATTCATCGATGTTTTCATACCAAATTCATGGGGTGTAGCTTCCAATCATTGATGAAAAAGTTGGTGATTCATGCATGATTTTTTTTTTTGAAATTTCCTACTGGGTGATGGAGTGTACCCTCTGATAGATGGTGCTTTTCCTTTTTCGTTTAGAGCAGAGCTTGATCAGAGTTTGAGTGCATATAGAGTATGGTGTGAACTTTTTCCGAGCAGAGCAAGCTCTGAACACTGATTTGTTTTTTAAACACACTTTAGCCACACCAACTAGAATAAATTTTAATTTTAATCATAAACAGCAATATAACACAAAACTACCCTTTTTTGTTCACAGGTACACAAGATATACATCATCTTCGCGCTTTCCTTCTCGACACACATGCATTACGTTTACTCATCAATTTACTCATAAATCATAATGCATAAATGTTCAGAACGAAAAAAGGAACACACCTTCAGAGCTCTAGGGGTTCCTCATAGTGAAAAAAAAACACAAACAAATGCTTTGATAACTCAGACTCTGCTCCGCACTAAAAAAGAAAAAAACACCTCAAATTGCTCAAAAAATTATTTGACAATGATTTTTTTGTGTGACAACAAACAGATTTGTCAATCAGAGATATGATAATCTGTAGGCCCTCCCTTATCCAAAAATTTTGTAACTAAGAAATCTGATTTATTTATTTATTAAACATCAATTAGAGATAATTAAATCTACAATTAGACTACAAAAAAGAGATAAATAGGTACAACATTTAACATCTAACAAAATTACATTAAGTATTTAATACAATAAATTGTGCAATCATAATTTGATTAATCAATTTGAAAAGAACAAAATTAAATTAATTTTTAAAATGTATATGCTTTTATGAAAGTTAAAATCAATATAATTTGAAATGAGATTAGTTTCTCTGACACAACGAGTTATTGGTTCATTACGAGCATAGTTTACTCTGTGTTCCTTTTCTCGGAATAGACAACGTTCTCTTATCTGACGCGACGGAGCATACAAATCAATCAATGATAAAAGCAAAGGGCATTTGATATGATGTGACAAAATATCACTAATGAACATTACAGACATCATTTTTCTTCTATTTTCGAGAGATTGAGCTCCAAGAAGTTTACATCTAGTTGAGTATGATGGGATTTCGATGTTCCAACCTAATTTCTGGATTGTATACCTTGTAAATTTTCTTTGGATCATTTCTATTCTGTTTGAATAAATATTGTAGTAAGGATTCCAAATCACACAGCAGTATTCTAAGTTAGACCTAACATAGCCAGTATAAAGAGATTTAAGGGCAAAAGGGTCCTTGAAGTCTTTGGTATTTCGTTTAATAAACCCTGGCATTGAATAAGATTTAGCTACAAAAAATTCTATGTGCTTGGTAAAACTTAGTTTTGAATCAAATATTACACCAAGATCTTTTTTCTCCAAAACTCTTTCAAGAACAAACGTGTCAACTGTGTAATCAAATGTAATTTTTGAAAAATTGCGACAAAAAGAAAAAAATTGGCATTTCTTAACGTTCAAGAGTAATTGGTTAGTTGAGCACCATCCTGTCAACTTAAGGAGATCGTCTTGTAAGAGAATACAATCATTTAAAGATTTAACGCATCTGAAAAACTTCAAATCATCTGCAAATAGAAGCCTACTGGAGTTCAGAAAGGTATCAGCCATGTCATTAATAAAGATTAGGAAAAGAAGGGGGCCAAGATGGCTACCTTGGGGAACACCCGAGGTTACTACAATTGGATTTGACAGCACTTGATCTCTATAGAAACAAACTGTGTACGACCCTTTAGATAGGATTTTAGCCATTGCAACATATTTGAGTGAAAACCAAATAGTTTCAATTTTTCAATCAATATACTATGACTGACTCGATCAAAAGCCTTCGCAAAATCAGTATAAATAACATCAATTTGGTATCCTTCTTCGAGTTTATTTAAGATGAATTTGGAGAAAATTGAAAGATTAGTGGCCGTAGATCTAACTGCAACAAAACCATGTTGAAATGGTGAAATATGCTCCTTAAGAAGAAATGTCAATTTTCCACATATAATTTTCTCGAAAAGTTTCGGTATACTCGATAGTTTACAAATATGACGATAGTTGGTTACTTCCTGCTTTGGGCCAGTTTTATGAATTGTAGATAAAAATGATTTTTTCCCACTCACAAGGAAGGTGTTGAAAATGTAAAAAAGGGGCACAGATATAGCAGATGCACATTTTTTAAAAATAATTAGTGGAATTTCATCAGGGCCTGGCTTACAATCACTATTTAAACTTAATAGACCTTCTTCGATTTCGGATATATTAATCTCTAACTGACTAATGTCAACCTTATAATTTTGATTATTTACATCAGCTCTACTTAAATGATATAAATTAGATTTCGTATAGTTTGATTCAAAATAATGGGCAAACGAATTACAAATATTGGGAAGATCCGAATATGTTGACCCAAGGTACTTCATACTACTAGGAATACCATTGGACATTTTTTTACTTTTAATAAATGACCAAAAACATTTTCCATTTGTTTTTATGTTCGATTCAATTGACAAAATGTAATTTTTATAAAGAAATTTGTTAAGAACATCGAATTCTCGCGCTAACCGAACGTAAACCTCTTTTAAGACAGTATTATTTTCGCAAGTGCGTATCCGTTTGTAAGCTTTGTTTTTTCTATTACTTAAGCTAGAAAGCCTTTTATTAAACCAAGGAGACTGAGTTTTTATTAATTTTTACCTTTGGTACATTCATATCAATTGCCGCTTTCAGATTATCAATGAAAAAATTATAAAATTGAATTAAATTTATAGAACTATAATTTAAGTGCCACGGTATACCCGACAAATAACTCGCAATGTCTGAGTAATTAGCTCTTGCGTAATTAAACTTAAATTTACAATAATTTGTACTTTTGAAATAGTCATAGAATGAAAAACTAACATTAAGAGCCAAATGGTGAATAGAGTTAGGAAAAATAGGATTAAGTGATTCATCAACTGATATATTTAATTCTCTATCAACAAAAACAAGATCCAGAATATGATTTAAATTATTTTTGTAACAATTAAGTTGAATCAAGTCATAACTTGCAAAAGAATCAATTAATTCACATTCAAAATCTGTGTTAATATTAAATGAAAACAGCTGTAGCTCTTCGGGATCAAAAACCCATTTAACATTTGTAAGATTAAAATCTCCAAGAATAATTATATGTTCATTATTTTTTACTTTTGATAAATAGAAATTGCAATTGTTTACATGAATTTTATACAAGTCAAGTGAGCTTCTGGGTGGAATATAACTTACAACAACAAATAATACGTATTTATTTTCAAAGATGATTTTAACTATGAATTGTTCAATGTCGTACGGACAAGAAGAAGCAGAAGAAGGCAAACTCATTTCAATGCAAACATGTGTAGAGCAAACAGCAAGTAGCACACCTCCCACTCTTTCCAAACCAGTTGTCGGAGAACGACGATCTTTACGAAAAAGAGCATAATGATTATTGTTGCAGATTTTAGCATTAAGATGGTCAATGGATAACCAAGTTTCGGTTAGTGCAACGAAATCATACTGAATAGATGACAGAGACAAGAACATTTGTTGAATTTTTGTGCGCATTCCTCCAACGTTTTGGTAATAGCCGAACAGCTGATTGTGATTACCGGAATGCTGATAAGAGTGCGAAGGAGAGCAATTTAGTTTAGAAGATGTTGTAGATTTTGATTGTCAATTGACATTGAGTGGCGGCTGTTGTAGAGGCTGTTGAGTTGATGGAGGGGGCGGTGGTGGTGTTGGTGATGGTGATGGTGGAGGTGATGATGACGATGGTGGCGACGACGGCAATGTTGACTGTGATAATGATGATGACGAAGAAGTTCCCGTAGGCTGAGGTTAGGGTTTAGTTATTTCATTATTGTTTTCTCGCGAGACAAATTTTTTTATTTGGACAAAGCATGGCCAGATAGAGGAATCCATGACAATCGAATATTTGGATGAAGGAACACTCAATTTAAATGTTAAGAATTTGAGTTTTGATAAATCAGTTTCTTTTTTAATTAACGGAGAGCATTTAAATTGATTTGATAGAATATCAGTTTTTTTTTATATGTGGCTAATAATATCTTCAGATTTTGTGTCTTTGTTGAATTTAGATAAGTGAAGCCATTTATAATTGGGTAATGCACAGAGAGAGGTTGAAGTGTCAGTGCCAATTATTTTTTTTGTATAAATTGGCTTTGTTGACTTTTTATTCGAATGCACTGTTTTCCATTCACAGTTGTTTTTATTTAGAACAGGGAATTGAGGGTCGGAATTAGTTGGATTTTGCCGTTCAGAATTAAATTGAGATGAGGCAGATGATACCTTTGGTGGGTTTTGCACATTTTCCACTACCATAGGCAGGCTGGGGGCGGATGATGGCAGATCAGCCTTTTGGGAATCGTGGTGGTGACTCATGTAGGGGGAAGGGGATTCAGTTTCTTTCACAGTGATTTTAGAATTTTTTTTGCAGTTTTTCGTTTAGGAGAGTTAATGGTAAGTACCGATTTGAGAGCACTTAGACCATTTTTTATCTCATTCACACTTTGGGAGAGCTCATGAAAATTAATAAAGAAGGTGGAAAGGTTAATGTTCACACAAGAGTTACATTTCCAGAATATATTTGGATTAATTAAAGATTTAGAGTTACCGTCCGATAATTGAACACAATTTTTGTGAAAATGACGACCGCAGTAAAAACCACACTCGAAGGATTCAGAACTTTGAGAACGTTTAATGGGTAGATTGCAATTTGCACAAATCTTAGACATTTTAGGAATTAATCTACAACCGACTCAGAGAGAAGTTAGTCGATTTGTAAACCAGCAATCAGATGGTACACACTTAAAAAGTCGAACAGCTTACGAACACGGTGTGAGGCATAGTCCCTTCGAGTGCGGTTTAATTTTGTTAACTGTTTTTCCAAACAGAAATTATCCAATTTACTCAAAATTGCAATTTTTAAGTACTTGCACTTTTGAGTGTGCTGAAAGGAATTTTTTTGACATTAGTTTTCGATAGCGCATTTAATTCGTTCATTTCCTAAAATAGTTTGTGAATTTGGGAGCGATTTTTGGTAATAGATTTTTCTTGGCAAATAAAAGTGAAAGGTGTCGCAAAAATGCTTATATTTAATGACAAAAAGCCGGAAGTAAATATTATTTTATTACAGCGTTATTCAATAGTTGAAAGTATTTTGCCTTAGCAGGAAAATCTAGGATCTGTTCAACCTTTCAAAGACAGAGCAAGACAATCCTATCCACGCATCACTTATTTCTTCAACAAGAAATTTGAGAAATTTAAAACATTATACAGAAAAACAAATTATAATGAATTTTTGGACTTGACCAATTTTGAACGTTTTCGAGTAAGTAAGAGAAAAACACGTTTCTTCGGTAAGAGATGCTCCCTCTGCTCTAATTTTCTTGTTATTTGTTATTTCGCAATTAACGGTTAACATCATTGCATTTGTGGGTGAGTTATTGTCGATGATTCATTGTTTTTGAAGCTCTTTGAGTTGATTATTTTCCAAATGAAACAAAAATTGTAAAAGAGTTTTGGAATGCGTCATGTTTTTATTAAAAGTGGTGAATCATCGCGGGAGATATCACAAATTTTAAATAGTTCTAAAACTTCAGTCCTTAATATTAATAAAAATAAAAATATTGAAGTTCCTGTTATAAAAAATGGAAGAAAGCGATTACTCTCTGACTTGGATGCAACAAGGATGGAAAGAGAACTGAGAAATTGCAGGTCTAAAACACCGAAGTCAGCAGCACAAGGCATAGGATAGACAGACATTGAATGGATTGCACGCAGGGCTCTGAAGGGAATTCGGCTAACCGCAAAAGAGAAACTCAAGAAGTCTCTTTTTTTATCTAGAAATTTGAAGGCAAGGTTAGCTTTTGACAAAAGTCATAAGAACTGGACCATTGACCAATGGAAAAAAGTAGCTTGGTCTGACGAGACAAAGGTCAATCGAGTAGGAACAAGCGGCAGATCGTATTATTTTTCATGTTATGGAGAACCACTTCAGCAACTCAAGTTCATAAAACAGTGAGACATGGTGGAAGTTCGGTAATGGCTAGGTGCTGTTTTACGTGAAGTTCTGTCGGATATTTGTTAAAAATTGAGGGAATAATGAATAAGGAAAAATATATTGATATCCTAAGGTATAATTTACTCAGATTTATGTCAACAACTTGCTACACAGAGCCATAAATCGCTTTTTAACAAAATGGGAACCCAAACCATATATCTAGAATGGTTAAAGAATGGCTTGGAAATTAGAAATGTCAAACGATGACATGGCCAGCAGAAAGTCCTGACCTCAATCCAAATGAGTTCAAAATTTGTGGTCAATTGTAGAGCGACACGGTTAGGGCAATATGAAAATTATCCATCTTACACTTATGAGATTTGGGATCGAATTCAACTGGAATGGCGCTGACTTCCTGAGCAATTTCTTTACAATTTAGTAGATAGTATGCCAAGGAGTTCTATACAAGTGATAAAAAACAAAGGATTAAATATTGAAACATAAACTTCATTCCGAAACGGTCAAAATTGGACAAGTCAAAAGATCATAAAATATTTTTCTATCTATCTATATATATTATGCAATATTTTTTTTTTTTTATTTGGAATGAAGAAATAAATGTTAGTGCACAAAATAAAAATGATTTCCACCCTGGCCACAACGCTAAGTTCTAAGCGAATTTTCAAATGAGTGAAAACATTTCCACTTTTTCTCGTCACTTTAGGTCTAAGTGTGTCAGCCATTTTCCTGATAGCCACCTCAACCTAACCTAACCTTACCTAACTCTCATTTCGTATTTAAGCTAAAAGTGATAACAAATGTTGAAGAGTACGTCTATGCAAAATTTCATTAAGCTTAACTATTTTTTCTCTTGTATTAAATAATTCACTACCTATTCTGTATAAATTAAGCTTCTAATTACAATGACATTATTTTTGTATGAACAAAAACCATAGGAATTTGTCTTAATATAATTTCGTCCTAAATTCATAACAAAGGTGGTCTAGAAAATTTATGTGATATAAGTATTATAACATGACCGAACAAGGGATTATTTTTTTTTTCTCAAAACTCAAACTATATTCTTCTGTGATGTGTTTATTGAATGTGGTTATGGTAGCTTTTGTGAATCTCCATATAAATAGGCACTATAATATAGGGTATTCCAAAAAAGGTTCTATTTTGTAATTCACGCCGTTTTTCAACTGTCAAATCTAAGCGAACTGGATCCGTAAAAGCTCGTCCGGCGTGTAGAAATAGAAATACAGTATTTTACGCTTAAAAGAAACACTCATATAAGAAAAACTCGCTTGAAAAGAAACGTAATGAGAAACACCGTACCTTTTTATTTATATTTCTTTCCGAATTAATCGTGGCCGTGGGGCGATAGTTGTGTGTTCGCTTGTCAACCTCGTGGTCATATGTTCGATTATTCCTGCGATAATCTATGTCCTCTTATTTTTCCATTAAAAACCAATTCTAAATCTAAATCTCATACAATGGGTTGCTGGTTTAGTCATTACATGCTATTTAGGCACAGAACTAACAACATGTGATTGTGTAAAACTAGTATACCGATAAAATATGACAAAGAATAAAAAAATTAATGCGAATTATAAGGAACATAGATAAATAAGACATGGAAATTTCTCCGCATTAGTTCAGCCGCCATCCCTGGAGTTAAAATCTGAGACAACAACCACCTAGTCTCAGAACATTGCGCCACACATCTTTCCTATCATTCTTTCTCTTCCTTAACCTCACGCCCGCGCTGTGTTGAAATATTTAAAGGGTAGTATAATCCCTTGAGCGCGTGAATATTATAAAAAACAAAGAAAAAAAGAAACTCGCAAATAAGAAAAACACTGTTATAAGAAAACCTTTCTACACACCGAAAGCAATTTTTTTTTTTTTTTTTTTTTTATAACTTTGCACGCGCTCAAGGGATTATGAATACCCTTTTACATGTTTTTTTCTTAACACAGCGCGGCATCCGGTGGAAGAAGAGAAAGAAGGATAGGAAAGTTGTGTGGCGCGATGTTCTGAGACTAGGCTAGTTGTTGTCTCAAATTTATCTCCAGGGATGGCGGCTGAACTAATGCGGAGAGAATTACCGTGTCTTATTTATATATGTCCCTTATAATTCGCATTATTTTATTTATTTCGTTGTCATATTTTATGGGTATGCTAGTTTACTCAATCACATGTTGTTAGTGTTATGCCTAAACAGCATGTAATGAGCAAAGCAGCAACTTATTTTATGACAATTTTTAGAATTGGTTTTTAATGGAATATAAGAAGACATAGACAACGGCAGGAATCGAACCTGCAACCACGAGGTTGACAGGCGAGCACACGACTATCGCGCCACGGCCGCCCCCCTAATTCTGCAATTCTTAGAACAAAAAAGTAGGCTTATAAGAAATTTACTTTGGCAGACAAACCTGTGACATAACCTTTTGAATATGCATCTTTGTGTTAAAGCGCCTTTCATGTGAGCTGCGAACTGCGAATGCGAATTATCTTTTTAAGCAATTTCAAGGGAAAATATCAACATATTTTTATTTTAACTTTTCAAAGAAGTTAATAAATGATCTTATTTACAAAATTTAAAAACAAAACACTACAAACAATTTGTTTAAATATCAAAAAATTACATTTTAATATTTTCAAAGTGACGAACAACAGTTTTCTGCGAACTGTCAAATGTAAATTCGCAATTCACAATAACAGGACGCATTCCACAAATCGGCGAAGAAATAATTCGCTCGAATCTAACCTCAAATTTTACACTTAACATTATTTGGTGGTTGTTCTTCTCCATCTTCATGGAGATTAATTGGATAGACATGTAGCTTATGTCATCTTTTTAAACATTTATAGCAAAAAAAAAACTGCATAAAAAATAAAATTGTTTTGAACTCATTTTCCTGCAAACCAATTTCGAATCTTTATTTATTTACATATGTACATATGTATTAATGACGTTTGTCAGCTGGTTGGTCGGCGACCAAAGATTATATTCATATGAAAGAAACTTCAGAATTTGCGACCATTATTAATTCGCATTCGCAATTCGCTGCTAATATGAAAGGAGCTTAAAACCTTCATTAAAAATTCCCACTTTCCAGAGGAATGACATCTGAAAATTGGATGATGAGCAATAAAAAGATGGGAAATTTCGGCAGTTATTTGAGTTTATCTACAAGCTATTACCTTTATGAAACTAATATTTTTGTATCTGTGTAGGATAAAACTGATATTTTTACATTTGTGTGTAGTTTAACTACACCACATAATTGTTGTTCGATTTCGCAACTATTCATGGAGAGAAAGTCAAATTTACAAATACAACAATTTCAACAAATGTGATTTTGACATGTGCGCTTGACTTCTTTTTGCTGGTTGCCTTTCAACGATAAATTTACCTGTAATACAAAATAGTTCCTGTACATGATCATTTATATGTAGAGATCTATCAACCGTAATTCCACAGGCTCACAATATTTTGCTTTTATTAAATCTAAGCTTTATTTATTTAAAGAAAGACTTATTAATTTTTTTACTTGCTGAAGAAGAGTATATTTTTGTTACTTTGTTACATAGCTTTTTATCTTAAAAAATATTATAGAAGAAGTTCTTATATGATAATACATTCATTACACATATAAAGTTTGTATGGACTTCATGAAATTTTGAAGGTAAACGCACAAAATATTTTGGCCGTAGTTTTTTTTTTTAAGAAATTTTCTTCCTTATATAAGAAATTTTCTTTCTTATATCCGATGTTTGGATATAAGAAAAACTCCGATATAAGAAAGAAATTTCGTGGATTTTCAGACCTTCTTATATCCGTGCTCCACTGTACACTATTATAAAAATTGTAAAAATATTGGGTAAACATAATCGTAAGGTAAAAAACAAAATGGCTGTATTGTGTGACATATTTTAAAGGTGAGTAATTTCCCTAAGGGGAGGCCAGATTTTTTTCTTCAGTGTTATGTTAAATATAAATGTAAACATTTTTACATCACAAGTTTCTCAAAAAATTCAATATTTATAAGCAGAGTGTTGAATTGCCAGAAAATGTATTCCATTACCCGCAGAGCTTGTAGTTTAGGTTTAACCACTTTTCAAAAAACAATTGTTGTTTTTTTTTAAACCAATCAAAATTAAACTTCTTGTGTTGGAACACCTTATTCCTACAAAATAACATTCATGGTAGCTATGCGTTACATACAGGAAATAAGAACTCTAGACGTGCTCATTCTGCTCCAGTTTCATTTTATTTTCATAAGGATTTATCACGGATTTAGGCTTAGATAAAAGTTACTTCCTATATTTCGTTTGTTTTGAAAGTGATACCCAACGTACGTATAACTTTAAATGGATCATTCATAACAAAACTTTCATCATTGAAACTCAATTCATCCATCAAATGAAGAAACTTTGTAATGAATTCCCTAAAGTATGTTCTCTGTGTGCCTATCCCACCTAATACATACACACATTCCAAATAAAATAGACATGTAATAAGCACTCAAGTATGAAAATCAAAAATCTGTGTGTATGTATGTAGGTTTTGTTTGGGCTTAACTAGGTATGTTATTAAGGTGTTTTTTTAGAATTCCTACAACTCTCAACCATTACTGTGTGCGTGCTGTTAATTGGCAGGATTCGAAGAAACCCTAACCCACATTTACAATTTCCTGTCTTGTAATAAAAAAACATCTTTATAATGAATGTGCTGTAATTTTTGCAAATTATGTCAAATGTCATTGTGGGCTGACATTTACGTTAAATTATGAGTTGTCGAAAAGCGCTATTTTTATTTCTTAGAAAAGAGAGTGATGTAGAATGATTTGGGATCAGAAGACGTTCATTCCATTGAATTTTGGTGAGAGATAAACAGTCCACCAAATCATACTTGCTGTCGAATAATATTGACATCAAAAGGAGTCTGTATACTTATATGTATGTACATGTGCGCGCAAGAAGTAAAATGTGTTGTCATTTTTCGGCTCCTAAAACTTAGAGCTTAGAGCACTCAATTTGAAACTCAGAACCGTTTTCATTATCCAAATGGCAGACTGCAAAGCCATGTCCAAATGATTTCTGTAATCTATTCTGCAAATTATATTATTGTACTGATTAAAATCAATTCAAGTTCAAAAAAAAAAATTCAAATTCATTATCCGAATCAAGTAAGTAGTTTTGAAATGGCAACAATGTATTTTTTAAGGTGATATTTAATTAGCGTTTTTAAAGCCCTAGAAGGAAGGGACGTATGTAAGTGTATTTGGACCGTATTTAGGAGTTGAAAAAGATTCCCTTTTTTTGGCACAGTCTGGACAAATACTATTTTCCATCCAGTTGGAAAGAGCCCAGTCAGTAAGTTAGATGAAAAAGCGTTGAAGAACAGTTCTTCAGAGCGATTGGAGGGATACTATTCGGATTTGAGAATATTATTAAGGTCTTTAAGGAGTTAAGCAATCAAACGAATTCGAAAGAAGATTAATTCAATACAATCGTTTACGGTGTCATATACTGAAGGAGGTATATCACTTTCTGACAGCATTGAATTAACAGCGAATTACGCTGGATGAGCTATGGAACCGAAGACGAAGTTGTACTTAATTTTTTTTATATTGAAACTTGATGGACTTCACTTCATGCGGATCACAAATTAGCATCGTCCGAATGCGGCCATTTAGATAATTCAGTAACCTGTTCATCGATCGATGAAGACGATTTTTTAGTTGAAACCGGGTTCCAAAATCTAGTTAAGGCATTTTCTATGATCACTGTTATTACCATTAAGTGATTTGTCTTTAGTGTATTATAATTATAATACATCATGGCCCACATAAACTGTCAAAATCAAAACGTCCTATTTGAAGAAATGGAAAGCTTATTAGGATAGTTTGCTTTCTTAAAGCTATTTAGAAAATACAACATATGAGACAAAAATAGTTACGTCAATTAAAACTAATTAGTTTTATTGTAATCCTTCACCATTCATTGGTAACATATAATACCGAAGTCTGCCAAGCGTCTAGGTGTGGGTTAGGCGGCCACGGACTCCAAAAGGTTCACTTTCCACCACAATATTCGTCAGGGAACGCGTATAGACTACTGAGGAGCTAACCTAAACAATGGTTTTGATCAGAATCGTTATCAAATGTCGTAAGTAGGTTCGATTTCTCCGCCCATTGGGAGGCGTCTGCCGGCCGTTTCCACCACACAAAATGTCTGCCATTTTCAAAAACGAGTCCGTGACATCACTGACTACGACCTAGGAAAAAATCAGCCGTTAACAAATGACGTAACTTCACCGATTTTTATTTACACTTTTTGGCGTCCGTGGCCGCCACACCCACCACTATACGCTTGGCAGACTTCTGGATTATTCGTCACCAGTGTTAAAAGATTACAATAAAACTAATTACTTATGTTATCAAATGACGTAACTATTTTTGTGGCTGGCTCTCCGTCTATACATAGGTACTGTAGGGCAAATCTAACTCGTGATTTTAATCAAACTTGACATTACGATAATAGAGAACACCAAAAAAGTTTGCCTCGCAATTCCGTCTGTCTGTAGAACGATCTACAGCTTAAACGACTGAAGCGATTTTCCACAAGCTTGGGACTTAAGCGTTTTAGGTGTTTGTCTCAAATAGATTTTTCAATGTTTATTTTAGCCACAAAAATATCGGTACTTGCCATCTTCTACCATCTTAGCTATCTCGAAAACGGATCTTATGATTTTGATAATAAAAACAAAAGGTATAGTCTACAATTGGTCAACAATTTTGTTTAGATATTTTGTCATTAACGGTACCTGCTATACAACCATTTTTATGATTTTCGACTTTCTCAAGATCAGATATACATTTTTGTATAGGAGGGCCTTTGAATTATAAATAATACTGTATACCAAAATATCCGAAAAAAATTATTTTGGATTAAACAAAAAAAAATTGAAAATTCAATATTTGGAAATCGGTTGGATGTTTTTTTTTTTGAAATTTTGTTTTTAAAATATAGTTAGTCGTTTTTATTAAGAATCTTTTTCATACGATGTGATCGAACATAATTCAATCATTATTTCAAGGAAAAGAAAATGCATGACTGAATCGCACGTATTTGCTCCTATGTCCTATGTGTATTTTTAAAGTAGTTTTCACTTAATTTTTTATATATAAACATTTTTAATTTTTTTCTAAAAAAAAATGGTATAAACATATTAAATATTTAATCATATAAATTTAAAAACAAATTTTCAGAAAAAATCGTCCACCCTTTTTCGAAATATTGAATTTTCAAAAAAAAAAATATTTTTTTTTTCAAAAATCTAAAAATATTTTTTTTTTCGAAAATTTTGAAATGCAGTATTATTTAGAATTTGAAGGAGCTACTGTATAAAAATTTTGATCGAAAGACGTTGAGCCATTTATAAGAAAGTCGAAAATCAATAAAATGGTTGTATGGCAGGTATCGTTAATAACAAAATATTTTAAGAAAAAGTTAAGCTAAAACGTAGACCATATCCAAGGAAGTACACACACAAATTCTTATCAAAATCGCCGAGCCGTTTTCGAGATAATTAAGATGGTAGAAAAATTTGTACGGCAAATACCGTTATTTTTGGGGCTAAAACAACGATTCAAAAATATATTTTGGACAATCACCTAAAAGGCCTAACCACCAAGTTTGAACAAAATCGGTTCAACTCTTTAGGCTGTAGATCGTTCTACACACAGACAGGCAGACAGACAGATAGACGGAATTACCGGATCCACTTTTTTGGTGTTCTCTACCATCGTAATGTCAACATTGATTAATAGCTGGAGTTCGATTTTTTTTAAATGCAAAACTTGCCATATAGTAGCTGTATTGCAAATAAAAATCTGATATGCACTGCCAATTGCGTAACATTAAAATCTGTTTTTTTTTTATATTTTTCACATTGAATGTGAGTTATATATGTGTTATGTTTGTTCCTTATTTAATACAAATTATTTGTCTTTGTTTAAGTTTGTTTTAGTTATTAAAATTTTGTAGCTCTTATTCAATTAATTTATCCCCATGTTCATTTATATTTTACTTTTAAATGATAAATAAAATAATTTGAAGTACAAACTCTAAAGCTATTTTAATAAATTTATATTAGTAATATAATGGGCAATGTTTTTTTTTGCATACTCCAAACGAACACGAAATACTTCCCTCTGATACTATCAAATACTTCTCTCCAGCGCTACAGGAGTAGGCTTAGCCCCAAGGCGTTCACCTTAGGCTTTTTTTTTCGTTCAGAGCAGAGCACTGAACAGAGTTCGAACACATAGATTATGCACTGAACTTGTTCCAAACAGAGCGATCTATCTGAACACTGATATGTTTTTTAAGCACCCTTGAACCACACAAATCAGGATACATTTTCATTTTTAACCATAAAAAGCAATATCTACCCTTTTTGTACACTGATACATACCAGATACAGAAAATCAACAAGCGATCAACTTCTTTCACCAACTTATGTATATAATTATTTTTTCTTCACATTTTCCTTCTTGGCAGACATGTCATTTGGTGCGTTCAGCAATTTACTCACCTGCTCAGTCAATTATGTCTAGTGCGATCTATACATGTTCAGAGCGAAACAAAATGCATGCTCTGAGTTAAAAAGAAACAAAAACAAATTTTTTGGCAACTCAGACTCTGCTCTGAACTAAAAAAGAAAAACGACGCCTTTTGAAGAAGGGAACCGGGGATAGTACGTTTTTGGAATCAAAATTCTAGCTCAAGGCTAACCCGAGGGCAAATTACTGCCCTCGTAAGTGTTGCGTAAGTGTTACGCCTCGTTACAATACCCGAGAATAATATATAATGCACTTCACAGGAGTTTGTCCAATACTTATGTATTAGAGCTGAGAAAGTTTTATCTTTGAAAAGCCACTTATAACTAGTGATTTTTTTGCTACTTGGTTTTTGACGTTTATATTTTTGACAGATCACACATGACAAATTACACGAACATTTGACATTTCGATTCAGTATTGTTTGCCATTTCATCATGAATAGACTTACGCCTGAACAACGTTTGCAAATTATTGAAATTTATTATAAAAATTCGTGCTCTGTGAAAAATGTGTTTCGCAAGCTACGTCCGTTTTTTTTCCGCTCATTTTTGGCTAAATGGATACGTGAATAAGCAGAATTGCCGTATTTGGAGTGAAGAGCAGCCAGAGGCAATTCAGCAGCTACAAATGCATCCCGAAAAATGCACTGTTTGGTGCGGTTTATGGGCAGGCGGCATCATTGGGCCGTACTTCTTCAAGGACGATGAAGGCCGCAGGGTTACGGTCAATGGAGAAAGGTACCGTTCGATGATAACAGATTTTTTTTTTGCCGAAAATGCAAGAATTGAACTCGGTCGACATGTGGTTCCAACAGGACGGTGCCACATGCCACACTGCACGCGAAACCATGCATCAATTGATAGGCGAATTTGGTGAGCAGTTGATCTCACGTTTTGGCGCAGTCAATTGGCCACCAAGATCATGTGATTTGACCCCGTTAGACTATTTTTTGTGGGGCTATGTTAAGTCTATTGTCTATGGGGACAAGCCAAACACGATTGCTGTCTTGGAAGCCAACATTGAACGCGTCATTGGTGAGATTCCGGCCGAAATGTGTGAAAAAGTTTGCCAAAATTGGACCTTCAGAATGGACCACCTGAAGCGTAGCCGCGGGCAACATTTAAGTGAAATTATTTTTAAAAATTAAATGGCAGAAATTGATTTATCGTTCCAATTAAAAATTTCATTCACTTTTTACAAGTTTCTGTGTTTTTTTGAATTTTCAAAAACCAAGCTCTTAAAAAATCACCGTTTATAACATATGAAGATCTTGTAACCAAATTTTAACTAAGCAAATATTTATATCTGCTTTATTTCTGTTTATTTTTCCTATTTGTTTATCAAAAATCTCATGGTTATAATTAATTAGCTCCTATTGCACAATTATTATTAATATAAAGTATGTTATGATAAAGTTGTCAATCTGACAGACGGGTTTTGTCGTGCCATAAAAGATTTGTTAAGAAAACTCAAAAAATGTTAACAATGTATAGAATACTAATTTGCAATAAAATCTTAATCTAAAGCAATATCGAGGATCGATTTTATTAGACAATTTGATTTCTTTAATATCCATCTGGATTTGAAGTTCATAGTTTCTCTCCTAACATATAATATAACCTTCATTCTTTCGCCTAACAATACTTGGCGAATTCATTAATCGAATAAAAATTTGCGCTAATTCGGTAACATGCTCGTTTATCTTCTCCAAAAGCAACCTTCCCAGCATTTCACACTCAACAACGACGAATATTACAATTAACCTAATGGCCTCACCTTTTAACTCACTTGTACAATGGAAAACAATTTAAAACAATGTTCTCCATAAATAAGTACAAGAACAAACAGTTCCTGGAAACAAGAATAAAACGAAACAATTTTGTCGCATAGGAAATGAGAGTAGTATTACAGTAGGTAACCCCTTTCTCTTGGAAAATTCAACAAGAATAAATATCCTTTATTCTTGTATTCATTTTCGTCACTAATCCGCACCTCATTATGCGACGCAGATTGAATAGACGGATAGCTCCAACAACACCGTACAAGGTGTGTGTTGGGGCTCAAAATGCAAATTAATTGCAACTCTTGTTTTGTGCGAAATGTTTTATTGAAACGAAGTCAGGAGACGTAGAAGAGAAAGGAGCTTTGAATTCCATTGCAGAGCAAAAATATCCTTGAGAGGGAATAAAATTTCGAGTTCGAGTGATTGTTGACATGACATTGTATCACATATTCCAACCAAGGTTGTCCCCTGTCGTCATATCTTTCCATTGTCATATATTTTAAATTAAAAAAAAAAACTCACCTAAAAAATAGTTGGTAACCGTTCTCATCCTTTTGTGGGCCAAGACAATCCATACAACAATTAAATTTCCACCCGTCGCCACAATGACCATTCCACCAAAGAGAATACTCCACAGAACTTGGCGCCACCATGGTAGGATAAATGAAATGTCATCAGCACTGTAAAGAGAAGTAAATTATAAATTGGTTCAAAAATAGAAATGCAAGGATTAGGTACTATCATGATTGTATGGGTGTGGGTGTGTACCAATGGCTGTGTGGCTGTGTATT
This sequence comes from Philhelius pedissequus, assembly GCA_910595825.1. Classification (NCBI taxonomy): domain Eukaryota; kingdom Metazoa; phylum Arthropoda; class Insecta; order Diptera; family Syrphidae; genus Philhelius; species Philhelius pedissequus. Next base: position 90,434,315 of record OU343161.1, read on the forward strand.
AATGTATTAAGAGCGGCACTTAGAAAACTTTATTCCATTTTGCCATGATGTCTTTTCTATTTTTAATAAGGTTAATAAAAGACTTAATAAGGCGGTTTAACATGATGGGATAAAATGAAAAGTTGTTGGAAAATTGAGATGCGTCCTTTTGGAATATAACTGAATGTGACACATTTCATTACTTCTCAAATAAGGAAAAAAAAGAAAATTCGAAATGATCAATAAAGGTTATATTGCTTATTTAGAACACCTTTGACATCATAGTGTCGTAATTATTGTGGAAGACTCAGTCATAAAACCCATACAGAAATAATGGCAATACTGACACTTTTACACAAAAGTTTTCATAATGATTTTGTGGTATTCTTAACAAGACAGTAATCGGACATAAACTTTATGGAAGTGCACCAATAATGCAGGTTCAAAAAGATGGTAAAAAAGTTATGTAGGAGGAATTTCCTCAGTGCACATTTAATAAATAATAATCCCACGCTTCTATCCCCCCCAGATACCCCTCGCGCTGGGGTCCATTTGCTCCGAGTACGACGGCAGATTCAGCACTTAAAAATGAAATTCTAGCTAAAAGTTGTTGTGTTTTGCCAATGCCAGCCTAACACAACCACTTGTATTTGTGGACGATGCGAGTTTTGAAGAAGAAGGGATATGGGCCTGCTTAATGCAAACATTTAAAAAATAAAATATAAAAATTTTAAACATTTAAAAATATACGATCAGTAGATCTATAAATTAAAGAAAAAAGAGGCAAAAAATAATAAAAAACAAGTTTAAAAAATTAAAAGGAATAGCATGCTAATGCATTTGTTAATTCTAATAGTTAGCAGTTTCAGTTTATCTGGAAAATTCGTTTTTTTTATATTATCTACATTTATATTAGTTTTAAAAAGACGAACTATGTATACGTTTTTTCTTGCGATTATAGGTACTATAAGGCAAGTTATGGATTCGTGCAAAAAAAATCTAACAATCAAACAATCAAACATGACATTACGATCATAGAGAACAGCAAGAAAATGGGTCCCCCAATTCCGTCGGTCTGTCTGTCTGTCTGTCTGTCCGTGAGTCTGCAGCCTAAACGGTTGGATGGATTTGCTTCAATCTTGGTATATATTGTTTGTTCGGTAATATGCACATACGTTTTTTTAATTTTTTTAAGACGACAAATAACAGTAGCTCCCATACATTTTTTCCTGGCCACAAATACGGTTAATTTGATTTTTTTGAAATTTTTGCGCAGGTTTGTAAGCCAAAATTTTTCAAAAATAATTTTGTTGGAAATTAAAAAAAAAAACGTTTTTTTTTTGTTGAAAACTCAAAATTTTGAAAACGACTTAATAGATTTTTGCGAAACTTCGTATTTGGTAGTTTTATGACATTATCTTGAACAGTTAAAAAAACTATATTTCTAAGATAAAAAACAACGATAGCTCCCATACAAACGTTAAAAAACCGTTAAGAAAAAAAATGTATTTCCATAAAACGGCTCCAAGAACTGTTTTTAAAAAATTTGTGTGTTCCTAAATTACTACAGCCCACTTTTAAGTATAAAAATATTTTTTTTGCGTACTTATAAACGGTACTTCCCATAGAACCACATTCCATATTTTCTATATTCATTTCTTATCATTTTTTATATTCATGATTTTTTTTCTACAAATGGTGCCTAAAATTGTTAATAAAACTGCACACGAAAATTTTCAAACAAAAAAGTATTTCGATTTTTAAAAAATAAATAAAATTTTTTTTTGAAAAATCGGTTTTTCAAAAACCATTAACAGAATTTTTTTCAAATTTTAATTTTATTTGTATATTTATAATATCTTCAAAATGGCGTTTCGAGTTTTTTTCTAAAAATTTTTTCAAAATTTTATACATAAAAAATTAGTTTATTATAAAACCGCTCCAACGATTTTTGAATTTTTTTTTTATATATTCTTATTTATCAACGAATTCAAACTGCATCCTTGTTTTCCCTCAAACTATAACGACTAAGCAATATAAACACATTTAATTATGTGTATTATCCATTTATTTCTAACTTATTATTATTCCCTTTTTACGAATTTTTGCCTACATCACTGATTACGAAATACAATGTAAGCCCTCATACATTTATATATACATATGTGTCTCTAAGAATCACATGAATCTTATGTAATGCATATTTCCCCTAAATTATGAAGTTTTATGTTTATACCTACCCACCTACATCCTTCATTTTATTTAGTATATGGACATGTTTACATACTTAGTTTCCATCTACATATGTATGTACATACATTTTACTCTCCTTACTCACATAGTTAAAATCTATAACTTAGATCTAAGTATACATTTATAGGTAGGTACCTATGTAACTATTCCTCGAATCATCCATTCGACAATTCATTATAATAAGAATCAAGGTAATCTTACCTACATAGGATTTAAATCTGCTCCTGCATAGGATAACTACACCTAACTAACTAAACCTCAATGGTTAGCCACATTACAGTTGTTAGCTATAAGAGCAAGTTTGTACGACCCAGTCGTGCGTTTATTTTTTGGTATGATTTTGCTATGATTGTAATCAAATACATCAGAATTTTGCAATTACTTCCCTCAACATTCTTGTGACTGGTTCATTTCTACCATAGTTAGTTCATAGTTCTGTGAGGAACTTGATGCAATTGGGGTACTTATCTTAGAGTATGTGAATTGCTGTTAATACTCATTAGCGCGAGTAAGGTAGAAGAATCAGTAAGGCCATAGGTGTACCACAATAATATCAGCTAACTCACGGCGCTTTTTGAGAGATTGTAAATTAATGACCCTTAAACGATCTTGATATGGGGGCAGGTTATAATTGTCAATCCAAGGAAGGCCCCTTAGGGCAAAACGGAGGAATCTACGCTGGATTGCTTCGATTCTTTTAATATGAACAAGGCAATATGGGGACCATACTTGGACAAAGGTTGTGTACAGGGATTTCGTAACAAAAGGTTCAGAAAACTCCTTAGACCAACGCTTAAACGAAACCAAAGATCAGAGTAAGTCATAGAAATAATGTTTTCATAATGAGCTGAAATTGAGCTAACTATCAGAGATAACGCCCAAATCCCGAATGGATGTTACTCTTAAAACAAGGTCATTATTTATGTAGAAGTCCCCCGTGGTGTCGGACGAAAACGTTTGTGAGAATATGTGATTGCTTGGCATTTATCGACATTAAGTTCTAGATTGTTCTTTTGACACCACACAAAGAAATGATCTAAGTCATTTTGCAGACGCAAAGTATCGCAAGGTAAAGAAATTACTCTGAAAATGTTCATGTCGTCTGCGTATGTAGAGAGTTCAGAATCCTTTATTTCTGATTCTACGTCATTTATTGTCAGTATAAATATAATATGACCCAGATGGCTACCTTGTGGGACGCCAGATTTAGCAATGAAAGGATCCGATATAGAAGACCTAACCAAGACTGGATATTTACGATAAGAAGGGTAATCCATCCAATGGAATCCATCCATTGAACAAATCCAGAATTAAATCCAAGAAGCTAGAAAATGATAATTTTGTGTGAAATTTTGTCAAATGCTTTGCTAAAGTCCGTGGCAATCACATCAACTTCGTCTTTCTTCTCTAAAGAATTTAAGGCATATGAAACAAATTCAGTAAGGTAAGTGGTCGTAGACTTACGCTTAAGGGAACCCACGTTGTTTGGTGGAAAATAATGGTTTACAATGAAAGTACATTGTGTCGAAGACAATACTGTCGAAAAGTTTGGGAATACATGACAGCTTGGCGATTGGTCTATAATTAGAAATATTTGCTTTACAGCCTTTTTTATGGATAGAAATAATAAAAGAATCCTTCCATATTGATGGAAAAATCCATAAACCAAGTGATTTTTGAAAAAGAGTAGCAAGAGGTTGTGCTAAATTGGCTGCACATTTTTTTAAAACAATTGCAGGCAAACCGTCTGGGCCTGATGAGAAATCATCTTTTAGTTTGTTAATCTTCTGGACAACATCATCAGCGTTAATGTTGATAGATACCAATGACGTTTGGTTACAATTATTTAAGTAAGAAAAGTGGTTTATATCTGGTTCGAAATAATCGTCGGAAAACATGATCGAAACCAAAAGTTAAATATAACGGTGGGTCACAGAGGTCAATAGTGGAGAGAATTAAGCTACTTTTCTGAACGATGCAGTTATTGGGTTCATTACAAAAAATTAAATCAAGTTGTCTATTTAGATTGTCTTTGATATCGCTAATCTGGTGAAGGTCAGAATCAGAAAGATTATCAGTGAATAACTCCTCTTTTTCGGTTGTTGCATTACAAGCAACAAAAAGAGAGTCATCTTCTGATCGAGACCATGTAAGATTAGGAAGATTAGAGATAAGCCATCATGTATTTCCATGGTGTCGCATAAATAGTCAACTGCATTAATCAAAAGTTGGTAACAGTCGATTGGGCTACAAGGTCTCAAGTAGCAACCAACAAACATAAATACTTTTATGCTTAACATTGATTTTAACACAAATTTGGTCAATATTTACAGTGTAACTTTTAAGAAGAAAGCTTTCCTGCCATATGGAAGAGGCGTAACAGACATGGTATGGATAAATTTCGTTCAATCACCAAAAGATAAATTCCACCTCCAAACACCTGGAGTATATGCAGTACCCTGCAGCTGTGGGTCTTCATATGTAGGACAAACTCAGAGGAGCATTGACACACGTCTGAAAGAACACATCAGCGCGGTTACCAAAAACCAAAGGGAGAAGTCCGCCATATGTGAGCACATCCTCGACTATCAAGATGAACACCACTGGATCCACTTCGAAAAAGCCAAGGTTCTAGCCAACATACCTCATTATATCCCTCGTCTGGTGCGCGAAGCGATTGAAATTAAACGACACCATAATTTCAATCGTGACGACAGTTGCAAATTGTCGAAAACATGGGATCCAATAATCAATACCAAAATTTCGATTCATTTGCCGCTACACACCAACGCGGATACAGTGAGCATAGTTTGCTCCCAACTTGCAAACCAACAACAACATCAGCAGGAGACAGGACCTTCGGCGCAACATTACAACCTGTGTAACCAAAAGCGATTTTAACTTAATAATTCGTAGCGAAATGTTCGGTTGAGTACAGAATTGAACTCGCTAAATACTAAATAGTTATAACGCGGCTTGTCCTAAAAACTAAATATGTCAAATATTTACAGTGTTAGGAATGTCAACTAAAGAACTGTCATACTTAGAGTGAACCGCAATCAGAACCCCTCTCCCAGCTTGTTTCCGTAAGTCCAAGAGAAAATCTTTTCTATAAACGTTAAAATCCGATGTGAAAAACTCATTATTATTAAAACTACTATAAAGATTCGTCTCAGTAAGAGCAAAAACATGGATAGGAAATTCTTGCGACTTTAAAAATACATCGTGGGCCTTAGAGCGAAACTTAAACTTCTATAATGAATATTCTATATTACCGCTGTGACTACCTACTGAAAAGTTCCGAAATAGATCTGGTTTCTTTTATTTGCACGATTAGCGTACCGACTACAATCATTGGCACCCCTTTTTTTTGAACCAATTATTATTGGCGCCCCCTCATTCAATAACGATTCTTACAAAAACTATCAATCTTATCAAGTCAATTTAATTTTAGTCTTAAACTACTACTTATTTCCCACATTTGTACGTCTTTGTTTTGATTAATTATTTCTTCAGCCGGTGTGTGGAAGTGAAAGTGTTAACACGTTTCAAAAAATTTTAAAATTTGCAAAATTATGTGTGTTTTTGCTAAGGACATTAGATTTGGTGAGCCGCGTTTAGTTATTAATATATGAATATTATATACAAAAAATATGTTTTTTAATATCATATAATAATAAATTAATCGTATTTAACTATTTTTTAAGAAATTAATTGCTACCTTCTTAATTAAAAGGGTGCCAATAATTGGTTCAAAAGAAGAATAATTGGTTGTCAATAATTGGTTCTATGGAACTTTAATTATTGACACTGCCAATAAATATACTTTCAAGACCGCTAATAACTATACCATTAAACCGTTACTTTTTTTGAGTTCGAAAAAATACCGAAAGCAAGAAAAACGTACAAAGAAAGAGATGTTCAAAAAGGTCTATTGGCCATAAAAAATGGTCATTATATCTAAAAATACTGCCTTCTTCTATGCAGTTCCGATTGAGCATAAAATTTTAAAAAGTACTCCCAGGACCAGGAACAGTTTTAATTGAGGAAGAAGAATTAATCAGTGTTGAATGGCTAAAAGTTTCTCAAGAAAAAAAATTTCCGAAAAGAGTAGAAGATGTTCTTTTTGTTATCCAGGGATTCCTAAGGGAAAGTTATAAAAGAGAGCACCCACTCGGCAGCTAAATAATACCAGAGGAACTATGGTTTAGATGGTTTAGAAAAAAAAAAGATGTTGCTTGAGATGTACAACGAATTCAGCCAGGAAAATTTTATTTCTTACACAAGCCTAAGGAGTGGAAAACATATCAGGAACTTATTTGCTAATCAAGTCGAAGAAATCGGAGAAAATACAATTCGTAGTTGACAGATATGCTTTTCCTGTACAATGACTAAAACAGTTGGAACTGATATTTGTAGTTTAAGATGTGCAATATATGTATAAGAGAATATCATATAAAATGTTTGAAAAAAAAACTAAAATATTACATTCTTCCAAGTTTTATCAGTTCGCTAGGTTTTACTAAAAATTAAATTAGTCACGGATCTTAAGTTTTTATTTCAACTTATATAATATTATGCGATCGGTATAAAATAATTTATTTTTGTTGTAGACTTTTTATTTATTTTTTCATATTTAACATATTGTTTACTTAATATCTATTATATTTATTTCTATTCTTTATAACCCGCACGAAGCGTTATTTTTTGTACTGAAATTAAATGAACCACAAATTTTATAAATAAAAAAACTAAAAACAAAATATTGTTTTCCTTTAATTCATAGGTTCCAATAGTTGTACATTTTTGGGGTGACGATAATTGTAGTCGGGTGCCAATAATTGTAGTTTTTGGCAAGCTTTTTTTAATATCCCATTTTTAGCTCTTTTTTAATAAACAAATAATAAGAATTAAATATAAATAAACAAAGAAAATTTTATATTAAAATTTAGAATATTTTTCATATTTTTAACTTTTTAATTGCGAAAATTACGCGCATTTAAAATTGAAAAATCCTTAAGGGTGTTTTCTTAAGAACAGTTTAAACTTAGGGAATAGTTATACATGTCATACTAATAGTCAAATTGCTAACTGTCAGGGTAATTTTTATTTAGAAGGCTTTTTAATTAAATCGTGACTTAATGTCACAAAATTTTTAATTTTTTCGTTACCCGATGGTATGACATAAATGTTGCCAAAATGTGGTTCCCACACGTTTGATTTACATACCATAAATATAAACGGAGTAATTAACTTATTAAAAAAATATTCCGTTAATGCATAAGTTCACGTAATGGATATGTAAATTAGCTCAAATGCTGCTGCATACATGGGGGTCTATTTTTCCCAGCACGCCCATTGTGATCAGTTAACTTGCAGATATGTTCGTAAAACTAATGTTTAATAAGGACTGGTTTACGTGATGTATATATATTTTTCACTTACGATATATATGTACATACATATGTATATGACAAGGTGATTTTGATCAAACTTGACATTGATGATAGCGAAGACGAAGTGTGTCCCGCAATTTCGTCTGTTTCTGCAACTCTCTACAGCCTAAGCAACTGAAGTGATTTTCTTCAATCTTGGTATTTGAGCGTTTTAGGTGATTGTCTAAAATAAATTTTTGGATTCTTTTTTTAAGTCCAAAACTAACGGTATCTGCCATACAATCTCAATTATCTCGGAAACGGCTCTAACGATTTTGATAAAAAAATGTGTGTATGCACTATTTTAAATATTACTTTACATTTTGGTAAAACTAAATTTTAAATATTTTGTTATTAACGGTACCTGAAATACAACCATTTTTTTGATTTTGAACTTTCTCATAATCGGCTTGACGGATTTTGATCAAAATTTTTATATAGGAAGCCCTTCAATTTATAAATAACACTGCATACCAAAATTTTCGTTCAAATATTATTTTGGATTTTTGAAAAAAATTTGTGAAATTGTGATCAAATTTTACATTACGATGATAGCGAAGACGAAATCCATAAGACGGGTCCTGCAATTTCGTCTATTCTCAAGTCTACATCCTAAACGGTTGGATGGATTTGCTTCAAACTTGGTACAGTGCGCCCTCTGTAAAAGCAACCCTAGATAAACGCAATACCTTGATTAGGGCAACAACCAAAATTTCACCATTAGTGACTCAGTAATTGCAACTTTTCAAAAAATTGTGACTCAGTAATCGCAACTTTCCAACTAGGTATGATGTCTTTTTTCTTTTATTCTGCGCTTTTATTTTCTGGAATTTTGGTAAAACTGTAACTGGCAGTTATTTTACAGCTTCTTTTCTTTGAATTTTGTACTTTTCTTGATCGTACGTACATTTCAGTTGGGATGTATTTTTTAGGTTTATGCAATTTTTTTCGTTTTCGGGTAGGTAAATAATTGTACGATTTATTTAAGAAACCATTGCCATTGTTAAAAAAGTTCCCAAACTGTGAATTAAGCAGAAAGCCAAGATTTTACCTAAATTGAGTTATCGTGAATCATAACTTGATCAACCGCTTTATGAAACTTATAAATGCATCAAATCCATCATTTGCAGAGTGGCAGGCTGAAGAACACTCAGTTTCACTTGAAGACATATTAACTCGGCAAAAACTCTGGGAGCTGGCCATTGACAGGAGTTTATTTATTTCTCAATATTCAAAAAAAAATTAACGAAACCATATTGGGTTTTCAAGATATAAGACAAGACAAACATTCTTACAGAAAATGTATTGATTTCGATATGATATTCTTTTGAAATGGATTATAGGTAAATAAAATAAATTTCTTTAAATTTAAGTTTCCCTTTACCGAGGGCAACTGTCCATATTTTTTCGGTTCTATGCCCACACTTTTTTTAAGACGAAAACATTTTTTTGGCCAAAAGAAAAATTTTATTTTCTCAAAAAACAGATCCTACTATTTTTATAAATAAAAATCAGTTCATAATTGAAGGGAAATGGTACACTTGGTACATATTTTTTTTAAAGTTATTTTTGGTAACTCTTGTAGAATTATTTTTTCGGTTTTTGCTTTTCTACAAAACGGTCTATTGAATTTTTTTAAATAATTTTTTTTTTATACAGAAGCTCCTGGCAAGCGTACCCTAATGTAATGCTGTTTATTTAAATAAAATGCATGACTGGATCGTACGAACTTACTCTTGTAGCTAACAACTTTAATGTGTCTAACCATTGAGGTTTAGTTAGTTGGGTGTAGTTATCCTATGCAGGTTTAAAGCCTATGTAGGTAAGATTACCTTGATTCTTAGTTAAATGAATTGTCGAATGGATGATTCAAGGAATAGTTACATAGGTACCTACCTACAAATGTATACTTAAATCTAAGTTATGGATTTTAATTATGTAAGTTAGGAGAGTAAAATGTATCTACATATATATGTATATTGATGGAACCTAAGTATGTAAACATGTACATATAATAATGAAAATGAAGGACGTGCGTCGGTGGGTAGGTAGCTATATACATACAACTTCATCATTTAGGTGCAATATGCATGCAGATTCATGTGATTTTTAAAGACAGATATGTACATATAAATGTATGAGGGCCTTCATTGTATTAAGTATTACGTGACGTACCCAAAAATTCGTAAAAAGGGAATAATAATAAGTTAGAAATAAATGGATAATACACATAATTAATTGTTCTTATATTGCTTAGTCGCTATAGTTTGGGGGAAAACAAAGATGCAATTTGAATTCATGGATAAATAAGAATATATAAAAAAAATTCAAAAATCGTTGAAGCGGTTTTTTAATAAATAAATTTTTTTATGTATAAAATTTTGAAAACATTTTTAGAAAAAAAAATTTAAACGCCATTTTGAAGATATTAGTAATAAACGTATAAAATTTAAATTTAAAAATAATTCTGTGACTGGTTTTTGAAAAATCGATTTATTTTTTAAAAATCGAAAAACCTTTTTATTTAAAATTTTCGTATGCAGTATTATTAACAATTTTAGGGAGCATTTTTATAAAAAAAATTATTTTAATCGGTTCATCCAATATTGAGAAAATCGAAAGTATGAAAAGTGGTTCTATGGGAAGTACAGCAAAAAAAAAATATTTTTATACTTGAAAGTGAACTGTACTATTTTGAGAACACACAATTTTTTTTATAAAAATTCTGGGAGCCGTTTTCGAGAAATAATTTTTTTTCTTAACGGTTTTTTAAACATTTGTATGGGAGGTACCGTTGTTTTTTATTTTCAAGAAATAGTTTTTTTTAACTATTCAAGATAATGCCAAAAAACCACCACACAAATACGAAGTTTTGAAAAAATCTATTGAGTCGTTTTCGAAATTTTGAATTTTCAAAAAAAAAAAAAATTAATTTCCAAAAAATATATTAGTATATAATAGTGTTTAAACTTTTTTGGAGCTTCTGAGTAAAAAATTAAAAAAAAATCAGATTAACCGTTTCCGAGAAAATCGTTGGAGCCGTTTTTGAGAAAAATAAGATTTTTGGTTTTGGCAAAAAAAATGTATGGGAGCTAGTGTTATCTGTCGTCTTAAAAAAATTAAAAAAACATTTCGGCATATTACCGAAAAAACAATATGTACCAAGTTTGAAGCAAATCTATCAAAGCGCTAAGGCTGTAGACTCGAGGACAAACAGACAGACTGACAGAATGATAGACATACGGAATTGTGGGACCCAATTTTTTGGTGTTCTCTATGATCGTAATGTCATGTTTGATTGTTAGAAAACAATTTTTTTTACGAATACATAACTTGCTTTATATCGCAAGGAAAATCAGTATTTCGAAAACAAATTAATTGATTTTTTCGAAACTTCGTAATTTGTAGTTTCTTGACGTTATCTTAAATACTTAAAACAAATATTTTCCTAGTACAAAAACAACAATAGCTCCCGTACAAATGTTAAAAAAAAAACCATTAAAAAAATAATTGTTTCTCAAAAACGACTCCAAAAATTTTGATAAAAAAATGTATGCGTTTCTAAATAGTGCAGTCCAATTTTAACTAATTTTTTTTGTTTTATTTTGCGTACTTATTAACGGTAGAACCTCTTTCCATATTTTCGACTTTCTCACTATTAGATGAGTCAATTAAGAATTTTTTTTTAAAATGCTCCTAAGATATGTATGTTAATAAAAGTGCATGCTCAAATTATCAAAAAAATTGTTTTAAAATTTTTCAGAAATAAAAAAATGTTGTTTTGAAATTAAAATTTTAACTTCTAACTTCAAAATGCCGTTTCAATTTTTTGTCCAAGAATGTTTTCAAAATTTTATATCCAACGATTTTTTTCTAAATATGCAGTATTATTTATAATTTTAAGGAGCATTTTCATACGAAAAATAATTTTATTCAGTTCGTCCAATATAGCAGAAAGTCGAAAATATGAAAAGTGGATCTATATTCAGTACCGTTAATAAGAACACAAAATAAAATATTATTAGTTACATAAAAGTGGACTGCACTAATTTAAGGACGCACATATTTTTGATCAAAATCCTTGAACAATATGGTCATACATATGTAATAAATTTAAAGAAAATCTATCCAATCGTAGGTAGTAAACTCGGGGACAAGCAGAATTCTGAGATCACTTTTTTCGCCTTCGCTGTCATCATAATGTCAAGTTTGGTCAAAATCTCGAGTTCGATTTTGTTTACGAACCCATAAATTGTTTATTTATTTATTTCATCAATTGATACATAAATCTGCTGACTACAAAATTCATATTAATATTTAGAACACATTTGTTTTTTTAATTTGTTCATATATGATTAATTGGATAAATTTCAAATGAAAAGATTAAAAAGTTATAATTTAGATATGTGAAAAAATTATTGATTTGAATTTATCTCTTGGCATACAAAGGTCGACTGCAGTGCAAACTGAATAGAATAATTTCAGAGAACGTGCTATTGGTTCATTAAGCCCATAGTTTGCCCTATGTACGGGATTATAAAATAAATCATTACGACTTCTAAGCCGTCTTTCAGGAACATACAAAAAAAATAGATGAAAGAAGTTCACTAGAATTCACTCGATTGTCAAAAATATCTTTTACAAACAAAATACATCGACAAATTCTTCGCGGTTCAAGTGTTTTCATATTAACTAGAGCACATCTTGACAGATAGTCTGGTAAACGTTCATTCCAATTAAGATTCCGTAGTGCAAACCGGGTGAATCTTTTCTGTATTCTTTCGATTCTGGATAAACTATTCTCGTAAAATGGAAACCAAATTACTGAACAGTATTCCAAAAAAGGCAGAACTAAACTCATGAATAAAGTTTTAAGAGTATACACATCTTTAAAAACTGTTGAATTCCGTTTTAAAAAGCCAAACATAGAGTTGCCTTTTGAGACTATAAAATCAATATGAGCTCTAAAGCTAAGTTTCGAGTCAAAAAATACTCCAAGGTTCTTAACTACGTCAACTTGTTGTAATTGTTCGTTAAAAAACATGTAATTAAAAGTATTCGAGGAAGTTGACCTTGTTGCGCTAAATATTTTGCATTTTGCGAAGCTTAACTCGACATGGTTTTCAGCACACCAAACTAAGAAGTTTTGTATACCAGATTGCAAACTAGAACAATCCAAAGGAGAAGAAATATCACGAAAAATGTTTACATCATCCGCATACATTTAGCGGCAACTATATTTAAGAAATTCAGGTAGATCATTAATAAACAGAATGAAAAGCAGAGGTCCCAAATGACTTCCTTGTGGAAGTCATTTGAGAAAACATCAATAAAGTTTGAGTAACATCCATCAATCTGAACAACTTGTTTTCTGTTACACAGATAATAATTTAACCATTTAAGAAAATTATTTCTGAAGCCTAATTTTTCCAGTTTTTGAAGAATAGACCATGATGTACACGGTTAAAGGCTTTTACAAAATCTGTAACTAACACATCGATTTGTTTGCCCTATTCAATATTATTTATTTAAGAACTTGTAAAGATACAGAGATTTGTTTTAGTCGATCGACCCGTAACAAAACCATGTTGATTAGTTGAAATTGCATTCTGAACGGAGAAGTATAGCTTTTGGGTAACTAATTTTTCAAAAGGCTTTGGCACAGCCAACAACTAAGAGATTGGTCTATAATTTTTAATTAAATGTTTTAAACCCGATTAAAAGATGGGATCTTTAAATGATATTTTCCACTCTCTTAAAAAGCAGCCTGATAAAATTGATTTATTAAAAAGAAGAGTCAGAGCAGGGGCAAGAGAACTGGAACAATTTTTCAATAATATAGGTGGTATATTATCATGACAACCCTTCTTAGAGCCAACCAAGCTATTTAAACCTCCATAAACATCATCCTCTGAAAACTCATCAAGAGAAAAATCAGTTATTGGGGATAGATTTAAGTAACTATTACATATATTTGGAATAATGTCGGAGTTATAAGACGTTTGAAAAAATTCCGCAAACAGATTGCACGAAGATTGCACATCATAAGATTTATGAGTCTCATACTCCATACATTGAGGAAATATTGAAAATTTTCTTTTTGAATTAATGAAAACCCAAAAGGCCTTACTATTTGTCTTTATATTTGCTTCAGTAGAGCTTATATAACTATGGTACAGAAATTTATTAAGAAAAGCAAACTCTTTCCTTAACCGTATAGTGTCATATAGTACCTATATATCGCAAGCAATAAATCTTAATAACGACTAATTATTTAATTTTTATTTACAAGAAATTATTTAAAACTCAAAAAAAATTGTTAATTTTAAGTACATATTAAACAACAAAAATGTTTAAACCTAATTTCAAATATTCGTCCATTGGTTTTTGGAGTACTAAATTTTGAAGAAAAAAGAATATTTTGCCGGCAATTTTAATATGCAGTTTTATTTAGAATTTATAGAAACTCCGACGTAAGAAATTTTAACGAAGTCGGTGGAACCGTTAATGAAAAAGTAAAAAAAAGTACAGCATCCTAGGTAGTAGATGGAGACAGGTAAATTTAGAGACGGACAGATTTGGTACCATAGCAGTTCCAGTTCGATTTTTTTCCCAAATGGAAAACTTTTCCTGTACAATGTACCCAAATCTCTTGTACACAATTAGTGAAGAACTAACAAACAACTTGTTTGCATCCTGTTTGAAAGGACTTTTTACAATTTTTTTTTATTTTTCGTAAAATTAAATTTTATCATGAAAAAGAAAAGAACCACTGAACTAATAATGCTAGGAGCTGATTCTGTATGATGCGCTTTTCCTATTTCTTGGAAATACTCTGTTTATAAAATTAAAATTTCAACTCAGCTTTGAAATATGATACCACATTATAAATACCATCACAGAAATACCTGAGGCTTTATAGCGTCATTGAAAAATGTTTACTGCTTCATAAGCAGGATTTGCACGTTCTCTCAGAGAACCTTCCATTACCTACCCACACCCACATACTTGTAAACCGCTGTTGCCTACATAAATCTCTTGAATACAACTTCAACAGTCTGGAAATAAATACAATTTAAATGTATTCCACCATCACACAGCATTTTCTTTGAAATTCAATTATATATATACATTTTAAACGCAAGATGTATCGTTTGTAATCATTGTCATTCCTAAACATTCCCTACCTCTCATCACAACCAGCTCGCTAAGAGGAAGGCACCTCCTGCAATATGAAACAAGCGGAAGCAGTTGCAAGAAGATTTTTTTATTTCATAAATAAGCTGGAATTGATAAACTTAGTTAAGGACGATGTCGTCCTTGTAATACTTACTCAGAGTATGTGCCGTTCGTGTGATTGTAAAACGAATTATTAAATGAAGATTCAATTGTTGTTGTCAGGATGTAGTCACTGTATAGACTGCCATTTAGTAGAATTGACGGGCTCGTTGGTTCTAGCATCTTTAAGTTAAATATATACTTATTAGGTATTCTACGAGTATTTACAAACGAAAATTTAAGCAGGCTCTATGGACGTGTGCATTCACACCTTATCAGTCATATTGTTCTCCTTTGATAGTAATTTTTGACATCACACATGTGTTTTCGGTGATGGAATATTAATCACCTCGGAATTAATTTTCCATTAGACATGTTCTCACTTTTTTCCTTTGTTTTTTACTGAAATAAAAAAAAATTAAAATAATACATTATTACTGCAGGTGTTTCAGGAATATAAGTTTTAAAGGAAATACTTAATGTGTATGTTAATAATGTAAGAAAACTTATTCTTATTTTTAGTACGCTACTAGAGAAAAATAAAATAATTAAAAACAATAAAATAAAATATAATATAATAAAATAAAACAAAATAAAATAAAATAAAATAAAATATAATAAAATAAAATAAAATAAATTAAAATAAAATAAAATAAAATAAAATAAAATAAAATAAAATAAAATAAAATAAAATAAAATAAAATAAAATAAAATAAAATAAAATAACATAAAATAAAATAAAATAAAATAAAATAAAATAAAATAAAATAAAATAAAATAAAATAAAATAAAATAAAATAAAATAACATAAAATAAAATAAAATAAAATAAAATAAAATAAAATAAAATAAAATAAAATAAAATACATAAAATAAAATAAAATAAAATACATAAAATAAAATAAAATAAATTCAAATAAAATAAATTAAAATAAAATAAAATAAAATAAAATAAAATAAAATATAATAAAATAAAATAAAATAAAATAAAATAAAATAAAATAAAATAAAATAAAATAAAATAAAATACATAAAATAAAATAAAATAAATTAAAATAAAATAAAATAAAATAAAAAGCCACCATAACGGAACAGGACATTTATTGTATTATTACCCCATCTGTCTCTAATTTGGTAAGTATGCAACATATGCATGCCTTAGCAACAATAGTGGGATGGGCAAGAGTAGACAAGGTATTTTTTTTGAATGGATTCCAAAAATCAAAGTCTATAAATGCTAGTTACTCACTTTCAGAATGCCCGAGTGTCATGCTACTTTTTTACTCATGGAATTAAAGCCGCCGGTGGAATAATTTTAAAGAGAGCTCTTTAGATTCAGTAGGAAATTTCGAGATATCCATACATATATTGGTAATATATATTGAGGAAGGAGGTAGACAGCTACGGTTAAGCAGGTAAATTCACAATTAGTGGGTCAGCGTAAACAGACAACGCCTTGACTCTCTGAGGTAAAACTGACGTCAAAATGTTATGTGATTGTGATGGCCTCGTGTCGCAGAGCCAACGCAGATAGAGTTCACTATTATTCATTTTTACTATTTATGATTGCTTATCCGCGGGATTAAAATTGTTAAAAAAGAAAGAAACTAGTTTTTGAAGTCCCTAAAACTACACAAATAATTGTGGCTTTATGAGCTATTATTTATTATCCAAAACTATAGTTTTAAATTTCGAGACTTATATATCTTTTTTTTTTGTTCGAAATTTGAAACTCGAAAATCCTATAAAAGAACTTTAAAACTAGTTTTGGTTCAAGTCTATAGCAAAAGCATTTTGCAGGGTCAATTGGGGTTGTCCTATGTGTCATTTTTTTTTAAAGTTAGGAAATTTGGAATTATCGACATCTGAATAAATTAATATTTTTAAAAAAGTTTTTAACAGCAAAAACATGTATACGCATTAATTTTGGTTCAAAAAAAATGAAAAACGTATGACCAAACAAAATTAAAATCGACCAAACCAAGTAAATAGAAACACAAAATTGCAAGACTAAATTGGTTTCTCTATTTCAGAAAAGTAGGTATATATTATTTTAACTAAATTACACTATTTCTATTTGAACAACCCGACTTATTACTGTAGTTAGATGTAGTTCCTACTTCTTCTCAAAGCCATATCTGCTTAAAATTAATCATCATTAAGCCTTTAAGAATGGTTAGCTTTTTAATTTAAAAAAAAAAAAGATTATTTTCCAAAATTGAAACAAAAAAAGATAATATAAACTAAATGTTATATCAGATACTTATGCTTAGTAAATTTCAATTTCGTCTAGTTTAATTTTTAGCAGAGGAAAACCAATTTTCGGACAATAAAAATAGCAGATTTGGCACCGCATACTAATCCTTAAAAGTCCTTGGTCGTTGAATTTCTCTCGAAGGAGTGATATGGATTGGATTTTCTCCCATACAATACAGTCAGACATCTAATCATTGAATATTAATCTTTTCAGTAGGAGACAATACTTTATGGCTTGCTTTCTATTGTATACCATCTGTCTTCGTCGGTTTTCATCAGCCAAATTACTTGGCTCTGGCGGCAAAAATCTCATAGATTTCTAGACACTTTTTGTTTTGTTTTTGAGTTTATCTAGCCCATCAACATGACCTTGTTTCTTAGTGCACAAGAAATTATGCAAGTTCAAGGAAATTTGTCCCTCTTCTGCAAATGAAGAGAAGCTTGTCCTTCCAACCACGCAACCATATGCCCGTGTGTAAACCTCTTTTATTTTGCAAAGTGTCAACTAAAAGGGTGCGCGTGAGGAGACAAAATTGTTATATATGGGAGTTTCAGATTAATATAATGAGACACTCCTTGGCATCACATCCTTGGGTTTGCCTTGTCTTTCTATTGCGAAGTCAATTTTTTATAAGAACACGAAAACAAGGTGACAAATTGCTGGAAATAAACTAAGCTTTTCACCACAAAAAAAAATTGCAATTTTTTAAAGCTGACAAGCTCCCTAAGAACAAAGTTGAATTTTTAAATTAAGTACTCGTGCTAAAGAGAAAATAAAAAAATCGTCTTCTTCTGTGGGAGCGAAAAAGGAATATGAAACGAAAACTAAGTGTGTTGTTAAGATGATACGTAAAAAAAGGTACCGTACTTTATGTTTGGAATAACTTTTTTGACTCAAAACACTTATAGACTACACGTGAAATGTATGACGTACATTATGCATATGAAGGGTGTTTTTTTTTGTCATTACTATTCGTTTTTGACGATGTGGATCATATCTTTGCATTTTACTGTTCACACCTTAATATTCGGATTAACCTCTGGAAGCATTTGGAAAGCCTCAGGTTTCGGTTTGCTTCATGCCCTGTAGTCAACTAAATACTTTAAATGGTGTTTTTTTATTTTGCATTTTATTTGTGACAGCAGCAATTTAATTTTTATTGTGAGTTTAATGGAACTTTGTATAATATTGGAGATTTGAATTGTGTTCTCTTTGTTGTATAGTTTATTAAATCTTGTTGCTTATACGTCAATGCCTTTATGAAGAGCGTCAGCCAATTTGCTCTCACGCATTTGATACATTATTCAACATTGTGGAAAGGAGAATAAGCTATGGACGACCTACAACTCAGTTTTGCGCAGATATTCAATCACGTCATACGTCATATTCGGCAGGCGATGTTTGACGTGGTCCGTCGAAGAATTAATACCAAATGAAGAATAAACAATGAATCATTAAATGACATGTGCTAAATCGATGACAAAAAATAAAAACCGAAAAAGACGACAACTTTAAGGAAGGTATGTTGGGAGAGCTAGGCAATACTTTAGAAGGAGCTTTACTGTGATGCGCATACAGTGCTGTTAACAAGTATTGTATTGGGTGATATAGTGGATATAGGACTTAATTAGTAATCTGCGTGTATAACGCGAAACATATATCTATACTTTGCCTAGGGTTACCAGACCCTATTTTTATCCCAAAATGCTGTGTATCCCCTCAATAAACAAAACTCAGCCCCTCTTATAAAGTAAAATTTCAAAAAAAAAAACAGCCAGTTGAAAACTGTAATAAAATGTTCATAAAATATGCTTAAAAATATTCTCTGTGAACAGGCCCGAGTTCGTAATTGTAAAAATACAGCAACACTACCAGCATCGCGTTCATTAATGAATAAAACCTCTAATATTTTTGTAGAAATTTGGTATTACTTGTGTTCATTAATTTAGGTATACTGCAATACTACAGTAAAAGTATCGCAAACTTGTATCGTTCAATTTTCTGTTACAGAAAAGTATACAAGCAAGCATGTGAGCAATGCTTTATGTTTTTTGTACATCTTTTACAATATTTTATTGTAAAAGAACAAATTTTTATTAAATAATGATAAATAAATATAATTAAAATTTTTCTGGACATACCCTGATCAAACAATTTGGACCAATTTGAAAATTTCGACGAAGTCAAACGAAAACGACTTCTAAGGCCGACTAGGATATTTCTATATTGTTCTTAGAAAATCTGTATTCTTCGGAATCTGCCTAAAAGTTGGTTTGCAATATGTTTTGTAATTCAATAGCACAATAATGGTTTGTTTTCTCTTTAGCATTGAAAAAGATGCAAATTTTCGTAAATAAGATCCGTTTAAAAAATAAAAGAAAACACAAAAGAAAATTTAAAATATTTTTTTTCCTCTCCATTTCAAACTCGCGACGGCGGCGTTAGACCTTCCGAAAAAAATGTCAATGAATTCCAATGGGTATAATTACTTCATACTTTTATGAACGGAGTTTGTACCAAATTTGTATACTGATTGATACTGTATGTTTTGTGTTCATAAAAATTTTAAAGTAAAGTTACGGTAAAGTTACTGAAAATATTTTACAATTATGAACTCAGCCCATATCCATTTGAAGCATAAAACCCTTTCAAAATTGAACGCATCCACTAAATGAACTAGCCTGTTAAGTTAATTGTTCATCTGTGAGTTAATGATTTGTGCTACTATCTGTCATTTGTCATTTTCTGTTTCCAAAACAAATTATTTGCGTTTGTATAAATAATAGTTAATTGACTAAAGTCAAGTCAAGTAAACATCGAATACTTTTTATATTAATCTTACCATTAGATATCAATTATTTATGTTTCTATTTATGGATTCACAAACAATTACAATGTAATGAAATCGTCCTTTCTTTTCTTTTATAATTTTTTTTTTCTTTGGAAAAAGTCAACTATTTTTGTTGTTTTAATTTCATTTCTCATTAAATTATTTTACTTGATAAGATATAATTATTAATTTTTCTGATTTTCTGTTTTTTTTATAACAAAAAATCGAATGAATCCTGTTCCTTTAAATTTTTGCTTGCGATATAGGTACTATAGGGCAAGTTTTGCATTTGGAAAAAAATCCAACTTGAGATTTAAATCAAAGTTGACATTACGATGATAGAGAACACCAAAAAAGTGGGTCCGGCAATTGCGCCTGTGTAGAACAATCTACAGCCTAAACGGCTGAACCGATTTTGTTCAAACTTGGTGGTTAAGAGTTGTATGTGATTGTGCAAAATAGATTTTTGAATCGTTGTTTTAGCCCCTAAAATAACGGTACTTGCCATACAAATTTTTCTACCATCTTAATTATCTCTAAAACGGCTCCAACGATTTTGATAAAAATTTGTATACTATACTATACTATAATACTTCAAAATTTTCGTAAAATATTTTTTTTTGGATTTTTGGAAAAAAAATATTCCTTTTTTTTTTTGAAAATTCAAATTTCGAAAACGAGTGGACGATATTTTCTGAAATTTTGTTTTTAAATTTAGATTATTAAATATTTAAAACGCTTAGACCAATTTTTTTTAGAAAAAATTTAAGAATTCTTATATATAAAAAATTAAGTGAAAAACGACTTCAAAAATGCATTTAGCCGTTTCTATTAAGAATCTTTTTTATATAATGTGATCGAACATAAGAATAAGTACGTGCGATCTAGTCGTGTATTTTGTTTTATATATACGAAAATATATAGTATATATACAAGCAAGAAAAAAAAAGTTTTGAGATAACAATTAAATATGACATTACGATGATATCGAAGACGGAAAGAGATGGTCTAAAAATTCTGTCCATCTGTATGTCTGTCTTTCTGTCTGTCAGTCAGTCTGTCTGTCTGTCAGTCTGTCTATATGTATGTATACCTACAGCCCAAGCGGGTGGGCCAAATTGCTTCAAATTTGGTATATAAAGCTTTTTAGGTATTGCACAGAAGGGAATTGATTTTTTTTAGCTCAAAAAATAACGGTACCTGCCATATAACTGTTATGTTAAAACCTATTTTGCTCGGGAACGGCTCTAACAATTTTGATTAAAAAAAATCAGTGCAGCTTTTTAGGTACGACCTATCAAATGGTTGGAAAAGAAATTTAAAAATGTCTAAAAACAGTATTTTATATGGGACTGTTTTTTTTTGCTTTCGACTATCTCATATAAATGGCTAAATATATCCTTTCGAAATCTCACATATATATATGGGCGATTCCACAAAAATTGGGTAAAGTGCTGTAATCAGTCAATTGAACTAATTGTTATTATATTTTTTAATATTTTATATTTTATTCTAAAACAACTTAAAGTCTTTTATTTGGTCACCCAATTTCAGCTATTTATTTTAAATATAAGTGTATAAAACACCACAATATATTCTCAAATCGTCAGTTCTTTGGCATGTCACCACTCCAAAAATCGGTAATCAAATGCCTTTGTATTAAATATTAACTTTAATTTAATCAAATTTGGTAATTCACTACAATCTGTGATGTACTTAATAACGTACGAGTTTATCACAATTTTCGTAACATAATATTCTCACTGCTGTTGTTAAAATAATAAGACACTTTGTGTTCAGTTTTATTCGTCAGTCCGCTGTGTGTTGTTCGAATTTGAATTTCGCGCGAAATTTCACATACTCAAATTGAAATTACTGTTAATGTTCAAAGTTGTTAGTAAAGGTAGCTGCAGACCACGCCATTTGACGGTCGCCATTACTGTGCCAGTGATGGTGTTGTGTTTGGCGTTCAAACACGAGCGTGTCCAGTCAAAATATCAGTCCTATGGTGAGTTATTATTTTCTTATAAACGATTATCTTAATTTATACGTAGTTAACTTTGATGTATTCAAATAAAGCTTGTTTATATTCGAAAATACCAAAATAAAAGTTGGTTCTAATAATAACCTGAAATTCATGCCTTTTTCATCAGTCCGTTGGCGTCAGTCCTTTGCCTGATATTGCGACAGAGGGCTGATATGTTTCCAGGTTACTGATTTTTTTTTGTTTTAGACAACTTTTACTTCAACTACTAGAGTACGTAAACATTTTTTTTTACTTATATTTATTTTTAGCATAATGTCGCCTTTTAAAAAACACAAAATATGTCATGATCGCTACACTCCAGAAATAATAACTCATTCTTGCATCTAGTAGCATGCATATTGCCATTTCAACCCCAAAGACCTGTTTTTTCGTTTAGCAGTACCGTTTTGTTGTGATGTATGCGGAGCTGTGTGTTGATATACAATGCTTTCCTTTTGTAAATACTTTAAAACTCGACCCCCTGTGTATTCACCACAATTGTCTGATCTTATTATCTTAGGTTTTGTTGAACATTTATTTCTTACCATTTCTAACATGCGATCGAAAACTTCAGATTTCTCCATTCGCAAATAAACAACAGTCTACTGAAATCGTCAACAAAAGTTAGAAAATATTTTGTCCCGCTAGGTGTTTTCGTTTGCATGGATCCGCAAATGTCACTGTGAATGAGGTCTAAAGGGGCATTCCTTTTTCTGTTTGACTTTTACTTAAATGGTTGACGAGTCATTTTTGTTTCCATACAAATTTCAAAGTCCTTGATCTTATTACAATTTATAAACTTTAAAGGATCAATTACCATTTTTTCCGATTCTAGTCGTTTAAGTGGTTCGTAGTTGCAATGACCAAATATGCGGTGCCAGTGATCTAAACAGTTAGCTTCTTCTTTGCATTCTTCAATATATAATACTTTGATTTCAGTTCCAACTGCTACCTCGAATCGATCTTTAGATCGAATTTCACATAATGTAGGTTGCCACAAAAGAGATCTGTGTATCCTTTTTCCATTAACTTCTTTATTGATAGTAAGCCTTGCAGATAAAGGACGTCTTTAATAAGTATTGTAACCTCTTTGTTCTTGCTGTTGGTGGTCTTTATTTTGCAGGTACCCCTTCCTTCCGAAGTGATCTGCTCTCTACTTGCTACTGTAATATGAATTTATCCAGCTTGTTTGAGATGTGTACCGTGACTTTTGAATCCAAACCCAGCTTTCACCAAGTAATATCCGTACTCATATTATTTGTTGTTACCTTCATACCGAATTACTTGGACCATTGTTTTGATTTTGGCGAGTATATTCTTCTAAAAGGAATCTTTCAACCAAGTCCAAGGTCAAATCGGATTCGTTCCTTGTTTGCAGATCTGGAACAAGTGTATCACATTTTTGAGGTAAGCTCCTGAGTAACATAGCGATAGTCTCATAATCTGATAGTCGATCTCCCCTAGAGCAGTCAATTTTTCAAATAATGTTTCATATTTTGGATGCGTTCCTCCATGTTACATGCGTTCCTCCAGTTTTACGTTACAAATGCTATGCATTAATTGAGCCTTATTACTAAGAGTAGCCTTTTCATGGTGTTGCTTTAGCTGCCTTGTTGTTTTAGCCCTTCTCACATGATGAAGTTGACTATCTTCTACTTATAGGCCAATAATAGTTCTGGCCTCGCAAACATTTTTGGTCCATTCCGAAGTGACTGGATCTGGAATCAGTTTGATAATAATGCCCCACAAACTATCTCTCCGTAGTAGGAGTTCGAGCTTAAATATCCATATGTGGTAATTATCCGTTCACAACTTCGAAAGTGATGTTCGTAAAGAATCAGACATTATTTAAATTGTGTAGAGCTCTGGGCGCATCACCTATTAAATATTGTTTTGAACAAATGAATATATATAACCCTTTGATATATACTGACATAAAAACAAGATATCACTTCTGTATGGATTTTAATTTTAGAATAAAACAAAAAACTAAAGTTTCTAATTACACAAACATATCTGCCTTCTAGAGCAGTTTTTATGTTTTATGTAGTATCTAGAGTGAATACAAGCATACGAATGTTATATTCAACAATTAGATCCTAAGAAACGTACTCTAAATGTTAATAAATTCCATTATATTCTTATGAAGTTGCGTATTTTATCAGTACTGTGTCACCCTAGTCAGTCCCCTGGCAGTGAAATGCAGAAAAACCGATATATCTCAGAATCTACATAAAAAAGTGACTGGCCCGGTCATGAGCAATATCTTCATTAGATAAGCAATCTTAAATATCAGAATTTGCAGGATTTTGGTTTAAATAATATCATAAGCAAGATATCCTTAAAACTTACCCAATTTTTGTGGTTAAGGTTGCCCAATTTATACTGTGTACCAATATTTTTAATTAATTTTTTTTGTATTTTTAAGAAAAAAATATATTTTGAAAACTGCACATTAATTTTTTTTAATTACTGTTATATGTATTTGCTTACTAGGTTTTTGAATTTTTTTTTCAGAAAGTTTACAAAAAAAGCTTTTTCTCAAAAACCGCTCCACAGATTTTTACATTTTTTTTTCTCATAAATTCAAATTTATCCAAGAAATAAAAGGGTGTACTTTTTTGAGCTCAAATTAGTTTAAGTATTTATATCACAATATTTAATTGTTTTTTCTTTGATTAAGCCGATTTAATCTTTTGTTATAAGTTTCTATTATTAAATATTTAAGATTGTCATACCCTTCTTTCTAAGAAAAAAATTAAAGAAATTTTGTATATATAAAAAATTAAGTAAAAAACGACTTTAAAAATATATTTAGATTTTTAATAGAAATCTTTTGCATAGGATGCAGATTGCAGTAGTAAGCATACTCAATTGCCACTAATGTAGCAGTGGTAATCCTGGTTCAATGTGTTTATTTTAAAAGCACACAACAGGGGTGTTCACGTGCAGTAGGTAGCCATGGTGAAATGTACGCTGGTTTTTGACAAGAGCACAAAAACAATTTGTATGTAATTTAGTGGTTATTTTCAGTGGCAATTTCATCAACAGCACCAATGAATTTCAAAAAGCTCTCCATGTACTCGCCTGTACTGACTAGTTTTCTTGGACAGAGTATACTCAGTATTATATGTTGTTCATTCGAAGTGAGTTTGTTATAAATTGGTAAAATTGGTAATATAGTGCTTCATACAATTCAAATACGCATTTGGTATTTGTTGTCTTTCTGGCTGAGTGTCTTGAAATGAAATAAAGTTGCTAGAAAATATAAATTCTGTGGGCTTCATATAATAAATTTTCTATTAAGAAATTAAAAGAAATCATCATACCACTTTTCTTAAATTTTTCTTATGTTTCTTCAAAGTTCTCAGTTTGGGAATGGAAGAATAGAGCTATTAATCTAGATTTCTAGAATGCTGCTCCCATGCAGATAAACTTTGTCGTCTATGCCTGATTCTTCGGTGAAAACGGATGTGGTAACCATTGGTAAGATAAATCAATTTATTTTTGATCTAGATCTGGTAAAAATATTTTACGTTTTATTGGGAAAGCTAAATTGATTCAATTTTCAATCTATAGATCATTTTTGCAAATCTAAATTTTTTGGCAGATTTAACCATTCCTATAATAATACCAATATGTAACAGAACAAGATTCAAAATTCCTTCATTCATTCGCATCATCACATGTATTTGCACATTCAAATAGTAACGTTCATTTTATTTCATTTCTTTTCATTCTTTCATTTATTTCTTAGAGTTCACATTCATTATAAAACCTACCTATCAGATTCAAATTGTAACCGTTTTATTTTACTTTTGAAAAAAAAAGCATATTCATTTCATTTCTTTCTTAAAGTTCACATTGGCTTGAAACAAAATCATTTACAAGTATTAGTTTGAATTTCATTTGTTTATCTATAGTTTCTTTGGTTCGTTAGGAGATCGTCGAGACAACCATTACTATACCATCAGTTCAGTTGTTAGAAAGGAGTTCCTCCAGACAGAAACTTAAGCGTTAGCGGCAACTACAGTTACATTGTTACAAATACAATTTTCCGCTGTCTGAATTTACCAATGGAAAACCACATAATTAAAACTATAAGCCCTGAATGTGCCATTTTGCAATGTTGGCCAATGACTCACAGTGATATTATCTGTTCATATACCCAAGAAGTGAACAAAAAAGTATGTCTTGTGACGTAACTTTTCTGCGTGCATATAAATTCATGGTCTTAGTAAAATAAATAAAGTTATGTGTGCGTTGTTAATTTTGCATTATGTAGCTTTTATATGGTGTGGAACGAAAAAATCAATTCCCGACGAACACATAGATAGTTAGATTATCAAAAAATGACAGCATACAAAGAAATATCTATTTAAAAAACGAAACACCCTTTAAACCGCAGAAACTCTTTGACGTACATATGAAGGTAGCTTATATAATTCTATGCATACAGTCGTACAGGCGAATATCTACATAGTTTCGAATTTATTTTTTACTGCCCAAGCACATCACAATGAATTACTTATTTATGTACACAAGTTATCTGTATGCTTTGCTTCTTAATAAGAATTTCGGCTGTTTTTTTTATGATTTATAAATAAAAATATAAAGTGCTTCCTTTTTGTTTTTATGATGATTTTATTAAAAAATGTGAAGATTATTAATATTGTTTTGTTTTTATGTTTTGAAATTGAAATTTATGAGTTTACATATTATGTTATTGCTATAAATTCAATGGTATATACAGTATACAGTACTTTATTGACACAGTTTATTATTTTGTAGTTTTTTTTTTGTATAAAAGACACTAAGCATGGTATGTATTTTATTACAATATGTCATATACCAATAATAATAATAATGATTTTAACTTAATGTCTGTAAGAGCTAAGGTCTTTTAAATGCAACTTGAATTGCCGGCAATAGTTAGTAGGAATAGAAAGATAGGAACGAATTTAATTGCCACAGTGGATTTGAGAATCAGGTTTTTACTTTCTCATTTAAGCCCGATCGTGGGCATTAACATTGAAATCCTACATAGGGTGGGGCGTGAACCACACGTCCACTGCACCATTGCCAAGATTCAGTTGCATCTCGTTGTTCTTCGGATGTGGAACTGCAACCTACGGCAGCGTATGATAAGCTTATTAAATTCTTATCTCGACAGCATTGTCCAATGGGGAATACAAATAACGAGTAGAATTTAATGCTTCTAAAACTCAGTACTGTCTTCTGTCGTCAAAGTAGAACCCAGCGCTCATGCCGCTATCCATGAGAGGCACTTACATTGAATAACCGATCAGCTCTCAGTTCCTTGCATTTGCATTACCGAAGCTTTAGTGAAATGAGCAAATTATTAATGTCACCAAAATCGTTGCAAGGTGTTCGGGATTTTTTTGAAGATGCATGAAGTTCTTCTCCCCGTCTGCTTTAACTCGAATCTATAAGTCCTTTATTACATTAGTCCAAAGCTGGAGTATAAATCTCATATTTGGGCAGGAGCTCCCAAAACCCATTCGAATTTTTTACAGATAGAATTGTACAAACGTTACCATCGGGTCGTTACATTACATTATATACATTATACTACTCCGTGAACAGGGTGTCCGGTAAACAAAGGATAATCCTAAAACGTATAGCCCACCTTATGACTGCTCTAAAATCGGAAGTAAAGGGGTAAAAAGGGGTAAAAAGAGACTATCTCAAAGGGTACTTAAAATGTGTGCATTTTTTCGTTCAGTGTAATTTTTGCTTACTCACTTTACTTGTGAATACCACGACAACAAATGGATGAATTCCATCATTTTTTTGCAGTAATTTTCTACATTATCGTTGCTAAAACATATTACGACTTGAAATGCATTTTATCTATGGAGAGTGCAGAGCAATTGGGGGTGCAGCTATAACCCTGTACCCTTATTTGCCAACGACGTATTAAAAAAATACAAATTTCTTCCATTCTATCTTAGGCGGATGCAAACTCTCCAGTCGAGAGATTCTGTAACGTGGGTGAATTTTCGCCAACAAGTTTTAAGCAGATTACAAGAAAACCCGCAATTTTTCGACAAAAATTCAATGGAGCGATCAATCTACGTTTAAAACGGATGAATACTCCACTTGCACAACCTACATTCCTAGGCGGTTCAAAATTCTCATATTTTAATATTTTGAGAAAAGACAGATCGCAGTACCAATTTGAAATCAATTTTTGGATTGGGATTCTAAAGGGAACAATAATTGGTCCCTTCGAGCTGCCAGGAAACCTAAATGGCTAAAGCTATTAAGAGTTTCTGCAAAATACCTTGCCAAGCTTATTAGAGGAAATACCTGGAGAGCAACGCACAACATATTGGTTTCAAAATGATGGATGTCCTGCAGATTAGGCTGTGTCTGTGCGGGTATATCTAAATGGTACGTACCCAGGCAGATGAATAGGCCGCCGGACCTGAATCCACCAGATTTTTATTTGCGATTATAGGTACTATAAGGAAAGTTATGCATTCGTCGAAAAAAAAAGTTTTGAGATAACAATCAAAGATGACATTACGATGATAGCGAAGACGAAAAAAGATGGTCTAAAAATTCTGTCCGTCTGTATGTCTGTCTGTCAGTCAGTCTGTCAGTCTGTCTGTCTGTATGTATAGCCACCATATGACTGACATTTTTTTTTTAAATGTCTTAAAACGGTACTTTCCATAGGACAGCTGTTATTGAAATAACTGAGCTCAACTCAGGGCAGAATTAAGGGTATCATTTATTACGAGGTGCAGATTGTGTATCAGAATGGGTGGAATGCAATTTGAACATTTGCTTTGAAAATTTAAATAAAGAATAAAAACTAACAATTATTTATTTATTTATTTAATTTTATCCCTTAATTTACCAACGTTAGAACTTATAACTATTTATTTAAAATTTTAATACACTTAGTATTACCTATAATATAAAAACACAATATAATTACAATGATGTATTGAAAAAGCTTACTTTAAATTGTTTTGCTTTTAAAATTGTCGTTTATAGAAGTAATTAAATAATAATACTTATTGAAGACTGGTATCAATTGATTTAAAGGACTATTCATACCATAATTTGTTCTGCTGAATATCGGACATAAGGGCAACTGTCTTCTTATGCTAGTTAGACTGTAGCTAAAATTCAATTGACACAAAACTGATGGAGAATTTATTCATCCATTGATTAATTTAATAATGAAATAAAGCTGGAGATACTGTCTATGTTTCAACAGTGAGGGAAGCTTTATTAGCATGAGTCTATGATTATAACGAGGAAGTACCGATCTTTGTGACCTTCTCTAAATACCTTCAAGTCTGTTTATATGAAATGTATAGTATGGGGCCCATACTACGCAGCCGTGTTCAAGTACTGGCTTTACAAAAGATATGTAATGAAGTTTGAGGACATAGGGATCACCAATTATCCAATGTTAATGTTTTTGTTATTAAGTTATGATCCATTAAATTTTTCTTTTACAACTTTTTATTTGACACAATTTTTACAAAAAAAAACATAAAACAATTTAACTATTGATTCAAAATAGCTTTTAACGGCCTTTAGTCCACAAAATTTGCGTTTCATCGCGGCAATCTCACTTGGACTCATCAGTTGGTTAGTGAGCGGGTTACCAACAAAAAAGCAATGTGAACTATATCCAAAAAGATTAAAATTTTAATCATTAAAATTGGAAGATTTTGTCCTTGGCCAGACATGGTTAATAAGAAGGTGTTTTTTTTTTATAATTAACTTCTTATTAACTATGTCGGGCCAAGGACAAAATCTTCCAATTTTAATGATTAAAATTTTAATCTTATTGGATATAGTTCACATTGCTTTTTTGTCAAAAAATGCAAGTAAGTTGAACTGAATTAACAAAAAATTGCGTATTGGTAAGGCGCTCACTAACCAACTGATGAGTCCAAGTGAGATTGCCGGGATGAAACGCAAATTTTGTGGACTTAAGGCCGTTAAAAGCTATTTTGAATCAATAATTCAATAAGTCCAATTAAATATAATGCTAAGTCTTCTACTTGGCTGAGTAATTTCAGTAGTATATAGAATTGTATTATAAAAAAAAAAAACCTTCTTAAAGGTTATACCATTCTGAAATTTACATTTATGGCGTCAATTTTTTAATAGACATTTTTATTTTTTTAAATTCTAATTTACAAAAAAAGGCCAAGATCTATTTATATTATCTACCGATTCTGTTTTTACAATGATAGTGTAGAGAATTGGAATTCATCCATTTGTAGTCGTAGTATTCAAAAAAAAAATACACTGAACGAAAAAATTAACATATTTTGAGTACTCATTTTATTAACAGTTTCAGAGCAGTCAAAAGAAGGGCTATACGCCGGCCGTTTCAGGAGTATCCTTTGTTTACCGGACACCCTGTATATAAATCTACGAAGTAGTAAGTAGATAGACTGACGCACTGGCAACAAGACCATCGACTTAAAATTTACACACAACAGAGAAAGCCATAGAAAGAAAGAACAATATTGTGCCTACACATTTTTTTTGAGAGCGTGTCGTGTCGCGTTGTCGGTTTGAACATTTTTACCCACAACACTGTAAAGAAGTCTTACTTCAAAAATATTTAGCATAAGGTAAATGATTCTACAAAAAATTAAATAATTAATTAATCTTCTATATAAAGAGCAATCCAAATTATGTTTGTGCGCTATCTTCTATTTTTCGGCTCGATCGATTTGAATTAAGTTTCCAGGAGATCTTAGGATATATTTGGAAAGTGCATATAAGAAATCTGTTTGCCGTCCGAAGTCTAGTACCCGAGTTATGACCAAAAATGTCACTCACCTGTTTGGTATTGCTTTATTAGTATAAATAATATGTTTTGTTTTGTATACACGTTGCCTCGTGTATGCACCCAACTACAGTATTTGATTCCCATTAAATGGATTTTGATATTTTATTTTGTTGGTTCTCGAGAATGTTCCATGGATTTTTTGGACGACTTAAAGGTGGAAAATTCGTTGTGAAGCTTGAAAAATTGTGTCAATTGTGAAATTCATTGTGATAGAAGACGTTGTGCGTGCATCTTTGGTGGAGAAGTTTCTGAGATATATAAATAGAAGAAAACGCAAAAAATATATATATATTATTTTTGTTTTTGATTTAGTGGACTGTGTGGATTTAAGTCAAATTGAAATATTTTATGACCTTTACTCCAAAATGCGTTTCGTCCTGACACGATAGTTGGGCATATCAGTTAGATGGTATCGTGTCCTTCTAAGACGCACTATTTGATATTATTTTGACCAAATTCCACTAGAAAAATATAATTTGCAGTATGTGTGTGCTGCAAATTTTATTAGAGTCGGTAGTAATCGACCAAAAAATAGTGCGTCTTAGAAGGACACGATAGCATCTAACTGATGAGCCCAACTATCGTGTCCGGGCGAAACGCATTTTGGACTAAAGGTCATAAAATATTTCAATTTGATTTATGAGATGTATATTAGATGACGCTGTGCTGCGATTAATGCCACAACCTGATTGATGGCGTTATACATTGACTTAGGCCTTGGCCACGCAATGAATGGCAAGCGGTAAGGCAGCAAGGCGGCAGAGCGACAAGATTAAGCGTCGGCGGGCCATTTAGTAAGCGGAAAATCCTGAGCGGCTGAGATGTTAGTTGTGAAAATGCCATTGTTAGATACTGTTCGCGATAATATTTTACATGAAAGTCGCCTTAAAATTGGGAAAATTATTTTACGTTCACAAAAAAATAAAATGCCCGATTAGATCGCACGTACTTTATCTTATGTGCGGTCACATCGTCAGCACCAGATACTTAGTGGAAACGGTTTAATATATTTTTAAGTCGCTTTTTACCCAGTTTTTTTAAATACACAATTTCTTTAATTTAAAAAAATGGTGTCGCAATTTAATGTATTTAATAATGTAATCTTAAAAATACAATTCTGAAAAAAAATCCTCATCCACTTTCGAAGTATTGAATTTAAAATTTTTTTTTCAAAAATCCAACAAAATATT
Source organism: Philhelius pedissequus (assembly GCA_910595825.1). Taxonomy (NCBI): domain Eukaryota; kingdom Metazoa; phylum Arthropoda; class Insecta; order Diptera; family Syrphidae; genus Philhelius; species Philhelius pedissequus. Next base: position 90,466,419 of record OU343161.1, read on the forward strand.
TTTCGAAAATGTTGGTATGCAATAAGAATTCGAAAGATCTCCTTTATAAAAAAAATTTGAGTCGAAAATTAAAAAAATAATTGTTGTCAGGCAGGTACCGTTGATAACAAAATATTTTTAAAAAAATTAGACGAAAATGAAGAATATGTCAGATTTTTTTTTTATCAAAATTGTTAGAGCCATTTTCAAAATAATGGTGGAAAACAAATTGTATGGTTGTGTAGCAGGGACCGTTAGTTTTGGGGCTAAAAAGCCATTCAAAAATATATTTAAGATAGTCACCTAAAACGCTTAGGTAAATGCCAAGTATGAAGAAAATCGCTTCACCCGTTTAAGCTGTAGCTCGCTGTACAGACAGACAGAGAGACAAAATTGCGGGACCCACTGTTTTGGTGTTCTCCCTAATCGTAATGTCAAGTTTAATTTAAATCTCGAGTTCAATTTTTTTCTAAATGCAAAACTTGCCCTATAGTACCTACGAGTATATCGCAAATAAAAAGGCTTCGTCTTCATCCAATTAACCGAAAAAGAGGAAGTTATGGCGCATTTCATAATTTTGTATATAATAACCTCCGTAAATATGAGGATCTCTTCAGTCAGTACTTACGAATGTCAAGGATTTTATTTTTAAAATCTGTAAGCCTGTCCTGATACATGCAGGACGGATTTGGACAGCTAAAATTTAAATGTTCGTGCTGATTTTTGCCAAAATTATGCCTTGCCGCTCAGCATTACACTAAAATAATAGAACAAATTCGAAATCTGAGCGGCGACACTCTGCCGCTAAGAAATGACGCAATTTGGCCACGCAGTTATTGAGCGGCAACAACAATTGCGTGGCCACCTCCATATAACTTCATGTGTTTTAATTTTTGTTTTGCCACTTTCCATTTTGCCGCTTTGTTGCTAGCAACTCATTGCGTTAGGCTGTGCGCGATTTGACAGGTGTCCTTTTTAAATTATAATTTTATATTCAGAAAATGTGCTATTTTTCTTGCTGAGTTTTGCGTATTATTACACTGATTCCGATCTAACCTTGGACGACGCGACGTACCTACAAGTCTTTCAATAATAATTAATCAAAATGTCCATGATAATCAAACGCAAGAGGTATGTGCAAAAGAAATAAATGTGCCCATATTGCACAGCTTCAAACTGCACAATCACCACCACAAATTTGACAAAAAGTTATTAGAAGAAGAAAAGTGGTAAATGTAGACTTCAATAGCGCTGCTTTGCAATACGATTCCGCATTCGCAAATATTGTCTCGATGCTCCCGGTGTGGCATGCAATACATTCGGCATTTAGTTGCTTCTAGCAACAATGCGGTCAAGATCTCTTTCGTTGCCTATTGCATCCTATGGCATCTATGGCATTGCTGCTAAACTGTTTGAAGGCAGTCGAATTGCACATTCTTCTTTGAAGCTATCGATGAATTTTCTCACGGTTGACAAGCCAATAACGTGTACAATGACCAAGAATTCGGTGACAGGAAATTGATGAGAGAATGCAATGTCATAATTTGCGATAAATGCCCGGTGGCGCATAAACGAGCTTTGGAGGCAGTTGACCTAACAATGAATGATTTACAAGGTGATTTGTCGGATATTGCTCAGCGGAGATTTTCGTCAAACGCTGCCCGTCATCCCGGAATCTACTGCTGTCGGTGAATTTAATGCATGCTTGAAATCGTCGTGTTTGTGCCAGCAAGTCAAGAAGAAGAGTATGAGAGTCGCATTACAGAACGACCCATCTGCTGCTGAATTCTCAAGACAACTGCTGGCGCTTGGCAATGGCCAAATATATAAACTAATGTTCATATCTCGACTGGATTAATATCATTCCCGCCAAATTTTTGCGAGTTGACAACGTCGAAGGAGAAACTCATTACAAAAGTAAAGTGTTACCCGGAATTGCAAAAAAGTATAAAAATTTCGATTGGATTTGTGTGTCAATAGCTTGGTAAACGGGCTTTGCTCTTTGTTTTTGCGCCGGAGAACAAATCGAAAACATTGTTTATCATATCACTCTCTCCTTATTTTTATTCCATTTTAATAAATCACATTGAAATTTGAACTATCTGTGTTTTATTTTAGCTCTGCAGTTCATTTGAAGTCGTTAAATTTGGGCGAGACGAAGTTCGCCTGTCCCGCTAGTTCTAAATAAAAAACATTATTTTAGAAACAGATTTTCCAATAAATAGAAATCAAGTATTTGAAAATTTTATAAGTTATAAAAAAATTTCCAGTTCATACATAAAAGTTTGAAATTCAGTTCCTTTGTAACAAAACAAATGACAAGATATGAATTTTCTCTTTGTAAATTATTCCATCAAACAGATACACAATCCTGGATTCTTTTAACTTATCACCGTTATGCATATTTAAGTTCCCTAAGAAGGAACATTACTGGTATGTCTATATTATTTTTTTCCAACCCCTGCGGATGACATCCGTCATATGGATATCCTCACTCAGAGATCCAAAATTCTTAATATGATAAATATACCCATTTCAAGGGCGGTTACGTACTCAAAGACCTACAAAAAAATGTCAAAATGTCCAAAAAAAAACGCGTTTTCGGTGGAGAAACATAAAAGTCTATCTGTCGTAAAGTGTAACCATAACTAAGGTCGAGGACGTTGGTATTTGATTAGAATGTTTTTCCCTAACATTACTGCCATTTCCTTGATATGTTGCTGGTAGAACATCATATTATCATCTTCCACCACCACTTTAAGTAACATTAGCCTTGTTGCCTTTTATACACATAGTTAAAGCAGCTTGAAGTTGTTTGTTTATCTAATTTATCTGAAGTTTAAAAATAAATAAATTTGGTGGCGCGACAGCTTGTGAAAACTAGGGACTAGATTACCCCATTTCTCCTTCTAGCTACAGGATAAAAGGTAGGTCCTTACAAATATTTCCTAAAAGTCACTTTATAAAGAAAATCGGCGCTTGTTGCTTCTTCGTAAGGGCCAGAAGCCCTCAAAAAGCATTAATATGCTGTTTGGCAGAGTAATCATAAAAATGATTTTCGATGATGCTCAAGCACCAACCTTGGAATAGCGGCGATAAAACTAATTGCTAAGGGATTCGACTGGACTGGGTTCATTAAGTCTGATTGTATTTATACTCTTCATGGTTTTCATATAATTGACTGTTGGCCTAAAGGATTTATTGAATATACAGAAATACTCACAAAGGTAATGCTTGTTGGTTTTTCGCAGACAGCATTGTATTACTCGCAGGCACTTGTAGCTGTTCTTGGTAGTCGCTTTAAATATTGATTAATCCACTTCATGAATATTTCAAATTCAAAGTGTGTTGTGTTATTTTTGATGTGCAAAGCCCTAGGCGATGATTCTAAAGAATATATACCTATAGAAAACGCAAAATTTCTAAAACGAAAAATGTTAACTCTATGGAGATTAATTTGAGAAAAACACTCAAATAATATTTTCTTGAATCGAAAATGAATAAAGTCTAAACTTGTCGATACACCATTTATGCGTTTTAATATTAAATGTTTTGATGTTCACTGTTGCTCACAGGACGAGAACCAATAACAAGATATTTGAATCAATTATGTATATTTTACGCAGCGGAGCCTTAAAGAAAAATAACTTAACTAATTTGAGCATGAGGTGGTTGAACAGCACTTTCACTTGCGATATACAGGGTGGCCCATGAATCGTGCTACAATAAGAAATTTAAATAACTTTTATTCTAATCGATGTATTTCATTAATTTTATTTTATTGGCTTAAAAATTAAATTTTATTTTAAATAACTAATGGTTTATAAAGATGATAGACCGCAAATGACCTCCACGCTCATCCACGCATATGCGGCACCTGATCAGAAAATTGTTCATTGCGGCCTGTTGGGTTGAAATTGGGATCGCCTCAATTATTGTCTTAATGGACTGCTTCAATTCAGTCAAATTCCTGGGTTTCCTTGTGTACACTTCCTTCTTGATATAACCATACGTCTGGCGCAGTCAGGTCAGGTGACCTTGGAGGCCAGCGGAAAGTGCAGTTTCTGGATATCAATTTGTTTGGGAATTTTCGTTGGAGCTACGTGTGCACTTGCTCCATCTTGTTGAGACCAAATCCTGCTGAAAGGGATACGTCTTCGGCGAAGTTCTGGGTAAAAGAACTTCTTCAACATCATTAAATAACGGTCCCCATTGACAGTTTGTGTTACACCGTTTTCTTCAAAGAAGTATGGCCCGACAATACACCTTGATGAAACTGCTCACCACACACTCACTCGTTCTGGGTGCAGTTCCGTCTCATGGAGCATTTCTGGATTAGATTCACTCCATATACGGCAATTTTGCTTGTTAACATTGCCGTTTAAGTCAAAATGGGCCTGATCAGACATGAACAAACAATTTATCAATGTATTGTCTTCTTCGGCCATTGCAATCATTTTTCGGCAAAATTCCAGGTGAACAGACAAATCCTGAGGGTTTAACTTGCTTGTAATTTGGACTTTGTACGGAAACAAGTTTAAGTCATCATGAAGTATCCGTTGTAATGACCGTCTGCTAACTTCAATTTGGCCCGATAAGTTTCAAGTAGAAACACTTGGATTTGCCTGTATTGCCGATGCAACAGCCACGATTGTATCCTGAACAAGAACATTTGGATCTCGATGATACGGTCTTCGCTTGATGCTTCCAGATTCGGCAAACATGTTCACCAGCCTCATAATGGTCCATCTACTCGGGGGAGTACCGCCAAACTCCAGCCTAAATTCCCTTTGGACGGAAATGACGGACTGAAAAGAATGGTATCGCTGCAATATCCAAATCCTTTTTTCAGTATCCCAAGCATTCATTTTGATAAATCTAAATAGTAGCCTTTAAAATAAAAAAAAATAAGCCGATTAGTCACACTTAAAAAAAGTTATTACGTTTTATTTTTGTACCACGATTCGTGAGCCACCCTGTATGTATATACTCGTAGCTACTATAAAGCAAGTCTATACGCTGATAGCGCTGATGAAAAAAGTGGGTCTGAAAATTCTGTCTTTCTGCATCTTAAGAGTATATGGATGTATTTTCTTTAAGCTTATGGTATATAGGTATTGGTTTTTCGGTAGTATGACCAAATTTTCTGTGCATTTTTTTTAAGACCAAACACAGCGGTAGGGTCGAATTAATCCAATAGACATTTTCGAAGTTTTGAGAATAATCCGGAGAAGGTAACTTTTTAGCATCATTTTTCTAAACATCTAGCTCTAAGGAGAAGTACGCCCTCCTCGAATTTTTTTAAAGAAAAAATGAACAATGATTTTTTTGCATCAAGTGATTTTAAATTTAATGGAAAATTTCGCGTTTGCAAAAGTAACCGATATTTTGATAATAATCGGTCACATACTTGCATACATAAATAATATTGTAGATCAATTCAGTCTTTTGAGTACGTTAGAAAAAATTTCTCAGAATATAATAATGACAAAATTATCACAAAATTATTTGTCATAGTCTGACAGTGACAAAATTGTCAAGACCAAATTGTTATCATTGTCTTTAACTGACAATTTTGTCATCTGTCAATACGATATACAACGAAAACTTGTCAGATAGGTGCGACAAATTGGCAGAATTGAAATTTGTTAATGTTTATGAAATAGGCCGTAATTGAGACTTTTGTTAGTCTCGTCTCGGTCTGGTCAAAGTCAAAAAATGTCATGCCTTCTCGGTCTCGCCTAACCGTTTCGTTCTGGGTCTCACCTCTTTCTCGTGAAAATTTGCATGTGCAGTCTCGTCTCGGTATTGGTCTTGGTTGAAAAATTTAGGATTTTCTGATGTAAAATTTGTAGAGGTTTTTTCATCCATTTAAACCGGAGCCATCCTTCAATTGATTTTGACAATAAATAATGACTTGACAGCTAGGCAATAAATTGTATTTTGACGTTTCAATAATATTTTTTCCAAGGGTCACCTGAAACTATTAAAGTCACCTTTTTCCGGAGGGGGAGACAGAGTGTTAAAAATGAGCGATTTCTATTCCAATATCCGAGTAAAACCATAAACCATGTGCATAATTTGCTTTGATTATCTTAACGCGCAAAGAATATTTCGCAAAAAAAAAACTTGTGAATATTATAAAAAATTGAACATGAATACAAAAACAGAATTAAATAAAAAAATATTTCTTCTATCGAAAACCGAAACCAAATCACTGAGACCGCCGAAATCAGCAAGACAAGTCTCAGTCTCGTTGCCAGCCTTAAATTTTGTAAGCTTTTTAAGTGATAACTTTTTATGGGAGAGTAAACTGATTCGTTACGTAACGCATAACGCACTATCAGCTAAAAGAATTTTATCTTTTTAAGGAGTGGACCTAGAAATCTGAAATTTTCAGGAATGATAGTGTATTATTGCGATGAATGTTTGGTAAAATAAAATGCACGACTGGATCGCACGTACTTGTTCTTATGTTCGATTATATTATATACAAAATATTCTAAATAGAAACGGCTATATGTATTTTTAATTTCACCCATTTTCGAAATATTGAATTTTTATTTATTTATTTAATTATTATTCATCAGACACAGCTCTTATAGATTACATACGAAAATAATTAACAACAAAGTAGTATAATAAAGAATTAAGTACTAGCCACTGTAATTAAGACTTAATAATAAACTTTTTTAAAAACAGTCTCTACTTAAGTATAGATTAAAATCAATAACATTACATATAGAATTAGCTTATCTTAAACAGCGAGTTAAGGGCTCATTGGTTCCATAGTTTACCCTACGAAAAGGTACACAAAATAAACGATTACTTCGTAAGCCACGTCTGGGAACATGAAACCCAATCAGCGAAAGCAAATAAGTGCAATTGATTTTATAATTAATTAAATCTCTTACAAACATGACATCAAGATAAATACGGCGTGATTGCAAGGTTTGAATGCCTAATAACAAACACCTCGTTTTATTTGATGGCATATCAACATTCCATGGTAAGATCCGAATTGCAGCTCTTTTTTTTTTACGGATGCGCGCACTAAAGGGGTTTTGACTACCCTTAAAACGAACAAGCACAGTGGGAGTCTTAGGAAAGTAGGGAAGGATGCAAGAGGAGATACCGATGCACATTGGTTTTGAATTTCTGAATATCAAAATGGGAGGGGAAAATAGAGCCGGGTAAAGTACTCCACATTCGCGTTGTACGGCTAAAGAAAGATTCTCTGTACTTAACAGTTCGACCGAAGTTGGGTTCGAGGGTAAACTGATGAGCATTCCTAGAAGCGCGAGTATTACGGTTGAAAAGTTTAAGGGGAGGAATGCAACTGGCTATTTCGCACGAACATTGTTTATAAAAATAAAAGTGAGATACATATAACATTTCGACGATGTTCTAGAGATGTAAATGTTTCCACTATAGTTCTATCGCCAATTATTCTTAGAGCTCTATTTTGAATTCTATCCAAAAGATTCAAATGAGTTTTGGGAGCTCCTGCCCAAATATGCGAGTTATACTCCAGCTTTGGACAAATGAAGGCCTTATAGATTACAGCCAGATCAGACGGGGAGAAGAATTTCTATTTTGAATTCTATCCAAAAGATTCAAATGAGTTTTGGGAGCTCCTGCCCAAATATGCGAGTTATACTCCAGCTTTGGACAAATGAAGGCCTTATAGATTACAGCCAGATCAGACGGGGAGAAGAATTTCTTGCACCTTCGAAGAAGTGCAAGTGCCGCTTATGAATAGCAGCATGGGGGATGGGTTCTGCTTTAACGACAGAAGACAGCACTGAGTTTTTGAAGAATTAAATTCTACGCGGTTTTTAATTCCCCATTGGACAATGCTGTCAAGATCACAATTTAATGAGCTTATCATACGCTGTTCCAGTTGCACATCCGAAAAACAAGGAGGTGCATCTAAAAACGAATATGAAAAGCTGAGAGTACTATCGTTAACAAAATAATTAAGTGGATTAGAAGTTCCAGATAAGAGATCATTAGTAAAAATGAGAAAGAGGTTCGGAGACAATACGGATCCCTGGGGCACACCAGCATTTATTTTTTGGATACCAGACTTGAAACCGTCCAATACAACTTGTATTGAACGGTCCGAAAGGTAATTTCTAATCCAACGAAGAAGAGATTCATCGATACCAAATGCACGCATTTTCGATAAGAGAGCTTGATGCCAAACTCTATCAAATGCTTTTGAAATAGCAAGCGCAATAATCTTACTTTCTCCAAAGCGATGTAAAGATTTGTGCCACTGTTCGCTGAGATATACCATCAGATCACCAGTGAACCTATTGCTACGAAAGCCATACTGCCGGTCACTAAGGAGCTTTCGTTTTTCAAGACATTTTTTGAGCTGATAATTAATCAGCGTTTCTATTACCTTGGAAAGAAGGGACGTAAGTGCAATTGGACGGTAATTAGAGGGTGAAGAAGATGCGCCTTTTTTAGGGACAGGCTGGACGAATTCTGTTTTCCATCCACTCAGAAAGAGACCTGTATAGTGGGACAGACAGAAAAGCTTACCCAGTGGTTTTGCCAGCGTTGAAGATCACCTCTTCAAAACGATGGGAGGGATACTATCCAGGCCAGCGGATTTATGTATATCAATGGTATCTAAGGACTCTAGCAACTGCACGAGTGCGAAAGAAGATTCGTCCCATAAAATCGTTTACGGTCGCAAGTACTGGAGGACTCATAACACTTTCTGACAGCGTCGAATTAACAGCGAACTGCGCTGCAAGCAAATTGGCTTTTTCACGAGAACTGACAAAAGGGGTGTCATTAAAGACGAGCGTTGGAACCGAAGAAGAAGTTGAATTTCGAATAGTTTTTACAAATCACCAACAATTCTTGTTACCTTTGGGACATTGTAGTATTTTTTGCCTTAATTGTTGGTCATAAAAAAATTTATTTCTACGAATGTGAACGTTGCAAGTCTTTCTAGATTGTTGAAACTTTTTCCGGTTTTCCTCAGTGGGGTTCGCTTTATAATTCCGGAATCTGACTTCTCTAACCCTAATAACCTCTTTACAGCTTGAATCAAACCATGTATTTTCTTTCGGTTTGATAGATTTCACCCTATTCGAAATAAAATTTCGCATTCCGTTAAGGATTAAATTTGTTATCATATCTGCGCAGGAATCTATGTCACCACCGAGGAAGCATAATGAGCAGTTAAAGTTTCTGAAGAAATTATTGAGACCGTCCCAGTTGGCTTTCCAATATTGCCAAACGGTTCTCATAGGTAGTTTTTCTTTAACTGAGTGTTGTTGGCATGAGAAATTTGCAGATATGACACAATGGTCTGATGTGCCTAGAGGCAATAATACATTTAGCGTGTATTTATTAGGGTCAGAGGTAAGGAACAAGTCTAGAGTGTTTGCGGTTTGACCTGCAACGTCAGGTATTCGAGTTGGCTCGTCAACAATCTGAGTCAGTTGGTTTAACTCAGCAAAGACCTCAACATACCTTCCTTCGGGTGTTGTCTGGCTCGAAAGCGGAGCCAACTAGAATTGTGTATATTGAAATCGCCCGCAATGACGATTTCAGTGTGAGGATAATGGGAAACAATTCTTTGAATGGAGTCGGACAAAGCATCAAATTCGTTAAAAGTTGAAACTGTCCAAATTTGGGATCCGATTAATAAAACATGTGTGTATGATGTGCTTACTTACCGTGAATTTTAACCACATGAAATTAAAACTTGTGTTTGAGCACACGGCATATTGTGGTTGGAGTTGGTACGCTACATCATTTCTTACGTATAGGGCTAGACCATGGTGGGAAAAGAATAATGGCACTAAGTTTTACCCAAACAGGCGAAATTCCGAATGATCAGAGTTTTCACCCATCTGGGTCTCACTCAGTGCCAAAACAGCTGGCCTGTTTTTAACAGGGTCGACATACGTGGCACAAAAATTTTTCCTAAGCCCGCGAATATTGGTATAATCGACTCTAAAACTAACAACCATTTAAACATTTAAAAACAAATAAAACTCAAGTCAGACAATTAACTATAATGAATGTTTGATCTATATTCCAATTTGAACTTTTCAATAAAAAATTGTCACTAGTGTTATGCCTTAGTGACAATTTATATTGATCCGCCCCTGGTTAAATAGAAAAAAACAAACAGTAATCCATCTGACGTTATACTAACCTAATCATTGCATGCACTGTGTGATAAGCTTCACACATTACCTACAATGATCAAGCTAATACAACTGCAAGAAGTGACAAGGAAAAGGAGGAGGAAATATTTACCGCACGTTATGCTTATTTGAGTTGTTTTATTTTTTGGTTATTATGTACGAGTATGTTATAAACGGTGATTTTTTAAGAGCTTGGTTTTTAAAAATTCAAAAAAACACAGAAACTTGTAAAAAGTGAATGACATTTTTAATTGGATCGATAAATCAATTTCTGCCATTTAATTTTTAAAAATAATTTCACTTAAATGTTGCCCGCGACTACACTTCAGGTGGTCCATTCTGAAGGTCCAATTTTGGCAAACTTTTTCACACATTTCGGCCGGAATCTCACCAATGACGCGTTCAATGTTGGCTTCCAAGGAATCGTGTTTGGCTTATCCCCATAGACAATAAACTTAACATAGCCCCACAAAAAATAGTCTAACGGGGTCAAATCACATGATCTTGGTGGCCAATTGACTGCTCCAAAACGTGAGATCAACTGCTCACCAAATTCGCCTCTCAATTGATGCATGGTTTCGCGTGCAGTGTGGCATGTGGCACCGTCCTGTTGGAACCACATATCGACCGAGTTCAATTCTTGCATTTTCGGCAAAAAAAATCTGTTATCATCGAACGGTACCTTTCTCCATTGACCGTAACCCTGCGGCCTTCATTGTCCTTGAAGAAGTACGGCCCAATGATGCCGCCTGCCCATAAGCCGCACCAAACAGTGCATTTTTCGGGATGCTTTGGTAGCTGCTGAATTGCCTCTGGCTGCTCTTCACTCCGAATACGGCAATTCTGCTTATTCACGTATCCATTTATCCAAAAATGAGCCTCGTCGCTGAAACGGACGTAGCTTGCGAAACACATTTTCCACAGAGCACGAATTTTGATAATAAATTTCAATAATTTGCAAACGTTGTTCAGGCGTAAGTCTATTCATGATGAAATGGCAAGCAATACTGAATCGAAATGTCAAATGTTCGTGGAATTTGTCATGTGTGATCTGTCAAAAATATAAACGTCAAAAACCAAGTAGCAAAAAAATCACCCTATGAGTGTACTATTGTATTTGAACACTGAATTATTATTATGGGTAGGGCGCGTCGTTATTGTTCTTGATCTTATTATTGGTATGTTATTTAATTTGTATTTGATTTTGTGGTTGAGGCAGAATGGGCTTTTATTTTTTAGTTTATTTTATGATTTTGGGGGTTTTGTAGGAATAAAATAAAATACAGGCATCACAACACAAGATAGTTTTTTCTTTTTTTTCTATTTTTTCACTTTATCGATCACTTTCGCGCATCGACCGGCAGCCGATATGGTATGCTGATCTGGTAAAGCATTTCTGTATTCTTTCAATTCGCACTGAATGTACAGCATACATAGGATTCCAGATGGAAGAACAATATTCTAAGATTGATCGTACATAGAAAAAATATAAAAATCTTAGAGTAAAAGGATCTGATAAGTCTTTAGCATTTCTAGAAATAAATCCAAGCATTGAGCTTGCCTTAGAAATGATGTAGTCAATGTGGTTAGAAAATGTGAATTTTAAATCAAAGACCAAACCCAAATCTTTTTTTTCAGTATCTTTGGATAGAGACAATCCATGAATGTCATATGAAAACAATATCGGTGATGCACCACGATAGACAATTATAATGACAACTAGAAACATTCAAATGCAGATCGTTATTAGTACACCAAACAGATAAGATTTGAAGATCCTTTTGCAAGTTTATGCAATCCGAAATAGATTTTATACTTTTGAATAATTTAAGATCGTCAGCGTACATTAAACAAAGACTATTAATAAAAACACTGGTAATATCAATGATAAATAAGAGAAAGAGAAGAGGTCCTAAATGACTTCCTTGTGGAACCCGGGAAGTTACAACAACAGTGTTCTAAATAAAGTTGTTAATTCGAAAATGTTGAATTCTACCAGTAAGGTGTGATACGAACCACTTTAGAGAAATCCGTGTAAATTACATCACATTGATACCCCTCTTCAAGAGTTCCCAATACATAATTACTAAAACTCGTAAGATTGGTCAAGGTTGATCTGCCACCGATAAACTCATGTTGAAAAAGGGAGATTATTTCTTTCACTAAGGAAACAAGCTTATTATAAACGATTTTTTTTTCAAATAATTAAGGAATTGCAGATATTTTGCAAATGGGACGATCGTTTAAAAAAACATTTTTTTTCCAAACAATCCAAAAAACTAGTTTTCGAAAATTTTTAAATAAATTTTTATTTAGAATTCGATAGACATCCTGCACAATAATTTTGATAGAAATCCGTTGAGCCGTTTCTAAGAAAGTTGAAAATCAATAAAGTGGTTGTATGGCAGGTACCGGTAATAACAGAATATTTTTTTTTGTAAAATTTGCCAAAATGTAGATCATAACCAAACTAGTACGCACACTAATTTTTATTAAAATCGATGGAGCCGATTTCGGGATAATTAAGATGGTAGAAAAATTTGTATGGCAAGTACCGTTATTTTTGGAGCTAAAACAACAATTAAAAAATCTGTTTTGGATAATCACCTAAAACACTTAAATACCGAGTTTCAAGAAAATCGCTTCAGCCGTTTAGGCTGTAGAGAGTTGTACAGACAGACAGACGGAATTGTCTGACCTACTTTTTTGGTGTTCTCCATCATCGTAATGTCAAGTTTGATTAAAAACTCGAGTTCGATTTTTTTCAAATGCAAAACTTGTCTTATACAGTATCTATATCGTCAGTGAATATTGGATTCCTAGAATGTCAATACCCGTAAGAAAACTGTAATATTGAGAAGATATATCAGTCAATTACTTTTGATTTGTTCCATGAATAAATTTGGTTTTCCTTTAATTACAATATGACAATTATTTTGATCAAGCATTAGTCTATTGGCTATACAAGCTTGGCAATCCTAATTTCAAAACAGGAGAAAAACATTCAAAATTGTCAGCTTAATTCGACTCCTATCATCGATGATCAATGTAGAAGAACAGTTATGTTTGAAAATTCATTAAAAATAAAAGATGTGGTGGCTGTTTTGAGCTTATATCGTCAGTTCGTTTATTCCAAACTTTAAGGTTAATGTCTTAAAATGGAGGTAAGACTTAGGGCTATATGCTGGTATAAATAAATAACAAGGATGTGTCCTACAATATATTATCTTAGAGGGGGGTTAAAAGAACTTGCATATATGTTGTACATATATACACATGTGTACATAATAATCTGGCCACCTCTTCTCTTATCTATGCACGTTATATCCTCTTGTACCGTTGGGATTAACTTGAGGGCAAGCTTTGCATTTGGACAAAAAATCATTCTCGAGATTTTAATCAATCTTGACATTACGATGATTTAGAATAACTGATAGATGGAAGCGTTTTTCCACTAATTGCTAAAAGTGAATTAAGACCGATTGAAAGAAAATACTGTACGCTTTGAATGTATAACAAGAAGTAAGGTTTTATTGTTCTGTCTAGTTCATCATCAGGTTTGTTCTATGTTTTTGCTATGTAAAATACATTTTTTGTAGGTAAAAAAGATGGCTCGCCCTAACATCGTGGCGCCCCAACATTCCACCCCCTTTGAAAGGACTCTCCTTTCAAGCAGGAAGTAGAGCTAGTTTTCTGTCGCAGTAAGAGTATAACGATGGAGACGGAAACGAAGTAGAAGTGTGAAAAGCTCATCTTGAATGGTCGGTCCAACCATGAGAATTTGATTTAAGGATACCTGTGACGAAGTACAGCAGGAGGCGTCAAAAACGACCCTAAGCTTAGTAGATGTACTACTTGGCTTTATCACGCATTGATGTGGAATATAATAATGAGATTCCTGCATATTTTGGTCTTCAACTAATGACATGTGCCCAAGTTCCTCATATTCTTTCAAAAAACGGGAATATTCAACCTTAACCAACGACTGTTTTTCTAGCCTACGCTTCAGAGACAGAAAACGTTTGTAAGCTATATCAAAAGAAGCTCCTAAGCAGCCGGGATCCTTCTTGAAAGGGAGTTGAACAGACAGACGACCACTTGGAAGAACTTCAACTGTTTCCAAAAAATGAGCTTCGCAAGCTTCTTGCTCCTCTGTCCATTTTTGTTTAAAACAGCTTAACTCCTCCAGTTCCCAAAATTTTTCAACATATGAATGCAGCAACTCATCTTGATCCTGTGTTGAATTTAAACAGAGATGCCTTGCCATGTTTACTGTTGTAGTACACTTAACCGACACGATCCATCCGAGTTTGGTCTTCTGCAATGTTGGTAGCCCAGATCCCAGTTTGATTTGTCCCACTGACAATACATCAAAAAAGACTTCTGCACCTAACAAAAGGTCAATATCTGATGGTTGACTGAATAAATCATCCGCTAATTCAATATTAGAAGGGATATTCCAATTTGAGATCTCAATTTCCACATCTGGTTGATGACCGATGATATGTTGCGTTACCAAAAACTATAAGGACATCTCGACGTTTTTAAATCTCGACCTTATGAGAGTTTACGTTTGAAAATTAAATTGAGTTTGAGCAGTTCCTACTCCCATTATCTGAATATATTTCTTCGTTTTTCGAAGATTCAAAATTCGAGCAAAATCTTCGCTTATCAGATTGATTTGTGACCCTGAATCGAGAAGAGCCCTTCCCAAATGAAAGCTTCCTGAAGAGTCATGAGCAAGAACTAAAGCAGTAGCTAAAATGACTTGGCTTGTATTCTTAATTTTAGCTGGTTGTAATGCAGTATTAACAACCGCGGACGATGTACTCGAACCCTTTTCCTCGATGGCTTCTTGTTTTCGATGAAGTAGTGTATGTTGCGGCTTTTTGCATATTTTGCAATTAAAGCTGGATGTGCATTTCGACCTTATGTGACCTTTTGCTAAACAATTGGTGCAAAGGTTGAGCTTTTTGGCTGTAGAAAACCTCTCCGAAACTGAGAGCTTAAGCTAGGACAATTGACAATGAAATGTTCGCTGTCCGTGCAAAACACACAATGCTTTTATGAAATAGTTAGCGAATTTTGCTGTTTTGATGTGAATCTTTAGAACTTTTCCTTATTGAAAGGTTTTTGAGCTGAATTTGAAGTCTCTACACGATTTGAGGTAACATGTTTGCTTGTAAGAGCTTCAAGGTATTGACAACGTTTGCCTATCATCTTGGCACAATCATCCCATTTTAGAAGTTTAGAGTAATCCAATTGTTCATCCCATTTTTCCTGGGTTTCGTTGTCTACCTTGGACATAGCTATATAAATTATGATAGCATTACAAATGTCTTCATCTTTTCCTAAAGATGAAAGTGAACTGTAGATCGCCGATATACTATTCACAACGTTGCGAAGTTGAGGGGCTGACGGTTTTGAACACTTTGGAAGTTCAAATAAGTTTGAAATATTTTTGAGAAATATTAGGGTGTTATTGTCATATCTCTCATTTAACTTTTCCAATGCCTTAGAATAATTTTCTTCGGTTATATGAAAAGATGAAAGGGTCCCAAGAGCTTGGTCCGAAAGACAAGATAACAGATGATTAAACTTTTCAATCTTGCTCAAGGAAGGATCAGAATTCACTAAATTATCGAAAACTCTGATAAATTTTTTGTATTCTGAATACTTTCCGCTAAAACGGGGTAAAGAAAGATGTGGCAAACGACTGGTGGTAGATGCAGGAAAGGCAAAGGTGGATTCAAACATGCTACCTTGCCTACCTGTTCCCAAGAGTGAAACAATTTTTGATTTAGTTGCAATATACAGCTCCTCCAATTCACCACTTGCAGTATCTGTTGGTTGTAAACGTTCTATTTGAGATTGGTACGATAAAACCTGCTTAAAATAAGACTCCAAAATTCCTAATCTGCATTCCAACTCTGTTGAATTAGCACTAGTTAACTTATCGACCAATGTTTTTATTCGAGTAATGTTTCCTTTACTTGAAGCACGAAGTGTCTTTAATTCATCAATTGTTATTGTTTCCTTTGGCATTTTAGATGTTTTTGCGTTAGCCATAAAAACAATTGTCTAAGTCCAATAACCTCTCCAAAAACTCCAAAAAGAATCTGGACTAGAAAAGCAGGAAGTCTAATCGAAAACCTATCAACACCTAACACTTCGAAATAATAAAGTAGGTATTCAAAAGCAGGAACAACAACTATTATCAACAGCAACGACGAATTCACCACCAAAGCAGAAATCCTACAGCCGCAATTGTATTTACAGCAACAACAATTCTCCGAAAACAGCCAAAACTCCCACGGTGAATCAATTTACAAATAATAATTATTATTATATAGTAAAACCAACGAGTATAATTATGAAAAGCTCAAGTACTTAGATGAATTTATTTTTGGAGAAATTCAATGATTGCAGCAACTTTAAATCTCTAATCCGAAAATCCCTTATTAAAAACAAAGATGACTAAACAGACAGCCATCAATAATAAATCCAGCATACAAATGAAAGTCCAATTATGTTTTTATACAAATGTAGATTATAGAAATAAGCGTAGATAAGAAGCACTGACGGCGAAGTTCTGTGTGGGCAGTTGTTGATTACAATCCACTTCTAGTGTAGAAAAAAGCTTTTTGTGGATCTATGTTGCAATCATACAGAATGAGTTATGTATGCTATGGAATACAAATATGGTATGGTGTGACTCAAACTGTATAACGATCGGTTATGTTTATTTAAGCACTCACTGAAAGCTTTATAACGATCGATATGGTGTGATATAATACAAAGTCCAACGAAAAATGCAAAGCTCTTAGGCACAATGATCGATCGAGTGTACGAGATGATATTTTTTTTTTGTTACTTATAATTTTTTGTTTTTTATATAAGGAAATTGTATCGTATATTATGTTTGAATAATATAACTTCAAACTTATGACGTAACTGCGTTTTTAAATTTAAGATTTTGTATATTAAGATTGATGTAAAGATCTTTGGATCGTAGATTTTAATTGTATTGATTAAATAATATTCAAGGTAAATGCATTGCAACGCAAGTTCGTTATAAGTGGTGTAATGTACCTTGTTGGGAGATGTACTTATCTATCCTTTTTTAACCAAATGTTGACTCCTTTTACTCGTTGTCTTCTGGGTTCCCTGGATTCGCTGATGATGCCTTAAAGATGATGATATGATCTGCTTTCTGTAGATTATTCGCTCTATTTTAAAGGTGATCTGCTGCAAATATTTTCACACGCGAAACCCAATTAACCGCGTACCGATCTCCTTTCTTTATAATTGTCTCTGTCTATTGGTGATATGTATTAACTCACTTTTAATTTCATAAATAACTTGAACAAATTTATATGTGTAACTTTATTTAAAAATTCTAATTTTTATTCATTAATTAAAGTATGTTTAGAATTAAATTTAAGAACTTGTTCCACGTTTGAGCGCCAAAAAATAATAGATGGAAGCGTTTTTCCGCTAATTGCTAAAAGTGAATTACGACCGATCGAAAGAAAAGACTGTACGCTTTGAATGTATAGCAAGAAGTAAGTTTTTCTTGTTCTGTCTAGTTTATCATCAGGTTTGTTCTAGGTTTTTGCTAGGTAAAATACATTTTTTTTAGGTAAAAAAAAATGGCTTGCCCTAACATTGTGGCGGCAATTTGAATGTTTCGTTAAATTGTTAATCTTTATTCGTTTAATTTAAAATAGCTTTAACTAGATAAAGTAAGTATTTTAAAATATACGTTGCGCCCCAACAACAACAACAAAGTGTTTCCCGCAATTCCGTTTGTCTACAGATCGTCTACAGTCTAAACCACTAAGGAGATTTTCATCAAACTTATTTTTTTGACCCCCAAAATAACGGTAATTGCCGAACAATTGTTTCTTCTATCTTAATGATCTCAAAAACGGCTGTAACCATTTTGATTTAAAAAAAATCTGTGTTCCATTATAGGCGTATTCTACATTTTGGTGTACAAATTTGTTTACATATTTTTTTTATTAACGGTACCTGCCATACAACCATTTACATTTTGTTTGCTTCACAACGATACAAAATTTTATATAGGAGATTCTTCAAATTCTAAATAATGCTGCATTCCATTTTGAAAAAAATACTTAATACTTAATACAACATTCGACACAAATATTGGAATCTTCAGTCGGCTCAACCTTCCTTTTAGTGGATTTTTTTGTCTTCCGGGTCTTAGATGTTTTCTTTTTTTCAATAAAACTGGGAGAAGTTAAAACCTCTACTAACTGCCTACGTCTTGAAAAAATCGCCAATGGAGTTTTAGGTGAAATTTCTTACAGTAGTTTTGTAGGCGTTGGGCTTATTTTATTTTCGGAATGATTACAAGAATGCGATCCATTCCCGGTGGTTGGTATTACTGGTTCCAAGATTGTTTGATGACATGAAACGGTATTTTCAGAAGGAAGAGGTTTCTTTAAAAAAAATCCATCTTTTAATCGTCTCGATCATCGTAATCGTCGTGTTCTAGCTCGTACGCCAAATAGTTTTTCTGCTTTTCGGAAACACAATCCCATTATCAATGTTTTGCGGGCTTCTACCAACGTCTCTTAAGTCCAATTACCACCTGTAGTCTTATTATTCGCTTTATAATAAAGGTAAATAAATTTAACATGCAGAATCTTTTCACAAAAAAAAAAACTGAGCCATCTATCCCCAAAGTGAGGGAGAGATGTCGCAACACACTTCAAAACATAACAAAAAAATTAAACAATAAAAAAAATACACACCCGTATTCTTAAAACACTTATCTATCATATAATATAATTTCCCTTGGAAAACTACGCGATAACTTCTTTCCGCATTAACTTTTTGTAACAAACTGAAAAATTTCCATAGTAAAGTAAAAAGTGTTTAACTTTTATTGTATTTATTTCACAAATGATTTTATTGCTTCTTTTTATTTTTGTTCACTGTCCTTTTTTCGATATCTCTTAACTTAAATTGCTATTAAATCAATCTATATTTAATAATTTTTTTTAAAATTTTACCAACGGTATAGTATCTTGTGCCTACAAAGGGGGAAGAAAATTTCAACATGAGATGGCCTTTTCTTGCTTTTCTAGAATTTTCTGATGAATTTTGCTTTGTCGGCTTAAAGGTATATTTTAACTTAATATCTTTTACCGATTTGAAATTATAACAAACTCTAAAGATAAAATAATCTTAAGTATACTCAAAATTTTTCTATTCGATTGAACGCAACTACTTAACATGTTTTTTACTTGTGCCACCATGCCATTTTCGTACATAAGTTGAAATGTTTTCATTCATAAAAAGGATAAGGAGTGCGATAGAGGAATATGGGTAAGACAGACCTGTGCTCCTCTGAAATGGTAACAAGGTTAATTACAAAAAAGGAAATCATCTTAAGTCGACTTAACCTGTTTTACCTTTTCAGTGGAGAAATATTTTTTTAAGATTATCGAGATCAAATTAAAAAATGATTTCGACTTTAATAATAGTTAAGATAAAGAAAACAAATTTAATATTTTGTATGTATATACATTTAAGATACATATGCATATGTATACGTATGTTCCGCCACTGCATCCTAATCCTAAGCGAAATTACCCTTTGCAGTGACTGCAATGACGTAAAAACTTCACTAATTAAATATAATATACATATATTTACCTTGCTTGTTAAAAAAAGATTTTAGATTTCATTCTTGGTTGCAATTTATTCTATTATGAGACTCGTGTGGTTTTATTTTAAGAGGGTTTAAGATTTAAATGTGTGTGATGTGTCTTGGGTCAAAAAGGAGTGTATCCTTTGAGGATTAGTGTACCAATTTATACAAAATTATTCTAGGAAAAAAATTTGAATCGCTATGGAAATTCAATATGTGATATAACACATATAAATATATACAAATTTCTACATATTTCTTTATATAATATTATTTTTTTAATTAAAAAATAGAGATTACCAAATCAAATAGTTCATTAGAAAAAACATTCGTCATTCGATTATGCCATAGCGCATACTTAATAATAAATCTTTTTTGTTAAGGGAATTT
This sequence comes from Philhelius pedissequus, assembly GCA_910595825.1. Taxonomy (NCBI): domain Eukaryota; kingdom Metazoa; phylum Arthropoda; class Insecta; order Diptera; family Syrphidae; genus Philhelius; species Philhelius pedissequus. Next base: position 90,486,654 of record OU343161.1, read on the forward strand.
ATTTGGGGATATATTCCTGTATCTCGTAAAAATATAATATTTAGTGTGTATATAGCAATATGTTAATGAAAATCACAATTTTGAAGTGACAACTAAAAAATTGGTGACGTTTGTACTTGAATATGAAAATGAAATGAGAACAAAATTGCTAAATGTATAAATGTAATTTAGAGCTCGTTTCAAATATACTTAATTGAAAATATAAAAATATACAAAATAGTACAAGCTTATTTATGTTAAATACATTTTTATGCAAGAACCTTAAATTCAAAAAATAAATTAAAAATCAAAATTTGGTGTCATTAATATGCATGTAATTAGAAAAGGTTTTAATAGATTTCCATTTAAGTTAATTGATTGGAACAAATTAAGGTTGGCTGAATTGTCAGCAATCTGTGGTTTTCATAGTTTTATTCTTGCTGAAGAACTCTTATATTGGCTCACAAGCCCAAGTCATTTTAATACTGTACTCACATACCAAATGCGAATAATCCTGTATTAGTACAAGATAGGGTAAAAATAATGCCATTAAATTAATAGATCATATAGTTTTTGAATACGGTGCCAGGTTTCCTTAAGCTTTGAAATTGTTACTATGGATAGCATAGCAAAGTTGTTGACAATAAGCAATGGAGAAATACAGATTGCCTTTTTTATTTTATTCTTAGATAATAGCAGCAAATGCGGAAAATCCCCGAGGGTCTGAACTTGGGTAACTTATTTTTATCTAGTTAAAATTTAATTTAATTATTTTATTTTATTTTGTTTTATTTTATTTTATTTTATTTTATTTTATTTTATTTTATTTTATTTTATTTTATTTTATTTTATTTTATTTTACTTTATTTTATTTTATTTTATTTTATTTTATTTTATTTTATTTTATTTTATTTTGTTTTATTTTATTTTATTTTATTTTATTTTATTTTATTTTATTTTATTTTATTTTATTTTATTTTATTTTATTTTATTTTATTTTATTGTATTTTATTTTATTTTATTTTATTTTATTTTATTTTATTTTATTTTATTTTATTTAATTTAATTTTATTTAATTTTATTTTATTTTGTTTTATTTTATTTTATTTTATTTTGTTTTGTTTTATTTTATTTTATTTTATTTTATTTTGTTTTGTTTTATTTTATTTTATTTTATTTTATTTTATTGTATTTTATTTTATTTAATTTTATTTTATTTTATTTTGTTTTATTTTATTTTATTTTATTTTGTTTTGTTTTATTTTATTTTATTTTATTTTATTTTGTTTTATTTTATTTTATTTTATTTTATTTTATTTTATTTTATTTTATTTTATTTTATTTTATTTTATTTTGTTGTATTTTATTTTATTTTATTTTATTTTGTTTTGTTTTATTTTATTTTATTTTATTTTATTTTATTTTATTTTATTTTATTTTATTTTATTGTATTTTATTTTATTTTATTTTATTTTATTTTATTTTATTTAATTTAATTTAATTTTATTTTATTTTATTTAATTTTATTTTGTTTTATTTTATTTTGTTTTGTTTTGTTTTATTTTATTTTATTTTATTTTATTTTATTTTATTTTATTTTATTTTATTTTATTTTATTTTATTTTATTTTATTTTATTTTATTTTATTTTATTTTATTTTATTTTATTTTATTTTATTTTATTTTATTTTATTTTATTTTATTTTATTTTATTTTGTTTTATTTTATTTTATTTTATTTTGTTTTGTTTTGTTTTATTTTATTTTATTTTATTTTATTTTATTTTATTTTATTTTATTTTATTTTATTGTATTTTATTTTATTTTATTTTATTTTATTTTATTTTATTTTATTTTATTTTATTTAATTTTATTTTATTTTATTTTATTTTATTTTATTTTATTTTATTTTATTTTATTTTATTTTATTTTATTTTATTTTATTTTATTTTATTTTATTTTATTTTATTTTATTTTATTTTATTTTATTTTATTTTATTTTATTTTATTTTATTTTATTTTATTTTATTGTTTACCTGTACAATTTTTTAGAAAAACACGTTTTTGGTGTCTTCAAACTGTACTTTTTTAATAACAAACTGATATCTATATGGCTCATTAATCATTCCTCGCAATTCTATTACTTTCACCTGTTTTTAATGGATTTATTTTGTTTTCTGTGCTTTGAATGGGAAGAAAAGTGAGTAGACCATTTATGTACAAATGAATAATACACAAGCAGTGCGATCAAGTTTCTTCAATAACTGCAGCACTTAACGTAGTGTACCTAACAATAATAATTATTTTGAAAGAAAGCATGAACTGGGTAATCATCTTAAAAAGTACATCCAATCTCATACAAATTAAAATTAATTTAAATATTTTTATCTTCATTGTAGTGCAGTTCACTTTAAGTGGGAGTAGTTTCCGGATGATTTATTTTCCAAGAACAAAACATTACAATGAATTTGGTCTGTTGGAGCAGGCATTTTTTGTCTTCAGCAGAAGTATCGCCGGGGGCTTATATCTGTGTATTTCTTTTACATTTAGGCTTTTAGGCTTTAGTTTTACGGCAAAAATAGTTTTTTTCTGACGTTTCGAGTTTTGAGTTTTGTTTTCTAAAATTCAGAACAACTAATTAAAATAATTTTGAATGTAACAAAACTAGAAATTGTTGGTTGTCAAAAAATGACAATTAATACTTTTATCGGGAAGGAGATATCAACAACTGTGTGCATAATAATTTTAGCACGATGGAAAGGAATGAAAAATTCCACGAATATTTATATCTCTTTCATACTTAAAAACTATAGTGTAGGGTTTTGGTTCCAATGAGTAAAATATGCAAACTTGAATGCATTGCGAGAATTCAATTTCTTGTTCGACAGAATTAGTTTAAATCTGCCATATCGGGGTTACCGTCAGAGCGGAATGCTCTCCGTTTTATTTCGAATCGGAAATCGGTTGATCGGGAATTCTCTCCGACGAAATTCAACGCATGCCATTTGCATACGATGAAGATCTTTTAATGGTTTTATTTTTATGACAGGTACAAACAAAATGTTCTCCGAAGTCCTCCGGCAAGTTCCCGTTGTGGAAAGTTGTTTCTTTTTAAAGAAATTATTAGATAAAATGTGAGTAATAAAGAAATAAACGTTAACTTGTGGACTTTTTTGTTTTTAGGCCAGTTATAGCTTTCATTGAAAGTCATCATTGAAAACTTTGACTATCAACTCCGAGGCACATAAACAAATAAAAATGATGTCGTTTTGGAACCAAAATGAAGGTAATAATTCATTATTGCTCTACCACTTTCTTATAAATTCACTTTTGATTTGTAAATGATGTCAGCTGTTCAATGTTCATTGAAAACGCTTTCCGCCATTGAAAAAAGTGAACTTACAAGAATGTGGTATATATATATTACCTTCATTTTGGTACCAAAACTATATCAGTTTTATTTATTTAAGTGCATCGTCAGAATTGATAGCTAGTCAAAGTTTTCAATGATGAGTTTCAATGAAAGCAGAACGAAAAAAACAAATCCACAGCAATATGAGCGGATGATGAATCCGCTCAGCGAATATCCTGATATTGCATACAATTGCACAAGAAGGACACCAGTTGTGGCTGTGTTTTGGTTTTTTTACATCATATATTTTCAATTATTCAAAGGTTTTTAGTGACACCATCAGGACTATATTCGATAGTTTTGATTTTAAAATCGATGCATCTAATTACATTTATTTAAAGCGCCATCGCATTGTAATTGAAAAAATGCTTTTAATAAACAATATTACTTTCTCTCGACAATTGTTCATGGTTTAAAACGCCTATGGTGTTTATTTAATAAAAAACTATCAAAATTTTTCGCATTTTCGAGATGAAAGTTGCACATCTTTGTCTGAAATTTATATCCATCGCAATGCATCGTCGTATTTCTTTAAAATTTTTTCCGATGAAAGCTACTTCGAACTGAAATTGAAATTGTTTTTAGAGGGGCTTAATACAAGAATTCTTACTTGCGATATACATAGGTACTATAGGGCAAGTTTTACATTTGGAAAAAAAATGAACTCGAGATTTTAATCAAAGTTGACATTACAATGATGGAGAACACCAAAAAAGTGGGTCCGGCAATTCGGTCTGTGTAGAACGATCTACAGCCTAAACGACTGAACCGATTTTGTTCAAACTTGATGGTTAGGTGTTTAGGTGATTGCCCAAAAAAGATTTTCGAATCGCTGTTTTACACCCAAGAATAACGGTACTTGGCATACAAATTTTTCTACCAACTTAATTATATCGAAAACGACACTAACGGTTTTGATATGTGTACTTACTTGAGTATGGTCTACATTTTGGAGGAAAATTTTTAAAAACATTTTTTTATCAACGGTACCTGCCATACAACCATTTTATTGATTTTTGACTTTCTCATAAACGGCTGAACGCATTTGTATTAAAATGTGTGTACAAGATTTCCTTCAAATTCTGAATAACACTGCATTTCAAAATTTTCTAAAATTGTTTTTTTGGATTTAAAAAAAAATTATTTTTTTTTAAATTCAATATTTCGAAAACGGTTAGCTGATTTTTTAAAAATTTTTTTAGAAAAAATTTAAGAATTTTTATATATAAAAAATTAAGTGGAGGACGACTTTAAAAATACTTTTAGCCGTTTCTATTAAGAATCGCTTGTATATAATGCGATCGAACATAGGAGCAAGTACGTGCGATCAAGTCGTGCATTTTATTTAATATGGGAGGGGGGTCTAGAAAAAGATTAAAAAAGATTTGTGTAATTTTTTTAAAACTGTAAAATTACATAATATTTATTTTTTCACAAGCTCGTTGCTCTGATTAATTCTTAATCAAAAACGGAAAACTATATGATTTTATGTGTTTTTGTTTTTGAGAAAATTGAAAATTACTAAAACTACTCTTTTCATTTTTTTTTTGTATTTACGGTGATCTCACTTTGAGGGGAGAGTGCCATAACTACGGTGTAGCAAAATAATAACGGATTTTTGTAGACGGGTTTAATACAATCATTATATCCTGTCGAATAGGGGGTCTATCTCGCCCCTGCCGGGCAAATTGGGGGAGATAAAATACCCCCCCCCTCCCATATTAAAAAATACTTGTAACTAACGTTCTACAAGATCCCATTTTTATTTTTTGGCGCCTGAGTTATCGTACTCTCCCCGCGTCGCATGTTCGGTGAATGGGCCAAAAAACGAGATGGCCACCGGTCCCTATTTTCACAAGAAAATTTTGTTCAGCGATGAAGCTTACTTTTGGTTAAATGGGTACGTTAATAAGTAAAATTGTCGTATTTGCAGTGATCATAATCTATAAGCCATTGTCGCGACGCCGCCGTTAAATCTTCAAAAACTCAATGTTTGTGCTTTATGACAGAGGGAATCATTGGCTCATATTTCTCTAAAATTGAAGACGGCCGAAATGTTACAGACAATGGGGAACGCTATAGAACCATGGTTAATGACTTTTTCGTGCCTGAATTGGAGGATGTTGAAGTTGACGACCTTTGGTTCCAACTAAACGGCGCTAAATGTAAGTGGTTGGAAATTGGGCATCTTAAATATAATTAATAAAAATAAATATAATTAATAAGAATAAATTCCAGCCAGTTTGCGGCGGCAACTTGCCCGAAATCAGTTTTAAAACATAATGGCAAGCCCTTATCTTTATAATAAAGCTAACTTCTTAACCATAATAATAAATTATATTCGTGTTATTTCTTCTTGAAAACCACGCGTCTTAAAAAAAAAAACATGTGCGTCTCGGAACACCCGATAGAAGTGATAACTTAAACTAATCAAAGTTGACCTATTTATAATTGAAATTGTTTAACTTGAGAAAAGCTTCAAAAGTCCGTTAATTGGACTAATTTCAAAAGTTCTCCGTATGCGTTAGAGAAAGGGAAGCCAAACAGACTGGTGCGGTAGGGAGTTACGTAACAAATCGGTTTATCCCATAAGAAGTTATCACTTCAAAAAATATTTTTTTTCACCAAAAAACTTTTTTTTTTCAATTATTTAAGATTTGAAGAACCTCCTTTATAAAATTTTTTTATCGAAATGCGTTGAGCCGCTTATGAGAAAGTTGAAAATCAAAAAAAAATGTAAATGGTTGTATGGCAGGTAACATTAATAAAAAAATATGTAAACATATTTCCCAAATGTAGAATATGCTTAAAATGGTACACAGATTTTTTTAATCAAAATGGTTAAAGCCGTTTTTGAGATCATTAAGATAGTAGAAACAATTGTACCGCAATTACCGTTATTTTGGGGTTAAAAAACCAAGCTTGAAGAAAATCTCTTTAGTGGTTTAGACTGTAGACGATCTGAAGACAAACGGAATTGCGGGAAACACTTTGTTGCAAATGCAAAGCTTGCCCTCAAGTTAATCTCAACGGTACAAGAGGATATAACGTGCATAGATAAGAGATGAGGTGGCCAGATTAGATGCCACCAAAAGTCTTAATTTCTTTCTTACACATTATTATGTACACATGTGTATGTATGTACAACATATATGCAAGTTCTTTTAACCTCTCTAAGATAATATATTGTAGGACACATCTTTGTTATTTATTTATACCAGCATATAGCCCTAAGTCTTACCTCCATTTTAATACATTAACCTTAAAGTTTGGACTAAACGAACTGACGATATAAGCTCAAAACAACCACCACATCTTTTATTTTTAATGAATTTTCAAACATAACTGTTTTTTTTTTTTTTTTTTTTTTTTTTTTTATTTTTTTTTTAATTTATTTTTATTTCATTTTAACTTATAACTATCTTAAAGCTAGACAAAAATGTTTAAAACTAGCCTAATTATCAATAACTTACAACTAATTTCCTGGCCCTTTACGGGCACTCTAAACTAAACAATAACTCTTAGAACTAATGTCTTTCGACCTAAAAACTATTTTAATTAAATCTAATTTTTTTTTCTTTTATTTTTAAGGAAAATTTTACAGAAAAAACTTGGTATCTTACTCGTATAATTTTTTTTTTTTTTTTTTTTTTTACTTATAAGCTTAACCTAAATATAGATTAAAAATAATTAAAACTAAATAAAAACTAACTTATACTAACTAAAAATAACTTAAAATACTTAAAATACCTAATAATACTTAAAACTACTTAAAAACTAGAACAGCCACAGCAGCATTTTTTTCGTTTAAAAAATTTTTTTTTTGTTTGTTTTTTTATATGCATGCAGACACACAACAACATGCAACCCACCCATACATGTACATACGCACATACATATACGTACGCACATACAAGTACAGACACGCAGTTACATGCACGTATGCCCCCGCATACATACATATTTTTAATTTTTTTTGGTGCCACCCCGACTGTTCCCTATACCTAATGCCCCAAATCTATGTAAGTCGGCCAAGATATACTATCTTCATCGACTTTAAATATTATGATGCTGTTCAGAGAGCCTCCAGAACTGGTTCTCCTGTTTCGCCCTATCCCTCCGGTCCCGATCGGACACAGTCCTACTGAACCGAAGGCGCTCTTCTCCACCTTGAGCGATGACGTCTCGACCATACAGGAGTCGCCTATCCACAGTTTTCCGGCTGACGTGGTAGATGAGCGGAACCGCCCCTCCATCCTGTATCAGCCCTCGACTGTCTAAATAGAGGAATGCTTCGGGAGGGATGTAACCACTTAACCGCGCACTCTCAAAATATTCATTATTGGGGTAGTAAGCCCTAAAAATTAAGCTGTTGGTTGAGGAGATCGCTCTCGCAGTGTGACCCCGAATCAGCTTGAACAAAAAATTATCTATTCAGTTTTGTTGGCTCCGTTGTATATAACCTGGTTGGAATAATATCGTTTGTACTCCGACTCTGGTGTTCTGTGTAATCCAAGGCAACGTCTAAGACATTGCCTCTCAAACACCCGAATCTTTTCCATTTGAGATTGGGCAACGTTGAACCACACCGGGCATCCGTAGGCAATCATCGGCCTGATGAGGGCCATGTAGCAAATCACCTTCACCCTGCTGTCAAGACGGCTGCTATAAAACAGTCGTTTTGTCAAGGCAAAGGCTCCCCTAGCCCTGGCCAAAGCAGCACCTGTATGTCTGTCGAAATACAGGTACTGATCCAACCAGATGCCAAGGTACTTTACTACACTTTTACTCGCCAGTGGATGTCCATGTGGCCCTACGATCACCAGCCTGCGCCAGTTCTTTCTCGTATCCCTTGAGGCGCTAGACAACGGAGTCCGAAACAAAATAGTTTCTGATTTCTGGAAGTTGATTTTCAACTTCCAGTCATCACAATATCGCTGAATCTTGTCGAAGTCACTCTGCAAGAGATTTTTGATGACCTCAATTGTATGAGCTGTTCTGTACGCAATTAGATCGTCGGCGTACGCAATTGCGTGAGTTAAACTATCTATCAGATCGCTGGTGTAAATGCTGAATAGAATCGGCGAGTTAACCGCTCCCTGCTGAAGACCATTTTTAATATTAAAAATTGCGGTAGAAATTACATTGCCACTCTTGACAACAAACTTTCTACCATTTAGCATGTCATAAAGCATATACAATAGAGGTTTACTTATACCTAGTCTGGTTAGCTTTAGATAGAGACCTTCTAACCATACGGTGTCGAAGGCCTTCTCCAAATCAACCAGACAGGCACCCGTACACTGCTTTTTAGTTTTGTTCCATTGGATATCAGAAACTAGTTTAGACGCGGCATGAATTGTGTCATGTCCCGATTTAAAACCGAACTGATTATCCGGGATGATATTTTTGTCCTCCGCCCACTTGAACAGGGCTCTATTGATAAACTTTTCAAATACTTTGCTGATACTCGGAAGAAGGCTTATCGACCGGAGATTCGCCGGATTGGAGTTGTCCTTTCCCTTTTTTGGGAGAGGGTGCATCACAGCTGTCTTCCATCGCACTGGATAATATGCATTATTCAGCGCGTTGTTAAACAGTGTGGTATAAATGTCAACTGCTTCTTGAGGCAAATGTCGTAGTACAACGTTGGATATACCATCGACTCCTGCAGACTTCTTTTTCTTTAATGAATCGAAGATGAGCTGGATCTCATTCTTCGAAATTAACAGGGGACTGGGCCCATTTCGGTCTCTTAATCTCTTTCTTACACATTATTATGTACACATGTGTATGTATGTACAACATATATGCAAGTTCTTTTAAACTCTCTAAGATAATATATTGTAGGACACATCTTTGTTATTTATTTATACCAGCATATAGCCCTAAGTCTTACCTCCATTTTAAGACATTAACCTTAAAGTTTGGAATAAACGAACTGACGATATCAGCTCAAAACAGCCACCACATCTTTTATTTTTAATGAATTTTCAAAAATAACTGTTCTTCTACACTGAACATCGATGATAGTTGTCGAACTAAGCTGAAAATTTTGAATGGTTTTCTCCTGTTTTGAAATTAAGATTGCTAAGCTTGTATAGCCAATAGAGTAATGTTTGATACATCAAAATATTTGTCATATTGTAATTAAAGAAAAGCCAAATCTATTCACGGAGCCAGTCAAAAGTATTTGACTGATATATGCAATCTTCTTAATATTACATTTTTCTTACGGTTATTGACATTCTAGGAATCCAATTTTTTTACCAAACATTTATCGCAATATACTCTATCACCCGTGAAAATTGTTCAAAACTTTTGGAAAATGATTTTGAGCAAATATACTGCAAAATACGAAAAACCCCAGAAATGTGCGGTTTTTGATTAGAAAACAAATCTACTCGAAGTGCTAATGTGCTATAGTTTGTTGAACTTAGCACCTAACCTACATTTAACCCTTTAATCCTTTCGTACATTCCAAATGACAAAAGGTACACATAAGATTTTCAATAACTGATAGGTTATGTTTTTCAAATTTGAAATGATTACCATTTCTCATCTAATTTCTCCAAGAATCTTATACATATATGAAAGCTAAGATCTTACAATTGAGTATTTATGAACATTTTAGGATTTATTTATATATTTATTTATCAAAATCGAAACTTCTCATTTTTAATTAAAATCTTGTTATAACCAACCCATAGTATCTTTGTTATGATATCATGAACAAAAAAATATGGAGAGAGTTAGGTGTAGATATTTTTTTTTCCAATCGAAAGCCAGCTACCTACCTTAAAAAAATCCTTGGTGAACCTTTTTGAAAGTCGTTAAGCTTCAAGATGTGCAACACTTAGGTACATTTATAATGAAATAAGGTACGTACCCGAACTTTAAAATACCTGGAATTTAATTATGCCGTATTCTAGATTTCTGAATTTCAACCCAAAGGAATGGAAATTCTTTAACCAACATTGGATTAAGGATAACTTGTGAAATTCAATTATGTTAGCTAGAAGTAAATCAACTGCAAAATAAATTGTTTTTTGTTGAAATTTAAGACGTTAATAGTACCGTCTGGTACCCAGTTACAGAAGACTAATTTACTTCTATAATATAGTGATTCGCGTTTTAAGTAGGGCAAACCAGATAATTGACATATAAATTCTGACAATACCTTATTGGGTAAATTTGTGCAAATTTCTTTTTCAATTATAGTAATTTGGCTTTAGAATTTTTTTTTTTGCTTACGGACATTTTGTGACAAGGTGTAATAATGCACTTTGACCTGTCTCTTTGTTTAAAGAATGTGGTCAAATATTTCACCAATTTGTTACATAGTATTTGCAGTTGGGCTTTAAACACAAATGCCTGTAAGTCACACGAATTCCATTAAAAAAATCATCGATAAATGGAAATTCTACTTTTTCGATCGGATTACAAATAAACCAAACGGATTGCAAAGGAAAAAGGATAAAGAATTCTTGTGCATTGGAACAAAAGTAATACGAATACCTTCGCATAAAAACAAGGATACTGTGTGGTCTTCCGATTTATTCGAGTTGGTTAGATGATAATCCTGTTGAATGGATAATGGTATATTTTTTTTTATTTGCAAATAGACAAAATAGAACAATATTTATTTCAAATATTGCAAGGTTCTAGGGAGCTTTGAAAAGAAAAAAAAAACCCACAGTAAAAGATACTACACCGCAGAGTGGTGCAGTTTGCCTTGAGAGGAAGCCGACGCGGTTTTTATTCCCTATTGGACAATTCTGTCCAGATCATAATTTATTGAGTCCGAGAGGAAAAATGAAAACAAATAATTCAATCCGAAATTTTAAGAACCAGCCATTTCAATTTACCAAAAAATAAGATAACATGTCGCGAAGATTGATAATTTAAAATCTTCATCTCTACATGGGCTTTTTCAGCAGTCTTATCGATTTACTGGAACCAACGATTCCCGATAACAAAAACGATTTCGACGTCCTGAAAACAATAACTGGCAATCACTTCTTCTCCTTTTCAGTTCTACAATCTTTTTTTAAGTAATGTTAGTAATTGTCTTAAAAAACAACTTCAAGAAAACTGGTTACCCGATGGAAGAAGAGTTAAAAAATTGTTTTCGAAATTGCTAATATAAAAATATAATATGTACATAATAATAAATACTATGAGGTAAGTTATGCATTCGTAAAAAAAAACTCACAGTCAAACATGACATTACGATCATAGAGGCTACCAAAATAGGGGGTCCCGCAAATCCGTCTGTCTGTCTCCAGTCTGCAGCCTAAATGGTTGGATGGATTGGCTTCAAACTTGGTACATATTGTTTTTTCGACACACGTTTTTTTCACTTTTTTAAGACGAAAAATAACAATAGCTCACATACATTTTTTTTTTGCAAAAAAAAACAAAAAATTATATATCTCTAAAACGGCTTATTGATGAAGGGTACATCTTGGTTTTCTGTTTTTTTTTTTTTGAAAAATATGGTTATTTTTTCCACCTTTAGTAGAAGCATATTATGGGTTTTCGATTTTCTGGGAAACGGTTGAATTGATTTTTTTTAAATTTTTGCACAGAAGCTCCTAGAAAGTTTCAACACTAGTGTAAGCCAAGATTCTTCAAAACAAATTTTTACTTGCGATATATGTAGGTACTATAGGGCAAGTCTTGCATTTCCAAAAAAAATCGAACTCGAGATTTTAGTCAAAGTTGACATTACGATTATAGAGAACACCAAGAAAGTGGGCCCGGCAATTCCGTCTGTCTGTCTGTCTGTCTACCTGTCTGTAGAACGATATACAGTCCAACCGGCTGAACCAATTTTGTTCAAACTTGCTGGTTAGGCTTTTTAGGTGATTGTCCAAAATACATTTTTGAATCGTTGTTTTAGCCCCAAAAATAACGTTGCCATACAAATTTTTCTACAATCTTAATTATCTCGAAAACAGCTCTTACAATTTTGATAGAAATTGCTATGTGTACTAAGTTGAGTATGGTCTACATTTTGACTGAACATTTTTTTTTTTTAATATTTTGTTATTAACGGTACCTGCCATACAACCATTTTATTGATTTTCGACTTTCTCATAAACGTCTCAACGCATTTCTATCAAAATTTGTATACGAGATCTCCTTTGAATTCTAAATAATAGTGAATTTCAAGATTTTCGAAAGATTGTTTTTTTTTTTTGAAAATTCAATATTTCGAAAACGGGTAGGCGATTATTTCTGAAATTTTGCTTTTAAATTTATATTATTAAATATTTAAAATGCTCATACCAATTTTTTTTTTATAAAAAATTAAAGAAATTTTTTATATAAAAAATTAAGTGTTAAAAATACTTTTAGACGTTTCTATTAAGAATCTTTTGCATATAATGTGACCGATCGTAGGAGCAAGTACTTGCGATCCAGTCGAACATTTTATTTTTTTTTTTGGAAATTCAAAAAAAAAGATTTATTTTTGAAAACTCGAAATTTTACCTATTCAAGATAATGTCAAAAAACTACCAAATACGAAGTTTAGAAAAAATCCATCGGTTTTTTTCGAAACTTCGTATTTGGTAGTTTTTTGACATTATCTAGAATAGTTAAAAAACTATTTTCCTAAACTAAAAAACAACGCTACCTCCCATATAAATGTTAAAAAACCGTTATGAAAAAATGTATTTCTCAAGAGAGGCTTCAAGAATTTTTTATAAAACAATTAAATAAAAAATTATTACAGCCCACTTTTAAGTATAAAAATATTTTATTTTGCGTACTTATTAACGGTACTTCCCATTAAATTATTTTTATTATGCTAATGCTCCCTAAAAGTTTTAATTAAACTGCATACTAAAATTAAAAAAAAAAAAGTTTTTCAGTTTTTAAAAAATGAATACATTTTTCCAAAACCAGTAACTGATCTTTTTATGAAATTTGAATTTTATATGTACATTTATAATAATATAATATCTTCAAAATGGCGTTTTAAATTTGTTTTTGAAAAATGTTGTTAAAATTTTATACATAAAAAAATAATTTTAAAAAAAACCGCTCAAATGATTTTTTAAATATTTTCTTGATATAAATTCATTCTTATTTATTCAGGCATCTTTGTTTTCCCTCAAACTATAACAACTGAGATTTTGTTATGTGTATCATCCATTCATTTCTACCTAATTATAATTCATTTACGATTATCAATTTCAAAAATATAATATTTATTTTATCAAAAACGGTCCTTACAACATGATTTAGTATAACTAAAATCTCTGAATACGGCTTAATAAATACGGTCTATCACCTACCAATACATAACATCATTATTGAGAGCAGGGAGTCGCCCGATTCTCTGGTGGGAAGGAATCCAGAAGTAGAGAGTTTACAAAAAGCTCATCAGTTGAATTTGGAAGATTTAGGACCAAGGACTACAGCCGTTGCTTGGTAAAGATGAAAAATTGAAATTGATTTTTTTGCACAAAAAATTTACCAGTCCTAATTTTTACTGAACTCCACCAGAGAAATGAAAATTACAAAAGAATTTCAGATTTGATAAGCTTCGATTTTGTATTTTTTTTTAATATTACATTGAAAAGATTATAATCTTATGGCACATAGGGGGCCTATATTATACATTGGCTTAGATTAAGGAAATAAAATACATATTAAACATTTCAAATTAAAATTAAAAAATTGTATTTGTTTGCTGTTCTCGGGGTGTTCGGTCCCGGTTGTCCTGTGATTTGTATGATAATTTTACTTATACAGGGTGCGCCAGAGAAACTTATTTATTTGAAAAAATTCCCGCGCGGTGATTTGGATGGTTAGAGGGGCGAGAGGGGGCGCATCTGAAGGGGGAAGTTCCCAAGTTTGTTTCTCCCTCCAGTCAGTTTCCATCATGCTCTGGTCTAGAGAGCAGCGGGCCTTCGAAGTCGAGAGCTTCTTTTCTAACGGCCGCTCACTTGTTGCTACGCAACGTGCCTTCCGCGCTCGCTTTGAAATTCCTCCAAACAGACTCGTTCCTGCCCGTAATTCGATTCTGTCGTGGGTTAACTCATTTCGGGAGTGTGGAAGTGTCGCTAAACACACAAAGGGACTTCAACGGACCATCAGAACTCCGGAAAATATCGAAAGAGTGAGGCAGTCAGTTGTGCGTTCTCCCCGGCGTTCGGCTCGCAAACACGCAGCTGCATGGGAATTTCTGACACCACTGTTCGACGAATTCTCCATGAAGACCTTCAATTTCATCCCTATAAATTGGCTGTTGTGCAAGAACCATAGGACCATAGCACACCTCAAGAACAACATTCGCGACGCCATTGCCAACATACCGATTGATATGCTGCAAAGAGTGGAGACGAATTTCAAAAATCGACTTCATCAGTGTATGCGCAATGGGGGTCGCCTTTTATCCGATGTCATTTTCAAGACTGCATGAAAAAAAAATTGGAATATTGTATTCTCAAATAAAAAAAAATTAAAACAATAATTGAAGTACTTTTGTTTTTATTGACCGTTCAAAATTAAGTATGTTTCTCTGGCGCACCCTGTATTTATTATAATTTTGGTTTAAAGCTAATGTGAATTATAAAAGACTAAGGATTAATTTATAAAAATATTTTTTTTTAGTCACATCAAGAGTTGGTTCACGGCCGCTAGTATTGCTTGTTTTGGCTGTACACTGTACACCCCGGATAGCTGTATAAGGTACAAATTATATTGCTTAGGTACACTCCGGGTCAGTCGGTTAGGTATAATTTTGGGTGTTTTGATTGATGTTTTGAAGTGTAACACTTCGTTACAAAAGTATGTCTGCCGGCCTTGGGATCTTACTCTATATCTGTAAAGGTTTTTTAAAGTGTGTGACCCGAAAATAAAACAAAATAAAATGCACATTGAGATCGCATGCACTCGCTCTTGTTGGATGTTCGATCAAAACGTAATCACAAGATCGTTAGTAGAAACTGCTAAATATATTTTTAAAGTCATTTTTACTTATTTTGTATATACAGAATTTCTTTTTCCTATTAAAAAAAATGTTCAAATTTTAAGTACTTACAAAATAAATTTAAAGTCAAAATTTCAAAAAAAATTATCCGCCCGTTTTCGAATGTAAAAATCCAAATTCCTCTGTTATAAAAATTATTCAAATTGGAAGATTAATATGAATATATTTATATATACACCAAGTCCTTTTATTGTTCCAGAAAAAATACGAATAGACGAGAAGAAAAGATTATAAATAATTGATATTTATTAAATGGAAAACTGATTAAGAATGAAAGTTTTTATAAACTTGAAATCAAGTAAAAACAATAGATTACAATGATCGATAATAGAAACTAAACCAGAGTTATATTAAACTAGAGTAGAAATGTAGTGAAACTAAATCGTTTAGCCTGTATATGGAACGACGAATATACACACAAGCGAAATTGCAGGATTCACTTTTTAAATGTTTCCCATCGGGGGTGGCCGTGGCGCGATAGTTGTGTGTTCGCCTGTCAACCTCATGGTCACAGGTTCGATTCCTGCCATAGTCTTTTTTTTTGCCAAATGCAAAAGTTGCCTATAGTACCTAACCCTACTTATATCGCAAGTCAAAATTTAAAAGAGAAATTTTAATAGTGTAGTGGCAGACGAAAGATGTAACTGATGCAATTTAACTATGTTTGGTTCAAGATGAAACTTCGGAAGAGGTATTATTTCCAATGGAGAATGTATTGAAGTACCAATATACCGGCATTCAAAGTTACATGTTTCGAACACACTTGTTATACATATATTTTTGCCATATAATATTCCCCAACAACCTACGTCTTATTTTTTTGTACATCCCACTCCGAGGGGTAGATTTCATTTCAAATGTTGAATTAAGATTATAACGTTTGCATTGAATATTAATACACCAATCCCTTGCATTTTTAATCCTTCGTTTCATTTTCAGAGCCACCTCTTAATTTTTCATAACCCTTTTGAACTACAAGAGCTAGTCCGTGACATTAATTTTCTATATTACCATCGGAACTTCTTATGCTGAAACCCACCAGTCCATTGGTTCATTTTTGAACGTGGTAAAACTTAATTTTAAAAGGATATTTTTTCTAGCAATTCCCGCCTTTTCGGGAAGGGTTCATCCAATTTTATAGATTTAAAATTTAACAAAGGCAACTTGATTACTTTTTGATTTAGTTAAAACATATCCGTTATTTCTCCATTTTTTTTAGTTCTGATTTAATCTAGATTTAATGAACGCAAAGGACTGTAAAACAATTAAAAGAAAGAACAATAAAATATCTAACCTACAGATGACAATTTGCCCTTTTCATGCTCGACTCCTGCCTGTCAGTTTTAACGATTTAATGACATGCTCGACAACATGCGATCTCGTATTTTTATTTTCTTTTCATCCTTGATATCTGTTACAGCTACGGTGACCAACCATCCTGTATTTCTAGAGACTAACAAAATAAAAATATGAAAAGAAAAACAATGATAAAGAGGATATAGAGCTTTTTCAAAAAAAAGTGTTTCGCTATATCGTTCGCCACGTAAGTCTGTTTGTTTTTAAGTTGAACAATTGGACAGATATTATCAAAGTTTGGTTAAGAGCGCTTTTTTATGGTACTCGTACATTGGAGAAATTCGAAATTTTGTTTCGGTTTAAAAAAAATAAATCTCAAAAATGTTGCTCCTGATTTTGATTTAAATTTTGCAGCTATAATGTGCCAAGACAAAAAATGTTCTAATTTTATATTGTTTTGCCGAGCTTCGCTCTAAGGAATATGGTCACCATAATTGAGGTTAAAAAGTGTTTAATTTATTTTGTGTCACATCATTTGGTCATTTTGAATATTCCATGTCATTATGAAAGCAGCAAATGATTTCTTAGGAAATTCTAATAGGTATTTTATTTGCATGTTGACTGCTGGTGTTTTATTGCTTTAGTTTTTTGGAACTTTGTCGTGATGAATTTGCATTTAAAGTTGACTTTTTAATAATAGAGACACAAACGATTTGATTTATGAAAATATTATACAGGACAATGATGACATAAAGACAATGAAGGGACGCAGAAGTTTGTGGTTAATTTTACTGAATGAATCACTATCTTGACTCATTAGAATTATACGTTTTCCTCGAAGAGTCTCGATGTAAGGTACGCTGTGTCCTATAAAGTTCTACCAACAAAAAAAAACAAACGACAGAACTTGGGTGTAAGAATAAATTAAATTTGCAAATGATTTGAATTTAGATACCTTTACACTTTGAGGCTAAACTCGAACTTCAATTTCGATGATAGGAAGTCTAAAAAAGTTACTTTAGTCATATTGTTTGTGTGTGTCGTCAGTATTGCAGGCTCAAAAATATTGAATCTGATGTATTGGATGGAAATCTGAAACATGGTAAATCTCCAACACTTTTCCTCAACAGTTTGGTCATACAAAATTGGCATCATTCCATTAACTAAATAGGTACTCAAAAATGCTTAATTTAAATGAATTTTATAAGTTTAAGTTTGTAATGGGTTATCCATTTTGCGGTTTCAAAAGTAAACGTAAATAAAACACATATAAAATATTTTTTTCATGATATTTCTTTTTTATTATAAACTTTGAACGTTGACATTTTGTGTGAAACACTAAATCATTTAAATAACGACGACGCGAATTGTTGCAAGCATCGATTCTTTTGAGGTAATTTTCGACCACTTTTTGACACATATTGGGCGGTATGTCAGACATAACTTGACGAATGTTGGTTTTCAAGTGCTCAAGAGTTAAAGGTTTGTCTGCATAAACACGGTCTTTCGAGTAGCCCCACAAAAAAAGTCCAGCGGTGTCAAATCGCATGATCTTGGTGGCCAGTTGATATCGCCACGACGAGAAATTACGCGGCCAGGAAATGTCTCTTGCAATAAAGCCATATTCGCTCGAGCTGTGTGGCATGTGGGAGCGTCTTGTTGAAAACACATATTTTCCAAGTCGTATTCTTCAATAACAGGCAAAAAAAAAGTCGGTTATCATATGACCAAAACGCTCCGAGTTGACGGTGACAGTCGTTCCCTCGTCGTTTTCGAAGAAGTAAGGTCCAATCACACAACCGGACCAAAGAGCGCCAAACAGTGACTTTTTGTGGATGTAATGGCCTCCCTTCAATTATTTGAGGATCCTCAGAACCCCAAATACGACAATTTTGTTTATCACCAAATGTGCTTCCCATTCGACGTATCTACGACGTTGTGAATGGTCAGCTGGCTTCAGTTGTTGTGTGAGCTGGATTTTATATGGATGAAGGTGTAGATCCAAATGCAAAATATTCCATAATGTGCCGTAAGACAGTCCTAATTCCTGAGAACGACGAGGAATCGACACACTCGGGTCTTCGGCAACACTTTCGCTTACAGCAGCGATATTTTCAGTGGTACGAGCGAAACGATGATGCATAGGCCTTACAATATCTGTAACCAATCCAGTCTCTTCAAATTTCTTCGCAATTTTGCCAATTTGGACGATTATGTAAACCATAATCTCCTCTTAAAGCACTATATGTGGCTGTGGCAGAATCATCATTTTTGTTGTAGGGTTTAACAATTTTTATGTGTTGTGCGATAGTTAAGCGATCCATTTTCGTAAATGTCAGACTTTCAACTGAAAAAAAATTTGGTTTAACAACTTAGTTTGACAGATATCGAATTCCAGCCCTATACTTTTGAAACCGCAAAATGGATAACCCTTTATAATAGTTAATTACAGGACGTGCTTCAGAAATGCCAATTTATAACAGCTCTGTTTATGAAATTACTATATGTATGTGTCCCTGCATGATCAGGAAAGCATTCGACTTCCCGGACTTAGCGTCTATTTTCAGCCACCCCAACCGCGTCAATACTTGATATTGTTAATGGCAAGCAAATGTCACAAATTGGTATTTTTCGCTGCCGTGAAATAACGCCGAGCGAAATATTGCCAAATTCCGAAATTCGGCGTTATTTATAATAAAGGCCTGCGGTCAAGTAGAACGCTGGCTGGCGGTGCGGTAAATAATTCTGCCCGTCGCGTTCGTTATTCTTTATGATGTACAGAATAATAACACTATGTTTAAACACAAAGCGGGAAAAGTAGACCGGGCAAAAGAACGCAACGGGTAAAAATCGAGTTGTAATTTTTTACAAAGACCGCGACGGTAATTGTATACAAAAAGTGTGACATCGAAAAAGTGATTGATTTGGTGAGTGAAAAACAACTTCACGAATGCAAGGACATTAAAGGAAGCGTGCGAAAGCTTTAGAGACAATTTCTAGTTTATATTTTTTTTTTACTTAATCATTTTTTTTTTGCTGCACCTGTGAGCCTATTCAGAAAAAAATTATGTTTTAACTAGATCACTGAGAGCTGCCCGCGTTCTGTTTAACACCCCTGAACTCGACGGGCAAATATGCGTTCTGCCCGTATCGCCAGCCCGCTTTCTGTCTGACGAGGCCTTAAATGATTATTTTTTGATATTATGTTTTTTATTATCCCTTTTCTAAAAATTCCGTTATTTAACGAGGTGCAAAAACAACATGCATGCTGTCACACTGCAATCCCCTGCTTGGCGCAATATAGGATTTGATGTGGGATCGAGTTTGGGTGTATGCAAAGTTTTTTGTGTAACATTTAGGTATCTACTCTCTGAATTCGGCTTTATTTCACAAGCAATATTCGGCGTAATTTCTCTTTGTCATTGTGAAATTACGCCGTACTCCAAAATGCGGTGTTATTTCACTTTGTAAAAGCGAAATAATACCGAATTTTGGAAATGGATATTATTTCGCTCGGCGTTATTTCAGGTCACCGCATTTTTCTTTTTTCAGTTCAGTGATTAGTCTGAGTTTTTAAAAAAAGTTTGTGTTTCACAGCTCAGAACTTCTAATTTGTTTAAGATTTTTTATTCAAAATCTTTTCAAAGCAGACTCTATGAGCTCGGCTTAAATCGACTGAGCATTCTTTAATTAATTGCTGAACACGCATAAAATGTCATGTCTTTCAGGACCAATAGCAAAATATTAAGAAAAATACAAATTCAATTAAAATGGCAGAGGAAGTTGTTCGTTTCAGTGAAAAGTTATTCCTTTTGTAAATACCTTCCTTAGTTATTCCTTATATAAATAAGTATGATGAAAGTGTATTGACAGCATGTCAATTAATGACATCTAATACTTCAAATTTGCTTTTAAAATATATCAGTGATCAGTGTGTTCGGAACAAATACTGAGCATACACCTTCCGTTCGAACGAAAAATGCAAAACGACTAGTTTGTGTTTCTTCATTTAATATATAATCTGGACAGGGAATTAAATAAAATAATGTTCTATGATAATTAATAATAAAAATAAATAATTAATTAAATAAATCAAAAGCGGCAACCCTATGCACTTCATTAGGATTTGGCAACATATTGTATGTCTCCTTTAATTCTGCCCGATTATTAACACGCACACGTGAATGGTTACGTGTAATTAAGTCACTATAGGCCCTCTGCCTTTATGAGCTGTCGCACCACCAAATTTATTTATTTTATCCTTTCCACATTTATGGTCAAATTGTTATTTAGAAAGTAGTTACTCTTCATTGAAAATAACGATGCGGGTAGGTCGGAATTTTGATTGCGGGGTCTTCGACTATAATTCTTAATAATATATCACGCAATAAGTACTAACATCGATGATAAGAAAAGTTCTTCCGTGTAATGACTGCTAAGTTTGTACGAAAAAATTTAGGGGTCTATTTAATTGTTCTAAGGACTTATTCCATTTCAACATTAGGTAACTGTTGAAGACCAATAAGGCTGTTGATTCCAATTCAACAAACCTAAATAAATAGTACTGAGTTCTTGGGCTTTTGCGGAAAAGTGATAAATCTTTCAATAAATATCTCTTGGAATAAGCGCTTCTCCTGCTAGCCATGAACAACACTCAAACAGAAATGGTTAAAAGTTATAAGCGGGTTGGGTCATAATTATATTGGTACGTGCCGATATTCGGATTTCAAAATTCGTTATTTCAAAACTCTGTTAGTTGGCATGCATTAATGTAAACAGGTTTTCTGGCCGAATTAAAGGTTTAAAAAGTCCAACAATTTCAACTCCCTTTTTTACTTGCGATTATAGGTACTATAAGGCAAGTTATGCATTCGTACAAAAAAAAAATCTAACAATCAAACATGATATTACGATCATAGAGAACACCAAAAAAGTGGGTCCCCAATTCCGTCTGTCAGTCTGTCCTCGAGTCTGCAGCCTAAACGGTCCGACGGATTTGCTTCAAACTTGGTACACATTGTTTTTGCGGTAATATCCCCACAAGTTTTTTTTTTCATTTTTTTAAGACGAGAAATAACAGAAGCTCAAATTCATATTTTTTTTTTGACCAAAAAATAAAATCTTGTTTTTTTCAAAAACGGCTCCAACGATTTTTATAAAAAAAAAATAAGTTTATTAATGAAGGCAAAGTGTACCTTCTGATATTTTTTTTTTGGAATAAAATTGTTATTTTTGACACCTCTAGTACAACCATTTTTTTGATTTTCGATTTTCTGGGAAACATTGCTATTAATTTAACTACAAAGTTTATCAGAATTTATGAGCAACTTCTCTTTAATATTTTTATTTTTATTATTTTTTTTTTATTATTTGGTACTTTATTAATTCATTTATAAGATTTACAATTGTATTTGTTTAAGACTAAGTACATTTAAGCATGGCTTAGCCGTCTGCCGAGAAATGATAACAAATTTAACAGTTATACAAAGTTATACAAAATTTAAATTTTAAAGTATATTTAAATATGAAAATGTAGATTTGTTATTTATTTTAGAAATTTTCATTAATAATATTTGTTCTATATTTGAGAGCTGTGTAGCAATATGAAGCAAGTTTTCCCCAATTTTCACTGCCGTTGAGGATACGTTTTACATCTTCAATATTCATCAGATTGACTCCATAATGGTATCGCCTTATTTCTTTCAGGATGGGGCAGGAACCAAGAAAGTGCATCACGTCCTCGTTTTCCCTTGTGTTGCAGAGGTGACAGATTGATGAACTATCTTCGCGATGGGGCATATAATTTAACTTGATTAGTTCTCCTCTCACTCGAATTACCATAGAAATTTGTGCAGTACTGAGGCCAAGATTCAAATAATTAATCTGTTGATGTTCGAGTTGCCGATACAAAAAACGTGATGAATTTTCAGCTTGTGTTATGCTTTCCATTTTCATTGCCTGTTTCACATCAAGAACGAATTCTTGGGTTCTGTCTTTCCATTCTGGGATATTATTTTCTGTTAGGTCCAGCAGAATGTTGTATTTGGCTGCGGTATTTGTCCAGTCCTTGTAGAACATTGTATTCGTTCTAAGCGCCTTCTTGACGAGGACCTTCGTAAGTCGTGAATCGTCTTCTTCGTTAAGAACTTTGGTCACATATGTAGTTCATGCTAAGTTGTAGTGTGAAAACATAAAGGGGTAACATTCCACTTTCAAGTAGCAGCATATAATTAGGAGTGGTTGATGGTAGCCGTAAGAGTTTTTTCAAAAAGAAACGCAACAGCTTTTCTACATCTTCGTAGTATTTGCCACCCCAAGCTTGCCCGCCATAGCACATTATGGAGCGCATAACAGCTTCGAAAATTTTTATTTTGGATGGTAATCCAACCCTAGAGTTAGACATTAGATTTTTCCAAGTTGTATTAATGGCTTTCTTCGAATCAGCAAGTTTCATTTCAAAATGTTTTTTGAAGGAAAGGTCGTGATTTATCGTCACTCCTAGGTACTTGTACGATTTAACAACTTCCAGATGCTCTCCACCATATTTCCATTTTTCGTATCCAGCTAATCGGCCTCTCCCTTTTCTGAATACCATGACTTTAGACTTCGCTGTGTTGATTTCTAGACAGTTGCACTTGCAGTAATTTTCTAATTTGTTTATCATAAGCTGTAGAGAACTATGTGATTCTGATAAGATTACCAGGTCGTCCGCAAAAAGCAATGTGGTGATTTTGATACCTTCAACCATGACTCCTGCTGGCAGGCACTCTGAGATATCATCCAAAAACAGTGAGAAAATTAGCGGACTTAGCAAACACCCCTGTCTTACACCTTACACCAGTCTGACAGCTGGTTTCCACTCCATATTGCCGATTTGTTCGCACTGTATAGATTGATCAGGATATTTAGAAACTTAGTCGATACACCAATTTGGGAAAGTTTGTAGAAAAGACAGTTTCTGTTGATCGTATCAAATGCCGCACGAAAGTCGATGAAAAAAGCATATAATTTTTTTCCTTTATTAATGTAGGTTTGCGCTATACTTGTTAGATTAAATATCTGATCTACAGTAGAATAGCCTTCCCTAAATCCCGCCTGAAACTGGCTTAACTTTCTATTTTCTTTGACCCATTTTGTTAGGCGTGCGTTCAATAAGCCAGTAAAAATTTTTGCTATAGTGTTCATAAAAGATATTCCTCTATAGTTCGCCGCATTATTAGGATCACCTTTCTTGAATATTGGGAAGATTATTGACTTCTGGAACTCCTCTGGTACCTTTGCTTCTTTGTATATATAATTTAAGGATTTAAGTACTTTTTCAAGAAAATTGACTGTAGCATTTTGGAAGAACTCATAGGGGATTCGATCTTCACCTGGTGCTTTATTTTGTTTTGCTTTTCGCAACACATCAAAAAGCTCTTCGATGCTGAATGGTGTGTCCAAAATTTCATCAAACACTTGTGGTACTGCATACATATATGTAACTTGCGGTCCCTCAGGATTTAGCATTGTTCGGAAATGGTTCTTTAGAGTGCCAATTTCAACTCGGGTGCCAACTCTGAATGCGTTTCCGTTGAGTTTTCTGGCAATGGTCCAAAAATCCTTGCTACTAGAAACCTCGGCTATTTCACGAGCCATTCCATTAAAATATATGTTTTTTTTAGATTCGCAAATTGATTTGTAGTTAAAATTCGCTTCAATATACATTTGTTTCGATGTTTCTGTGTTCAGTTCTCTAAACAAGTTGAGAAATTCAAGCGATTTTTTCCTAGCTTTGGAGCATTCTTCATCAAACCAAGGTTGCTTTCTAACTAGTTTGTTGTTGCTTGTACTCGTATTTGATGCAGTTATATGCTTAATTATGCTCGTCAGAAAGCTAGGGTATAAGAAAGCATGGTCCCACTCAATTTCCAGCATTCTCTTTAATATGACTGCTGTAGTATCAAATGGAATAAATCAGTTAATTCAATTTAGATCCGAGACAGGTGTCCCTCAAGGTTGCATTTTAAGCCCACTCATGTTTGCTCAATGATATAGAGAATCATATTCCTGGAGGGGTGCTTTTCGGACATTTGCGCGTAAAAGTCTTGCTTTATGCAGACGACCTTGTCATCTTGACCGACAATCCCTCGACTCTTCAACTACAAATAAATAAGTCCAAAATTATGACTTTCCGCTCTCGCTTCACTAGCAGTGAGCGTGTTTGGACTCTAAACGACTCTAATATTGAAGTCGTGAAGGAGTGTAAGTATCTTGGTTTTATTATTACGCATAATCTAAATCTACATCCCCATATCAAAAATAAATTGTCCTCAGCTAAGATAGCAATTAACTCAATATGGTCGAACTTTTTCAATAATAGACATATAGACCAGGTTCTAAATTTAAAGTTTTTAATGCAACTGTTAACAGTTGTTTTTGTTATGGAAATGAAATATATGGTTATCAGCAACTTGATGATATTGAAACCATTCAGAGATATTTTTTCAAGGGAATTTTCAGGTTGCCACGTAACACCCCAAATTATGCCATTCATGCCGAATCGGGCCTACGCCTAATCTTCCTTAGGAATTTAAAATCTAACGCCGATTATATTGTTAAAGTTATGCACAGATCGAACAGCAACCTCCAGAAGCGAGTTCTTCTCGTAGCTTTAAAGTGTAGGTATTCTCCGTTCAAGAATTGGTTTGAATTGGCATCGTCGTATTAGTTAGAATTGAACCTTAATTTGGAAAACTCTGATAACTGGAGAAATATTCTATATGACTGCATTTCCGGAATTGCCGAAACAATGTTCCAGTCATCTACCGAACGTGTAAGGGAGTCCTCAACACGATCAATCTATAGAGAACTAAACATTAATCTAGGTGAAGCTAGTTACTTAAGGGATGAATTTTCTGCCACGGAAATAGAAAAATCCCATTTATCTTGATAAAATTTTTCAACACTTTTAAAATCATATTTCATATAAATCCAAAGTCTAGTTTTTAAAACTAGAACAGAGATGTTACAATTAAATATAGGCCTCATAGATCAGATATAAACCCGTACTGCACACTCTGTAACCTTCTTGTAACATAAAACATCTTTCATTTTTTGGCGTTGTATCCAATTTTGCAGGAAATCCGTAGGTTATACCTTAACAAGAGTTTTCTCTCGTTAGATGAATGTGTCTCGTTTTTGAATGTGGAGCTTGGATGGAAGTTGCTCATTCGGCGTATTACATACACGACCTCATATAGAAATATACGAGTATATGCGAATTTTTTATATTAATTGAAAGATTAATGTATTTATTATACTTTTGTTTTAGCTAAACTAAAAGCCCATTCAAATTTTTGATACTGTAACCCTTTTTGGCTATAACAATTCAATACACGATGAAGGCACAAGAAGTTTTTCAATTAAAATGAAAAATTAGTCTGATGATCGACCTTGATTCGTGAAATAGCTATAATTCCAGGGAAAAATGATTGAGAAAATAACTTAGTGGTAGCACACTCAAGGGCATTCAAAGTCATTAAATGATACGAAAACAGGTGGCTCTCTGAAAAGTCGATGAAGATGGTATGTCTTGGCCGACTTACATAGATTTCGGGCAATTATAAGGAACAGTCGGAGTGGCACCAAAAAAAAAATAAAAATATGTATGTATGCGGGGACATATGTTTATGTTACTGCGTGCCTGTGCATGTATGTGAGTACGAATTGTATGTGCGTATGTACATGTATGTCTGGGTTGCATGTGTTGTGTGGCTGCATGCATATAAAAAATAAACAAAAAAATGCTGCTGTGGCTGTTCTAGTTTTTAAGTAGTTTTTGGTGTTTGTGGGTATTATTAGGTATTTTAAGTAGTTTAGGGTATTTTTAGTTAGTATAAGTTAGTTGTATCTAGTTTTAATTATTTTAGTCTATCTTTCGGTTTAGTTTATAAGTAAAAAAGAAAAATATGATAAGATACCGAGTTTTTTGAAAATAAGTTTTCTTGGTTAAAAAAAATAAAATAATTAGATTTAATTAAAATAGTCTTTAGGTGGAAAGACATTAGTTCTAAGAGTTATTGTTTAGCTTAGAGCGCCCGTAAAGGGCCAGTAAATTAGTTAGTAAATAAGTTATTGATAATTAAGCCAGTTTTAAACATTTTTGTCTAGCTTTAAGATAGTTATAAGTTAATAATAAATAAAAAAAATGATACGAAAAAGTGCTTTAAAAGCAAGTATGTAATCATATAAAAACCCGATATAAATAATGTTGCATACCAAAAAAAGTTTTTTTTTTTTTTTTGAAAGTTCAATATTTAGAAAACATGTAGACGATTTTTTTAAAATTCTATTTTGAAATTTGTATTGGTATAAATTATCATATCAACATTTGATAAAAAATATGCGAAATTTTGTAAATAAAAAATTAAGTAAAACTAATCTTAAAAATGTTCCCGTTTCGACCAAGAGCCTTGCGCATAAGAACATAAGAGCAAGTACGTCTGATCCATTCGTTCATTTTATTTTTAATACGAAAAAGATCGGTACCTGCCATACACTTTTTGTTTTGCCAAAAGTCTAAACCTTATTATTTTTTTTAAGAATCTTCAACGTTTTTTTTTTATTTATTTATTTATTTTATATATAAAAAATATACTATTAATAAATAAGTTATAAGAGTACTAGCAGCTTAATACTATCGGCTCTTTGGTAAAAATATGAAATCATAGGTTAATATTAAGTAAATTTAGTAATTTACTTATAGTTACAATATAGGATTGGGTAGGTTCTTGTAATAGATCTATAATGTTTGGTTTCGATTTGATTCTTTTATATATTTCGCTTGAGGAGAGGAGGCAAGGACCAAGTAGATGGCTGATGGTGAGATTATTTTGGCAGTTGGGGCAAGTCGGTGGTAATTCTTTTTTCAGTAGATGTTGATGTGTTAGACAAGTGTGACCCAGTCGAAGCAGGACAAAGCTCGCTATCATTTCTTTTGGATTTTGTGTAGGGTAGATAGCACGTATTTTATTTGGATTGATCGTTGTGTAGTGGTGGTGGTATTCTTTCCATTCCCTGATTTCCATTTCCAGTAATTTGTTGTGAACTGACCTTTTCAAGTCACGTTGGGTATATTGGTCAAAACAATAGACCGGGGCAAGACAAGTGTCGTTGGCAGTCTTATCCGCCAGCTCATTACCCTGTACTCCAACGTGTTGTAGGGTTTTCTAATAATGATATCTCTTATTTTAGATATAAGTAGAGAGTTATGTTTTGGATTTATGATTGCTTTTAGTACAGATAGGCTATCAGAACAGATCGTCCATTTTCCTGAATATTGGAACATTTTTTGACAGCTTCAAATATTCCTACAGCTTCCGCAGTAAAGATGGAACATATATTTCGTAAAATTCCTTGTACAAGTATGTTGCCGTCATTTGATACAACAGCAAATGAGGTTGTGCGTTGGTTTTTAGAACCGTCTGAGAATACAAAATTCCTGGAAAGTTTTGATGCGGTTTCAAGATACATTTGTTTATAAACGTCTGCGTTGGTATTTTATTTCTTAAGATCGGATAAACTGAGATCTATGGAGCTGCTGTCTAAGAGCCAGGGAGGATGTGATGGTGAATATTTGGAATATCGTTCAAAACGTATTTCCAGTTTTTTGCCCACATCCAAAATGGTGCGGATTGTGGAAGAGATGCGTCTGGTTCCCTTGTGGGATAGAGTTTGCATTACGTCTTTGTCAATCACTAATCCGGTTTGAAAAGTTAGCTTAGGTAGAAGTAAGGCGGTGATTTGTAGGTATCGTTCTTCTACTGTGGGTAGTCCAGCTTCAGCGAGTATATTTTTAATCGGGCTTGTTGGGGAAGCGAAAATACTCCTAATTGCGGCTTGATGATAGGTCGATTTAAAGATATTTTTCGTTGATTTTGGGCAGGATCCGTATAAGGCTAAGCCATAATCTATTTTACTTAATATTAGCATTCTTGTTACATAGCAAAGAGAATTAATATGAACCTTACTCTTTTTAGACGAAAGATACTTAATGATGCTAAGCCTTGCTGCTAGTGAATTTTTTAAATAGTTACAATGATTTTTCCAATTGTATTTGTTGTTGAATATAAGTCCAAGAATATTAAGATTAACAACGTTTTCAATTTTTATATTATTAAGCTCTAGATCAATATTGGTACAATTTTTTTTCCTACATACATGGAGAATTTTACATTTGTTAATAGACAGTTTTGGTCCAGAAATAGTGGACCAGTCGTTAATTTCTTTGATCAGATTTAAAAACAAAATTGTAGTCTTTTTTAGGTCATTGTGCTTACAAATAATAAATGCATCATCTGCATAGATACAATGATCTAGTCCTTGTATTTTGAAATAATTCTATTTAACTCTTCAACAGCAATCGAAAATAGTATCACAGAAAGCGGTGATCCCTGGGGTATTCCGTTTTCGAATGAAACGATTTTGGAAAAAGTTGCTTTTATTTTAACAGAACATTTTCTATTCGTTAAAAAGGCTTTTATGTATTCATAAATTTTAGGTCCGATTCCCCATTGTTTTAATTTGCTTAGTACGAGATGAATGCCTATTCGGTCAAATGCCTTTTCGAAATCAAGTGCTAATATAGATACGTGGTTACGAGCAGACAGAGCATTAGGGTATGACGTAATCGAGGTGAAGATGGACGTCAACACAACCCCTTTTTGAGTTGAACCCTACTTGATGGAAACTTAGAAGGTTCTTTAATTCCGTGAACCATAAAATTCGAGTGGCTATTATTTTCTCAAGGACTTTGGATATACATGGCAACTAAGATATGGGGCGGTGACTGTCGATTATGTCAATTTTTTTTTTGGTTTTGCAATTGCGCAACGACAGCTGTTTTTTTTTTTAAATCATTGCATTACCGAACCGAAGAGATACTTTGGGTATTTTTTTTTTTGAAAAAAAAATTTTTTTCTTGGTACCTCTTGTACATAGAACAATTTGGTTGAATTCTCATTTTTTTAGAAAATGGTTCGTTTGATTTTGTTCTATCTTATCTGAGCTCATTAAGCCTGCTACGAACATTTTCAGAACGAATAAATGAACATTCGAAGCCTTGAACACTCTGAGTGAAAAAGAACCGCTTATACTCTATTCTGAACAAAAAAAAAAAACAGAAATATCTAATAGAGGACGTACTGAAGAAAAAAATTCATTCGTTCAAGAGAGTATTTACAATTTTTTATCTTCTCGACGTTTTCACAATTTTTGGTATTTTTTGCATCTATATTATGGAAAAAAATTGCGAAAACTCTAGCTTGAGAAAGTGTTGATAACGAGTGATAGTATCATTTGCTTTTTGTTTATCGTTGAATGCACCAATATTTTGTTTCCCGTTGTGACCAAAAATATTTTTCACTCTATGCCCAGGTGATTCCTTTTCCAAATTTACTCTCGCTCTAAAGAAGTCTGAGAACTACTCTCAGTTCCTGTTTCCTTACAAATGATCACTAATCTGACTTAATAAAAAAAAAACACCCTGTGGAATGTAGTCGCAAATTTTAAAGTCATTTATTTATTTATTAAATGCTGTGTGCTGCTTTTTTAAACATAATTCTTAACTAAGTTGGGTCTCTTTAAATTTTTTTTTGTTAACTTCTTTCAAATCAAGTGAGTTCTCATTTGTATGCTTTGGCTTTATGATTATTGTTTGAATCACTTTACTTCCCATTTTTATGAACATAATGCATGTGGTATTCAAAATGTTTGCAGTATATAAAATAAATGACTGGATCGCACGAACTTGCTCGTGCCTTTTGAGTCTATAATGCGTCTAGACATTGGACATAATATTCGTTTCTTATGTATGATAATGTTTGAGTAATGTAATTACCCATATACTGGATGATATGCATAAAAAGGTCAGAGGCTTTAGAAAATATAAATTTTAATAGAAGGTTAAACTTATAAAGGCTTTTATAAACCGCATATACCAGTAAATTAATCGAGTTGTTAAAATGTACGATTAATAAAACTAAAGGGTCCATTCGAAAATCAATGACATTGACGACCCTTAACCGATTTAATTTTATGTAGGTTTAATCGTATTGTTCAAATACAAGAGATTGTGATCTCACCGGATTTACAAGGGCATGTAAAAACTATCAAAATCAGGAAATTTCAGAATGCAAAATATAAATAAATCCAGTGTGTATTAAGAAATCATAGCTTACTTCATCATCGCGCTATAATTATAAAGTGGGAGGGAGGGATAAAAGACATCAAATTAAATCGGTTGAGTGATTCCAATGATTTACAGATGAGCTGAAAAAACCACACTTCTATTTTAAAAGATTATCTTAACCAAGTTGGTAGACAAATATACCATCTTAGTCTGTATTGTAAAGGGTCCGCCATCTAACGTTTTTTTTTCAACTAGTAATTATTTCGTAATACTTAGCTCATGTCTGATTTGACAGGTAATTAGTTTTATCCTTCCGCTGAACGAATATGGTTGTGTATAGGCTTGAACAGAGCTGGGAAATATTGCGACATTACTTTGAAAATCATGGTAATGTTGCAGAAGGTGTGCGAAAATTGCGTACGGATTTTGGAAAAAGAGAAGCACCGTCAGCTTCGTATGTTCGTTATCTTGTGAAAAAAGTGAAAGAAACTGGCATCCTCATCGATAAACCAAAGCGTGAAAAGCCAAAAACAGTTCGTTCACCCGAGAATATTGCTGCTGTGGCAGAAAGTGTGCGTGAAGGGCCATCAACATCAATTCACCGTCGTTCTCAACAATTGAACATTTCGGAGACATCATTGAGACGAATTTTTCATAAAGACCTTGGTATGATGCCATACAAATTCCAATTGGTTCAGGAGTTGAAGCCAACTGACCATCCAATGCGTTTTCGCTTCGCTAAGTGGGCCTGCGATCGGGATAGAGAAGATGCCGATTTTACCAAAAAAATCATCTTTTCAGATGAAGCTCATTTTGACCTTGGCGGGTATGTAAACAAGCAAAATTGTCGCATTTTGGCTACAGAAAACCCGCACGCATACATTGAAAAGCCGATACACCCAAAACGAGTCACTGTTTGGTGCGGATTTTGGGCCAGAGGCATAATTGGGCCATTTTTCTTCGAAAATGAGCAAGGAGTGGCCGTTACAGTCAATGGCGATCGTTATCGGGCCATGTTGAACGAATTTTTGTTCACAAAAATTGAAGAGGAGGATATTAGCAATATTTAGTTTCAGCAGGACGGTGCTACGTGCCACACAGCCGAAGCTACGAACGATGTTTTGCGCCCTGTTTTTGAAGATTGCATTATCAGCCGCAGAGCTGATGTCGTATGACCACTTCGGAGCTGCGATTTGACACCGTTGGACTATTATTTGTGTGGTGCCGTAAAAGATAAGTGTTACGCCGACAAGCCAGAGACAATTGACACTTTAAAGGACAATATTCGTGAAGCCATTGGTGAAATACAGCTGCACACAATCGATAATGTGCTTAAAAATTGGACCGATCGTGTAGGCTACTGCATGGACAGCCGAGGCAGCCATTTGAATTAAATTATTTTCCATTATTAATCGGAAGGATTCTACTTTCAAATAAAAAAAGAAATTTGAGAAAATATTCAGTAGTTGTTTTTTGTAGCATTTTCAAAAAAAAAAGCTATTTGGCGGACCCTTTAGTATGCCTCTTCTAAAATTGGTCTACAATGGTTTATTTAAATTCAAGCTTCAATATGGACTTTCTTGTTCGGGATGTAAGCATTATAGCAAAATTGAGCCTTTACTTATTAAGCAACATGCTATCAGAATTATTGCTAGGGTTAATCGTAGAACTCCAAGTTTTGATTTATTCAAGAATCTTAAAATTCTGCCACTAAAGCATTATTGCATGTAATTACTTGAGAGCTATATAAAAAAAAATATAATTTCGTAGCTTAAGTTTTTGTTCTTGATTTGCTTGCTTGAATTTTTCATTGTGTACTTCAATTTCATAAACTTCTGCGTTATTAATGATCCCTATAATTAGAATCCTTGTTACTAAAGGGGACATCCGCCTCTTGCCTTTGGGCAACAGGATGCTCTTATCTATTTCATTTTGAAGTATAATGCTATTCCTTATTTAATTATTGCTTTGATTTGTAATAACTGTTAGCTTTAAGTCTTCATCTGAAATAAAGTTAAAAAAAAAAATTGCAATGTGAACACCGTCCTTATAAACTCTTTATTTAAACTTGCGATTATAGGTACTATAAGGTAAGTTATGGCAAGTTGTGCATTCGTAAAAAAAAACCTAACAATCATTTTTTGAGTTATTGGCAAATGCAAATTTTTATTTCTTTTCTAAAATAAATAATGTATGTATACATCGCACTGAATTTTGTTCGGGTTATTGACCCCTCTTAATTGAATTACTTCCATAATTTATCGTAAAACCGTGTACATTTTTGTCAGTAAACAAAATTTGTAAAACATATATACATTTTTGTAATTTCGAATCATAGGCGTAAAATTTTAAACGATTTAGTAATAAGATAGATAGATAGTTTATTGATTTTGTTTAAATTTTACAATGGTTGTTACCGCACATTTTACAATATAGTGATTTGATACATAATAAGGTTTATATAATTATGTCCGGAGGAAAAAACAATAAAAACCTCCATTTAATGTAAGAATATAATAAAATCTTAAGCTAATGACTAGTAAGGGTATGAAGTATAACAGGTTAACAGATGAACCAATAAATGTATAAGTGATAATTTTTTATCAATAAGTATGCATAAATATATAATAAATTACATAAATATGTAAATAATTGAATAAATAGAATAAAATAAAATAAATAAATAAATAAATAATTTAAACAAAAATAATAACAAGTAAATAAATAAATAGATAAATAAGTAAGTAACTAAATAAATAAATAAGTAAACAAACAAGTAAACATATAAATAAATAAATAATCAAATAAACAAAGAAATAAATAATTAAATAAATAAATACATGAATTAATAAAGTTTACATTAATACATAGATAACACAGGTAAGAAAAATAAAATAGAATTTTTTAATTTTGATTATTTAGTTCACTAACCAAGTTGTTCTCAGCAAGATCAAGTCGATCAAAGAATTTTGTTGTGAGTTTAATTATTCTATCTTCGATCAATTCGACATTCGCCTTTACGTGGAGATCTAAAGTGGAATGATGCCAGGGTAGATTGAGCATCATTTTTAAAACTTTATTTTGAGCAACTTGTAGTTTTTTTTATGAGTTTTAGCTGCGTTTTTCCATACTGGACAAAAAGATGGCTTGTAACTTGTCAGCATTAAGATTGATTTTCCATTGATTGTAATATTGGTATAATATTCTCATCGCATTATTTAAGTTCGTCTCAATGTTGAGACCAAACGTATGCGAAGAAAGTATTGCAGTTTCGTCAGCAAAAATTGCTGCTTCACAGGATGGTAATTTTGGAAAGTCAGAGGTATACAGGTTGTACAAGGTCGGTCCGAGGACTGATCCTTGAGGGACACCAAAATCAAAATGTATTAATTCTGAAACACTACAATTTACATGTACCATAAAAACATCTACTTGAAAGAAAACTTTGAACAATTTTACACAGACAAGGTGGAAAATTGAGGGAAATCATTTTATAAATAATACCATTGTGCCAGACTGAATCGAACGCTTTTTCGATGTCTAACAATATCATTCCAGTAGACATACCTTGGGAGCGATTGCTTTTAATTAAGTTACTTATACGAAGCACTTGATGAGATGTACTGTGGTATATTCTGAAACCAAATTGTTCATTTGGATATAAGTTGTTATCAGTTATTATTTTAACAATTTTGTTTTTAATTATTTTCTCGTATATTTTGCTGATATTGCTGAGTAAACTGACTGGTCTATAACTTTCAGTCCTAACAGAGTTTTTGCCGGCTTTGAGAATTGGTATTACTTTACCTGTTTTCCAAGTAGTAGGAAAATATTGCATTTTCAAGCAAGCATTTATGACGAATGTAAGGAAGATTATTCCGATTTTAGGCAACATTTTTAAATAAAGATTTTTAACTTGATCAAGCCCACTAGATTTTCTTGATTTAAGAGTGTGAACAACTGCAGCTACTTCTTCTTGAGTTGCTAAAAAAATTTGTGGTGTGTCAAAGATCATGTGGTTTAAGTTTTGAACAGTTGTATCTACCAGATGATCTGTTGAAACATCGCCTAGGTATTGTGCTACAGAGTGGTTTTGGGAGAAGCTAAGAGCAAGAGCATTTGCTTTTTCCAAATCCGTATAATAGATTCTTGAATCGTTTTTTAGAAAGGGAACCTGTCGATGTGTGTTTTTTACAATTTTTACAATATTCCAGAAAGGTTTCGCATTTTTCTCTAAGGAACGTAGTTTATTATTCCAGACGAGATTTCTTTTGATTAATAATTCGTAAGAGATTTGGCGATTTAAATATGTAACGATATCACGAAAAATAGGTTGGCGATATCTTTGCCAGTTTCTTCTTTGAATGTTTCTATTTTTTATAAGTTCCAATATATGCGGCGAAAGACTTTGTTGAAATGGCTTTTTATTTACTTTTGGAACAGAACGATTAACCGAGGCAATGATGTCTTGAGTAAAGTTATGCACAATATTATCAACTTCGTTATTGCTGCTTACACTTTCTAGACCAGTAG
The DNA here is from genome assembly GCA_910595825.1 of Philhelius pedissequus. NCBI lineage: Eukaryota > Metazoa > Arthropoda > Insecta > Diptera > Syrphidae > Philhelius > Philhelius pedissequus. Next base: position 90,522,049 of record OU343161.1, read on the forward strand.
GAATATTTCGAAGTTTACTTTTTAAAATTGACCTAAAACGTGTCCAGTTTGCATTTTTAAAATCTAGGTAATGTAGTTCTTGTTTTATTTCCGACCAAAGAAGTTTACATAAAACAGGATAATGATCAGAGCTGAGCTCATTTAAAGTAATTGGTGAGGTTAATTGACTAGACACGTTTGTTACAAAAATATCGAGAACAGAGGGACTTCCACGAGAACTATTGGGGACATAAGTAGGACTAGGAGGAAACAACACATATATTGGTAAGGTATTGGACAGATTTGGATAGATTATATAAAACATTTCCAAAGGAGTTTGCCCTAATGCAACCCCATTCTCTGTGTTTGCTATTGAAATCACCACCAATAAGAAAGTCTCCACTTACAGCGAAAAGTTTTCTCAAGTCATGATTCAAGCATAATCTTTTTTGCAACGATGATGGGCCACCTGGAAAATACACGCAATATATTTTAACTGTCCTACGATTCATTAATTGGACTTCAATACCAATATTTTCTATTAGTTTAGTGTGAATTACTGGCAAAAGCGAATGTCGAATTGATTTTCGGATGAGAATTGCAACTCAACCACCCTGTCTTTCAGTTCTATCAACTCGATAGCACTTATAATTAGGTGAAGTCAAGTGAATATCATTATCAAGCCAAGTTTCCGTTACTAAGGCAACGTCAATCTTGTGCCTGTTTAAGAAATAAATAAATTCTAAACGTTTGTTATAAATACTTTTAGCATTCCAAGTTATAATTCTTATATATCTATCTATTACGTTATTTATCATGATTGTACAAAAACTTAGTTGCTAAATGTGCGATAACGTTGAATTGATCTAATTTAGTTTTACATGTAGATAATTTAATAACCATTTCCATAAGCAGCGAATTTAGCTCTTCGAAGGAAAATTAGTAATAAGTTAAATCATTTTTAGTATGATACTAGATTAAAAAGTGGATTTTGCTAATTTTAATCGAGTTTAGTATCGTATTATCTTCTTAACATCTTACTAAAGTTAAAATCACCAAATGGCTACTTTAATTTTTTAGTATCGTCCTAAATCCATAATGCCATCTGATAGAATATCAGACTTACACGCGGGGGGCTTAGGTTCGAATCATGTTGGTGTACATTTTGTTTCGTTATTTTTGTAAATAATAAAGTTAAATGATTAAAATGTAAACATAGTATACTTATTTAGAACACATGTTGGGTTTCCATCAACATATTATAATTAATTTACAACGCATAAACACAATAATTGTGCTCATCAAAATTCAAACCCTACAAATGCATTGCTATCTAGTTAACTAGCATTTTACTATTTAACAAAAGGTTTGAAATTTATGAAAAATTAGTAGACTAGTATGTATATAGTTAATTGTTAACTAGTATCGTGCTAAGGCCTTAATTCTAGGTTGTTTAAAATTTTGCCCCATAGACTTTAATATAATACGTAGGTACCTATCACATGTACTTTGCACATGCTTGAGAAGTGAATTATGGAGAGCTATTTCTTTTTATTTTTTTCACATCAATTAACATTTGCTCCATCAAACAAAAAATGAATCGATCTGAAATTAAATAAATTCATTCGATCTGAAATTAAATAAATTCAAGAACTTTTATGGCAAGATACTACTTATTGCCTATGAAAAGATGTCGGTAGGATGCTTCCCATTTTTTATCAGTTTTTTTCCGAAATTTTTATAGGATTACAATAAAATTTGTATATTGAATTCTTATGATCAACAGTTTATCTTTTTATAGACCTACAAACTACTCGTGTAATTGAACGGTTTTCGTTTATTAAACCAGTAACCCATATTCGTTAGATAGCGCGGAAAATAAAATGCACGACTGGATTGTACAAATTTGCTCTTGTAGCTAACAACTTTTGGTAGGTAGCTGGTTTTTTAAACTTATTAAAACGGCCAAAACCATCACTTTAATCGATTTTTCGAAAAAAAAAAACAAAGAACACCATTAGATGCTATGGATCAATGAAAATTTTATAAAAAATTATCTCGAAAATTGTAGAACGGAGTTTGATGAATTCCTGTTTTTTATTTTTAGTTTCTTGAAAATCATATTTTTTTGAAATTTTGGTATGCAGTTCTTAAGAGTTTATTAATATACATGTGAATTTTTGGTTAGTCTTAAAAATATAAAAATTAATTTTAATTAAAGTTTTAAAAATTAATTTTAATTAAAAAAAATTTTAATATGCAGAATTAGTTTGACTACTTGGATCTTCTCAGATATAAAATTTGAAAGACATCCAATGTACCCTTACCGAGAAAGCCAAAAATTAAAAAAAAACCTTATATGAAAGGTACCGCTAATAGACTTTTCCCGTAAAATTGGTTCAGATTATATGATAGCTATTGCCAACAAATAAATTATCAAATATTTTTACCAAAATCGTTGGAGACGTTTTCGAGAATAATAAGATTTTCCTAAGCGGCTATATGGCAGGTACCGTTATTTTTAGGTCTAAAAATTAAATTTCAATTTCCCTTCTGATGAATGGTAAAAGAATCACACATACCAAATTTAAAAGTGATCGCTTAAGCAGTTTAGACTGCAGCTCGTTATACATTAGGGTGCAACGAACATTTATTTTGTTGTTAATTTATATCTAATAGTAAAAAAAGGCCCCTTATAGACTTAAATACATATATATAAAATTTTATTCAATTTGGGTAACGGTAACTGCCTCCGCAAACTAACTGAAACCTTTATTAAAAACTTACTTCTCATTGTTCTATGCTATACAATTTAAACATAATTTTTTGAATATCTAGTTAGCCATGCTTTTTGTTTCATATCAGTTTGCTATTATTTTCCGTGAGTATCAGTAGAACATCGTTTGGCTTATAAATATTTAACTTAACTTTAAAAAAGAAAGAAAACATGCAAAGAACGCGAAGGGTATTTAAATGTCCTATTTTTGGTGATAATTGTGATATGAAAGAAAACGTGCTGCGTACTTATGAAAATGCGATAAAGTACTATGAATGGACAAGACACCAACTTAAATTCGACTTGGAAACTGCAAAAGAGCCAACCTTTCCAGTAGTAGCAGCTATAGTAACATCTTAAATAGAAAACATATGGCGATCTACATCTTTTCCAATTGTAACAAGAACCAGAATCATGCAGGTGCTGAAAGCATATCATTTAAAATACAAAAATTTACTAAAATTTGTCAAGAGACTCTCCCCAGAAAAATTAAAAAGTTTTCAGCAAAGCGGTAAGTTCCTTTTTGATATTACGGGATGCAAATGCAAAGAATTCAATCAGTGCACCGGCACCAAAGATAAAAAGGTTCCGAAACAAGAACAAGCATTTTTAGTTGACCAAAGAAGCTTACGAATTATGGCAATCGATGGAGTTGATGTTATTGTCACTACAATTTTGCGAAAAAGTTTGAAAAAAAAAACAGACTCGAGAGAAATTCCAAACTACAACTGCCTTAAGTACTTATATGCCTACTGTTTTAGACATTAGTACTTCTTCGATATCCTCTTCTACATCGTCGCGTCTGAAAATTCCGAAAGCACTTATAACTTCGATCAGTCCAAGGAAAAACACATTCCTGAGAAGAAAAGAATAATTTCCTCAAGCTTTGATTTTCCGACATTATCGGAGACATGTGAAAGGTATGGAGTATCAGATAGGGCAGCAGCAGCGATAGCATCGTCTGTTTTATATGATATTGGGTCTGAAGTTGGCGTCATCGACAGACATAAAATCCGAAGAGAGAAAACCAAAGCCAGAGATAAGTTAATGAATGAAAAGACAACTGCAGAATTATTTGCATTATACTTTGATGGCAGGAAAGATAGAATCATAAATTTGAATAAGAAAAATGGGAAAATATACAAAACCACAATTGTTCATGAGCACATCTCTTTGCTGCAAGAGCCAGGATCCATATACATGGGATATGTAGCTCCTGAGAATGGTTCGGCCAAATTGCTGTACAAATTGCTATAAGAGGCTTTCTACCAGATGAAGAGATTCCTCAACATCATCTTCTGGCTATCGGCTGTGAATGTACAAATGTTAATACAGAAAAATTCGGTGGTATTATATGACTACTGGAGAAAGAACTTCAAAAACCACTTCAATGGATACTATGTTTACTATACATGAATGAACTACCTTTAAGACACTTATTTCAACATTTTGATGGGTTTACTTCGGGCCTTACACTGGATCTTTGGGAAAAGCACTTAAAACCTGTGAACAATTACCTGTAAAAGCATTTCGACGTATTGAAGGGAATGTTTTACCAGAAATGGCTAAAGAATTAAGTACAGATCAACAATACTTGCACAAGATCGTTTCAGCGGTTTCATCAGGTGAGTTCCCACCAGATCTGGCAAATAAATCTCCAGGGAAAATGTCTCATGCGCGTTGTCTAACACGTGCCAACCGCATAATGGGTTAATACATAACAACAGAGACACCTTCTGAGAACTTGATCACTTTGGCCACGTTTGCTGTTAAAGTTTACGCGCCATCTTGGTTTTCCATCAAAAATAAAAAATCGTGCAAGGATGGTACACACCATCTTTTTAACATAATTATGGCCTCCAGATATCTTCCAGAAGAACTTAAGAAAGTAATCGATCCTGTCATTCAGCAGTTATTTTGCGCATCCTGAAAACGTTCTTCATGCTATGGTAACAGATAACAATAGACACATTAGAGAACTGGCAGCTCGGCGCATATTAAAAGCGCGTAGTATGCCTGGGTCTTTAACACCCTGGCTCTTTGTAGTGCCGCGCAAAAATTTCAATGCATCAACGTATATAGATTTAATAAATTGGCAAGAAAAGGTTTCTGATCCACCGATTATGAAAAACTTGTGTGACTAAGAAATTCGGAGCATCGTGGAACCTGGTGGTGAAAGTGATGTGTTCATTTTAAGGCTTCCAAGCTATTGAACGAGCTATAAGGATGACGACGGAAGCTGCCACTTCTCAGTATTCAAAAAAGTCCCGACTAGGTGCAATAAAAGCCAAAATAGAATCACGGAAGACAATGCCTAAATTTGAGGCAAAACGCGATTTTCAGGCATATTAATTATAAAATACGAGAATGAGTTTATTTTTTGTTTAAATTGAATTAAAATTATAATTATAAAAAGTATATTTTGCGCAATTTTTTCATTCTATTTACTTTTATATTATTTTCAGCCATATATGTTTATAAAAATCTTGTATAAAATTTAATTTTTTAAGTCAGTGCGGAGGCAGAAGACCTTAACCAAATTAATCAAAAAAACACATTTATTTTTCTTTTAAAATAAGGCACCGATTCCACCCTCTTAACATTCCGAATGACCAACAAAATTTTTTTTCATACATTCGTGCTCCACCCTATTATACATACAGACGGACAGACGGACATTTTTTGCCGATCACTTTTTTAGACTTCTCTGTGATCGAAATGTCATGTGTGATTGTTAGAATTTTTTTTACGAATGCAGTACCTATAATCGCAAGTAAAAACAGGATTCAAGAAAAGGGGTTCGTAGAAGTATTTCCTATTTGTGTACGCATATCGCATATTATTAACAAAAAAGGTACTGTTATTCTAATCTCCATCATCGTAAAGTTATTTTTTTATTAATTAAAATTAAAACCTTATTTTTTTACATCGAACCCGATACTCACTCCATGGAACAAGTACACAAATAACACCCCTCACTTTTTATATCCCAAATTTTAATCAAGATTTTTCTTAATTGCTTATTTCTCTAATGATGAAATAAACACTCCCTTTGGCTACATAATTTCCTTAATACCTGTACATAAAACATTAAAAAAGAAATAAGTTATTGTGAATGGGAATTAATTTCAACTTTATATTAAATTGAGCGGAAGGAAACAATTTTTTTTTTGTTGAAAGTTAAATATTTAAATGGGCCATTATTTTAGACTTTTTTACTATTTAACATTTAAATTTATTTCGTAATTGTTTTTTTAGTGTCCTTCATCTAAATTTATTTCTTTATATTTGATTGGAGGAAATATTATTATGCTTAAGAAAGCAAGAAGTACAAATAAAAAGAAATTAGCAACGAGCTCGCCCTCGTTTACCATTTTAAGGATTTTTGTTGTACCTAATTAGGAATCCTAATATAACTTAAAATCTCACATAAATGTTAATGGATAATTTTAATTTGATTAGAAGACGAAATATTTTGTGTAGATCATTATACGAATAAATGACCATGATTAGAATTTTTTTGTACATATATACAGGGTGTCCCCTAATCCGTGCGGAATATTTTTGGGGGCGATTTTATCGGTAATTCTAAGAAAACAAATACTATTGAAAGTAAATTGATCTGAAATAACAACAAAAATAATAACAATCACAGAAATCACACACAAGGGTGTGATGTAGCTTTTTGAAAGCAATAAAATATTTTTTGACATTTCTTTGTTGGGAAAAAAAATTTTTCTTAACGTTTTTTGAACATTTGCTTTAGAGACTAAGTATGCAAGATAATGTTAAAAAAATACTAAATACAAAGTTTCGAAGAATTTGTTTGAAAAATTTGTGTTCCTACAATAATTTTTAAGTTTTTTTAGGAAGATAAACCGTTTTCCAGAAAATGGATAACTACTAGAGGTACCAAAACTAATAACAAAAAGATTAAAAAGTGATTTTTTAAAATAAAAATTCGTTGTAGCCGCTTTTTAAGAAAAATAAGATTTATCTTTTCGGAAAAAAGTATATGGCAGGTACCGTTATTTTTCATCCTAAAAAAAAGGAAAAAAAGTATAAGCATGTTACCGAAAAAACTTTATCTAATAAGTTTAAAGAAAAAACATCCAACCGCTTAGGTTGTATAGACTCGTGGAGATACAGTCGGGCAGACAGACATACAGAATTGTGGGACCCACTTTTTCGACTTCGCTATCATTCGAATGTCAAGTCTGATTATAATTTCGAGTTCGACAACAAAAATTGTACTTATATTTATAACACAAGTAAAAGTGGTTTTAAATTAGGGTGGGCCAAAAAAATGTCATCTTCGTTGTTCTTTGACCGATTTCCATGAAATTGAAATATGTTGACATGAAATCATGAAAGAAAAAATAGTTTCACAATAGGGTGGGTCAAAAATATTTTGTTTAAGGAAAATATTGAAAATTGTTTTACATGTATGCAATTTTTTACAAAATTGTGTGTGTATTGAAAATGGTTTTTAAAAGGACTACAAAAATGTCAAAATTGAATCATTACAAAAATGTCAAAAGTGAATCATTCGAATTCTTGTAACTGTTATATAAAAAAACGCTTTAATTTCAAAACTATTAACTTGCTTTTTTTCTTATTTTATGTACTGCTGTACTGTAGTAGCGACTTAGTATGCAGTCGCAACTAGTATGATATCTTATCATATTTTAAATCTTGTGTTTTATTCTCTATAAAAGAAGACAAAAGATATATATGTATATGTAGCTTAACCCACGTGGGTGTATTTAACTTTAAATATTACCTATATACATGTATTTATTTACGAATACTTCACATTTTTTAAAGTATCTATCACTTAAATCAATTTATTTTTAGCCACTTATTGTAAATCATGAATGTTTGCGGTGCATTCAATACAAATATTTTAATGGGTACTTCAACTTTCGTATCTTTCAATTTAATTTGATTATGAAGTCTAGAAAAATAAAATGTATATTTTGTCAGTATAATTCTTATCAAAGTAAATATTCATAAATAAATTAATTTAATAGTTTTCTTTTCTTTCCAATATTTTTCAAAGTTCATATTTCATATTTACCACAATAACTTTTCAATGGTTTCGTGAAATCATAATTTATTACAAAAGTTTGGTGCGTTTTATGTATTGGGTATTTGATATTTTACGTCTTAAAAACTTTAAAAACAGCTTTTGAATAAAATCGATAATGCCAACTATGTACACATTTGTTGTCGCAGAGAAAATTTTTTAAACAAATTAGAAGTAGCTATTTTGACATTATTAGTTTCAAAATTGTCGGTTAGATTGCTAACTAAATATGTCACTGAGAGTTAATATTATTAATGTTGATAGAGATATTGAAAGATGGTCACAGTTTGCTAGTTTGCCTCGAAATTTTTAACTAATTGAAGGTCAATTACATTTGCGAATTTGCCCATTCCTATGCGCGTTAAAATATCAAACCACATATTATGTATAGAGTTAGGTGCACTGTGAACATCCAGAGAAGAATACGTAGGATTTATGTATGCATGTCGTTGGCAGCTGAATTTAAAACTTTAGGTTACACTTGGAAAAAATATTATCGAAATTTCAAAATATAGTTTGTTGTCAACCTATCAAGCCATGAACTGTCAAAATCCATTGAAGAATTGCTCCGATTTAAATGCACTAAAAGCCAACAAAATTCTAATTTTATCTTGGAAAAACGGCTTTTCAAAAGTGTGTCTGATAAAGTTACTTTGCAGCAATTCGCACAAAATGTAAGCCATTCGGAGCACCTAATAAACTGCTGAAATACCGTTCTCTATCTTTTCAATCTGAACTCATCTTACATCTTTTTACTACCAAAAAATACGAAAGAAAGCAAGACTAAGGATGAGGCCCGGACCGAGAAAAAGGCTAGGCCAAAATCAAGACGAGATTTGGTTAGGAAGAGATCGAGGCTGAGACGGGACGAGACTAAATTTTTCGATTTTGTCGAGACATACACGAGACTAATAAGAGTCTACTCTGGTCTTGTCTCGTTGCCAGCCCTAATTTCAACCTAACAAGTCAACAACAGTTAATTTCACTAATTTACTTCAATAAAGTCTCCGAAAAAGAATGATTTACAATACGGAGAAAGTGAGACGAGAGCGTGACATGGATTCACAGTAAGAATTTTATAATTATAAAACCATTCACCATTTCAATGGGCCGAAGCATTTCACGATAAGATTTAAAAAAATAATATTGAAGCTAACTGATTTTCAATTATTTAATCTATTAATTTAACGTAACGTGAGGACATAAAATGCTTTATTCTGTGTGTCCTCTTCGTAGTTTCACATTAATTTAACAAGAACGGCTGATACTCACGTATCGTGTTCTTATTGCATCGATTCTGTTAAAAAATGAAGAATTCTTCCAAAAGCATGGCAATGCTCTTTTGAATTTGACAGCGAAGTTTAGATTATTGGTTTATGGCAATTCGCGTGTATGTTTTTCAAAAAGACAGTTATTTTTATATTGTATGTTTTTTTTTATTTTAGGGGCATTTATTTGTTAATGTTAAGTATAGTTAGATTTTAAGTAATAATAAAAAAAGTGAAAAAAAAATATTGTTGATCACAAACAAAAATTTGAGAAAAGATAATATTTGTTGGTGTTTTTTTTTATAAATGATGATGATTAGTTATGTAGACAATGGCATGACAAATACGCTTAACGTAAAGTATAATCACATAGCCACACAAATTCCATTAAAATATATAAAAGATGTGGGCTTCGCGGGAAATCTTTTGAATACAAAAAAAAATCACTAGAACTATTTGTTTATGAATATTAGTTTATTTACAAATTAATATTCACACTTGATATTTTACTTGCGATATAGGTAGATACTATAGGGCAGGTTTTGCATTTGTAAAAAAATAAAATGCACGACTGGATCGCACGTACTTGCTCCTATGTTCGATCACATTATATGCTAAAGATTCTTAATAGAAACGGCTAAATTTATTTTTACAGTCGTTTTTCACTTAATTTTTTATATAAAAAATTCTAAATTTTTTTCAAAAAATAAAATTGCTATGAACATTTTAAGTATTTAATAATATAAATTCAAAAACAAAATTTCAGAAAAAACCTTTCCAAAAAAAAATATTTTGTTTCAAAAATCAAAAAAAAAATATTTTTCAAAATAGTTTTTGAAATGCAGTATTATTTAGAATTTGAAAGAGCTCCTGTATAAAAATTTGTATCGAAATCCATTGAGCCGTTTATGGGAAAGACGAAAATCAATAAAATCATTGTATGGGAGGTACCGTTAATACAAAATATTTAAAAGCAATTTTCACCCAAAATGTAGACCATACACAAAGTAGTATACAGACCAATTTTTTATTAAAATCGTTAGAGCCGTTTTCAAGATAATTAAGATGGTAGACAAATTTGTATGGCAAGTACCGATATTTTTGGGGCTAAGACAACGATTCAAAAATCTCGATTTTCTTCAAATTTGGTATTTAAGCGTTTAAGGTGATTGTCCAAAATAGATTTTTGAATTGTTGTTTTAGCCCCAAAAATAATGGTACTTGCCATACAAATTTGTCTACCATCTTAATTATCTTAAAAACGGTTATAACGATTATAAAAAAAATGGTGTTTGTACTACCTTGAGTATGGTCTACATCTTGGCTAAAATTGTCAATAATACTGCAGTTCAGAATTTTCCAAAAATAGTTTTTTTGGGTTTTTGAAAAAAAAAAAATTTTTTTTTTTTTGAAAATTCAATACATATTTCGAAAACGGGTGAACGTTTTTTTCTGAAATTCTGTTTTTAAATTTATATTATTAAATATTTAAAATGTTCATACCAATTTTTTTTTTTTAAAATTAAGAATTTTTATATAAAAAAAATTATTTGAAAAACGACATTATAAAAAAACTGGCGCAAAATTTTAAACAGCCTGATGTAAAGGGCTTAGCATGATACTACTTAACAGTTTGCTAATATTAAAACACTTTACTAAAATTTTATTAATTTTAAACACTTTTTAACTAGCAACATAATAAATCTTTTTTCTTTATAAACTACAACTAAACACGCCTAAAATAGTGCGAAAAAGTAAGCGAACATAACTTTTTGACGTTTGTAAATGTCAAAGCGGCATATGGATTTAGTACGATGCCAAAAAAATAAAGTAGCCATTTTGTGTTTTTGACTTTAGTAAAATGTTAAGAAAATAGTACGATACTAAACTGGTTTAAAATTAACAAAATCTTCTTCTTAGCCTAGTATCATACTAAAAATGATTTAACATATTACTAAATCGACTAAAATTTTGCGCCACTTTCTTCTAGCTGTTTCCATTAAGAATCTTTGGCTTATTATGGAACATTTGTGTTTTGAACCCTAACAACTATGGAACATTTTTCAAATATTACAATTTTTTGCGTTGGGTCAGTGAAATTTAATAAAAAAATAATTACAAAAAAGTAGGTAAATCGATTATAATTTTTCTAATCAATCATTTAATCTTTTATAAATTCGCTGACATAATTGTTTAATTTATCTTTACTTCTTAACTATTAAAGCTTAAGACAAAACAATTATTTAATTTGATCCCGATAATCTTACAAAATTATTTAACTGATTATTTTTTTTTTATTTTTTTTTTTTATAGTATTTAGGTAGGTATGCTTATGTTTAGGCTATTTTTTGTTGGAGAAGAAGAAGATAAAATAAAATAACAACTGTATTTTTTTGTGGATTGTATTTTTATCAAGTTGAACATTTTTTTTTGTAACCTGTTGTCCAAATTAAATACTTTTCGTTCAGGTATGATAATTGGGCTTATCATTTTGATCTTAGACGATAGAAGTCTTTTTGATAAAAAAAGAGATCTGAAGGCAGATTACAAATACTGCCGTCCACAACAAGTGGAATGTTGATTCTTTCCGCAAGCGCGCTGTAAAAGCTGCTAACGAGTTCGGCAGTCCAATAAAGCTGGCAGACGACAGTAAGCAGTGTCGTCGTCATCGAATCTTAATGAATATACTTACTTAAAACAAATATTAAGGGTTGGGTAAAAAATCCCGAATGCCAAAATTAATTGAATTATTTGTTATAATGGGTTATCCATTTTGCGGTTTCAAAAGTAAACGTAAATAAAACACATATAAAATATTTTTTTTTCATCATATTTCTTTTTAATTATAAAGACTGAACGTTGGCATTATGTGTGAATCACTACATCATTGAAATAACCACCACGCGAATTGTTGCAAGCATCGATTCTTTTGAGGTAATTTTCGACCACTTTTTGACACATATTGGGCGGTATATCAGCCATAACTTAACGAATGTTGGTGTTCAAGTGCTCAAGAGTTAAAGGTTTATCTGCATAAGCATGGTCTTGCGCGTAGCCCCACAAGAGGGTGGGGGTGGTCGTGGCGCGATAGTTGTGTGTTCGCCTGTCAACCTCATGGTCACATGTTCGATTCCTGCCGTAGTCTATGTCTTCTTATTTTTATATTAAAAAACAATTCTAAAAATAAATGTCATACAATGAGTTGCTGGTTTACTCATTACATGCTCTTTAGGCATAGAACTAACAACATGTGATTGAGTAAAACTATTATACAGATGAAATATGACAAAGAATAAAAAAAATTAATGCGAACTATAAGGGACATCGATAAATAAGACACGGAAATTTCTCCGCATTAGTTCAGCCGCCATCACTGGAGATAAGATCTGAGACAACAACCACCTACAGTTTCCGAATATCGCGCCACACATCTTTCCATCATTCTTTTTCTTCCTTAACCTCACCCTTACGCCCGCGCTGTGTTGAAACATTTAAAGGGTATTCATAATCCCTTGAGCGCGTGTAGATTATAAAAACAAGAAAAAGAAAAACTCCAGTGGTATGAAATCGCGTGATCTTGGTTGCCAGTTGATATCGCCGCGACGAAAAATTACGCGGCAAGGAAATGTCTCCTGCAATAAATCTATATTCGCTCGACTTGTGCGGCATTTGGCACCGTCTTGTTGAAACCACATATTCTCCAAGTCGTATTCGTCAATAGCAGGCAAAAAAAAGTCGGTTATGTCGGTTCCATCGTCGTTTTCGAAGAAGTCAGGTCCAATCACACCTCCGGACGAAATAGTGCCCCAAACAGTGAATTTTCGTGGATGTAATGGCCTCTCTTCAATTACTTGAGGTTTCGCAGAACTCCAAATACGACAATTTTGTTTATTAACATACCCACAGAGTGAGAAATGTGCTTGGTCGCTGAAGAAAATTTTGTTGGAAAAATCGGCTTCCACCGACTGTGGAATGGTCAGCAGGCTTCAGTTGTTGTGTGAGCTGGACTTTATATGAATGTAGGTGTAGATCCTAATGCAAAATACGCCATAATGTGCCGTAAGACATTCCTAATTCCTGAGAACTACGAGGAATCGACACACTCGGGTCTTCGGCAACACTTTCACTTATAGCAGCGATATTTTCACTGGTGCGAGCGAAACGATGATGCACAGGCCTTACAATATCTGTAACTAATCCAGTCTCTTCAAATTTCTTCAAAATTTTGCCAATTCCTTGCGTAGTTGGACGATTATGTAAACCATAATCTTATCTTAAGGCACGATATGTGGCTGTGGCAGAATCACCATATTTGTAGTAGGTTTTAACAATTTTTATGCGTTGTGCGATAGTTAAGCGATCCATTTTCGTAAATGTCAGACTTTCAACTGAAAAAAAAAATTGATTTAACAACTTAGTTTGACAGATGTCGAATTCCAGCCCTATACTTTTAAAACCGCAAAATTGATAACCCTTTATTTATTGGCATTAACATTCATATGCCCCATTTTATACAATCCATTCCGTACTTTGTCTTTTCAGGATTTTGGTTTAGAGGATTCTCATTTTTTTTTATTTTTTGGCTTTTTTCACTTTTAACATTTCTGAAACTAAACTTATGCGTATTTCGAGTGGAAGAAAAATTCTCTATCATTTAAGAAAAAGGTGCAATGTTTGGAGTACTATGTGGACGCATTGACAAATTTGTTTTACAGATTTAAAATAATTTATGTTTGCTGCTTGTCGTTTTACAGAAAATATTATCGAAAATCACAAACATTATAATCAGATAGAGAAGAGAGATTGTTCTATGCTAATATTTATAGTCAAACAAAATTTTGTCAACGCTCGCACTGGTATACTAATATTATTGTAAGAAAACACTACGTAGAATTTCTCAAAAACTAGAAGGCTGAAAAATATCTCAGTCTTATAGACTAGGCGAGACTTTAGTTGTTCTCGTCTCGGTTTCGTAAAAATCGAAAAATTTTAGTGTCTATCTTGGTCTCGCCTTTTTCTCCTGAAAATTGTTATTTGCAGTCTCGTCAGGGTCTCGGTTTCAGTCTCAGCCTTGGTCATGGTTTCTTTCGTGTTTTTGACAGTAAAACGATGTAAGATAACACACGTTTTCAGATTCAAAACAAGTGAATTTTGTAGAGGTTTTTTAATATATTTAAATCGGTGCCAATCCTCAATCGTTTTTGATGGTTCATATATTGATAGGTAGGCAATATACTATATTTTGACGTTTCAAAAACATTTTGTTCCAAACGTTACCTAAAAGTCTTAAAGTTACCTTTTTCCGGAGGGGAAACAAAGTCTGAAAAATGTGCGGTTTCTATTCCAATTATATGCATAGACATTCATAAATCGTACGTATTTTTCTCTGGATTTTTGTAGTGTCCTATCGGAGTATAACTATATACATTAGGTGGTTTGATATTTTAAGTGATAACTTAAATTTAATTAAGTGGAACTATTTATAATTGAAAGTGTTTAACTTAAGAGCTTCAAAAGTTCTTCGTTAATTTGATCAATTTCAAGAGATCTCCGTTTGCGTGATGGAAAGGGAAGCCAGGCAGGCTGGCGCCGTAACGCGTTACGTAATAAATCGGTTTATCCCACAAAAAGTTATCACTTCAGAAAATATTTTTTTTCCAAAAAACTTTTTTCAAATATTTTGAAATGCAGTATTATTGAGAATTTGAAGGACCTCCTATATAAAAATTTTGATCGAAATGCGTTGAGCCGTTTATGAGAAAGCAAATGGTTGTATGGCTGATAGCGTTAATAAAAAAATATATTATAAACAAATTTGTATACCAAAATGTAGAATATGCCTATAATAGTACATAGATTTTTTTTATCAAAATAAAGCCGTTTTTGAGATAATTAAGAAAGTAGAAACAATCGTAAGGCAATTGCCGTTATTTTGGAGGTTAAAAAAGACAAGTTTGAAAAAAATTCCTTCAGTGGCTTAGACTGCAGACGATCCGCAGACAGACGGAATTGCGGGAAACACTTTGTTAGTGTTCTCCATCATCGTAATGTCACGTTTGATTAAAATCTCGACAACAATTTTCTTGCAAATGCAAGGGTTGCCCTCAAGTTAGTCTCAACGGTAAAATTGGATATAACGTGCATAGATAAGAGAAGAGAGGTGACCAGATTAGATGCCACCAAAAGCCTTAATCTCTACATATTATTATATGTATATACACATGAGCTAGAAAACCTATCCATCATAATGGAGATACCAACTGTGCGTATACAATATACATAATATACTGTCTTGACTTTCAACAACTTAATTTTGCTTTAATTTAATTGACACATTTGTACATATTACTTGAAAACCTCCTTACGCCTTTTCTGGTATATATATTCATATGCTTACGCCAGCACTTTTGTAGACGATGACTGGGGCAATAAGTTTGTGGAACACTGTTTTTAAAAATATTGGCGCCAAATCTTAAACAGCCTGATGTTAAGGGCTTATCAAGATACTACTTAACAGTTTGGTAATGCTAAAGCACTTTACTAATATTTTCCTAATTTTAAACACTTTTTAACTAGCACCATACTAAATCTATTTTCTTAATAAACTACAACTAAACACGCCTAAAAAAGTGCAAAATAGTAAACGAACATAACTTTTTGACGTTTGTACGATACTGAAAATATAAAGTAGCCATTTTGTGAATTTAACTTTAGTAAAATGCTAAGAAAATAGTACGATACTAAACTGGTTTAAAATTAGCAAATTCTTCTTTTAGCCTAGTATCATACTAAAAATGATTTAACATATTACTAAATCGACTAAAATTTTGCGCCATTGATCTTTTTCATCAACATTTGCATTTATAATATCAAAAAACGAATTAAAAAATTGTTCTGTTAACCCCTCTAAGATATTTATATTGTAGGACACATTCTTGTTATTTTTATACCAGCATATATCCCAAGTCTTACCTAAATTTTAAGACGTCAACCTTATAAATTTGACTACTAGAACTGACGATATAAGCTCAAAACAGCCACCACATCTTTTCTTTTTAATGAATTTTCAAACATAACTGTTCTTATACACCATCATAATAAGAATCGATCTAAGCAGGCAATTTAAATGTTTTTCTCCTGTTTTGAAATTAAGATTGCCAAGCTTGTATAGCTCATAGAGTAATGCTTGATACATCAAATAATCGCGATATTGTCTACTTATTAATTAACGGAAAACCAAATCTATTCATTGAACCAGTCAAAAGTAATTGGCTGATATGTGTAATCTTCTTAATATTACAGTTTTTTAACGGTTGGTGATATTCTAGGTATCCAATTTTTTAACAAAACATTCAAGTAAATATACTCTATCATTCCAGAAAATTTCAGATTTCTAGGTTCACTCCTTAAAAAGATAAAATTCTTTTAGTTGATAGTGCGTTACTTAACGAATCAGTTTACCCTCCCATAAAAAGTTATAACTTCAATAATTAAATAAAAAAATATTTGTTCTAGTGAAAACCGAAACCAAACCAAATAGACCAGCGAGACTCTTGGCGAATTTCGGTATCAAAAACTCGGTCTGGGCTTGGTCTCGTCTACGGTGATTTTAAAATAGTCTCATCCGAAGCTAGTCTCGTTGCAAGCCCTAATTGAAATTCGAATAATAATACATAGTTCAAAGTATCGAATATGAAAGGACGCGTCTAGATAAATATTATCAATTTATAAAGGTTATACCAGTTTTATAACAGTTGTTAGCCCTTCAAAATGTTAAATATTCCCTGTGCTTCGCTCTGTTGCGGGGCTGTTGAAACAAACAACTCTAATTTCCGGAAGTCGAATGCCCTTTTAACCCTACGCGGCCTGTACTCTACTTTTCTACACTGTGAGCACTCACCGAAAGACGGACACGTGCAATATGAAAATACGGCTTAAAACAAATAATTTCGAACCATCTTTGGGGCCCAAACCATTTCTGTGTCTTAGTTATTTGTTGCAAGAAATAGAGGAAAAATATTATTTTTTGTCAAATCAAGTCAAGAGTAATTTTATCAAGAGAAGAAATACATTAGGGGGACTTACCAATTCTTCGTAAAAAACGAATCTATCTGATTTGGCAGAGTACCTAATCATAAAAAGTATTTTCGATTATACTCATGAGTTTGGAACTCCAATAAAACTAATTGCTATTAGAGTGAAGTTGGACTGTACAATCAACTTAATTTCATTTGCACTCTTCATGTTGAACCATATGTCCATTATGGATGATGTACAAAATATACTTATAACAGCAATACGTGTCAGTTCTTAGCGGGCAATATTGTATTACCCCCACGAGTCACTTAAATTTCTGATAGTCACTTCGCGAATACTTCAAACTGTATTATTCCGTTTTTATTTGCTAAATCCCTGGGCGATGATAAAATTTCTTGGATGAAAAATTTTGTAAATTGAAGTGATAAATAAGTTTAAGACTCTTAACAGGCACTCTTGTAAATAAAAAAAAAGAACTTCTTATGATCTCAATTTTAAAAAGTTAAAGCTACATAATTTATTTCCTATAATATTAAATCTCTACAAATAATAATAAAATGCACGACTGAATCGCACGAACTTGCTCTTATGTTCGATCACATATTATGCAAAAATTTCTATTTAAAATCTAAATATATTTTTAAAGTCATTTTTTACTTAATTTTTTATACACAAATTTCTTATGACAATCTTAAATATTTAATAATATAAACTTAAATACAAAAAATTATATCGGATTAATCAAAGAAAAAATAATTCAAAATTCTGAAATAAATACTTAAACTAATTTGAGCTAAAAAAAATACGCCATTTTATTTCTTGGATAAATTTGAATTTATGAGAAAAAAATTTTAAAAATCTGAGGAGCGGTTTTTAAAGAAAAAAAGTTTTTTTTAAACTTTTTGAAAAAAAATTCAAAACGCCAATTCATAGGTATTCGGCAAATACATTATAAATATAATTTTTGAAAAAAATTACTGAGCAGTTTTCAAAATATAATTTTTTTAATTTTTTTACTTAAAAATGCTTTTAAAAATACAAAAAAATATTAATTATAAATATTGGTACGCAGTATAAATTGGGCAACCTAAGGCTATATATGTGTGGAATTTCGAAAGAATCAGGTAAGTCGTTTATGAGATAGTCAAAAGTAAAAAAAAAACGGTCCTATGGAAAGTACCGTTTTTTTTCAACCATATGATCGGTCGTATCTAAAAAGCTGTACTGATTTTTTTAAATCAAAATCGTTTGAGGCGTTTCCGAGAAAAAAGGCTTTAACGTAACGGTTACATGGCACGTACCGTTATTTTTTGAGCCAAACAAAATTTTCAATTTCCCCTGTGCACAATACCTAAAAAAACTCCATAGACCAAGTTTGAAGCAATTCGGCCCACCCGTTTGAGCTATAGGTTTTTATACATAGAATTTTTAGACCATCTTTTTTCGTTTTCGCTGTCATCGTTATGTCATGTTTGATTCTTATCTCAAAACTTTTTTTTTCGCCGAATGCATAACTTGCCTTATAGTACCTATAATCGCAAGTAAAAATACTTCGTTGGATCAAAGTCTTAGATTTGAATCTCAGCATTTACCAAATAAAAAGAACTAATCACATATATGGCAGAATTTTTTTGATAGATTTGCATTTCCTCAAGATCAATTCGCAAATTTGATTTTTTTCCATTTTTACTTGCGATTATGGGTACCTAGTATAATATAAGGCAAGTTATGCATTCGTCGAAAAAAAAAGTTTTATTTTATGACAATTCGATGACAAAAAAAAAAGATGTTCAAAAAATTCTGTCCGTCTGTATGTCTGTCTGTTTGTATGTATTTATAAATATTTATATTTTGAAAACTGCTCATAATTTTTTTTTTTTCAAAAAAACCGCTCCATAGATTTAAAAAAATTTTTTTATCCAAGAAATAAAATGGCGTACTTTTTTTTTGAGTTCAAATTAGTTTAAGTATTTTTTTCAGAATTTTGAATTATTCATTCTTTGATTAAGTCGATTTAATCTTTTGTTTTTAAGTTTACATTATTAAATTTTTAAGATTGTCATACCAAAAAACAACAATTCGCGTGGTGGTCATTTAAATGATGTAGTCTTTCACACATAATGTCAACGTTCAAACTTTATAATAAAAAAGAAATATCATGAAAAAAATATTTTATATGTGTTTTATTTACGTCTACTTTTGAAACCGCAAAATGGATAACCCATTATTATTAAATTTTTAAGGCTGTCATACCAACTTTTTTAGAAAAAATTAAAGAAATTTTGTATATATAAAAATTAAGTATAAAACGACTTCAAAAATATATTTAGATTTTTAATAGAAATCTTTTGCACACGATGTAATCGAACATAAGAGCAAGTTCGTGCGATCCATTCATTCATTATATTTTATTCAGCTAGATAAGCACTTTGCGAAAACATTATTTCGCATTTGATCTAAAATCTTTGACAGACAAAATTTAAAAGAACTGATTTTAACCAATAACAACCTTCATAGATCATGTATGTGAATTTTCGGTGCTACTTTTTTCGGTTTCGCATCCCTAAAATAAATATTAAATTATTATTAAAAAATAAGGGAAATAAGAAACTGAGAAAATAGTTTGGTGAATCAAATAAGAAGCAGAATGAAAATTCGCGTAATAAAGAAAATCAATTCGGAATATGGCGAAGTAAGGAATTGCGAATTGATTTTTTGAAAAATGCTACATTTCAAATAAAATTGAGAACTCCTAGAAATAGTTACTACTTGTCACACCAAAGAGTCAATTGTTATTCCGCTGCATTTTAATATTAAACAAAAAACTAAGACAATAAATAATATTGTAATAAATTACATAAAAAAAATTTAAAAAAAAAAAACAATTATCTACTTACATTTTAAAAATCTATCCAGCTGTTAATTTGTAATCCATTATTTCAGCAAATATTTTTTTACAATTTTCTTCTCAGACAGACAAAACCAATATTTTCTCCACCACTTTATTGTAAATATTTATTTGAGTATCTACTTATTACATAAAACCACATCGATCACAGTAAGATATATATTTAAAAAAAAACACTATCGAACACTTGCCAGCGATGCACAAGTACTAGCACACTTCACTCAACATATTTTCATTTCAAAACATTTTTTTTCCAGCTGCAGTTGCACTTGATTTGGTTGTGAAAACTTTAGAGACAAAATGAAGCAGATACTTCGACAATAGGTAGTATATTGTTTTTAATAGAATATTTTTTTGTATCTTATATTTAGAGGGCCATACCAGCGATCTGTCACGGATAAGATAGTATAATATTTAAAATCAGAAATCACATCACAGATTAAATAAACACTATCCGAAAAACTTGGCGCGTAAGCAGGGATTTTCTGTTAAAACTTAATCCAAATAAACAAATCCAAAACCAAATTAATAATTTTTTTTTAAGATTTGAACCTTACGAAAATGTGAATGTCTCCGTATTTCAAATATTCCGGTGTCGAAAAAATTATACGAAAATTTTATATTTCTTAGAGAGGTATTCAACCTTCCGAACGAAAGATTCGCGAAGCACTAAAATCTAAAAGATATACTATCTGAATTGGACTCTGTCGTATTATTATTTATCTTCAAGTTCATTCAACGAGATGGTAAACATTTGCTCGCAATCATTTGAAAGCCTTTTGAACTTATCTTTGCCTTGGTCTTGGGCTAAAATGAGTGGAACGTATATCTGCTCTCTGTTATGAAAACATTGGAGACTTTTCTTCGCATCTGCGCAATTCAAGTGAAGAGAGAAATATAAATTTCGCAAAGGCAATAGGTATTTATGAATGAATATTATTTCCCGGACTTTTATTGACAACTGACATTCAACTGCTGGGTATACATATATATATATACATATATAGTCGTAGGTAGTTAGCATTTTCAAGTTGAACAAAATAAGGGATGAGAGAAAGTTGATGTAGGTCAGGGCGTTATTTTTCAAAAGGTATATAAATATATCACTGTACCTTAAACAAATAGGTAGGGGGATTGAGATTATTAACATAAATATTTTAAAGTGGCCTCCTTTTAGACCTGTTAGATTCTACTATCTATGTCAAGATCAGAATTTGAATTGAATTGAATTTCTATTGTTACATTGTTGACCCTTAAGTTCTACTTTGCATAATTGGATATCGCACTCATAAACTTTCTCTGTCATAGTTTGTTGTCATTTCTTCAGTATAAAATAACTTAACATTGTCAATTTCCTCAAATATTATTTTTGAAAGGATTAGTTCAAAAAGAGCTTGGTAATATTAAATCTACGAGTATAACACATAAAATGTCCTTAAAATAAATTAGTTAACTGAACTGAAAAATAATTTTAGGATCCATTTCAGTTACGTCTTTACCGTTGTTACGCCTGTGACGAGTATGACATGACGATGGGCATGTCTCTCGAACCAAATTGAAATTACCACTATCGACGATCCTGAAATTAATTCTTAAAAATTAAATCAATGTCATTTGGATTATACTTAAGTCTAATTGCAATTTCCATGGATAGGATTATTGGTCCCGGGTTTTTGAAAAAAAAAGTGATGCCATAGGGGGAAAAGGAAAGTACCCCGTGATAACTGAAATCCAACATATCTCAATAACATCTGGAATATGAAATATATATACGAGTATATATATTTTATTGTAGCAGAATATTTATACATTATTTTCTTAACTATATTGCACAATTTCCAGAGCTATGGTATAAATCTACCTTACTACTACAATAATACATTTTTTTTATTTTAAGCATAAAAGAATAATGAATTAAATATGATTTGAAGGAAAAGCTACTCAAAAACCTTCATTAAACAAATACACAAAAAAAAAAATTATTAAAAACTATGTAGGTATAATATTATATGGTATACTAAGGAGTAGATGGGTGGGCGGTGCGAATTTTTCAAACCAGGCTTTATCTTCCCAAATATATACATAAATAAATAAAAGTATGAATAAATAAATAAATAAATTAACAAATAAATAAATAACAATTAAAATAAATTAACAAATAAATAAATTAACAAATAGATAAATTAATAGGTAAATAAATAAATAAATAAATTAATAAATAAATAAATTAACAATTTAATAAATAAACAAATAAATTACATAAATAATAAATTAACAAATAAATAAATAAATAATGAGAGAAAAAAAAATGTTTTATTAATCACAAAATAAATAATTTATTAAAATTAGTATCACAGAATCAGTCTTATTATAAAAAAAAATATGTAAACTATAAAGCTAGGTTTGAAATCAGAACGTTATCAGACATTACACAAGAAGTGACATAATGCTCATTAAGTTTAACAATTCTGGATGTTACCAATTCAATATTTGAAATCTCGTGAAGTTCAGCTGTTGAGAAAGACTATGGGAGGTTAAGCATCATTTTTAAAACTTTGTTTTGAGCTATTTGGAGCCTGCGGATGTGACTCGATGCACAATTCCCCCATGCCGGCGCCCCATAAAACATAATTGCTTGGAAAACTGCTTTATAAATCAAGAGTTTATTTTTGTTACTTAATTTTGATTTTCGATTTATAAAAGGATAGAGCGTTTTAATAGTTATGTTAATCTTCTTAATTATTTCTTGTATTTGCACTCTTAAAGTTATTTTTGTATCTAGGTGTACACCAAGGTATTTAACATTTGAACACCATTCGGTGCTTAAGCCATTAACATGAAGATTGTTGCTAGGCAGGAAACAGGGTTTTCTTTTTCGAGTAAAAAAGATAGCCTGTGTCTTTGAAGCATTTAATTTAATCTTCCAATCGAAAAAATAATCTTGTATAACATCAAGTGCAGATTGCAAGTTCGTTTCAATATTGAAACCAATCGAATCTGATGAATAGATGCAAGTGTCATCGGCGAACATTGCTTTTTCGCAGTTAGTGAGGCATGAAAAGTCGTAGTTGAAAATAATGTATAATATTGGGCCTAGCACTGATCCCTGAGGTACACCTGCTACAATATCGTAAGTACTAGAGTACCAATTATTAATAGAAACTTTGTAATTTCTTTCGGATAAAAAAGATTGAATTATTTTGATCAAGTAGATTGGAAAATTAAGTCTAGAAAGTTTATGTAATAAACCATCATGCCAAACTGTATCGAATGCCTTCTCAACGTCAAGTAGAACCATTCCTGTACTTTTTCCTCTTCTAAAATTAGTTTGAATGTATTTAGATATTCTATCAACTTGATGGACTATGGTGAGTCCTAAAGCCAAATTGTTCGAGTGGTAATATGTTATTTCTTGTTACTTGAGAAAGAATTCTACTTTTTATTATTTGCTCAAAGCATTTGCTTAAGGAGCTTAACAAACTTATAGGCCTATAATTGGTAGATATATTAGCACTTTTACCAGGCTTTAAAATTGGGATAATCTTAGCTGTCTTCTTTGCATTAAGAAAGTAGCATAATTTAAGACAGCAATTAAAAAGAAGCTTTAAATATTGAATTCCTGATTTTGGCAAATTCTTAAGGTAAATGTTTTTAATGCAATCAAAGCCTGCGGATTTTCTTGTTTTTAGGTCTACGAACATTCTTGACGTCTTCAAATGTAACATCTTCCTGGGTACCATTAGGAGCACTTAAATTAATCATATTGACTGTATCGCTAACCATAGATTCAACTATGGTATTACAGGGAATACCACTAGTTACCAAATGGTTATCAAAGAAATTTTCAGCCAGGACATTATCTTTGTCACCATTAGAAACTAAAATATTGCTTCCTAATTTCAGAGCTGGAATAAGTGTATTTTTCTTTTTAATTATTTTTACCATGTTCCAGAATGGTTTACTTCCTTTGTCTAAGCTTCGAAGTTTCTCGTTCCAAGATCTATTCCTGTACGTTGAAATGGATTCTTTTATTAAAGCGTTAAGTGACTTAACTTCATCTTTATAGAAAAGTTCTCTTGTTCTTATCCATTTCCTCCGATTGCCGTTTCGAACTTTTATGAGTTCAAGTATATAAGGAGGTAATGTATTTGAACTATTGTAACGCATTTGTCTTTTAGGAGCTGCTTTTTCAATACTTTTTCGAACAGCATCTGAAAAACAAGAAATACTAAAATCTATTTGTTGTTGATTGACTGCATCAATTATTAATGATGAGGCATGGAAATTAGTCAACCTGGATGGCATTTCTCTTTTATATGTGTTCCAATTTGCATTTTTAATATCCAAAATTACATTATTTCTTTGAAAAGGTGAGGTAAAAGATCTTATTATTACTGGTAAATGATCTGAGCTTAGGTCGTTTATGACCATAGGTTGGTTGAAAAGTGTAGACATATTGCTCAAATACAAATCCAAAGTTGATGGGTTTGACCTATTATCAGCAGGGTAATAAGTTGGATGGGGAGGATACAAAATATCAAATGGATGCCTAGAATGAAGATTAGCAAGAATCTCAATAACGAAACTATTTTCCTCTTCGTAAATTCTCAGAATTGCTTATGTTGAAAATGAGTCACAGTCCTATTCTCCTCCTTGTGACGAATCACAAGTCATAAGACCTTATGACTATTTCTTGTGAGGATTATTGTGACTCGATAACATTTATCGAATTCTCCCTCAATCGTCACAAGAAAATTCACAACAAAACTCACCACAGCTAAAGGTGAATTGCATAGTGGCATTATTGGAACAGCTGAATATTAGAAACAAAATAAAAATTAAAATTGATGCAGATTATTTATTATATAGTAGATGTAATAATGAAGATAAGCAAATATGTATAAATGAATTTATGGTTGTTTAAACAAATAAACAACTATCAAAGAGAATCCGTTTCATTCATTTTCAAACAAGAAAATGTAAAAGAATTTATATTTGATCTGAAATGGTATAGAATGAACAGAATACCTACATATGATCACACTTCCTGCTTACTGATAAAGTGTTAACGCAGGATGCTCTGACCCTTTTTCCTTACCTCTGGAAGTTGCTGCTGAAGTCTTCATCTCAAATTAAAGTTTCATATTTCCGTTTACTTCATGTGAGAGTATAAAAGAAAATAATGTTTCACAAAATATTTTATCGAATGCCGCATCGAAATGTCGAAACTCAAACTATTTGTGAGTTGTGATCTGCTCTGAAGTAGATCACAATTTCGATTGTTTTTATCACTATCACAAGTTTTGACTTTGTGGGAGGATCCGAAAAAGTCACAAAATTTATTTCACCTCTGCTTGTGACTTGTGAGGTATCAGTGATGTTGGGGAGAATCGGGCTGTAAGTGAAAGAGTATTGTTTATAAATACTATAGTATAAAGCAAGCTATGTATTCGTAAAAAAAAATGTCTTCCAACAATCCAACATGACATTACGATCATAGAGAACACCAAAAAGTGGGTCCCCAAATTCAGTCTGTCTGTCTGTCTCTTCGAGAGTCTGCAGCCTAAACGGTGGGATGGATTTGCTTCAAACTTGGTAGATACTGTTTTTTCGATTATATGTTCAAACGCTTTTTTCATTTTTTCTTAAGGACGACAGATAACATGAGCTCCCATATTTTTTTTTTTTAGCCAAAAAAAAAATCTTATTTTTGTCAAAAACGACTCAAACGATTTTTATAAAAAAAATTGTGTATTCTTAAATTAGTTCACTTTCAAGTATAAAAATAGTTTTTTTTCGTACTTATTAACGGTACTTCCCATAGAACCACTTTTCATATTTTCGACTTCCTCAATATTTAATGAACCAATTAAAATATTTTTTTTAACACAAATGCTCCCAAAAAGTGTTAATAAAACTGCATACGAAAATTTTCAAAAAAAAAGTTTTTCGATTTTTAAAAAATAAATACAATTTTTTTTTTGAAAATTCTATTTTTCCAAAAACCAGTCACAGATTTTTTTGTAATTTGAATTTTATATGTATATTAATAATATATTCAAAATGGCGTTTAACATTTTTTTTCTAAAAATGTTTTCAAAATTTTATAAAACCGCTCCAACTATTTTTGATTTTTTATCTATGAATTCAAATTGTATCTTCGTTTTTCCTCAAAATATAACGATATATTTATACTTTATGTATTTTTGCGTACGTCACTGAATACTACATACAATCTAGGCTCTACATATGTTATGTACATATGTATCTTTCATCAAATCACATGAATTTAATGCATGCATATTGCACTTAAATTATAAAATTATATGCATATAGCTACCTACCTACCTACATCCTTTATTTTCATTATTATATGTACATGTTTACAGACATAGGTTCCATCAATATGTATATATACATATGTGTACACATTTTACTCTCCTAACTTATATAGTTAAAATCCATAATTTAGATTTAAATATACATTTGTATATAGCGACCTATGTAACTATTCCTTGAATCAACCATTCGACAATTCATTATATTATACTAAGAATCAAGTTAATTTTACCTACATAGGCTTTAAAACTGCATAGGATAACTACACCTAACTAACTAAGCCTCAATTGTTAGTTAAATTAAAGTTGTTAGCTACAAGAGCAAGTTCGTACGATCCAGTCGTGCATGTTATTTAGAGGTTGTTATTGCAACTTTAAGTATTTGACAATATGAATCAAAAAATATAATTTAAAAAAAATGGCATGTAGTTAGTTTTGCGGCTACAAAATTGAGGCAAACACCCAAACCGGTTAAGTACTAAGTTCGATGAAAATCGTTTGAGTCGCTTAGGTAGACAGACGTATTTAACTTGATACTTAGATTTTTCGTGTTCTCTTTCATCCTAATGTTGAGTTTTATCAAAATCTCAAGTTCGATTTTGTTACAACTGCAAAACTTGTCCTATTACACCTATATGAAGTAAGAACTATTGACAATAACCTCATGTCTTGCATTTTGAAACAGCCTTGGTGAAGCATCGGTCTTCGGGTTTTCGAAATTCTGACCAAAACTTCGCATAATTCGGAAGATATCACCTTACCTTTCTCAGCGGTTTGGGGCAGAAACGTTATTGAATTACGGCTGTTGACATCGACTTTCAATCGAAAGTTCCATAAAAGTTCAGTTGCTGGTAGGACTCTTATAATTTTTATTTCTCAATTAATTAAAATAGCTTAGTTTGAAATGGTTCGACAAATGTTTTTTGGTAAGCGCCTTCGAGGAGTTTGACTAGTCAATTTTTACGAAATAATTTGGATGGAAAGGAATATCGTTGGTCCAAAATTAAAAAAAACTTATTGAAAAACACTACTTATCGACAGGAGTTTACGAAAAAAATCATTTTTAATTTCAATAATTAAAAACAAAAAAAAAGATTAAACAATTAATTAGATGTACGAGTACATCCAAGCTTTTAAAAATGTTTCATTTCTCATTTATTTTCTCTTATTCTTTATTTTGTTTTAATTATAAAAAAGTCAAAAAAAATCATAAAAAGTTGCAACACAACGGTATTAAGAATCACCTTTAAAAAAAAAGTAAAAAAAGTTTGACATCTGCTTAATTCCTTTGATGAAGTTTGCGAGAAAATACAAGATTCCGAAAACAAAGTCTCTTATTTTCTTCGAAAAGTCTATAAACCATCAAAGCAATTAACTTAGTGATAGTGACAACGACAACTTCCTAAATTTAATGTTTAGGACAAAGAGAGTGTTTTAATTGGACCACACAAGAGAAAACTTTTCGCCGAGTTAAAGTAAACATGGAGAATAGCGTCGATTTCATTTCTAGGAACAAACAGTTAATTCCACACAAGCACAAAATAATATGATGAAATGATGGTTTCAGTTGGAAATGGGAGAACACACGCCCAATAGTAAACACTAAAGGAAAATGACAGGCAAAATGTCAATGTTAAGTTTTTCTTGTATATTGAAATGGGGTTAACTTCATAGTATACAGTACTGTGCAAAAAAAATTTATAGGAAAGAATCAAGAGATGTGTATATTCTTTTTATGATTTTTATATCATGGGTATAGATTAAAATGTTTGAGTATGCAATAATGCTGTCAACATCATTTATGGCTAGGACAAACAGGACTGAGCCCTGGAGGGGAAGAGTATGAAAAGACTTTTTATATTGTGATGCTTTTTTTCCCAAAGGCTGAGGTGAGTTCGTTGGTGTCCAGGGTATCCCGAAGAAAGCACAATAAAACTCGGGTTTTAAGAAGGTTAGAACTCGGTTAAATATCTTTTATTGCTTACGATATTTTCTTTAAAATTTTTCTTATAAACTCTTTAACTTACAATAAATAACACGGTATTTCATATAATTGGCAGGCCCACGTTCTGCTCAGAAGGAGCAGACAAGGAATAGCGAATAGACACGACCGCAACTTACTCAGAAGGAGCAAGAGGGGAAGATCGGTTAGGAATCTAATTCCAGCACCAAGGCTAGTCCAAGGGAAAATCGGGTAAGCCCACAACGTACTTAGGAGCAATAAGATGGGAAGAACGGTTAGGAATCTAATTCCTGCCCAAGGCTAGTCCAAGGGAAAATCGGGTAAGACCTCAACTTACTCAGGAGCAGTAAGTGGGGAAGAACGGTTAGGAATCTAATTCCTGCCCAAGGCTAGTCCAAGGGAAAATCTCGGGTAAGACCTCAACTTACTCAGGAGCAGTAAGAGGGGAAGAACAGTTAGGAATCTAATTCCTGCCGAAGGCTAGTCCAAGCGAACATCTGGCAGGTCCACCACTTACTCAGGAGCAGTAAGAGGGGAAGAACTGTTAGGAATCTAATTCCAGCCCAAGGTTAGTCCAAGGGAAAATCGGGTAAGCCCACAACTTGCACAGGAGCAGTAAGAGGGGGAGAACGGTTAGGAATCTATTTCCTGGCACACCAGCGTACCAGTTAAAGTAATACGGAATTGATCGTCCAGCTGGCTGCCGCTCGAGATCAACGAGAAACTTATTCCTCAGCAAAACCAAAATCGCAATCAAGGCTTGCTGTTGAGTGTACAAGTTTCTTCCCTTTTCGAGGTCGTTCATTAGCTCTACTTGATATATTCGAGGCTTTGCGGCGGTGTGAACTGTAACAATGACGAACGCAAATGTTAGGTTAGTGTTCAGGTCAATTGATGTTGCTCGGGTATGTTGCTTGACTAAGGGCCGGTAGTTGTCGTATGCTATTGCTGGGTTATGGTTACGTGTTGGTCGTATGGAATTGCTGTCGGCTGTCGTTTGGAAATGGATATTGTAACGCTCCGTTACCATATGTACATAGGTATATATAATTGCTTTTATAAGAATTGTTGGTATACCATATTGGAGAAGTCATCTTTAAGAAAGTCGCTCTTTTTAAGGACCACCGATGAACTTATTGTCTCGAGATAAAGGAGTGAAAACCCGATGTATTATAAGTTTTTTCGAAAAAACCAACATTTTCAGCGCAAGGTCATAAAGCTAAGACTCTTTATATGTTTGAAATAGTTTAAAAGAACATTTACCAAGTCAATTTTTCAGGCCCAAAATAATTACATTGGGGTAATTGCATATCAAAAAAGTTGGAAAATGCCTAAAAGTTCGTTGAATCGATTCAATAATTGTTGCAATATAAGGAGGATCCTATAGCGATCTCTATGATGGACTTGTAACTTTAAATTTCACTGAAGTTTTTCTGGTGCCCTTTGCCAACAAACGTCATTTTTGTTTGATATATTATATGGTAAGTTTTGAATTCGTAAAAACAATTGAACTAGAGATTTTGATCAAACTTGACTACGCATTAAGTGGGTGGATGGGTTTTGCTGAAACTTGGCAGATATTGTAATATACCCACACGTTTATTTTATTTTATTTATGTATTTATTGTGTGTATCTTTTAAAATAGTTTGCATCAATCTTTACTAAGTAAAAGTTATCTATGAAATTATAATTTTAGAAATAAAACAGATAATGAAAAAATTAAAAATAGATTTAAGCTATGTATTGTATGTCTTCTACTAACAATAATGATAAAACGAGTTAATTAAGAAATTTAAATAAAAACTTTTATTTGAAACTAATTTTCAGATAAATATTTAAACAAAATCTTATCAAATTTATTGTCGGAGTACATTTTCCTAATGCTAATGGGAAACGGGTTCCAGGAGCGAACTGCATGAACGAGAAACTGACGTTCAGATGTTAAACATATAAAACGAGGTTGTATGATGCAGAAAGAGCGTGTTGAAATCGGAAACCTAATTTTTTTTGGAATAAATACTTTTTTTTTTCAGAATCTTTATTGTAGCTGAATTTATATAAATGTATCTTTTCTATAACTAGATTGCACAATTTACAGAGAAATGGTATATTTTCTACCTTACTACTGAAAAACGTATGACATTTATACAATAATATTATCACAGATTCAAATTGTTTTAGAAGGAAAAGCTACATAAAAAAAACCTTCATACAATAAACAAATATAGATATTTGCTGGATATTTCCAGAGAAGAGAGAAGTGGGAATGTGTGAGATCACAAACAAAGATGTTGTTTACATACTCGATTAAATAAGCATTTAAATAGATAAATAAATATATGAACAACGAAATAAAATAAAATTAGTAAATTAAGTCTAATTAAATGTATATCACAGTAGGTAGTTTATATAAACAAATAAATAAATCTATTATTAAACAAGAAGAAACAGAAAGATTAATAAATAAATAAATTTAAGAAACAGAAAAAATATAAATAAATAAATTAATTAATTAATCAATCAATCAATAAATAAATAAATAAATAAATAGGTAAATAAATAGATGATATATGAATAAATAAATAATAATAAATAAATAATAAATAGATAGATAAATAAATAAAAATAAACAAATAAATAAATATGTTAATAAATATAGAAATAAATCAACAAATAAAAAGTTACAATATTTGAACAAAAAGAAATAAATAAATACAAATGTAACTAAATTAACAAACAAATAGATATATATTTTTTTTTTTGTATCACAGCATAAGAAAATGATTTTTTTTTTTTTTGAATAAATAAATAAATAGAAAATGAAAAAACAAAAGGTTACATAATCTTAAGTTGCTAAATTTAATATCAAGTTATTTTCAGAGTAACCGCACGATACCTTATAACGATCATATAATTTTTCGATTCGAATTGCAACTTTTTCAATTTTTGCTTCTTCGTGGAGTTCTTCCGTAGAAAAGTGCCAGGGAAGATTAAGCATCATTTTTAAGATTTTATTTTGCATAATTTGAAGCCGGCGTATATGACTCTTAGCGCATGTTCCCCAGACGGGAGAACCATATAGCATTATGTTTTGAAATATAACTTTGTATAATAAAAATTTGTTTTCAACACTCAATTTGGACCTACGATTTATAAATGGATAAAGAGTTTTTATTGCAACATTAAGTTTGTTAAGTGTTTGTTGAATATGCAAACTAAAGGTCAGGGTTTTGTCCAGGTGTACACCAAGGTACTTGGCACTCGATTTCCATTCAGTTTGAACCCCATTCAACTGAAGCCTATTGCTTGGCAGATAAAAGCTTTTCTTTTTCTAGTGAAAAAGAGAGCCTGCGTCTTGGAAGCATTCAACTTTATTTTCCAATCATCGCAATATGATTGAACTAAATTCAAAGCAGACTGCAGATTGTTTTTAATTGAGAAAACAATTGAATCTGTCGAATAGATGCAAGTATCATCCGCGAAAATTGCGGTTTTACAGTAATGGGGTTTTGGAAAATCATGCGTGTATATAATATAAAGTAACGGTCCAAGCACGGATCCTTTGGGTGCACCTGCAAGAACATCAATTTGATCGGAATACCAATTATTGACAGAAACTTTGAAAACGCGATTAGTAAGGAAGGACGAAATCATTTTTACTAAGTAAACTGGGACATTTAATACATGAAGTTTGTGAATCAGCCCTTCATGCCACACTGAGTCAAACGCTTTTTTGACATCAAGAAAGACCATTCCCGTACTTTTACCACTAATAAGATTATTTTTAATATCATTTACAATCCTATGAACCTGGTGTACAGTACTATGATGTCTTCTAAAACCAAACTGTTCTTGTGGCAGAATTTCATTCAGATCGACATGTTGTAATAATTTGATTTTTATCAATTTTTCTAAGCACTAACTTAAAGAGCTTAATAAACTAATTGGTATGTAACTAGAGGGCAGACAAGCATTTTTGCCTGGCTTAGCGATTGGAATTACTTTAGCCATTTTCCACGCATTCGGAAAGTATCCTATTTTGAAACATGCATTGAAAAGTGTAGTCAAATATTTTACATTTTTTGGGAGATTTTTTAAAAATACATTTTTTAAACCATCAAATCCAGGTGATTTGGTATTTTTGAGGCTTCTTAAAATTTCTCTTAAGTCTTCAGAAGATACAATATTATCTGTAACGTCGATTGTACTTGAATTTAGCGATTATATTGATTGAGAAACAGTGTTTTCAATATATCTGTTAACAGTTAAATTATTTGCAACTAAATGGTTGGCACAGAATTCCGTTGATAAAGCACTGGCTTTTTCCTCGTTAGAAAGCAATATTGTATCACCTATCTTGAACGCTGGAATGTAGACTTTTTTTTTCTTAACAACTTTAATTATATTCCAAAAGGGTTTACTTTCTTTATCTAAGCCCTGAAGCCTATGGTTCCATGATTTATTTCTAAAATCAGCAAGCAGTGCTTTAATAATTCCATTCAAAATTTTTATTTCAGTATAGTAATATTCATCTCTTGACCTAATCCATAAAGTTCTATATCTATTTCTAATCTTTATAGTTTCTACTATTTGAGGTGGAAGTGCGTTTCCATTATCTCGACGTTGAACTTTTTTCGGGACAGATTGCTCAATGCTTTCAAGTACAGAATTTGTAAATGCATTCACACATTCTTCAATTTGTGCAGAATTTATATGATTGGAACTAATGATCGGTATATCACTTAGTTTTTGTTGCACATGACTTTTAAATCTGTTCCAATTTATATTTTTAAAATCATAGACAATGTTACAAGTCTCTACAGGGGAAGAATTAATTTCTATCAAAACTGGCAAGTGATTTGAACTCAAATCATTTTCAACGTTGGGTTGGGTAAAAAGTTCGGGCATATTAGTAAGGAATAAATCCAATGTGGAGGGGTTGGTTCGATTATTGGAGGGAATACAGGTGGGTTGAGGGGGATATAAAACGTTAAATGGATGTCTTGAATTCAAATCCGCCATTATATTGCCCCAAGCATTTGCTCTAGTGCAACCCCAATTTCTGTGTCTACAGTTGAAATCTCCACCGATGAGAAAAATATCATTAGTCGTTATTAATTTACGCAAATCATTTTTAAAATCAAGCCTTTTGACTTGCGAAGAAGAACCACCCGGAAAATAAATTGAAAAAATTTTAATTGACCGTCCATTTTCAAAGAGTACTTCAATTCCAATATTTTCAATAGGTTTACATTTAATAATAGGCAGCAATTTATGATTTATATTTCTCTTTACAACCACGGCAACACAGCCACCACTTCTCTCTTCTCTATCTACTCGATAACAAATATAGTCTTTATTTGATATATTAACCTTGCTGTCTAACCAAGTTTCACTAATTAGACTAACATCAATGTTATGTTTGCTTAGAAAAGCAAAATATTCAATAGATTTAAAGCGAATGCTTCTAGCATTCCAACAATTTATTTTAAAGTTTCTGTTCATTATTACTTACTAGAGTAAAGATACTTAACAGCTAATTGTGCAATCGTATTAAATTGTTCGGCCTTGGTATTGCATCGACCGAGTAAAGTAATCATCTCTGCAGTGAGAGAGTTAATCTCTTCCATGGAGAAAAGTACATTCGTCCCAGTTTTTGGAGAGTTTGGGAATAAATACTTGGGCTGTTTGCATTTAATGATTCTATTTAAGAAACTTATTGAAAGAAAGTTAAGGTAACAATTGAACGTGCACCCAGGTATCTTTTTTACATATGGTGAAATATGATCATATCTCTTTAGATCAAAGATATATATTAAGGAATGCAACTTCAAGCTTTCTTTTACAGTCACAAAAATTTTGCACCCATAAGTAATTATTGGTATAATACAAGACTTTGCTATCATTAGTTTTGTTGCTAAGGGTGTAAAACCCTTTGACATAGAAAGATTTCTTAGACAACCATTTACCTTCCTCATGACCGATTGAATATGTACATTCCACTTAGGGTTCTGTCAAACCAAATGCCAAGATTCTTACAATTTTCTATATACTCAAGAACTGAGTCACCTAGGTATACTTGCGGAAAACCATTTACATAAGTCAACCTCGGATTTGTATATTATCTAGCAGTTTGATTTATTTGGGTTTAGCCGTAATCAATTTTTTTGGGCCCACAGGGCAATTCCTCTTAGATCTGCATTTAATCGCTGAACTGTATCTTCCCGCATTCCAATTTCGTTGCTTAAATATAATTGTACATCATCAGCATATAAGCGTACTTCTGAATATTTCAATACCTTAGGAAGATCATTTATAAAGCCTAATAGTAAAAATAAAAGTGGCCCTAGAATTGATCCTTGCGGAACTCCTACTGAAGTATGCATTAAATCAGACTTTTTGATCTTGACCTGAACTGGCTGCCTTCTATCTGACAAATATGATTTAATTAATCTTTAACTAATGCTTTGGAAATTTTTTTTAACCAAAAATAACGGTGCCGGCCATACATTTTGCTGGCCAAAAAGTTAAATCTTATTTGCTCATAAACGGCTCCAACGATTTTTATGACAAAAAATACAGTTAATTAATAATGGAAAAATGTACTTTTTGAAAAAAAAAAGTTTTTTTTTGGTTACTCTAGTACAACTAATTTTTTTCGTTTACGATTTTCTGGAAAACGGTTTATTTGATTTTTTTTGTAGAGAAGCTAAAAAGTTCAGACAGTAAACTAACATTATTAAAAAAAAAATGCTTAAAAAAACATTTTTTAAATCAATATTTCTAACTATTTTCCTAAAAAAAAAACGGTACCTACCTAACAAACACATTTTTAAAACCCTTTAATAAAAATGCGTTTTAGTCTCAAAAACTGCTTCGGGAATTTTGATAAAAAAAAGTGCGTCTTCTTAAATTAGTGAGTACACTTTTAAGTAATAACATTTTTTTTTATTAGCCTTGCTTCCCATAGAACCCCTTTATATTATGTTGAATTCTTCATTCAAAATAGCTTATAACGGCCTTCAGTCCACGAAATTTTCTTTCCTCCCGGCGCTGTAGAATTAATGATGTTGAATATTCGATTTCCCAATAGTGTTTTTTTTTTTTGATTTTTAAACAAATTAATAATTTACCGATTTTTTTAAATTAAAATTGTAAACGCTTATCAGTATTTACCTTAAGGTTGCATTTCAAATTTTGTTTCTGAATATGTTTTCAAAATTTATATAAAGACGTTTAAAAAAAAAACCGCTACAACGATTTTTTGATTTTGTTTTATATATTCATGTTTGTCCAAGAATTAAAATGTCATCTATTATTCCTCAAACTATCACAGTTAAGTAACTCTAAGCAATTTTATGTTGCTAGCTACAAGAGCAAATTAGTCATGCATTTTATTTTGTATAGGTTTCCTTGAAAAGAGATTTTTCATTAAATTTACATGTGGTGTTGGCATTTCTTCGTCTTAAAAATTAATGGGACCTCAGAGAGTTTTTAGCGTTCAATTGACCAAATCTATTTACATATTTGTCTGCAAACAAATGTATACCCACCAACCTTTCGATAGATTTTATACGCCATAACAAGATTTGTCCAGCGAACATATCAGATATTGTAGAGTTATTTTTTCGAACACTGTAGAGATTCGTTCGTCCTTAAAATCTCATCATTTTTAAACTCTTATACGAAAGTGCATTTAAATTGCAAAAAAATCAAACCAAATGGAAAGGGAAAATTGATTTACGGGTGTACCCACAGATATCTGGTTTTTTTTATTTGCTGTCACAAAATACGATTCGACTTGAATTAAAAGTTTTTTCTTAGAGAAGAAAATGGATAAAAAAAATTAATAACGAATTCTTCACGTTTCACTGATTTTCCAATATTGACTGAGATCAATCTTCATTAAATAGAAAATGGTTCACATTAATTTCTAAGCTAAATCAATCCATGGCAAATGTTTCACTTAGTTGTAAATTCAATTGATCAGGAATTTTATAATTAAAAAAAAAATGAGATAGATACATTATATTAATGTCGTTTTTGCAGGAATCAATATACGTTTTGTATGGTAAAGGTAATTCATATACTAAATAAAATAGATTTTAACGAATTGCTTTGTCTGAATTATTTTCTTTTTGCATAATGCCTGGTAAGAATGGGGTTAAGTCAGAAATATTAGTTTCCCACAAAATGAGATTAAAGATTGAGTATTTATTTGTAAATCCAGATATTGCATTTTCAAAAAATTAATAATGCAGCATAATCATCAAAGCGGTCTAGCTATTGACAACAAAAAATGAGCAGATACCTACCCGATTTTCTGATAATTTATCACCTAAGAGCCACTTGTTTTTTTGTGTACCTTTTTAAATTATGTTTTTTATAGGGACTTAGTCACGTTAAGTTAATTGAAAAATAAACTTTAAAAAAATAAATTAATTCAAATAAATAATAAGTATTGAAATTTTATATCTGGTCATCTTCTATAACAAATCTGAATCATTATCTGGTGCCAAATTTTTGTAAAAATCGTGGAAAACATGTGGAACTAAGGTTAAAAGTGAACACAAATCCTTTTTTTTTACAGCGGATATTGTATTTAAATTCTTGTTTTTTTGTTAGGAAATTTACGAAATTTATTAATATGTTCTGAATTTGACAATTTGTTTTGTGTAACTTTTCCTATATATATTTGTAAAAAATGCGAATAAGAAAAAATGTATTCCATTGTTTTCCCAAAGTTTCGTGAGTATTCCTCACTTCTTTAGGGGTGTATATATTTATCAAATTTGATTGTTACCAATTTACATAATCTGCTTTCTTTTCCATTTCTACTATTGTGTCATTTCAGGAGACGGCACTGACACAAAATTGAAAATCCAGTAAAATTATTAAATACAAAATTTACAATATATGTGTTCAATGAGGCTGTTCGGATCAGATTAGAACACTTTAGAACAGAAAAGTGCAGGATTTTGCTGTTCAATGAAAAATTTTCTGTTCTAAACTGTTCTGGTTTGGTGTTCAATGAGTCAGCTTGGAACAGTTACGAACACTTTAGAACAGGATTTTCACTTTCTTTTTAGGTAGAACAGTTTAGAACAAATTTGTGAGAACTGTCAAAACCAATTGTTGTTGTTAAAAAGAAATATTTCGGTGTTAGATTTAGTTGATAAATCATTTTCCGTGTCAGAATCATCTCAATTTCATGAAAATATAAATAAATTCAACTCCATTTCAGATAATTTTTAAGAAGTTCTATTCAAAAATAAACGAACTTGAATTGTAGGCAAACAACAATAATTTTTTTTTATATTCTCTGTGAGATGACTGACTGTTCTAAGTTGTTCTATCTTGTTCTGAAGTTTCTCACGAATCTGTTCTGTACTGTCCTTTTCTGTTCTATTCTGTTCTAACTTTTTCGTCACTTAACAATCTTAATGACACTTATATCACAGTTTATATCTTCAGGTACTTGAATCAAATTGTTACAGCATAGCTTTGTTTAATGTACGAGTATTCGGTCGGTTGGCATTTTTTGCAAATAGACCAAAATAGTCTAAATAAATATCTACAGTGGAGAAATTTATTATTATTATCTCTTGGTAAGCTCAGAAATGTGTATCTTTTCTATTGCAACCAAGTGTAGTTTATTTTAGTTGACTTTTTTTATTATTATTATTATTTAAACAATGTAATACAATATTTTACAATATCTGATTTTTTTTCTTTGTTTTTTTAAGCAGAAAGTCGTATGGTTGTTGCAGAAAACAATCAACCAAGTGTATTTTTTCTAGATACTAGATGCATAACATGACTTAAGCCCTTAGGAGCAACAAGATTTTTGAATTCTGTTTGTTATTAAAGACATAGGCGCAAAATTTTAGTCGATTTAGTAATATGTTAAATCATTTTTAGTATGATACTAGGATAAGAAGAAGATTTTGCAGTTTAGTATCGTAATATTTTCTTAACATTTTACTAAAGTTAAAATCACGAAACGGATACTTTATTTTTTCAGTATCGTACTAAATCCATATGCCAATTTGACATTTACAAACGTCTAAAAGTTATGTTCGCTTACTTTTTCGCACTATTTTAGGCGTGTTTAGTTGTAGTTTATTAAGAAAATAGATTTAGTATGTTAAAATGTGTTTAAAATTAGGAAAATATTAGTAAAGTGCTTTAGTATTAGCAAAATGTTAAGTAGTATCATGCCAAGCCCTTAACATGAGGCTGTTTAAAATTTTGCGCAATAATAATAATCGTGCTCCAAAAATTAGACGTAATAACTTTTTTTCAGTGTGAAGTTACGATCGCGACCTGCGGGTTCGTAATAAAAAAAAACATTTACTGTTTTTTTTTTTTTATTTATTGATTTATTTTATTATATTTATTATTTAGTTAACATTTGTATTATAATAGAGTCTAAGGGGAGGCCGCTGTCTTGAGCTAGGCTGCACCTGACGATTAGAATATTGGAAATAGACTAACTTTAAATTCTGATTTGACTTTGAATTATGCTTCAGGTAAATTGTAAAAGTGCATTCGTTTGCAAAATTAATATTGTTTTCGAAGTATTCATATTTTGTCTGGGTTCATGAAATATGATGAAGCTTGTGTAGGTGAAGGGGAAAAGGGGTGTTTCCGTTTGTGAATGGAATTTGGATAGGTAAGCGAAAATGGCGTGGGAAACAGTTATGCTTTATGTGAGTGCCGTTAGGCGAAGGGGCGTGTGGGGAATAGCGGGTTTATGGTTTGGGTTGATGTCTGAGACGTAACTGTGAGTAATCGGCTTTTTTTTTTAATTTTATAGTCTACTATTTAGATTTATCAAAATGAATGCTTGGGATACTGAAAAAAGGATTTGGATAGTGCTGCGATACCATTCCTTGCAGTTCGTCATTTCCGTCAAGGGAATTTAGGCTGGAGTTTGGCGGTACACCCCGAGTAGATGGACCATTGTGAGGCTGGTGAACATGTTTGCCGAATCCGGATGCATCGAACGAAGGCCGTATCATCGAGATCCCAATGTTCGAATTCAGGATACAATCGTGGCTGTTGCATCGTCAATACAGGTAAATCCAATTTTTTCGACTCGAAACTTATCGGGCCAAATTGGAGTTAGCAGACGGTCATTACAACGGATAATTCATGATGACTTAAACTTGTTTCCGTACAAAGTCCAAATTACAAGCAAGTTAAAAACTCAGGATTTGCCTGTTCGCTTGGAATTTTGCCGAAAAATGATTGCAATGGCCGAAGAAGACAACACATTGATTAATTGTTTGTTCATGTCTGATGGGGCCCATTTTGATTTCAACGCCAATGTTAACAAACAAAATTGCCGTATATGGAGTAAATCTAATCCAGAAATGCTCCATGAGACGGAACTGCATCTAGAACGAGTCACTGTGTGGTGCGCAGTTTCATCAAAGTGTATTGACGGGCCATACTTATTTGAAGAAAACGGTGTAACACAAACTGTCAATGGGGATTGTTATTTAAAGATATTGAAGGAGTTTATTTACCCAGAACTTCGCCAAAGACGTATGCCTTTCAGCAGGATTTGGTTTAAATTAGATGGAGCAAGTGCACACGTAGCCACACAAGTTATGGCGGAGTTCCAACGAAAATTCCCAAACAAATTGACATCCAG
Organism: Philhelius pedissequus; assembly: GCA_910595825.1. Taxonomy (NCBI): domain Eukaryota; kingdom Metazoa; phylum Arthropoda; class Insecta; order Diptera; family Syrphidae; genus Philhelius; species Philhelius pedissequus. Next base: position 90,562,070 of record OU343161.1, read on the forward strand.
AAACTGCACTTTCCGCTGGCCCCTAAGGTCACCTGACTGCACCAGACTTTTTTTTATGGGGTTATGTCAAGCGGGAAGTGTACAAAACGAAACCCAGGAATTTGACTGAAGTGAAACAGTCCATTAAGACAATAATTGAGGCGATCCTAATTTCAACCCTTCAGGCCGCAATAAACAATTGCCGCATATGCGTGGATGAGCGTGGAGGTGATTTGCGGTCTATCATCTTTAAAAACCATTAGTTATTTAAAATAAAATTTAATTTTTAATTCAATAAAAAAAATCAATGAAATACATCTATTAAAATAAAAGTTATTTAAATTTCTTATTGTAGCACGATTCGTGCGCAACCCTGTAATTTACTTCGTCAAGTTTTTTTTTATTGAGGTAATTTAATCGCACCATCTCTGGTGCCAACAATTCCTCAATGTCAATAAATGTTTGTGCTGAAGACTTTTAAGTGCAGTCTTTCTGCGAAACTTATTTGCCGAAACAAATTTTCTTCTTGACAAATTCCATAATGGCTTTCCTATTAAGAGCACTTTTAATGGGGGTTATTGATCACCATGAAGTTGAACATTTCATATTTAGAAACACCGTCGCGTTTTTTTTTCCTTTGGACATTTAAGTGGGTAGGTACATCATTATAATTATACATCGTGCTAGAGCCTTGGATTGATGTATAGTATTGCCGTACTAACAATAAAATCCAAATCATTATATTAATTATATAAATGGTTCTGTAGAACTTTCTTCAGGGCTTGCGGTGCGACACTTATCTGCAACACGCCAAATAACGAATTGAGTTTTCATAAGCCGAACAATTGCAAGTAACATTTCCAATATTGGGTCTATAGCGCTTTGTAAAACTATATAGCTAGTGGTTTCCTCCATTTTCAATTTAAGCAAATCGGTTAATCTTCATATCTTCTTATATATAAAGAACAATCCAATTTATGTTTGTGCTCTATCTCATTTTTTTCGCTTTGATCGTTTTGAATTAAATTTTCCGAAGATCTTAGGAAATATTTGGAGAGTGCATATAAGAAATCTGTTTGACGTCCAATGTCTAGAACCGGAGTTATAGCCAAAAATGTCACTCAATGTTTGCTATTACTTTATTAGTATAAATAATGTGTTTTGTTTTGTATACAAATAGTTTCATTTTGGTTTCTATTTGTTGCCGCGTTTCTGCACACAGATACTTGAACGACTTAGAGATGGAAAATAAGTTGTGAAGATTGGAATATTTGGGTTAATTGTGAAATTCATTGTGATATAATACGTTACACTAGATGAAGCATTGACTTATGCTGTGCGCGTTTTGACATGTGTCCTTTTCACATTATAATTTTCTATTCAGAAAATGTGCTATTTTTCTTGCTGAAATTGATTCGAGTTTTGCGGATTTTTACACTGATTCCGATCTAACCTTGGACGACTAACCTACACGTCTGGCAATATTAATTAATCAGAATTTCCGTGATAATCAAACGCAAGGGGTACGTACAGAAGAAATAAATGGAGACGTGTCCATATTGCACAGCTTCAAACTGTACAATCACCACCACAAATTCAACAAAAAGTTATTAGAAGAAGAAAAGTGGTAAATGTGGACTTCAATCGCGCTGCTTTCGAATACGATTCCCCAATCGCATTTACGTTCTCGATGCTCCCGGTGCGGTGGGACATGCCAGACTTTCGTCATTTAGTTGATTCTGGCAACAATTCGGCTAAGATCTTTTTCATTGCCTGTTGCATCCTATGGCATCTATGGCATTGTGGCCACACTGTTTAAAGGCGTTCGAATTGCACATTCCGCTTTGAAGCTGGCGATGAATTTTCTCATGATTGACAAGCCAATAACGTGCACAATGACTTTGGAGGCAGTTGACCTAACAATGAATGATTTACAAAGTGATTTGGCGGATATTGCTCAGCGGAGATTTTCGCCAAACGCTTCCGGTCATCCGGAAATCTACTGCTGCCGATGAATTTAATGCATGCTTCAAATCGACGTCTTTGTGTGGGGTGGGCATGTCAGAAAGTTGAAATAGACTACAAATATTAGAGTCGCATTGCAGAACGACCCATCACTGGTGAATTCTCAAGACAACTGCTGGCGCTTGGAAATGGCCAAATTGATATGATTCCCGGCAATTTTGTTACGAGTTACCAATGTTGAAGGAGTAACTTATGACCAAAATAAAGTTTTCCGCGGCATTGCAAAAAATTATAAAAATCTGGATTGGATTTGCGAACGGACAGTAGTAGCAGCGAAGAAAATAGACGTCGTCGATAGCTTTTTAGTTTTTGCGCGGGAAAACATTGTTTATCATATCACTCTCTCCTTATTTTTATTCCATTCAAATAAATCACATTGAAATTTGAATTGTCTGTGTTTATTATAGCTCTTCAGTTCATTTGAAGGCGTTAAATTAGTTCGAGACGAACTTCGCCTGATCCGCTAGTATTATACAATTTTGTGATTGTTCAATAATTCTATATTAGGTATCTAAATCGAAGTGGATATTATATTATTAGCATCAGATCAAATAAAATACCCATAAACCTCCAAGACAATGTGTAGAGGTAGGTCGACGGAGCGACGACGGACGCGACGTCAAAGGACCCAGAACGAATAAAATATTTTAAATTTATAATAGAAAGAATGACATGTAGAAATTTAAAGGTAGGTATTCACTCTCCCCAAAGAAATAATATCAACCATGGAAAATACGCGAAGCACAGTGTAGCCACTTATATGAAAATTTTTGCCAAATTGGTTTATTGAAATACAAACCAAATATGCAAATTTATAGAGGAAAAACATTGTCGTTGCTGGCTTTCAGTTCCCGCATCTTAACATTCCCAACGGAATATTAAGATCAACCGATCAATCTACTTTCAACCGGATTGATCATATTGCGTTAGACGAAAGATACTGACATTGACTCGGACCAGTTCCTGGTTAAAACTAAGGTACGGCTACACATATCATGGTCTACATACACTAAGATGATATAACACGAATAGGAGAAAGTTTGATGTCAGACGGCTGCAATCGAAAGAGATCGCCAGCTTCTTTTCGATAAGGTCTCTAATAACGTCTTAACCCGATGAATACCCCAAACTCCGTTTTCAGGCGCTTCTTTACAGGTGGAAACCAATAATTCAGCTCATCCGACATGGACGAACTTAAGGTATTCATATCGATAATCAAGTCCAATAAAGCTGCTCGAGCTGATGGCTTAGCCGCAGAGCTCTTTTCCGGTTTTCAAGAAAGGATACACTTTGTACTGCGCCAACTACAGAGGTATCAGTCTTCTGAATATCATATATGAGATCTTCTCTACTGAATTATGTGAACGCCTATAGCCATTCGTCAACAAGCTGATAGGTCCATACCAGTGTGACTTTAGGGCAGGAAATCTTTAATTATTTTGTTGGTTGTAGTATCGTGTAAATCAGGCATATTGTCTCTCTTTACATTTTGAGTCAATAAACCACTTGCTTTGTGAAATGAATATAGCATTTTGTTAGGAATTGCAAACTGCCAATATTTTCAGTAAATAAAATGCACGACTGGATCCCATGTAATTTCTCTTGTGTTCGAACACTTCGTAAGCACAAGATTCTTAGGAGAAACGGATAAATATGTTTTTAAGGTCGTTTTTTACTTCATCCTTTATATATAATTTTTTTTCTAACAAAAATTTAGAGGCAATTTTGAGTATTTAATAATAAATAAATACATAAATTTAAAAACATGATTTAAAAAAAATTGTTCAACTGTTTTCTAAGTATAGAATTTTCAAAAAAAAAATTGAAAATTTTTGTATGCAAAAATTATGATCTAAGTCCGTTGAGCCGATATTGGCAGGTACCGTTAATAACATTTTTGATTTAGTAATGTAGATTTTACCAAAATGATGATTTTTTCTTATTAAAATCGCTTTAGCCATTAATGAGATAAATAATATATATCATTTTTGGCTTACAAATCGCTTCAAGGGCTTGGGCCATAGATCGATCTACAGACAAACAGATGGAATTGCGGGACCCTTATTTTTCGTGTTCAATATCGTCAAGTTAAGTAAAAATATAGCGTTCGATATTTTGCACAAATACAAAATTTACACTATGCTACGCACCTAGTTCGAAAGGTAGCTGATGAGCAGTGTTACGGCAGGTTTAATTTTTAATGAGTCCCAGAGGCTGAAAAAATGAGTCATTTTGAATATAAATGAGTCCCAATAAAAAAATAGCTTAGGTTTATAATAATACCTTTCTTATTAATAATTAAATACATACAAATAAAAATACTTTGAAATCATATACAAAAAGTATCAAATTCATAAATACTATTAAATAAACTGAAAATGAAATCACTACAAAACGGTGCATATTCGATAATTTATTTACAAAGATATTATGAAATAAAAATTAAAAATCTTAAGAACAGATTTTTTAAAAGGTAAATAAAAAGAAACAATTCAATAATAAGGCAATAGTAAGAAAAGAAATAAACAAAAGCATAGTTTTTAATCTGGAGTACAAACTTTATCGTTTGAGGCACATAACTCCTTTGCAAGCATAATTGCTTCAAACTATTTCTAAGTTAAATCAATTAGAGTTTTTTGTTTTGATTAGTTGGATATCTGAACATTGAACTTTGGGGAAACGTCATCAGTTTCATAATAAGGTTAAAAATGTTTTCAAAAATAGGCTCTTCACACGCGTTTCTTACTTTGATAACATCTATCCAAGACTCTTCTGTTACTTTTATCCAACTGCTCAATTGCCAAAAAAGAAAATTAAAGTAGATTTATTCCGGAAAAATATTTCTTTATTACCAATTTCATACAAACTATGAAATCGCTCCACAAGAAAAGTCAGGTCGTTAAATGCATTCTGTTTACAAATTACTGTTGGTCTATTACCCGCAGGCTTTTAATGCCTTCGTTTTCAAAGTCAAATCGTTTTCTGATCTGCCCAACTAGATCAATGTTTAATTCAAAGGTTTGAAGTTTGAACCAAATACTTGAAAAGTTTAATTTTGATATTTGGAAAAGAAATAGAAGCGTAGTCTACACTGTTCACTCTTTTTAAGATATTTTTTTTTCTGCAAAATGAAATAAAATTGCTTTAAATTATAAATTGACTCGTTCTTAATAATATTAGATAAATCTAAAAAAGATGAGTCCCTGTCCCACCCTAAAAAAACGAGTCCTTTTCGACACAAATGAGTCCCATAGGTACCAGTGCTGATGACCATTCTCGGAGGAATAAGAAATGCAACTGGTCAAACTTAGCATTTTTGATTTACATTTTACACCATTTCGTAGATAAGATACTGGGAAACTCAGCAGGCAGCAGCGTTGCCGGAAACAAAATTATGTAAGTGCCAATTCTGACAACAGAAAGTGTCATTTTAGGCCACTGGGTGCCACCAACAAAAAAGTAACAAAATTCCAAAGATTTCATTATGTCATTTTTAGTTTTACTTATTGCACCTCAAAACTTAAGGAATAATAAGAATAAATAAACACAAAATTAATAAAAAATAAATTAATAGATAAATAAAAGAACTTTATTAAACGAATCACAAAAAGTAAATAAAAGCATCAACTAACAATATGTGTGTTCAATGAGGATGTTCGGAACAGATTAGAACACTTTAGAACAGAAAAGTACAGGATTTTGCTGTTCAATTAGAAATTTTTTGTTCTAGCCTGTTCTGGTTTAGTGTTCAATGAGCCAGTTTGGAACACCAGACTGGATTTTCTACAATTGCTGTTTAGGTAGAACAGGTTAGAACACATTTGTGAGAACTGTCACAACCAATTGTTTGTTGTTAAAAACAAAACATTTCGGTGTTAGATTTAGTTAATAAATCATTTTCCGTGTCGGAAACATATCAATTTCATGAAAAATATTTTTTTAAAAATAAATTCAACTCCATTTCAATTTATTTTTAAGAATGTTTCAGCAAAAATAAACGAACATGAATTTTAGGTTAACAACAATAATTTTTTTTATAATCTCTGTCAGATGACTGACTGTTCTAATTACCTCCATATACTTTAAGACATCAATTGATTAACCTCCCATCTCTTTCTGGTCACAGAGAGTACTTGCAGTTTTGCTTTATAACTGGAGTAATGAATGGATCTATTTTATGTCCATCGTTTCTCATTCTAATATGTTTCAATATGCGTCAGACTAGCTTAAGAAGGAATTTTCCACTTCGAACTATTTTTAGCAGATCAAACTATGGCGCTAATAGTCCTCTTAATCAGTTAATCAAAATTTCAATAAATTCTCTATTCTCATTGGTTCTGCAAATGATAATTTTAAATCTGAAAGCTTAAAGTGTAATTTTTTTGCTCTGAGTAGTTGACATTTTGTTATAATTAATTAAATTTAGATTTAGCATTGAACGTATTAAATAAATAATAGTAATAATTTGTTCTAACTTATTCTGATGTTTTTCACGAATCTGTTCTGTTCTATTCTGTTCTAACTTTCTCGTCACTGAACAAACTTTATATACATTTTTAGGTGATATGAATTGCTGGCAAGTTTAGCCTTTATTATTTCATTAAACAACAAAAGTGATTTTATAACTTTATAAGAAAGTTGATTTTTTTTTATAATTTTGCACGCGCTCAAAGGATTATGAATAACCCTTTATATGCTTTAACACAGCGCGGGCACAAAGTGAAAGAAGAAAGGAAAGGTGTGTTGCGCGAAGTTCTGAGACTAGAGCTGGTTGTTGTCTCAGATTTATCTCCAGGGATGGCGGCTGAAAGAATGCGGAGAAAATTACCGTGTCTTATTTATTTATGTCTCTTATAATTCGCATTATTTTATTTGATTTGTTGTCATATTTATGAGTATACTAGTTTACTCAATCACATGTTGTTAGTGTTATGCCTGAACAGCATGTAATGAGTAAACCAGCAACTCATTTTATGACAATTTTTGAGAATTGTTTTGTTAATGGAATATAAGAAGACATAGACAACGGCAGGAATCGAACCTGCGACCAAGAGGTTGACAGCCGAGCACACAACTATCGCGCCACGATCACCCCCTTTGGGTTTTAATGTTATTTATGCGTGAAACAACGCTTTCAGCTGATGCACTACCTGATCCGATCATGAACTTGGATATATTTGAAAACATTAGCTCGTTGATTCCTAGAGTGCCATTTGAAGCGTTTGAATGCCAAAGTGCCATTTAAATTACAAAGTGCCAAAAGTGCACCATCGTGCCACTTCAGCAACGTTGCAGTGCAGCCGAAGTGAGTACTAAGGGAGTATTCGTACTCCTCTAGCCTTTATCGTACTCCCGTACTCCCTTCACTCGCAATGTACTCCCCTCGAAAATGTCCAAAACTTTTGCAAACATTCATTAAAGATGGCATCTCCGATATCATCCAGTACGTTCAACCCATAAATCAAGAAAAGAAGATTACGAATCTTCTTTGTTTTTCTTATTTTATTGACGTCCTATGTGAAAAAATCCATTAATCCACAAACAACAACAATTAGCAGATTTGTTTTCACACATGATGTCAATAAAATAAGAAAAACAAAGAAGTGTTGTAATCTTGTTTTCTTTGATTATTTTTTCATGTGTGTAAGACAAAACTGGAAGCATGGCTTATCAGATTTTTTTGGATATGTCTGTAAAAAACAAAATTTATTTTAATTTTCTTTCAAATATCTTAAAAATAATAAATAAGTTGAATTTGGAGTTTCAATCTGAAGAGCCCAGAATAAATGTTCTCCTTCCTACAGTTAAAATATACTATAAGACGGTTTTATCAAATTTTATAAAGCCTTTTTTATTGACGATGAAGCACTCAATAATCTCGACTTTTCAAATAATGCGATTTTCCTTGATGAAACGTACATAGATGCTAAAGCGAGTCTCTTGCTGTCTGGAGAGCAGCTTTCACCAGATGATATTAAGGGTAATCTTGACAACTGTCGGGAATACTATGTAATTCATTGTAAGGAAATTCGCTCGAAAAGAAGTTTCGATGATGAAGTGTTAAAAGTGCTTCACATTATCGACCAAAAAGCAAAAAGTCCTTCTCAAGTTCCTCTTATAAAAATATTTCCACATTTTGTAATGGGTGATAATGTTGAGGAACAAGATGAAGAATATAGGTTTTTGAACAATAATGAATCCTTAAATCGAAATTGAAGTTTGGAAGAGTTCTGGCAAAATGTGTTGGCAACTAATAATGCCCTTGGTTAGCCAATGCTTTGCGCATTGAAAACATTTATTGGTTCTCTAATTTGTTTACCTCACAGCAGTGCCAATGCTAAACGCATTTTTTCCCAGTTGCATTTAATAAAAACACAAAATAGAAACTGCTTAAGCATTAGCACAGTAAATTCAATTATAATGGCAAAATCTCTATTACAATATGAACGTGCATCGCAGTGGGTACCCTCAAAAGAGCTCTTGTGTAATTATTGCAAATAATATAAAAAAATCTGATATGCACTGCCGATTGCGTAACAAAACAATCTGTTTTTTTTTTTCACATTGAATGTGTGTTATGTAAGTTCCTTATTTAATAGATGTTATATTTCTTTGCTTAAGTTTGTTTTAGTTATTAAGACTTTATTTGTTGTTCTTATGTAATTAATTAATCTGGGTGTTCTTTTATTTCACCGTTAGGTGATACAAGGAGTTGAAATACAAATTTATAAATTATTTAAATAAAATTTTATTGTTACTAAGTATAATATCTTTTTTCGTCAGTTTTTTTTGCGTTCTCCCCACGAACATAAAATACTCCCCTCTAAACCTTTGAAATACTCCCATCTAGATTTTCACAACGGCAGCGCTGGGTAGCTGAAACTGGCTGAGGCCATTGGCCTAAGCAAGCATTACATACCAGACATTATTACAACAGAAAGAGGCACAGAGGGAAAGAACAAACAACAGAAAAAACACATGTGAAGAGCATGCGGTTCAAAAGTTTTCAACAAAAATAGTCAGTACGTACAGACCTATACAGGGAAGATAGGACTCTTGCCTCTCACTCTGACAGTCATAGATGCCAATAAGTTCGTTCTGTTTTAAAGCTCTTACAGGGTTGCAGTAGTAACCATAATAAATTACCACAATCGTAGCAATATGGTAATTCTACATAATGTGTTTATTTTAAAAGCAAATGTGTAGTGTGTATTTCAAAAAGTTCTACCATAAGGTATGTACTGACTATTTTTATTACGTAGAGTATAACCATAACCAAGCGCAATGATGCTTGATTCCGCTGATCGATGGGAGGCAAGCTTTCGTCAATATTTGGCGTTGTGGGTATTACAAAGTAAATGGGAAAAATACATACATACCATGAATTGAAAGCTTTTGCATATTCCGAGTGGGATTTATAGATGGGGTCAGAAAATGTCATTGCATTTTTGCAATGCCAGTATAAAATTCGGCGTGGTTAATGATTTCACGAAAAATTATGTTATGTAAGGTTGTCTAAGGTTAAATTATTATGTTAATAAAATAAGGTAAATTACATTCTTATTCGCTAAAGTATTGTTTTAACATCGAATAAATTTAATCATGAGTCAACAATAAAGCATTGAAGTTTTTTAAGCTAAAAAAAGACTCGGACAGAAATCACAGCCTTGTGGCACACCAGCATTTATTCTGTCGGTAGCAGAATATGTGTACGTATTTGTGTAGAGAACACAATGTGAAGTATTTTCTTGAAACAATTTATTTTTTGTGTGTGTTTTTTGAAGTTTTGATGTTTAAAGTCCATCACACCAAAATGCTAAATGCAACATCATTTTTTGTATCTTGTTGTTCCTTGTTCTTTGATATAACATTTATGTTGAAAGAATTTGTCTGAATTCTTATAACTAAATTAAAGTAACATTTGTATATGTGATTTATCTTTACCACTGCTGTACTATACATCCCTATATATAAAAAGTAATAATTACCACAGAGACAGTGCTGCGTGCGTGGGACCTAAATTGGAGTTTTTCAATGTCGCCCAATTCCAGGCTATTTCGGTTTACTCTATATAATTCAAATTCTATTATATTTGGTTTCACCTAAGGCTGGATAATTTATTCGTATTTAATTCTATTCCATTTTATTCTTGCCTGTGGTAAGGGACTTAATTCAATCTTAGCTAGCCTTACAAAAATTTGACACAATAGCTTTTAGCGCGGTGAAAGTTGAGAGGTACCAAAATTATATAAATAATGCTTCAATGTAAAGCACTAAGCAGTATATTTTGCCACTAGATTGACGAAAAATAATGATTTTTGTTTTCGAATAAATTATCGAGTAATCATTCAAATAATTTAAACAAGTCAGAAACACAGTGTAGAGGAAAATCAACAAATATACAGAGCTGGGGGAGTTTCTTCGATACACCTAAATAATGTTCTCCAATTCTGAGTCTGATGTCCCACTGTGCTATGTTCTATAAAGTAACTCGTCTTATTTATGGGCTTCTTGCACTTGACTATAACTGATGTGACGAGTTTCAGCCTACGTGGCTATTTAATTTATCTATAAACCAACAGTACCCTTCCATCCCTTCTCGATACGAATTTTACATTGATTCGAAATAAAAAAAGGACCTTTTTTATACTATACCCTACCTCTATTTGGTCAGTTTTCATAAACTTGGGTTACAAAAAAAAAACACTATGGAAACTTAAACAGAAAGGGGAGAAGTTAATTACCGTTATCTTTATGTTAACATTAATTTCATAGTTCGGTTAAAACCCATGTTTTTTTTAAATATCAAGTTTCGGTGATGTAATAAAAGTCCACATAAGACATAACCCATGTTATAATTTGATGGTAAAATAAAGCCATTATGGGTCATTATTTTCGAAGAAAAAGTGGGTCACTTATTTTATGATGAAGAGCGTTTAGAGCAGAGATGGTTAGTTGATAATTTCAATCAGGGTCGTATTAAAAAAAATCTTTCCTTTTACTTCATCGTTAATATTTTATTTTATTTAGTTAATATTTTGTGTTTCTGAGGGTATATATATTGCTATTAATGTGTATATAGAAAAGGGACATTATTGAAAGGTCATTACTTGTCCTTTATATGTGTATACTTATTATAAAATTAATTCCTACCATTAAATGGGGTTAAATCAACTAATTTCATTCAGTTTATGATGACTCACGTTGGGCGCCAAATTTTTGCAATACTATTATACCCATTTGAAAAGAAGATTGGGATGATTATAATTACAGAATGAATTTCTTATAATCCAATAGTTATACAATGTTTTTAATCATGAAATTATTGGCTATTAAGATTATGCAATCGACACATCGTCGCCCTTTAAGAAAGCCGGCATAACTCAAAAAACTTGGTTTTTCAGAAAATCAGTTTCAAGTTTTTGAGTCGGTCAAATTTTCAAAATGTTATTTTTTTTAAATTGTTTTAAATTATTTTTTTCGAATTACCTATGTTTTCAATTTAAGTTAGTTGCACATTTTATTTAATGAAAACAAATTTTAAAAAATAAAAAAGGATACGATTAGGTTGCAAAAATGAGGATCTAAAAAGATCCTTCCAAATTAGGTCACTTTTCCAGAAACAATTTATGATATTCAGACAAGTTTTTTTCAGAGTTAGTTCATCACAGCTTTGTCAAATATTATAATGACTTAAGTTTATTGATTAGATATAAAATCCATTTATTTCTGAACGATTTCTAAATAATATTTTCTAGAAAAATGGCATAACTCATAGAAGTGGCATTTCCAAAACAAGTTTTTTTTTTTTTCAATTTATCAAGAAAAGTGAACCATTTCGCTTTAAAACAGACAAATGTTAGAAAACAGTACATATTTATTCAAGAAATTTGCTCAATTTTAAGTAAGTACACTATTCTTTGTATTATTTTATAAATATCTTGCACACACCACAATTAAATCCGGTTTTCCACAAAAAATCACATCCGCTCCTGACGAAACACTGCGACTTACTGAGTTACCTCTGTGTTCTCCATTGGGGAACAACGAAATGGGACAAAGTACAAATTTGCACAAGATCCATCTAATGGGATTCTGAAGAGATACAGTTATGCCGATTTTACACAACGATAGAGCATGATTTTTTTATTCAAGTCAAAAAATCGAGTTTTTTTGAGTTATGCCGGTTTTCTTAAACAGCGACGGCATATGAAGCACGGACTGTCTTACGTGATGATTCTTATGTTTTCCGGTAATTACTTTTTGAAATTGGTAATTCTAAATCATGTTTCTGGAAATGATAGGCTTTTCTTTATTTTTTTAAAATATGAAATAATATCATCTTTTACTTAGTTCGAATACAAATTTCCGAACAAACAGAACAAAAATGAGATGCAATTCTCTAGATAAACAGCTCGTGCTGAAACACCATCTACCTACCATTTTGTGGTGAAATGTTGTGGCTTGTATCTGTGTTTGTGAATGTTGACATATATTCTTCTCACAACAAAATAAACAAAAAAGTTACAAGAAGTCACTGGTTACCATAGACTGCTCCTGAGCAAGAGCAGTTCCACAATATATATATATTAACACAGCCAAGAGGCGAGCATAAGTATTATAGACAAAGCATGCAATACATTATAGCCGCAGTATCTCATTTATTATTAACCAAAATTGTATTTCTCATGATACACTCAAGAGAAACGACTCAATAAATTCAATTCAATTCAATTCAAAGAAAACAAACATTGGAAGCGTTCGATAGCATACCCAAGGCAATCCGGATTGCTTTGTGGAATGTGTTATGGACAAGTTAGTCAAAAATTATTGGATTCGTTTGTAAATTTGGGAACAGCTGATTCAAAAATGCAGTTTCAACCACTCATTCAACGGAGCTTCAGAAAATAGCATCCGAAATCAAATTTAAACTACTGTAGTGTCTATGTACGCAATATACATTTCAACTAGTGCGATCTATTTCAAATAATTGTCGAGCCATTGAATTGAATTTTCAAAAAAAGAATGATACTCATTCAAGAGGATATTATTGTTTCCTGAATTATATTAAAAATTTACATAGTATTGCTTTTTTAGGTGACATCTATTTTATTGATTTTTTAAAGATTTCCGAAAAAAACTTCAGGCAGAATCAATAAAGATACATGCAAGAGCCAATTCCAACTGGTTTCGTTAGTAAGATAGAAAGCAAAATTGTGATTACTGTCGGTAATAAGTTCCTCCAAAATATAGTGTTGAATATAGAAATATTCGTCATTATCATCTCGCGAAATCGATGGCTTTATAATCGATGAGTTCCGTGAATAATGTTAGCGATAAACTAGTCATGCACAACAATTATTTCAATGTGAAATCAGATCTTTTGCCTGCTTTAGAGGCTTTCTTAAAATTTGACGTTGAAAACTTGCATAAATTAATTGGAGCAGATGTAGATTTGGCAAAGCTCTATCCCTGCTATAATGATTTTTGTCAGAACAAAATCCTGATCAAATTGACTCTCAAAAAATTTGTTCAATATTTGGCTGAACAATACTGTCATTTTAAAGAGTTGACAACAATATTAGCAAGTCTGCTTGCTTGCTCGCCTCGTTTTGCAGGTGTTGAAAATGCATAAGTATCGTATCGTATACATTTGTGTATCGCTATTGAGAATAAGTATTTACATATATATCTACATAAATATTTTAATTTACCGAACCTGGAAAATTGCAATCCGAGATCAAGAAATGACTGTTGCTGTTTCGTCGAAATCGTTCAATCTATATATATACAGACCAGTACCACCAGAAAACAATGGCATTTCAAGAGAATATTCAATAATTTTGAGGACGATGAAGATGAATACAAGTTCGACATCGAAATAAGATTCAATCTATTCTAATTCTTGGCACAAAAAGGAAGATTCTAAATAAACACGAACATTTGGCGTTTCATTACATTTGAATAATGACTTTTTTTATTTGTTGGTAATTCAGAATTTCCCTTAAAATAGTCTCTGATATGAAGGTTCTAATTCAATTGATGAACTATCAAATAAATCAACGAATGATGGGATATATGGTCAAAATATTGCAAGAAAACTGAGAAACCATACAACCAGATGTGTGTTCGTCGAATTTTAATAAGAACAAAACAGTTAAAAAATACAAATTCGTCCCTTTGTTGTGGCATAACTGTTTAACTGTATTTTTCAAAATTCCTTTGCTTCTTACGAAACATTTTCAAAATTATATTTTTGAAACAATTAAATCTCAAAATTATTTATTAAATTTATTTTCGAATGCTTTGTTTCTAAGTTTTTCACCAATCTGATCAACTTTTCGACATTAAAATAACTAGCAGTTAATATTTTTTATTGAATAATTTTACATTTCAGAATATTATCTATCAGTTGGTTATTATTCCAGGTCTACAGACCGATATTTCTGGCATTTGAAAATAATCAAGCAATATTTAAAAATACAAAATTTTCGAATTGTTGCTCAAAATATATAAGATTTCCAGCTTTTCAAGCGACAGCAAATAAAAAATGTTAAAAAAAAATCAATTCAATGTTTTAAAAATATATCTATGTACTTCACACATAAACATAGTATTTTTTTAAATCGGACCCATATCGACAGCTCAGTTGTCAGGCATTGTGAAGCCGGCCATTACTATTTTATCTGTTTCCAAATTTTTAAAAATATTTTCCGGCTTACCAAAAAGTAGTTCATAGAATTTGTCGTCTATTGGAATCTTATCTTATATTCTCACTCCTTCAAACTTTCAAATAAGAGCTTTTGGTTACGGTATCACCTCCGATGTTAAGTTCCAACAAAACCCCACCATCCACGTATTCAACTTGAGTTCCCCCAGTTGATGGAATTGGTTGTCCCGAAAATTGGCAAATCCAAGAGCGTATCAACACATTTTACAGAGTAATCTATTTTTTGGTGGTATACTCATTTTATATATTTTTAAATTTAAAAATACACACTTTGGCATATTTAAAAAATTATAACGATTGAGAAATAATTCGATAAAAAAAACTTTAACAGTATAGGTATAAACATATGGGTGATGTGTGAAGTAGACACATCTATCGTAAAATCGAAAACATAAAAATACTGGGAAAAAACCTTATTCAAACGTTTTTCGAGTAAGAGGAGTGAAAAAAAGAGTAACTATGAAGAACCATACAAATTCAATTATAATGCACGACTGGATCGCACGTACTTGCTGTTTTGTTCGATCACTCATATGCGCAAGTAGACGCAGCAAAACATATTTTTAAAGATGTTTTTAGTAAATTATTTTATATACCAAATTTCTTTTATTATTTTCTATTAAAAAAAGGTTATATCGCAATTTTATTTTTTTAATAATTTAAGCTTAAATATATAATTTCGGGAAAAAAATCATCATCTATTTTCGAAATACCTAGCGTAAGCGATACAGTTATTGACACTCGTAAGGATTTTTTCAGTTGACACAACTGACAAATATATTCGAGATGGATAAATGAGACTCTGAGTACATTTCTAAATACATTATTCAATTGATTTCCATGCTATTTGTATTAAAAGCGAGTATGAGTTTCGTGATATTGTTAAATGATATCTCTAAGACCCTATTAAAATATATAGTAATTGACTCTCATGTACACCTATTGACACCTCATAATTGTATAGTAATTGACACTTATGTAACACTATTGAAAACACATATTTGTACAATTATTGACATATCTTTGAATAGACAGTAAAGAAGTAAAATAGCGATCGTTTGGTTGAAGTTAGCTTAAATTATTTTATTAAACCTGTATGTTGATTTATTATTAAATTTTTAAAAAACATAAAATGTAAAATTTAAAAAAAATAAAAATAACACTTATATTCATTTCTGTAGGCTGCCAACACGCTTTTGGTGTTTGGCCACAATAAAAAATTGATTTCATTCCTATTAAAAACTCTGGTAACATCGCTAAAATGGCCAACATATTCTTCTCCTCAAGATATTTTTCTATTAAAATAAATCAACGATTATTTGATGTCTGGTAATCCAACGGTTGCACTGACCGATGTAACCGGATCTGGCGTTCGAAACTTATTGAAGGGTGTCGGCTCAAAAACGACTTAAACCAACTATTCCCTGAAATTTCTTGTGACCCAAAAGGATGTCTTCGCCAAGAAAATCCTTGACGGCATGAAGCACATCCTTTTTTTTTTCTTCGGGAAAAATTTTCGCTGGGATGTGGCTATCCAGTTTGTGTACTACGCCTTGCTTTAACGAAATTATAAGTATAGTTCTTTTTTAATAGGAAGACCTAAGGTCTCTTAAATGCAAGCTGAATTGCACGGCACTAGTTAGGAGTAATAGAAAGATAGTAAAGAATTGTTCTTGGAAAGTGTAATTCGAGGAATATTATAAAATTTGGCTACAGCTTTTTTGGACATCTTTTGTGTCCTCACAGCTTCAAGCACTTTCTCGAGGTGCTTTTCGGTATATTTTTCAATACATATGGGCATTTTTCCACCTAAACATTAATTTAAAATAATAATATAATTATTGACACTATATATAAGTACAACTATAGTCACAGTGTCAACGTGTGTACTCCTATAGAAGACAGTTATTGACACAGAGGTGTCAATCATAGGAATTGTTAAAATCTTAACACAATAGTTGACACCCCATTTTATTAAATATATATCAACGGAAAAACAATAAAAAATAAGGTAAATCCTCCACCAGGGCATTATAAATATAATAAAATTACCTACTAACATGTTCGGATTCCTTAATGACATACAGACTTTTTTTCACAAAATACACTGTCGCGTAACAGTCATGTTTAGGTTACGGAATTCACAACAAAACTGCCTAACTACTCGTATATAAAAATGAAGAGTTTAAGAATAAGAAACTGCGAAGAACTTAAAACATATAGTTCTGGGAACCGTTCAGATTTATTCCAATGAAATTTTCTGTAAGAAGAGGGTGTCAATAGCTAGGCTGAAATTTTGCAATGTCAATAATTGTATCAGTTACGCTATTGAATTTTCCAAAAAAAATATGTTTTTTTTGTTCAAAAATCCACAAAAAATAGTATCCAGTATGTAGTATGCAGTATCTTTTATTAATAATTGGAAGGACCTCTTATATAAAAATTTTGAACGAAATCCAGCGAGCCGTTTACGAGAAAGTCGAAAATAAAAAATTGTTGGATGGCAGGTACCGTTAATAACAAAGAATGTATAAACATTTTGAGCCAAAATGTGGACTACCTATTGAAGTGCACAAATTTTTTTCTACCAAAATCGTTAAAGGCGTTTCTAGATTATTTAATTAGTTTTTGGGCTAAAAAAAACGATTCAGAAATCTGTCTGTCTGCCTGTCTGTTACGCTTAAGTACCAAGTTTGAAGAAAATCACTTCAGAAGCTTAGAGCGATACCTACAGAACAGTTGATTTGGTTTAACGTGTACACCGGCCAGTTAAGGCATAATTACACGGTGGGCCTACCCACATACTGGCTCGATTAGAAGGCATGAGTGAACCTTCCAACAAACTTCTATCTATGAGCAACAAAACCGCGACTCATAGTATACACGAATCGTATAGCAACCACAGCCACTGCGAGCTCTCGGAAGAGGCCATCCCAAGACTTGTATTTTCGGGCATTAGCAGGAAAGTAGTGGGATACAAGTCCCTGCAGTACCGAATTACGGTATTACTGGAATCTTTTCATTCATAATCCTGCCTTTTGTATGTTATGTTGCTCAACTTAGGGACAATGTAACCCAATGTAGAAATTAGTCCTCACCATCGGGATCATGGATAATCGCATTTCTACTAAAAGTAAGGCCATATAGACCATGCCACATGGCTAGTATCCCACAACTAGCCATATTAAACTTTCGTTCTAAATTGGGGCAGAAGTGCCTCCCCAAGTCAAGACTTGGTTCGCACTTGCACTAAAAAACCATCTTCCGGGAATAAATCTCGAATGATGGCAAACAAGATCAATAAGCCGAAGCTGACTCAAAGACTGCATGTATTAAGAAGATTAATATACACCCTTACTTGCGTAAGGCTATGAAGACACAAGTGCCATGCATCTATCTTTTCGTTTTAGCTATACACACACTACTATGATTACAGAACCACGCACTAAACTGCCGCAGCAGCAGCCATAAACACGCTACCATTATTGGTAGTCATCTACGATCTGCTAAGATCCACTATGTTGACAGGAATCAACCAGCTTCACCCAGCAATCTCACTTTTTAACACGGTGTTGCTGATTTCGGGCTTACAATACATCCCCCCCCCAAGGGGTTCACTTACCTAGTTACAACACCACTACTCCGCTAGCCCGATGCTCCTGGCTTATTTTCAAGCAGTGTCACCAATTACACCTACTTTTGACCTGATCATCCCACTCCCCCTTCCAGATGTTTTACCCTACCCTTTATGAAACTGATCTTTCTCCCACATCTTGGTAAATAGGGCCGTCGACTCCAGTTCCTTAAAACCTTCCGCTTACCGCCGGCACCTCTGAGACAACACCATTAACCAGATAGATTAGCCGCCCTGTGCAGAATAGCCTCCTTTAAGAGAGCTAAACATTCCCAAACGTTGCCCCTCTTTCAGCACGAGGAGGGACTATCTTGGCTCTTCACGAAGGATCAGGAAGAACGTTTCATTGCAATGCAACTGTTCGTATATTACCTTGAGGTCAATCGATCCGATTTATCGAAAGACTGCGATACTTACAGAACAGTGGATTCTGTTTAACGTGTACACCGGCCAACGAGAAGGCATTAGCATCCCTTGCAACGAACTTCTTTCTATGAGCGACAACACCGCCACTCATTGTATTCGCGAATTGTATAGCAACCACAGCCACTGCGAGGTATAGACCATGCCACATGACTAGTATCCCTTAACTAGCCATATTAAACTTTCGTTCTTTACCGAAGTAATTCCCCCCGGCAGCTTGGTTTGCACTTACTCCTTACTATACCGGACCGCCTTTAGGGATAAATCCCCGGCAAACTAGATCGTATGAGCCGAAGCTCAATCAAAAATTGCATAAATTGAAGAAAATCAATATATGACCCTTCCTTGCGCAAGGAGATGATGACACGAGTGTCATTCATCCATCAATCTTCTAGACCTGTTCCTCTTATTATTTAGTTTTAGCTACACACTTACATCTGTGATTACCGAACGACGTACAAAACTGCCGCAGCAACTGCCATAATTCGCTACCATTGGTAGCCAGAAAACCTCCGCAAAACAAGGTAACCCACTTGGACACTCTCCTTACCCTCCTGATCGACTACCCAAGACGAAAACCAAGATACCTCACCACTACTATGGCACGATTTCTTTAAGCTCCGGACTACCTCGTGTGTCAGGCGTTGCCATACTTACTAATCAATCGATCGCTTCCCTACCTCATCTTGGTGAATGATTTAAATTTCCAGCTTACAAGGAACCTTTCATTCATCGCCAAACATCTCAGAGCCCGCCTTAACCAGATAGATTAGCCGCTCAGTGCAGAAGAGCCTCATTAAAGAGAGCTAAGCATTCCTAAACGTTGCCTGTCTTTCACTATTAGGAGGGACTATCTTGGCCCATCACGAAGGACTAGGAAGAACGGTTCCATTGCAAAACAACTTCCCGTATATTCACTTGAGGCCAATCGATCTGATTTCTCGAAAGACATCGATACCTACAGACAGATAGACATACAGACAGACGGCATCGTAATGTTAATTTCGATCAAAATGGAGAGTTCAATTTTTTTACGAATTTAAAACTTACCATATATGTATTACCTATATACCGCAAGAAAAAACGAATTCAAGAAAATGAGAAATCGTTGTGTATAATTACACTCATACTCATACGCCATAGAAACCTTTCTTCAAAATAGTGATATTTATCATATCGTTTCCCTTTCTGTGCATCTATCACATAATAAAGCATTAAATTAAATAATAGCCCCACGTGAAGATATATAAAATAAAATAGTGTACATCGTCATATTATATTCTTATTTTTTTTAGATAATTTTAAAGTAGTCACAAACCACTGAATGCACACCCTAAAAAAAATAATTTTCAAACAGTTTTCTATTACATTTTTGGAACTGAAAATATAGTAATTTATTCATAAAAATTAATATAATTTGTTTAGAATGTGTATATCGCCTCGGTCTTAATGTAATTAGATTCAGCGTTAAAAAATACTTTGAAATCATATACCGTATGATTAGATTTTACCAAATATTTGGTACAATCCACCTCTTCGCTTCAGAAACACACAACTTTCCCCATCAAATATTTTTATTGACACTTCATGATACTTTTACACGAACTTTCATGATTTTAAGGATAACATCCTGTATCTACTATTTGTATAAAAGCTCAAAGAAACAGTCGATTAATAAAACCCGATAATTACCTAGTATGTGGCTTTATAAATTCTTGATTATACCAACCCTTCTTAATGGACAATTTAAAAATGGACGAATAGATTTTTATCGATGTTAGAGAAAACACTTGTGTTGATTTTCCAGTATAGTGTCTTGCACAGGAGATTTACAAGACCAGTGATAAAAATCTAATTTCAAACTATGTTAAAAAAACACACAACATGAAAATAATTATCTACAAGATAATTTCATTAGACATTATAGAAATAATAGCTTGTAGACAGATTTTTATTGCATTCATTCGAAATATCAATAAAACGACTTATTGAGGTTATTTTTGTTGAGTGGCAATAATTGCCATACACAAAACACTTTCGACTACGACGATATATGATACTACACCAAAACATGTATCTAAGGAATTTTAAGACGAATGAGATATAAAACCATAGAAATTAGTCGCACGTACATCCTCATGCTCATGTAGAAAATATTGGCGCAAAATTTTAAACGATTTAGTAAAATGTTAAAGCCACTTTTAGCAATTTATTAAGCTAAAAAGATGATTGAGCTAATCTTAAACGATTTTAACATTTTACTAAAGTTAAAATCACGGAATGGCTGCTTTAACTTTAAGCAATTTCCTAAATCCATTATGGAATCTGATAATATATCAGCCTTGCTCGCGGTGTGCCCAGGTTCAAGCTCTGCTGGTGTACAATTTTTTTTTTTTTTTTTGTAAATAATGAAGTTAAAATGATGAAAATAGAAATAACTAATACCGTTTTAGAGCACATGTTGGGTTTTCATCAACATATAATTAATTTACACCGCATAACAACAATAATTGTGTTCATCAAAATTCAAACCCTACAAATGCTTAGCTTTCTGATTAATTAGCAATTTACTAATATAGAAAAGGTTTAAAAAATTTGAAATAGTTATTCAATCAATAAGCACTTAGGAAATTGCTAACTAGTAAAATGTTAAGCCCTTAACAATGGGTTGTTTAAAATTTTGCGCCATTATATTTAATGTATTTGGAGAAAATACATCTTTTTAAATCAATTTTATAGTTTTATCTTGGAAAAATAAGAAAAATTTCCGACATTTTAAAATAATATAGAACAAATTAGCAAAGACTTCACTTTATAAGGAAATTAATATCAAAACTGTCAAAAGAAAGAAATTTGACGTTGGACGCAAGAGTGCCACTGGTGCCACGAAAGTCTTCTGTATGAGAGGCCAAATACCATGTCAACCCATATGTCAAAAAGCGTGACATAACATCATTAAACTGGTAGTCTAAACTACCGTAGGTTAAGAAGTATCCGTGATGACCGAATGTGAATATGCAACAGCATACAAAATTTGGTATGGCAATTTTAAGTATTTAGTAATGTAAACTTGAAAACATAATTTCAAAAAAATCTGACATGCGTTTTCGAAATATTGAATTTTAAAAAAATATGATGTTTTTCAAAAATCCAAAAAAATATTTTTCGAAAATTTGAAGGACCTCCTGTATAAATTTTGGTCGAAATCCGTTGAACCATTCATGAGCGAAAATTGAAAAAAAACATGGTTTTATGGCAGGTACCGTTAATAACATTTTAATTAATATTTCTTATTGGCCAAAATGTATAATGACTTACCTATAACGGTACACTGAATTTTTTTAAAAAACAAAATCGTTAGAACCATTTTCGAGATAATTGAGATTTACCATTTTTGCCACAAGAATTTGTATGGAAGGTAGCATCAATCTAGAGTCAATCACCGTTAAGCTCGAAGAAAATTGCTCCAATGGCTAAGGTTGTAGGTCGTCCTACAGACAGGCAGACGGAATTGCGGGTTCAACTTTTTCGTGTTTTCTACCTATCTTCTTTGATTTTCTCCAAATGCAAAACTTGCCCTATATTACATATATCGTAAGTTAAAAAAGAGTAACGGGCAATTAAAAAATAGTCGAAAGAGATCCTGAGTAGAAAAAGGCGACATGCGCCGCGCCGATTCACATCTCAAGAAGATAGAAAAACATCAAGTCAGTTGCAGCTGGTTTTACGTCCGGGACACATGTTCTTTCTAAAAATGAAGGTAATCTGTAGTCACCGACTCGAAGAGTATTTCTAGCAGCTGGTAACTAATTGCAAATTATATCGAGCGATTATTATATTATATTCTAACGGCAAGAAGATACAGCAGTTCCTCCACCTAATAGGCTTTGCTAAACAAAAAAAAAAGTGAAGAATAACATTAAAGTCGAGACTCACCAACTTTTCATCATACATGTGGCTGAAATTGGGATGCCGGGAAAACAGATCTACTTATGTCGTGTGAGACTATAGAGCATACTGTGCAATATACAGCTGGGCAATTATACTTCCCAACTATTCAAAACATAGTGCCGCAGGGTTTCATCAAGGAGATGGTCTATAATTTTGCATCTTCAATATAGATCTGGGACAGATACTTTTTTTTTTTTTTTTTTTTAAATTCATTTTTATTTCATATTAACTTATAACTATCTTAAAGCTAGACAAAAATGTTTAAAACTAGCCTAATTATCAATAACTTACAACTAATTTACTGGCCCTTTACGGGCGCTCTAAATTAAACAATAACTCTTACAACTAATGTCTTTCGACCTAAAAACTATTTTAATTAAATCTAATTTTTTTTTTATTTATTTTATATTCAAGAAACTTTTATACAGAAAACTTAGTATCTGATCTTTTTTTTTTTTTTTTTTTTTTTTTTTTTTTTTTTTTTTTTTTTTATACCTATAAACTAAACCTAAATATATATTAAAAATAATTAAAACTAAATAAAACTAACTTATACTAACTAAAAATAACTTAAACTACTTAAATTACCTAATAATACTTATAACTACTTAAAAACTAGAACAGCCACAGCAGCATTTTTTTCGTTTTTTAATTTTTTTTTTTTTTTGTTTATTTTTATATGCATGCAGACACCCACCAGCATGCAACCATGTACATGCGCACATACATATACGTACGCACATACATGTAGACACGCAGATACATGCACGTATGCCCCCGCATACATACATATTTTTAATTTTTTTTTGGTGCCACCCTGACTGTTCCCTATACCTAATGCCCTAAATCTATGTAAGTCGGCAAAGATATATCATCTTCATCGACTTTAAATATCACGATGCTGTTCAGAGAGCCACCAGAACTGGTTCTCCTGTTTCGCCCTATCCCTCCGGTCCCGATCGGACACAGTCCTACTGAACCGAAGGCGCTCTTCTCCACCTTGAGCGATGACGTCTCGACTATACAGGAGTCGCCTATCCACAGTTTTCCGGCTGACGTGGTAGATGAGCGGAACCGCCCCTCCATCCTGTATCAGCCCTCGACTGTCTAAATAGAGGAATGCCTCAGGAGGGATGTAACCACTTAACCGCGCACTCTCAAAATATTCGTTATTGGGGTAATAAGCCCCAAAAATTAAGCTGTTAGTTGAGGACATCGCTCTTGCAACGTGACCCCGAATCAGCTTGAACAAAAAATTATCTATTCTGTTTATGTTGGCTCCGTTGTATAGAACCTGGTTGGAATAATATCTTGTGTACTCCGACTCTGGTGTTCTGTGTAATCCAAGGCAACGTCTAAGACATTGCCTCTCAAACACCCGAATCTTTTCCATTTGAGATGGGGCAACGTTGAACCACACCGGGCATCCGTAGGCAATCATCGGCCTGATGAGGGCCATGTAGCAAATCACCTTCACCCTGCTGTCAAGACGGCTGCTATAAAACAGTCGTTTTGTCAAGGCTAAGGCTCCCCTAGCCCTGGCCAAAGCAGCACCTATATGTCTGTCGAAATACAGGTACTGATCCAACCAGATGCCAAGGTACAGATACTGACCTATGCACGAAATGCACTTTCTTTATCAAATCTATTCAGCTACTTGAACATGATCAATATATTTTGACGAAATCGACGTTTATAAGACCCTTTACAGCGATTGAAGTGCAGTCGAAACTTGTTGATCTCTTAGTAACTAGTAACCGAAGATAACAGCAAATACCTGCTATCAGCAATGAACAAACTATCATTCGCCCGTCATTTAGGACAAAACGTTATAACTTATAGCAGTAATTTCGAGACAATTAACGAATTCACCTGTGTTGGAGTAAATATACATCTAAAAATTATACTTCGGAGTGCAGATCCGTCGAACCATTTGACTAGAAAACCACTGCTATTTCAGTTTAGCGAAACAAATGCGTTCAAGACTCCCCTCATGAAAGACACCATACTTGTACCGCCAGTCTTCCAATACGTCAGAAAATTATAGCAGAAAAGGCGATGCTGGGCTATTTCAGAATAAACAGTTTTTTCAGGATATTTTACCCTGTCTAAAAGAGCGAATGTAGAGGAGGATGCAACTCCCAAAATCTATGAGCTGTACAAAGATGTGAATTTATTCCAAAAAGTGAATGGACTATATTGTTAAGTCCACAGCGAGGGAATGACCTACAATGACCCAACCAAGAAAGTCTTCCAATACCAGTGATCAGTCCCCAGGTTCGAGACGATAGTGATGACCGAATCACCTGTTTATCTATATATCGCGGATATGATAGCCCTTGGTTATCATGGCTGGAAGCAGTGGGCAGGGATCAAGGAGGTTGAAGAAATGCCGCAAGTAGAACCCTTTGATGGTAGTACAATAAGATATGGATCCCGAAAGTTACGCCCGAATTCTCTTGGGAAAAAGGTCCGAAGTAGTACCATACAAAATATTGGTATTTTTTTTGTAGAAAAGCAAAATTGTCTTCTACATTTTGTAACATTTTTTCAAAGAAGATTTTTTTTTTTGTTTTCCTGAAAAAAGTTTAAATATTTGGAACTTTGGAAAAACAAATATTGTTCTTTTTGTCCTAAAATTCATTACGGAATCTGACCAGGTAAGAATAACAATGTTCAATGTAACATAAGGCCAAATTGTTAAGGGTGTTGAAATCTAATTTGCCTTTTATTTTAATCTAGGCTGTGATTTGTTTCGAGCCAAACTTGAGGATTAAGATAGAATTGGATGTTGTTTTGGCTTAGTGGAATAATGAATAAATCTAAATTCGTGGATGTTTTATGGGATAGTTATCTCACCACTGCGTGGATTCTGATTGTAACGAAGCACTACAATTTCCATTTCCAAACGACCGCCGACAGCAATTCCATACGACCAACACATAACCATAACCAGCAACATACTCGAACAACATCAATCCACCTGAACACCAATAAATATATCAAGTAGAGTTCATTAATGACAGCGAACAGAAAGAAACTTGTATACTCAATAGGAAGCCACAATTGTGATTTTGACTTTGCTGAGGAATAAGGTTGTCGTTGGCCTCGAGTGGCAGCCAGCTGGACGATCAATTCCGTTTTACCTTAACTGTTACACTGGTGTGCCATTTAAGGCGGACTTTTTGGTTAATAAAATAGATTATCTGTGGAATTAGCCCTTGGGCAGGAATTAGATTCCTAACGGTTTTTCCCCTCTTATTGCTTGTGAGTAAGTCGTGGGCATGTATGTTCGCTATTGCCTGTCTGCTCCTTCTAAGCACGACGTGCGCCTGCACTTATATGAAATACCATGTTATTTATCGTAAGTTAAAGAGTTTGTAAAAAATAGAGTAACATAGAAATCTTGTAAGAAATAAAAGTTCATTAAACCGAGTTTTAACCTTCATAAACCCTAGTTTTATTATGTTTTCTCCGGTATACCCTGGACACCGACGAGTTTACCTAAGCCTTTGGGAAAAAAGCATCACATGATAGCTCGTTAATTTTTTTAAGCGTTGAAACGCAATCGTTGAAAAGAAACGCACTGAATTGTGATTAGACGTGAAAGTTCAGAAGACTACTTAAATCGTTCACTATACATCAATTAAGCTTACTCTTTGGCCAAGTTTCAAGCCGGCTCGCGATCTCTGGCAGGAAAATGGTAGGAAATACTATTATGTAAGTACAATGACTGTGTGCGGAAGCTGCTTAATTTTAGACTTGACTTTGTTTAAGAATGTGATATCGTTAAGTTGGTCTCGTTAATCTTCATGATTGTATTTTCTTAAATTAACGTTTCTAAGTTTAAAAGCGCGCAGTCTTATATTTACAACTGTTAAATGTTGAACTGTTGAAGGGAGTTCCTCATTTACAACTTACATAGATTGAAGATTGGTTTTCATTTAGTGGCTGTTGTTGGCTTTGTATTCCTTTTATTGGATCTTTTTAACTCCAGTTCGCAATGCCTATCGATGGTCATACAATCGAGTAATCGGTTCTGAGAATTGCTGATTTATTTTTCTGGAATAGAACGTGGTTTAAGATGCGTTTTACTGTTTCTGTTGTTTCTTTTTGGTAAGTAGGTTGCGAATATTCTCGAATTTTATTTGAAATCATTCGATAACCAAACAGTAATTGTAGTCAATACTAATACGTCTATTTTAAAAGAGCATTGACAAAATGGATTAATTGAAATAGATGTGAAGTTCCAACGGCTTATGGCCCTAAGGTTCTGCGTGAGTAATTATGCATCTTTGTCGAACGGCTAAAGGCCGTTAAAAGCTATTTTGAATCAATTATTCAACAAGTCAAAATATTATAGTCCTAAGTCTTCTACTTGCCTGATGTGTTTCAATAGTTTATAGAATTTGTATTATTAAAAAAACCTTCTTAAAAAAAGTTATTAATGTCCATAGAAATATTTCCTTATTTTCTCCATCGCATTTAAATATTTTTTTTTCAAGACGAATACATAGACTTCATAACACATTAAATAGGATAAAGATAAGGATCAAGAAACGCAACCCAGTACTCTAAACTGTCTAGCAAAAATGTTTAGTTCAGTTATTAAATAAATAAGCATGAAAAAGATTTATATGGACGTTTTCTAGACAAAAAGATATTGTCTGTTGAAACGTTAATGAAAGATGTTACCCAAGTCAACAAAACGAAAGTGGTTTTTAGCTGTTAGTAATAATATTGCTCCTCGATGCGGTAGAAGAAGATTTCCTTACACGAAACCAACAGATTGAAAAACTACAATAGCAGACTACTTATGATTATTGCTATTTCAGTAATCTCCTATTAAAATAAAAAGAAAACAAGAAAGAAAGAAATAAATGTTAAGGATTTTATCGGCGTTTGAGATAAAATTTTGTTCTAAGAAAAAATAAAATATTACATACACTGCAAAAAGGATACTTTGTTTTGTTGAGTACTATAATAGAACAAAGAAGATGCTGCTTAAGAGAATTGTTGAGGTTGTTTTTTATATTTATATTAGATCTTCATAGATTCCATGGAAAACTTCATTATTCATTTTCAATGGAAAAAAAAAAAACAAGCACTGTACTCAGACCTATTACGAAGACTGATTTCGGAAGTCAAGAGACTTATTGGGCGGTTCAAATTTGAACTGAGAGCTCACCAACCACAAAATGTAAGAATTGGTAAAGTTAGAAACACGCGGGAGGAAGCCTAAATTAATAAAATCGTCAGGTATTTCAAAGTTAATCCCTTTATGTCAGCTACTGAAATAAAGGACATATTTCGCATTTAGGCTAAAGCTCAAGATAGTGTACAGGGTTCTCGTCAATTCGTCAATCCAAATTTCACAGCAAGAACAATTAAGTATGGAGTATCCATCATTATGATTTTTGTCAACATCTCTATGTGAAAATTATGCAGCTATTATCTGAAAATGAAATGCAGTTGAATTTGTATTTCAACAAGGCAACGACACAAGACACAAGGCAACTACACTCTATAAACCAGGTGCTCCTCGAAAACTTGAATCTGTCCTCTCGAGGTACAAGGCAGAGATTACGGCGATCCAGGAGATACGATGTGTAGGATCAGGAATAACGAAAAGAAAAGATTGCGATATTTATTACAGCTGTCATCAAAGAATGTAAATATTGGGATGCGAATTCGTCGTAGGAAATCCAGTCAGGTCGAAAGTCATCGATTATTTCAAGCCGACTAGCGATCGCCTGGCTGTGATCTGCATCAAAGCTACCTTCCAAAACATCAGCCTAATATGTGCACATGCCCCTACCGATGAAGCTGGGGAGTCTAACAACGAGGAGTTTTACGACCTTCTGGACGGAGCTCACGGAGCTTGTCCGGAGTACGATGTCAAATTCGTGTCGAATGCTAAGGTCGGGAAAGAAAATATCTTTGGAGTATTAGTTGGAAAGCACAGCCTCCACGAAACGACAACAGATAACGGCTTCCGACTAATCGACTTCGCTGCAGCTCGTTATATGGTGATAACTAGCACCAAATTCCCCAGACGAAGGATACACAGAGCAACCTGGCGATCTCCAGATCGTCGAACCGCCAACCAAATCAACCACGTTCTAATTGGCGCAGGGCACGCATCAAACATCTTGGACGTGCGAACCTTCCGAGTTACAAACGTGGACTCTGACCACTTTCTTGTTGTGACAAAGTTCAGAGCCCGACTGTCAAACGAAAAGAAAACGAAGACCGTCCAAAGGAAGAAATTCAACATCGCATGCCTTAGCACATTTGGGAAAGCCAGAGACTACAGTGAGCAATTGACCGGGAAACTCTCTGCCGTGCCCCCGGCCACAAGCGTCAACGACCAGTGGAACCATTATCGCGACATCATTAAGGAGACAGCCAAGACCACCATAGGCTACCAACCACCCACGAAAAAGTACCCGTGGTATGATGATGAATGCACGGTATTTAAGCAGGAGACGTAAAATACACGAATGCAAACGCTGCAACGGAAAACAGAAGAGCAAGGGATGAGTAGCGTGAAAAGAGAAGGAACGAGAAAAAACCCTGCGAAGAAAAGAGCATCTGCTGCCTCTCAGCTCAGGTATCTCAAGAAATCTTTTACCGCCACCAACACCCGCCGGTTCTACAAAAGACCCAAGAAACTGGCATCTGGTTAAAGGAATGGCACGCAAGTTCTTCGAAACAGCGACGGGAAACTAGTCACCGGAGCACAGGAAATTGTAGACACGTTTAAGCAGCACTTCCAGCAACTACTTAATGGGCATTACGCAGAGGAAGCAACGGGAGAACAAAGAAGCATGAGACCAGGCAATGAAGATTCAGTCCCAGCGCCCAGTACTGAAGAGGTTAAAAAAGCCATCCACAAGCTTAAGAACAACAAATCCGCCGCGCCGGCTCGGATGGCCTACCTGCGGAACTCTTCAAGTATGGAGGAGATGTCCTGGTATGGCGCATACACCAGCTCATCAACCAAGTGGGGGAGGAGGAAAGCATTCCCGACGACTGATCAAATAGCTCCATATGCCCAATCTACAAAAAGGCGGTCCTATGTCCTGCAAAAACTAGAGAGGCATATCGCTGCTTAATGTTGCCTACAAGATCCTATCCAACGTACTATGTATGTGAGGGTCTAAAACCTTTCTGCAACACTATCATCGGCACGATCCAGTGTGGCTTCAGGCCAGGCAGATCTACGATAAACCAAATTTTCACATTAAAGCAAATCCTGGAAAGACCATCGAATTTCAAGTCGAGACGCACCATCTTTTCATCGACTTCAAAGCCGTATATGATAGCATATGTCGCAAAGAGCTTCTATTGGCGATGTCGGAACTCGGGATTCCGAAAAAACTGATCCAGCTATGCCGCATGACGTTACAAAATACGCGGTGCAACGTGCAAATGGGAAACAGCTCATCTGAGCTGTGTCCCGACGTGTACAGGGTTCAGACAAGGAGATGCGCTATCATGTGAACTCTTCAACATAGTCCTGGAGCAGATAGTACGCAAGAGTGGTGTTAACCTGGAAGGCACTATCTTCAACAGGTCTCCCCAGCTGCTTGGTTATGCGGATGACATCGATATCATCGGCCGCTCCAAGCGAGCTGTACTTGAGGCATTCACAGCTATTGATGAACGGGCGAAATACGTTGGTCTTGAAGTGAATGAGGACAAAACCAAGTATATGCTATCAACAAACAAAGCCTCATCTGTCCATCGACTAGGACAAAACGTCACTGTTGGTAGCAGTAATTCGAGGTAGTCAAGGAGTTCACCTACCTCGGAACAAACATCAATTCCACGAACGACATCTTAGTGGAAATCCGACGAGGAATTACCTTAGCGAACCGCTGCTACAAACAAATGGGTTCAAAACTCCTGTCTTGAAAGACAAAGTGCACGCTATACAAAACGCTAATTTTAAAAGTTCTACTCTACCGCGCCAAAAGCTGGCCGATAAATAAAAAAACGGAATAGATACTGAGTACTTTCGATAGAAAAATTCTTCGGAGGATATTTGGTCCTATATGCGAAGAGGGCGAATGGAGCAGAAGATTCAATCGAGCTGTACCAAGATGTGGATGTAGTCCCAAGAGCCAAAGCGCGTCGACTACACTGGCTCGGCCACATCGAGCGAATGGACAACAACGCTCCAGCCAAAAAAATCTTCAAATCCCAGCCCCCAGGTTCTAGACGACCAGAAAGACCGAACCTCAGCTACAGGGACCACCAGTCGATTACAGACGCAAGAGCGCTTGGCTTGACGACGAGGGAGCGTGCGAGAGACCGCAACCGCGCAATATGTCAGGCAGCGACCCTCCATGGATCGGGAGCCTGATAAAAAAAAAATAATACCATCAAATCACCGGTCATTAAGGAGCTTTCGTTCTTCAAGATATTTCTTAAGCTAATAATTAATCAACTTGCTTTGTATATACATTCTTACAAAAGTAATTCACAAATGTAAAGACAATTCAAATCGGACGAAGCCATTATGCCATTTATATAAATATGTGCATGATTTATGGATCAAGATTTAAGCCAAGAGAAACGTTTATCAATTATTGGTATCCTTATTTCAGATGTAGATGATTATTTTAGCAAACTAGGGTACTTTACGTTGTCAATTGGCCAGTAGCCGCAGACTTAAAGAGCATTTGGTGTGCAGGTGATTTCATCAGAAACATCGAATAACCATAAAATATTATCTTCCTAATTCACCATAGCTAAAATACATCTCTGTCCTTAACTGTCACTTGTTTGAAATTCACATTTAATCGTGCACATAGTGCTGATATAATTTATGATCAAGCCAATATCGACTATGTTGCATGCTTGTAAAGACCTTAAACCAACAGTTGTGGTTTCTGCATATATTACTGCTTAAGTTACGTACATATCTACGTGAATATACACAATGAACATAAGACGCATACTTTCAGTTTATCGATTGGTTCATCTGTTTCTTAGATACATAATATAGAAACCACTTTGTGACAAAATGTATTCCAGTGGTATATGAGGTTAAAGGAATACCATCACATTAATCAGCAAACCAATAAATTCTCTCCACAAGCGTGTGTGCAAAATAGTATCCTTTTGTATATTTTTGGTCCGTTAATTAAATTTAAATAATGGTTCGGAATGTTAGAAGATAAATAATTCAATATATTTTTTAGACTTTGTGGTTTTTGACATTTACCCTGGCAATATTTTTTAGCTCTTAAAATATTTACTAATAACTTCTAGCATTAAATGGCGATACTATTCAAAAAAATTGGTTACAATAGGTCATTTTCTTTTGTACTAATTTCGATTTTGAATAAAATACATGACTTTTCATAAAATAGTCATTTGTTTCCGTTCTGGATCTGATGAATGTCATTCGGGAAAAAGAACAACAAAATTTCGAAGCTATCTAGGTTTTTCTGGCAAAAACTGGATTTCTTAATCTAAGAAAACTAAATGCACGACTGGATCGCACGTACTTGCTCCTATGTTCGATCGTATTATATGCAAAAGATTCTTAATAGAAACGGCTAAATGTATTTTTAAAGCCGATTTTAACCTAATTTTTTATTTATAAAAATTCTTAATTTTTTTCTAAAAAAAAAAATAGTATGAACATATTAAATATTTAGTAATATAAATTCAAAAAAAAAAATTTCAGAAAAAATCGTCCACCCGTTTTTGAAATATTGAATTAAAAAGGATTTTTTTTTTTTAATCCAAAAAATAATATTTTTCCAAAATTTTGAAATGCAGTATTATTTAGAATCCAAAGGAGCTCCTGTATAGAAAAATTGATCTAAAACCGTTAACCCGGTTGGGAGAAAGGCAAAAATCAATAAAATGATTGAATGGAAGGTAACGTTAATAACAAAATGTTTAAAGAAAAAAATTCGTCCAAAATGTAGACCTTACCCAAAGTAGTACACACACAAATTTTTATTAAAATCGTTAGAGACGTTTTCAAGATAATTAAGATGATAGAAAAATTTGTATGGCAAGTACCGTTATTTTTGAGGCTAAAACAACGATTCAAAAATCTGTTTTGGACAATTACCTAAAACTGCCAACTACCAAGTTTGAACAAAATCGGTTTTGCCGTTTAGGCTGTAGATCATTCGATAGACAGACAGATAGACAGGCAGACAGACAGCCAGCCCGACGGAATTGCGGGACCCACTTTTTTGTTGTTCTCTATCGAGTTCGATTTTTTTTCCAAATGCAAAACTTGCCCTATAGCTATAGTACCTATATATCGCAAGTAAAAATATAATGCGTCTGTACATAAAATCTAAATATTATTACAGAATAATATTATATAATTTATAAATTTAGTTTTAAGCTATTTTTTTTAATTGTTCCATTCTGAATTGAAAAAAAAGGTAACTGCATTTCGATAGAATTGACTATTCTAGAGAAAAAAAAGTTTTCCTTTACGACTCTTTGCCATTTTTCCTCAATTTTTTTTTTTGAACACAATATTAGATTTAGCAATCCTGATGTTTACATGAGCTTTATTTAGAGCGGGTGGAATATTTATCTTTAAAAAATATAATTATAATAAAAACAGCCAAGTTATGGATCCGTGCAAAAAAAAAAATCTAACAATCAAACATGACATTATCAACACCAAAAAAGTGGGTCCCCCAATTCCGTCTGTTTGTCCGCGAGTCTGCAGTTTAAACGGTTGGATGGATTTGCTTCAAACTTGGTATATATTGTTTGTTCGGTAATATGCCCACACGTTTTTTTCATTTTTTTGTAGACGACAATTAACAGTAGCTCCCATACATTTTCTTCTGGCCAAAATTAAAAGACTTATTTTTCTCGAAAACGGCTCAACGATTTTTATAAAAAAAATCTATTCATTAATGAAGCCAAAGGGAACATTTTAGTAATTTTTGTTTTGGAAAAAAATTGTTACTTTTGGTACCTCCAGTAGTACCATTTTTTTTTTCGTTTTCGATTTTCTGGAAATCCAGTTAATTTGATTTTTTTTGAAATTTTTTGTGCAGAAGCTCATGAAAAGTTTAAACACTATTATAAGCCAAAATTTTTCAAAAATAAATCTTTTGGGAATTTGGGTGCCAATGGCGCAGTGGATAAAGTGCTTGATTGCTAACTATTACGTGTGGGTTCGATCCCCACGCTAGGCGCATTCTTTTCTATACCTCCAAAATTAATTGGATGCCGCCCATGGGTTAAAATGAGACAATCAATATCTGGTTCTCAAATCCACTCTGCCCAACT
This sequence comes from Philhelius pedissequus, assembly GCA_910595825.1. NCBI lineage: Eukaryota > Metazoa > Arthropoda > Insecta > Diptera > Syrphidae > Philhelius > Philhelius pedissequus. The sequence goes on from OU343161.1 coordinate 90,596,104, forward strand.
AGTGCCGTGCAATTCAGGTTGCATTGAAAAGACCTTATGTTTTACAGGCATATAGTTAAATTACAAAAAAAAAAAAAAAAAAAAAAAAAATTTTTTTGTTGAAAACTCAAAATTTCGAAAACGATTTAATGGATTTTTGCGAAACTTCGTATTTGGTAGATTTTTAACATTATGTTGAACAGTTAAAACAACTATATTCCTAAGATAAAAAAACAATGGTACCTCCCATATAAACGTTAAAAAAACCGTTAAGAAAAGATGTATGTCTCGAACACAGATCCAAGAATTTTTTTTTAAATTTGTTTGTTCCTAAATTAGTACAGTCCACTTTTAAGTATAAAAATATTTTTTTCGCGTACTTATAAACGGTACTTCCCATAGAACCACTTTCAATATTTTCGACTTTCTCAACATTTTTAAAAAAAATTTTTTGAAAAATCGTTTTTTCAAAAACCAGTCACAGAATTTTTTTGAAATTTTAATTTTATATTATATATATATATTATATTAATAATATCTTCAAAATGGTGTTTCAAATTTTTTTTCTAAAAATGTTTTCAATATTTTATACATAAAAAAATAATTTATTAAAAAACCGCTCCAACGATTTTTGAATTTTTTTTTGATATATGTATTCTTATTTATCCATTAATTCAACTGGAATCTTTGTTTTTTCTCAAACTATAACGACTAAGCAATATAAAAACATATAAGTATATATATTATCCATTCATTTCTCCTTTTTATTATTCCCTTTTGACGAATTTTTGCCTACATCACTGCCTACCCTTATACATTTATATATATATACATATATATATATGTCTATGTTATATGCATATAGCTGCCTACCCACCTACATCCTACATTTTATGTATATGTACATGTTTACATACTTAGTTTCCATCTATATATGTATGTACATACATTTTACTCTCCCAACTCACATAGTTAAAATCTATAACTAAGATTTAAATATACATTTGTAGGTAGGTACCTATGTAACTATTCCTCGAATCATCCATTCGACAATTCCTTATACTAAGAATCAAGGTAATCTTACCTACATAGGCTTTACACCTGCATAGGATAACTACACCTAACTAACTAAACCACAATGGTTACCCACATTAAAGTTGTTAGGTACAAGAGCAAATTCGTACGATCCATTCGTGCATTTTATTTAATAAAAGCGGGCTTAAGAGTAGACAGACATTAATAGTATTGATAATCTATTACTATTGATTATTATCATTGCTGAAAACTTAAACAAAATTCATTCAGGAGATTAATTTCTATGGAGTTTTTTGTCGCTGTCCTGTATATTACAAGTGCCTAACTGTGCGTCCTGCTCCATTCTCCGTGGGGATTTTGTCACATTATCCTACATTTGTTTGGGGATTGGGATATTGATTTTTGGAGATAACCTATGTTTCCATAAATAAATAAATGTAAGTCAACATAATTTACCGCACCTGTCCCACCCTGCTCTCCTTTGAGTAATAAATAATGTATCTTTTTTATTTCGGGTATACTCAGCTCTAATTAAAATTGTTCGTCTTAGAAAAAACAAGATCTACCTATATATCTACCAATCTATGTATGAGACTCAATTTGAAACTTCTTTTAGCGTTTAGATTTGAGGACCAATCCTGAACTTTCAATATAAATCATTTAAGTGTAAATGAACACTCGAAATGCCAAGTAAAAATAAATTTTCTTTTTTTAACTATCCAGTAGATATATGTATAAGGTCTGCTTCTAATGCATAACAAATCCTATAAATCGGAGAAAAATAATAAAATTGATATTCCGCTTTTAGATCAATACCTAAATGAAATTGAAAATATTTTGCTATCTTGCTAATTTGACCTTCAAATGTACATATATATTTATTGATGGTAGAAATGTTTTTATTTATATATCCTCGAATGACATTATTTTTCAATAAAATATTCAAGCATATTTGAATTGCGTATAGTAGCGTGCGGGTGTTATAAGTGTGTCTATGAATAACATTGGGACGATGACAGTGATTTACATGATAGCTATTTGTTATTGAATAAACTCTTCCTATCCTTAGACATAAAAAAATTCAAATTTTCAGAAAAGAACCTAAAGAAAAATTCTACAATTTTATTTAAATTTTAAATTTATAAGAAACAGAAAGTGTGATACGTGATTTATGAGAAATTTTATGCAAGCAAATTTAAAAATAAAGGACATTTCCAGTAGGGACGCGTAAAGCTGTAAAAATTAAGTAAAACCAGAGAGATATCAACGTTTTTTTTTTGCTTTAATCACAACCAAGTTAGTAAGTAAAAAAAATTGTTGAATAATCTGGACTCAAGGATGCGATGTGCAAGCACGTTATTGGATAAAGTAAGGTATATAGAAAAGTGTAGCCAGTGACATAATTAAACCATTTGAGGCCCGTGGCAAATTTTTTGTATGGAGACCTCCCACACGTTAGAATTTAATTTTAATAAACCACTGATGTAATTAGTTGTCCAAAACTATTAATAATATTATATGCATTTTAGTTAAATATCTAATAAGTTTTATAATGAAATAACAATTTACTTTCAATAAATTTTTTGTATTAATAAAATTATTTTCTCCGAGATTTTTGTTCGAAAATTTTCAATAGACAGAATAGCCAAATTACGTAGCTTGTCATGTGCATTACAATTTCTTGAATAGATTTTTATTAATTTTAATTTCGAAAATGATCTTTCAGTATTAGCTGTAGTCACAGGAATTGTAACAAATAACATTAATTCCAGGAAAGCTGAACGACATAAAATGATTCTTTATTATTATTAAATCAGCAAGTTCTCTAATACACGAAGATTTGTTATTTCATCTCTGAAAATAAACCGAAAACTGAGAATTTCGATTTTTTTTTTATAATCTACGCGCGCTCAAGGGAGTATGAATACCCTTTAAATGTTTCAACACAGCGCGGGCGTGGGGGTGAGGTTAAGGAAGAGAAAGTATGATAGGAAAGGTGTGTGGCGCGATATTCGGAGAATGTAGGTGGTTGTTGTCTCAGATTTTATCTCCAGGGATTCAGACATGACTTTTTTATACATATTAACAAATTAAATTAACTAAATGTTGATTCCCCCACCCCTGGCCGTGCTATCCTTTTAGCACTTCATTCTAACCTAGATTCTTCACTGTTAATTATTCCCAATACTGCAAACCTGGAACTTATCTGTGTAAAAGTTTCTATTTCCAAACATTTTATTTATATACATTGTGCTGTGACATACCACCAAAACAACCTACAAGTGAATATCAACTTCTAAATAGTTGATGCAACTGATTATATTGCTTAGTTATCTAATCCCGAAGATGATATTCTCATCATTGGTGATTTCAATCTACCGCGTCTTATTTGGGAAGTATCAGACGATGAACTTTATTTCGTTTCGTCCAATGCAATCTCTGAAAAAAAAATCCTTTTAACGGACCGCCTTCTTTCTTCCAATCTGAATCAGATGAATGGTGTCAAGATTGCCTACAAAGGCAATTAGATTTGATTTTCTCTTCTAATGTGCATAACACTGAAGTCATACAAAGTAACCATCTTCTAACTAAGCTTGATTATTTTCATCCTCTATCACTTACTTTCGCTTTCGAATGTGATATAATCTTACCCTACTCCATCATATTGCAAACTTTTAATTTTCGCAAAGCAAATTTTGATAAACTTAATCAGCTAATCGAAAATTTAGACTTTGACTTTATTTCAAACGATGCTAATATTGGCGTTAAGATTGCCACCTTCTACTCTCTGATCCATAATTGCTTTCTTCAATCCATTCCACTGTGCCCTCAAAAGAATTTTTCTTCTTCTCCTCCCTGATATAATAAAGGTTTGCGTTTAGTCAGAAATAAGAGGAACAGCTTGTGGACAAAATTTTTAAGGTCCAAGTTAAATGAGGACTTCTCAGATTATGTCTCTGTTCATACCAATTTTTCTAATTTAAGTGAATGTCTGTATTACTGTTACCTCATCCAAACTCAATCCGAGTTAATTTCAAATCATAAGCACTTCTTTAAATTTGTTAATTCTAAAAGAAAATCTATTGGCTATCCATCTATATTGAAATACAATTATATTACCTAACCCTAAAATTATCACAAACCTATTTGCTGATTTCTTTGGACACGTTTTTTCTCCAATCAACTCTGAAGTGGATCTAAGCTGCTTCAGTTATCTGAAGGGCACCCAAATCCCCTTAAACTTCGATAAACATTGATAGGATTCCTGCTGTAGTTCTCAAAAAATGTGCCTCTACCTTTGTACAACCACTAACTGCTCTCTTCCAGCTTTCAATTTCTGAAGGCTTATTTCCAAAAGCATCTTTCATCATCCCGGTTCATAAGAAAGGATGTAAAGGTAATATTTCAAACTATAGGCATATCGCTAAGCTTTCCTGTATACCTAAAACGTTTGGCAGTACTATTTATGAAACTTTGCTCCTTCATTGTATGTCTCTATTCTCTATTAAACAACATGGTTTTCTTAAGGGTAGATCTACAACCACTAATCTTACCGAATTCGTGTCCAATACTTTATGTGCCCTAGAAGCTGGTAATGAAGTTGATGCCATAGCTACTGATTATAATAAAGCAATTGATAGTCTCCCATAACGTAATTATTATTAAACTTAAGGCTTATGGATTTCCGCCATTAATAATATCTTGGCAATCTTATTTAAACAATCGTCAGTACAAAGTCCTCTCTAGATCTCGCACTTCCAAACCTATCTGTTCAACATCTGGTGTTCCACAAGGTAGTAATTTAGGAACCTTTATTTTCCTGCTAACGATTAACGGTCTTAAACTTGTAGAATCTGATCTTCAGACTTATGCTGATGACATGCGCATTTATAAACTTATAGAATACACGGCCGATACCCAATTACTTCAAACTGACCTAAATAATTTCTCCACCTGGTGTCAACACAACTATCTTGAACTAAATGTAAACAAATGTCAAGCAATTACTTATTCTCGTAAGCGACCTACCTTACCACAGGGTCAAATTTCATTAATAATGAACCTATCCCGATAGTCACTTCCATTGGTGGTGTTATACATATGTGATGACCAACTAAATTTTCGGGATCATTATGAAAATATTATCCACATAGCTAATTCTGCTCTAGGTTTCGTCAAACGCTGGCCCAAGGAGTTCTCAAAGCCCTATGTGTGTAAGTCTCTGTACATTACCTTTGTTAGACCTATTCTTGAATAGGCGGATATTATGGGCATTCTGCTGGCCATCCAGGGCCAGTTGACTGGCCTCCAAAACCAGATCAGGGAGCAAGCGACTAGGGTGGATTATCTCTACTCTGTTTTGCCGAGCTTAACGCAACTTAGAGGTTAAGGGCGCGCTGCCGGAGAGGCACTTTAACATCCTAGCTGTGAATGTAAATTCATTGATTAGGACCGAATGTAGAGCGAATTTATTCCAATTGCTGAAAGACATGAGTCCAGATGTGTTTATGGCTAGCGAAACTAAGCTTAACCAGAAACATAATAAGGAGGAGGCGTCGCAATCTTTATACGTAAAGGCATAAGTCATAAGGTAGTATATAATAGTGATGTGCGAAAATTTCGGAATGCATCATATGCATTCATCTCCAACAGGGGAAGCGAGGTAACCATCTATTTAATTGGATGGGTCGATACAACCTTGGGTATCGCATCGATCTTCTAGCCACAGACAGGCCATCGTTTCCAAGAAGCGGTGCCTATCTGGATCTATTGCTTAAAGACGCAAGACTAACAATTACTGACGCTGTGGGACAACGGCCAAGAAATTGTTTACGAACGGTTAAGTACAAAAGTGACCCCTGCGGACTCACCGGCGTAATACAACTTCCGAACGAGCTTATGGAGTTGGAGGAGTAGGTGCCTGTGCATACTTACAATTACAGTAACGTGCGCTGGCCACGCTTCTCCAATGCCTTTTTGAGTGAATTACGTTCAAATGGTATATCCTCACCAAATGACAGGAATCTGACAAATACGGAAATCGACAGATACTTAGACCAAATGGACGAAACAATTCCAGGAACAATGAACAGAACAATACCGAAATACATAGAACGTAATGCCACCGACATGTACCGTAACACGACAATTGACGCACTACACAGACAAAAAAGTGGACTACTGACAAGACTTAAACGATTGTATAGACGGTTTACTGATACACGAGATCTGGAGATTAGGACACTGAAGTCGTCCATTAAAAACATCAACCAATTGATCAAAGAAAATTATAGGTTGTCTATTAATTTGTTTTGGGACAATAAATTCGTGCCGTTAACTCTAGCGGCCCAAGTATGTTCCCAAAAATTAATAAGATTTTTAGAAGAAAGGATTAAAACGATCTTCCGTGTCTTAAGCTCCAAAGTACGACAGAGAACAGAGACGTACTTCTGACAGCAGGCATAGACCCAGAGGATGCCGTATTGGACGATGACCTCTATATAATCGAAGATCCGCAGGAGAGAGTGGAGGCTGTGGGGGCTGCTTTCCAGCAAGTGTACAAGGTGAATGCTAGCATTCGCCCGAATCATGACCTGGAGAACAGAGTTCTGCTTCATCACTTATGGCTCCGGAACGATATAACCGAATGGTGATCTGAGAACCTTGGTTTTACCGGGTTTAATGATGAAGATTTGGCAAACGCCATAATCGCCGACCGAAATGGGCCCAGTCCCCTGTTAATTTCGAAGAATGAGCTCCAGCTCATCTACGATTCATTAAAGAAAAAGAAGTCAGCAGGAGTCGATGGTATATCCAACGTTGTACTACGACATTTGCCTCAAGAAGCAGTTGACATTTATACCACACTGTTTTACAACGCGCTGAATAATGCATATTATCCAGTGCGGTGGAAGACAGCTGTGGTGCACCCTCTCCCAAAAAAGGGAAAGGACAACTCCAATCCGGCGAATCTCCGGTCGATAAGTCTTCTGCCAAGTATCAGCAAAGTATTTGAAAAGGTTATTAATAGGGCCCTGTTCAAGATTGCGGAGGACAAAAATATCATCCCGGATAGTCAGTTCGGTTTTAAGGCGGGACATGACACAATTCATTCCGCGTCTAAACTGGTTTCTGATATCCAATGGAACAAAACGAAAAAGCAGTGTACGGGTACATGTCTGGTTGATTTGGAGAAGGCCTACGACACCGTATGTTTAGAAGGTCTCTATCTAAAGCTAACCAGACTAGGTATAAGTAAGCCTCTATTGTATATGCTTTATGACATGCTAAATGGTAGAAAATTTGTTGTCAAGAGTGGCAATGTAACTTCTACCGCAATTTTGAAAATTAATAATGGTCTTCAGCAGGGAGCGGTTAACTCGCCGATTCTGTTCAGCATTTACATCAGCGATCTGATAGGTAGTCTGACTCAGACAATTGCGTACGCCGACGATCTAATTGCGTACAGAACAGCTCATACAGTTGAGGTCATCGAAAATCTCTTGCAGAGTGACTTCGACAAGATTCAGCGATATTGTGTTGACTGGAAGTTAAAAATCAACTTCCAGAAATCAGAAACTATTTTGTTTAGGACTCCGTTGTCTAGAGCCTCAAGGGATACGAGAAAGAACTGGCGCAATCTGGTAATCGTAGGGCCACATGGACATCAACTGGCGAGTAAAAGTGTAGTAAAGTACTTTGGCATCTGGTTGGATCAGTACCTGTATTTCGACAGACATATAGGCGCTGCCTTGGCCAGGGCTAGGGGAGCCTTTGCCTTGACAAAACGACTGTTTTATAGCAGCCGTCCTGACAGCAGGGGGAAGGTGATTTGCTACATGGCCCTCATCAGGCTGATGATTGCCTACGGATGCCCGGTGTGGTTCCACGTTGCCCCATCTCAAATGGAAGAGATTCGGCTGTTTGAGAGGCAATGTCTTAGACGTTGCCTTGGATTACACAGAACACCAGAGTCGGAGTACAAAAGATATTATTCCAACCAGGTTCTATACAACGGTGCCAACATAAACAGAATAGATAATTTTTTGCTAAAGCTGATTCGGAGTCACACTGCGAGAGCGATGTCCTCAACCAACAGCTTAATTTTTGGGGCTTACTACCCCAATAATGAATATTTTGAGAGTGCGCGGTTAAGTGGCTAAATCCCTCCCGAGACAATCCTCTTTTTAGACAGTCGAGGGTTGATACAGGATGGAATGGCGGTTCCACGTCAGCCGGAAAACTGTAGATAGGCGACTCCTGTATGGTCGAGACGTCATCGCTCAAGGTGGAGAAGAGCGCCTTCGGTTCAGTAGGACTGTGTCCGATCGGGACCGAAGGGATAGGGCGAAGCAAGAGAACCAGTTCTTGTGGCTCTCTGAACAGCAGTTTGATAGCTATAAGAATGTATGTCTTGGCCGACTTACATAGATTTAGGGAAATTAGGTATAATGAACAGTCGGGGTGGCACCAAAAAAAATTAAAAAATATGTAAGTATGCGGAGGCATAGGTGCATGCATCTGCGCGGCTGTAAAATACCTAAAAATACCCAAAACTACTTGAAAACTAGAACAGCCACAGCAGCATTTTTCGTTTAAAAATTTTTTTTTTGTTTATATTTTGTATACGTATGCAGACACATAACAACATGCCACCTACACATACATGTATATACGAACATACATATACGCACGCACAAGCGAGCTTGTTATAATTCAGTTACATATTGAAGTAAATAGACTAAGTTGAGCATGCTATGTCATGAGAGAACACATTATAAAAGCTTTTTCTTTTCTTTGTTAGTTTTAAACTGAATACAAGAAGTATGAAATTCAAAACTAACGATGTATGAAGTCATCAAATATTTCGACGAATAGAATATTAAATAAATATAATCATTTTCCTTGAAGAGCATGCACAACATTGAAATGAAGAAAAATATTTTCGAATTTCTATTATATTTCGTGTGAAAGGAGAATTCCTAAAGTTCAACTTTATACCTCATTGACAAAGTTGTATCCGCATCCGAAGTAGCGTCTTCATAATAAAGGAGAAAGAAAACAACTATTAGAACCATTTTATAAGTAGATATTATATCCTGAGGGAGAAAAGAGGAAATATTCTAGAAAGTGATTACATATAAAGAGAGCTATCAATTTGTATTATTTTTCTTTCCGAAAATACGAAATGCTTAAGAAACTTTCAAGCGCACCACAATTTGTAGGTTTATTTTAAAGATAAAAATCAGTTTTTCAACACATTATTAATTAAACAACAACACGGTGCTAAAACACTCTACCCAGTAGGAAATTTCGACATCAATGAATATTTTTTTGTTCAATTCATCAATGGTTTCATCGATGAGTAGTATGTTACGATTTCATAAGAAAACGGTTGCGCATTTTTTTATCAGTTTTTCATCACATTTTCAGTTACAAAATCATAAACGATGATTTCACTGATGAAGAGTAATGTATAGGTTCATGAGTTCGCAAATGATGTTTGGTTCTCTGTGGTGCGGTGGTTGTTTTGTTTTTTTCCCGAGACCAACAAAAAAGAGTGACGAACATTGCCTTTTTTCTACCTACAACGAGAAATGCGCTCAGTAGTCAGTCTTCGCTGGTCATGACATAAGTTCGTGGGTTTTTTTAGAGAAAGTGAAAAAAAAACATATAAAGCCTAGTACGCTGCTGATGCGAAACGAAAAATCCCATACAAAAATGACGAAATCATGAACGAAAAATTTCGTTGTACTTTTCGTTTTCCAGTACGCTGCTGAACGACGAAATGTGTAATTTTAGTGGATAGCTGTAGTAGATTTCTTAGTACAATTCTCCACTCTTTTCGTTCTCAATTTAATTGACCTGCACATTAATTGCTTGCGAAATTTTGACATTTCATTTTTTTTATAAAAAAAAAAGTCAAGCTCTTGTAATGCTTATTTGATTTTTCTTTGGCTTTGTGTTTTCTCTTGTGTCTGGTTTTTCTGTGCATTTTCTGTATTAAATTATTCAAAATAAATACATTCAATTCTAATTTTGTATCAAAACCAATTTCAAAATCGACTAAACTAAATCTGCAAAATGAAAATGGGAAGTTGGAAAGAAGCACACACTTCACATATCTTATCGACGAACAAGATATAGCTGATCTTTATTTGGAGTGCTGATTATAACCAACTAACGACTTTTCTCATACCTAGTGTTAGTGCTTAGATTAAAAATAACCTATGTCCTTTTAAAATTAATTTATTTTAAGTGACTACTAAATAAAAATCTTATAAACAAGATTCAGTAGTTTGTTCTGCAATTAACTGTCCATGTCATGATTTTTAAAATACATTTGTTACACCGACTTGTAAATTCTATGCGACCTTTGACACCATATAAATATAAAAAAACACTCACCATTTCTAACTACATACTTTCAACACATAAATTAGCTCAATTGCCACAAGGAAAAAATAAAATCGACAGCCCGCTACTGGCAGTACGAATATGAATTTCCGACCTGGTCGAGACAAGATGTATCCAGGCCGGAACCCAAAGGTAAGCGGCCTTCCGCTGCACCAACGACAATTAAGGATCTCATCGTTACCACAATAATGTTTGGTTGCAAAACGGCCATCTTAAATGATACCCACCTCTATTTAGAAAGCCTGTTTCCGATCTCATTGATTGGCGATTTTATACCATACCCCAGAACTTATTTCTCAAGTTAAGATAATCTGTTTAATGTTTACTTCGTGAAAATCGGCACGGGATGGACATTGTTATTTAGTCTACAATTTCAGGTGATGACCTCGCTAGTCCTTTGTTGTGTTGATAGAAAGAAGATGATGACAAATCACTTACCTCGCATTGCCATCGCTACCTTCTTTTTCTTTTCTGGACGAAGTTTTTTAATGTAATTGAACCATCGTATGGCAGATGCCCTGCTCGTGAATTTGATAGCAAATCAAGCTGCTTGCAAGCTGGTCACTTGTCAATTGGATTTGACATATAAGGCCATGCATTTTTACTATTCATTCGATTTTGGTATTAATTGAGGAAGCAAGACCTATAGTTAAAATGGGAGTCGATCAAAGAGCATTCGCAGCGTAGCAGAGCGGTCAAGTACAAACCCACTAAGAAAGCTCACTGATGAACAAACAAGTGAAAATGCAACCCGTTCCAAAAATATATTCTAAAAGCTAATTACTGTTCTCTTGGAATATATAATCTGAAAATACTTTGAAGTGTATCTTTGGAACGGGTTATCCTAAAAACTTGGTTGATACCTTTTTGTAATCTACTCTTGATGCTCTCAAAATCAGCATCAAAAGTTTTTATATAGAAGCCTTATTGCAAAAAATCACTCTTGAAATACGCTATTTAGAATGATGTATGCTTATTTCTGGAGCTATTTTTTTTTTAATACAACTTCCTTGCAAAAAATGTTGATGCTTCCTTTGAAAGTATGATGTGCTGATTCTAAAACTCACCTTTATTGGACAACCCTTTCCAAAGATACACTTCAAAGTATTTTCAGATTATGTATTTCAAGGTGAACAGTGAATAGCTTTAGAACTACATCTTTGGAACGGGTTGTCCAATAAAGGCGAGCGATATCTTTTTTGAATCAAAACTTCATACTTTCAAAGGAAGCATTAACAAAACCAAAAGTAGTTTTGTCACCAAATTTCCTTTATATATAATTTTTTTGAAATAATTCTTGGACTTGAAAATGGTATCCGGAAGTAGTAAGAAACCATAAATTAGAACTCATAACCGTTTACACCATCCCAATGAAGGACGTAGTTTTCGAATTATAGAGTGGTTTACCTCCATATTTCATTGATTTTCTTAAAATTGATAGAAATTTCATCAAATCGGCAGATAAACCAGTTAATAAGTCTCAAAGTATTTGTTTAATTTCCATCATTTAAACGGTTCTGAGATTTATTTTAAATCCTCTATGCGTAACAAGAACAATTTTTAAATACAAGAATTATTTCAAGAAAATTACATCTAAAAGTAATTTGGCGACAAAAAATTTTCCATCTAAAAATAATTTGGTGACAAAATTACTTTTTTTTTACAACTTGTCAATTGGTATTTGACAGCGTACAGAACTCTCCGCAAATATTTTTCCGCTGTGGTTTTCGTTAGCATTTCGCTCTCCTAGTGGAGACCACCGAAAAATTTCGTTTCGCATCAGCAGCGTACTAGGCTTAAACCAGAAATTCCAGTTTTGTTCGCGATCATTATCATCATTTAACACAGCAACAAAAGTTTATTTTTTTTTTTATCAAAATGTTCATTTTTTTGTTCAGATAATTGGCGTTAGATATTTGGCGACTGATGGGTATTTCTTTGACTTTATTCAAAACAAAATTTAAAAATGCCAATATTTCTTTTAGCGCATTATACCTACTCACTACGTTATGCTGTCGACTCAAAGTGCAAAACCTACGCAGCAGAATTAACAAAATGAATTGCTAAGACCGACATCACATCAAATTTAAAAGAATCAATTATTGATAAGGTTTACTTTCGCATCAAGATTTTATCAAGGCTACATTTTAATTATTATTAGCTAAACGTATTTTTTTCTTAATTAAATGTTTATATTATTGAATAATCGTCGAGTTAAAATAATAAAATGATGTTTGGGGGTATAACATACATATACAATGTTTTTGTTTCCTTAAAAAAACATAATTCCTCTTACACAGAAAAGTGACACTTTCATGTTATTTAATGCATACAAAATGAGGGACTAGTGATTTCATAATTAAACATTCATGGCATTTTTCATCATATAAAATTCATATGCGAATTAACGAGTTAAATTAACAGAGTGAATTAATGGATGAGCATTCCTGCCATTTTTCACCTGCTGAATAAGCAACTCTAAATTATCTAGTGACTTCACAGCTTACCATTCATGGCATTTTTTATCACATAATTTGCTTATGAATAAACTAGTTACCCCTACTTCGTGATTTCACTGTTAAATATTCACCCCGAAAATCAATTGGTGAACGCCTATGACAGCCCCATGTTAAATCGATGTTTTCATACCAGTTTCTTTGGGTGTAACTTTCACTCATTGATGAAAAAGTTGGTGATTCATGCATGAATTTTTTTTAATTTCGTACTGGGCTAACAGCATGATATACACAACAACTACCATCACGACACTTAAAGGCAACCTCAAAGCCACCGAAATTACGTAGGTGCGCTTCTATATTTTTTTATGAGAAATAACACTAAAACAAAACTGCTTCACATTGAATTACGACCTTTAAATACATTTATAGCCAAATTCAAATGGAAGGATTTCTCTTAGAGGATTAAGGGCTGACAACCTTCTCAATAAAATGCGTAAATAAATTTATTTTATCAATATTTAATCCACAAAACAACAAGAAAACTATAAATACCATATTGACGACATATATTCATATTTGACAGAACCCATCGACAAACAGAAATAATAATATAACATCTCATAAACCCAAAAATCGAAGTTAGAAGAGAAATCGAAAACAAAAACACAATAAACTTTATAGATGTGAACATCACAAACAACAAGAATAAAGGGGTATATTGCCTTCACACACATGTATTGATAACAGTCCCCGTTATACATATATCCCAGAGGATTACATCATAGGCACAGATATATTATATCGGAGCCTTGCAAGTTGTTTTTAAGATTTTTTTAGTAAACTATATTTTAACGACTTTCCCTAAAATCTTGTATTATAGTGCGAGAAATTAGGAACAAGGTAGAGGTAATGGGGCAAGCTACACAAAGTAAGCATGTAACTGCATACATTTTCAAAAGCTGGCTTTTCAAGAAAATTGTTCGCACTCAATAAATTAACCCAAAATTTAACAATGTCTTCATTAAAATATTCATTTAACGTTTCTTGTGAACATATAATGGAATGAAATTCATCATTTAACAAGGGGTATTATAGTTAGGGTGACCATATTTCTCTGAGCAAACCCCGGGACATAAATTTAAAAATTGAAAAACTTGTTTGGTACAAAATCAACTACATTCTAAAAAAACAGACAAAAATTAGCACAAAATGTAAAAACTTTAAATTCTTTTTTACCAAGTCTTTGAAAAATAAACATAAATAACACATTTCCAACAAAACTTTTGGTAGATACTTGTCCTTTTTTGCCTAACAAATTTCTTTGATGATTATTATAGTTTCCTATTAAATATTTTTTTAATTTCCTGACACCTAAAATTATAGTTTAATTTTACCATTCAACATTCAGTTGTGTCTTGTGTGTTTTCATTTGTCCAAATATTGTTCATTTATCAAAGAACTTTTTCGGTTGGAGCATTTGAACCTGTCAGACAGAGGCCTAACTCGACAATAAGTAAAAGATTTTTGAAGTTTATAATTTGTTTGCATAAATGGTAAAATAATGTCTTTCTATTTCTCGGCCACAGTTATTTTTTTCTTTATCCATTTTGTTACAATTTTGAGAAACACAAATTCGTCAAACAAGGTGGAATCTTTAATAATTGTATCCCTCTACTTTTGGTTGCCGAATGATAATGAAGATTCTATTTCCGGTCAGGTAGGAAATAGGAATGTTTCGAAGAATTATCCAACTAAAAACTTCATATTCTTTAAAGATAAATCCCAATGATTTAAGTATTCGTAACACGTTATGTAAAATTGATGAATATTTGATTCACATTACTTTTGGTCAATTAATTTTTGTTTGAATTATTCATTGATCAATTTCTTTGCAAACAAAATATTATAAATCCTTCTCCTAATCTAGATTTTAATTTTAATTTGAGGCAATTCATTGCTAGCTTAACTTTAGACATGAAAAATTTTTGGGACTCTGCTAATACGAGTAATATGCTTACATGTAAAATTGAGACCTCGGATTGAATAAAATGAAGAAAGTAGGTCCTCAGATGAAGAGTTGTTAAACAAATTGTTTAAAATAAGAAAAATTTAAAAGTTGTATTATTCTCTCAATAGCTGGTTTTAGAAATAGCCAACTAGTATTTTCTGTACCGAACTAGTTTGAAGTATTTAGTCTGAGACTTTTGGCGAATTTCCTTAAATTTTTCAAGATGAACAGTGTAGAGATAAAAAACGAATACTTATTTAAGTTGTGAGCAGCATAATTATCTCCAATAATGTCATTACCGGTAATGTGTTGAAACTTATCAAAAAATGTTGTTTTTGGTTTTTTTTGCTGACCTGCCAAAATTACAGTTTATGTTGTAAGCACAGATTTCCAAAATGTTACCAAAGTTGTATCTATGTATTTTGAAGTGATGTCCGATATTTCCTTTGGAAGATTTTTAACCTCCAAAGTCTTTCTTTACAGCAATAGCTAGTTGTGGTGTAAAATAACGGCAGTTTTGTACAGCCATGATTATAGAACAATCAGGAATAACTGCGACAAAACTTGCTCTGCGCAGATAAGTTTTAATTCCTTTGATATATTTTGGTTCAAGAACATTGAAATCAATAGCTTCACATTTTGTGCGTGCACAGGAATCGTGCTACAATAAGAAATCTAAATAACTTTTATTTTAATCACTTTATTTCATTAATTTTTTTTTATTGGATTTAAAATTAAATTTTATTTTAAATAACCAATGGTTTTTAAAGATGATAAACCGCAAATGACCTCCACGCTCATCCACGCATATACGGCACCTGATCAGAAAATTGTTCATTGCGGGCTGAAGGGGTGAAATTGGGATCGCCTCAATTATTATATTAATAGACTGCTTCAATTCAGTAAAATTCCTGGGTTTCGTTTTGTACACTTCCTGCTTGACATAACCCCATACAAAAAAGTCTGGTACATGCAGGTCAGGTGACCTTGACCTTCATGTCATCAGACATGAACAAACAATTTATCAATGTGTTGTCTTCTTCGGCCATTGCAATCATTTTTCGACAAAATTCCATGCGAAGAGGCAAATCCTGAGGTTTGAACTTGCTTGTAATTTGGACTTTGTACGGAAACAAGTTTAAGTCATCATGAAGTATCCGTTGTAATGACCGTCTGCTAACTCCAATTCGGCCCGATAAGTTTCCAGTCGAAACACTTGGATTTGCTTGTCCAACAGCCACGATTGTATCCTGAACGCGAACATTGGGATCTCGATGATAGGTCTTCGTTCGATGCTTCCAGATTCCGCAAACATGTTTAGCAGCCTCATAATGGTCCATCTACTCGGGGGAGTACCGCCAAACTCCAGCCTAAATTCGCTTTGAACGGAAATGACAGACTGCAAAGAATGGTATCGCTGCACTATCCAAATCCTTTTTTCAGTATTCCAAGCATTCATTTTGATAAATCTAAATAGTAACCTATAAAATAAAAAAAAATAAGCCGATTACTCACCCTGAAAAAAAGTTATTACGTTTTATTTTTGTAGCACGATTCGTGTGCCACCCTGTATAAACCTAATTATTACTAAGTAATAATACTTTCTAATACAAATGGTTTTTATGTATAACAAGGGATATGGTTTTAAATTCATACTTTATGTGCTTATTTTACATTGTTAAGTGCATGGAAAACCTATCCCTAGTGATTTGCTTTGTTTTTGAAATCTAAATTGATTGATATAAGATCAAGTTTGCAAGAAAAATTCATAACGTCTAACAAAAACTGTTTTGTAGATTTGTAGATCAAATGTACTTTGGTGTTTTCGCTTTGAAAAATTGAAATTGAAAATGAAATTGAAGAATATTAATTTATTTTAGAAAGAGCAAACCAATAAATGATCTGTCAAACTGTGGATGACATACTGAAAGTGGATTGTGGAATTGGATAACCGAACTATAGTTATCCGGATAGGTTGGTGTTGTTGTATTCCCATATAAGAACACAGCTGATGACAAAACAACTGCTGCCAAAAAAAAACTTACATAGGAATACAACAACACCAACCTATCCGGGTAGCTAATAGTTCTGTTACTGAATGAGGCCATTGACGAAAATGTGTTCTGGGCTTACACAAAAAGTATTGGTTAAGATCTTAAGCTACAAAAACACACTATTCTGTTTTAGGAATAAAAAAATGTCTGATGTAAAAAAAAGTGCAGTGTTTGGAGGAGCGTGCGTAGTGCCTGCTTGTGACAAGAAATTGTAGTAAAAATACAACAATTGTAGTATGGGGGCAACACTGTAAAGGTTTAATAAAGATGCTCAGAGCTCAGTTGTTTATACTTGAAAAGCTGAGTATGGAAGCATTTAAGCATTTAACATTCGAGTAGTGCATATAATGAAGAAAACAGTAGTTACTGAATTCAAAAAGCATTAAATAAAGTCGGCTCTCTTTTTATTTCTGTCAAGATCACTGATGAAATTGAGAAAGAGAGTCGGCGACGAGGTGGAACCCTGTGGTTTACCAGTATTTATTTTATGAATATCAGACTATTTTCTATACGATTTGTATTGAGTTAGTTGAAGCCCCACGAAGAAGCTGTTCATTAATAACAAATGCACGCATTTTCGACACGAGCAAGTGGTTTCAAACTACTTCAGATGACCACCTTACATACTACACCATACATTTTTACAAGTTTAGGATTCGTGCAAAAAAAATTCTAATAATCAAACATGACATTACGATCATAGCGAACACCAAAAAAGTGAGTCCCCCAATTCCGTCTGTCTGTCTGTCCTCGAGTCTACAGCCTAAACGGATAAATTTGCTTCAAACTTGGTAGAAATTGTTTTTTTCGGTAATATGCCCGCACGTTTTTTTTTTATATACTCGTACATATACACATTCTGGGATTCTTTAGTTATGCTTTGGGTATTATAATATAATTGAACCATAAACTATATGTATCCGCCAAATTCGGGACTCAAAACTGCTAAGCCACAGATCAACTACATTTTTACAACTAGGCTTCGTACAGTATTTATAGGGGTCAGAGATAAGAAACATGGTGATAATATTGGCTGTTTGAATTTGCTTAACGCTGAGATGAGCTTCGTCGTGCTAAGCGTATCCCGACGAAAGCAAGTATAACTCGTGCAGAAGTCTGGAACTCTGTCCAAAGTTTTAAAAGTCTTCCAATTTCATTATAACATATAGTTTTAGACAAGGTATTTCACATAAATCTAATAGCCCATGGGCCATGATCTCACTCAAAGGGAGCACGCAGTAAGGAAAAAAGCGTAAAGGTAAAGGAACCTTATTCCAGTCCACGGCTAATCCGAAGGCACCCCCACCCCAAGTGCGTGAAGCTCGTGGAATATTTAAAACCACCTTCAAGGAGAACAACTGTTATAGAATTGTTGTAAATTTGAATTTTTCTAGTTTCATCCAAAATGTATTACCTTAAATGTATTACCAAAATATTTTCAATTTAAGCGGCACACCAACATGAGTGCACCACATAAAATATTGGAATTGATCAAAAAGTTGACCACACTTATAATCAATTGAAAACTTACTCCTCAGCAACTCTCAAGAGAGAAAAGGGTACATTATATCCATACCAGAATCGTCATTTCTTACATCCCTTTGATATATTTTTTAGTGTGACATAGTGTGAATTGTAAGAAAGACAAATGAAATTTCTATAATCGCAGTGCTGACGTCGTATTGTAATGTGATCTGCTGATGTTGACTTTGTGGGTGGTGGGTGGCTAGTATGTAATATGTGGCTGGCGATGATGTGTTAGGGTATTGTACTGGTGTTGCTCGAGTAGTGTTAGTGACGATAAAGTAATGCGGTGTGCCATAATTTCTTCGGTTTATGTACGAGTAATGACCGTATGGTGTTGTTGTGGTAGCTACGATGGTGAATTCGGTGTTTGCAGCGGGTGAGGTCTTCGTTATAACCTGCAACGTCAAGGATTCGATCACATCAGCGATCTAAATCAGTTGGTTTAGCTTTGCAAAAACCTCAATATACCTTATTTCGGGTGCAGTCTGACCCGAAACACGGAGCAAACAACAACTGTATATATCTAAACAACCCGCGTTCCTAATTACTATTTCAGTGTGACTAGGATAAAAGGACACAATTCTTTTCTTCGAATGAAGTCGGGCAGATCATGAAAATCACCAAAAGTAATATTTCAGTGAGTAAAAACCGCATCATCACCTCCACGTGGAAAAGCTAACCCCTCCCGCAAACGAAAAACTGACAACGATATATGTGTGTACACATGGAGCGTGTGTACAGGAAACAGGCCGGGAAAAGCTGAACAGATAGCCGAGACCCTCACCAATTTCAAAGCTGATATAACCGCACTCCAAGAGATTCGATGGGATGCCTTATTAGCGCCCATGGCCCAACAGAAGAGAAAGACGACGTTACCAAAGAAATTTTCTATGAGCTCCTTGCCAAAACTTATGATCGCTGCCCCAAGCTTATGCTCATGCGCATTAAAATCCTGTGGGGGAATTTTAACACAAAAATTGGAAGGGAGAACATCTTTGGTAATACGATTGGAAAGCACAGCCTACTCGAAACCAACTCCGGAAACGAACTCAGGCTTATCGATTTTGCAGCGGAAAAAAAATGTGCTAAGCAGCACGCGACCCCCCGGTCCTGATATTCACAAGGGTACCTGGTGGTCACGGATGGTCTAACCTGCCCCCAAATCGCTCATGTTGCGATCGACAGAAGACATTCCTCCAGCATTCTGAACGTCCGTACGTTCCGAGGAGTAAGCATAGACTCGGACCACTATCTTGTTGGTGCAAAACTTCGAATACGGAATTCAATGAAAGCTGTAAGGCGATCAATAACTACCCACAGGAAATTCAATGTTGGACGACTCCAATCGTAAGTGACCGCCACAGCCTATGCTGATCGCGTATCCCTTGAGCTAGCGAGAATTCCCCCGACTGAATATATTAACTCCGAAAACCAATGACGTGCATGACAACAAGCCATTCAAAATGCAGTGTCAGAGGTGCTAAGCTTCTTACAACCACCTGCGAGAAACCCCTGGTTCGACTCCGAATGTGCGCAGGCAAACAAAGCCAAAACGGAGGCTTACAGACCGTGGCTCAGTAAAAGAACTAGAGCATCTTATAATCTCTACGTTGAGCGAAAGAAGGATGAAAAACGTTTGCTCAGGAGAAAGAAAAAAGATCCCCAGCAACGTGAAATCGAGGAGATGCAAAGGTGTTTTAATAGGAAAACAGAAGAGTGAACATCAGGTTTTACAAGCCGTCCTGAGCCCTGCAAAGATGCGGATGTTAACACCGTAGTAGATACGCAATCCATTTCAACCAGTTGTTGAATAGCGATGACGACCAATATCCCGCCAATGATCGACCTGCATCAGTTAACCTAGATGATGACCAAGAACTTCAACCGGCAGACCAAAATGAGATCCAAGTAGCCATGGCCAGACTAAAAGTAAACAAAGCAGCTGGTCCAGATTGACTACAAGCGGAACTTTTTAGACACGCTGGATATGACCTGGTAAGGTATGACGGGGGAAAGTTGCCGAAGAAGCTATAATCACGAGTTGTACGCGGTGTACCGTGACATGAGCCTGGTTTAAAAAAATCCGTATCCAGTGACTTAGATGGCTCGGCCATGTAGGTCGGATGAATATAGATGCTCCGGCGCAAGGTCTACGCCGTACCTGAGGGAGCCAGAAGCAAGGGAAGACCTCATATCCGATGGGGAGACCATGTAGAAGGAGATTCCCGACTGCTTAGTGTGCAGAACTGGAGACGGCAGGCTAGAGAACGAGCCAGCTGGAGGAGCATAATCAACCAGGCTCAGGAGCACCACGCTCTGTAGCGCCAGCAAAAGTAAGTAAGTAATGTTTTAGTCTAAATTTGTACTCCGGTAAAAGCACACAAGATTGTATAATTTGCTTATTATAAAGACCATATTAATTTTTGATTGAGAGAATACCATATATGGTAGTTGAACTGTGTTTTCAACATCGTTTCTTATACGACGAGAAAATAGTGGATAAAGAATAATGACCCTAAGGACTACGATATAACCAAACTGCTGAAATTCCAATTTTTGAAGAATTTCTAGGATTTTTTTCTTAATCCACGAGTATAACCCTAAGCAAATTTAAAGAAGTGTTTTGTTACCAAAAAAAGCGAAACAAAATATAAATTTTACATTACATAACTAGTTCTGTTAATTAATTTGTATTTATTTGTTTTGTAATTTTGAAGTATAAAAAATTTTTAACTTGGAAATTCATTTTCCAATGCAAATACCTTGCTTATAAAAATATTGAAGGACCTACTTCGTTTTCTTTTAGCACACTCCTTCCATGTTATCCTTATTATAATATAGCAATTCTCAATTTTAATTTGAAATTTCCCAACAGCTTATGATAATATCTATCAGACATTTAATTTAACGTTTTATGGCTTTCAACCAACACCAAAGCCACACTCAACCATTCTTTATCACCCAATTTAATTGGTTTCACTCTTTCTAGAGGAACTCTCACTTAACATCTCTACGAAGTTCCTTCTCATATCCACAAAACAAACATTAAATGTAATTCACCATGGTTGAAATATTAATTTCTTATGAGAGCCAGAAGAAAAAAATAATAAAGACCAAAGTTGAAAGCATTGAAATAATAGCTTAGGGATGCGTTGATGCTGAACATGCACAATTTTCGTGACCACCATAAAGTACTTATAGATATACTTTAAGTACACAATTTGTCACAGTATCCTGGGAAATAATAAGGCTTTTATATCTTTTGATAAAATATTAAGGTATTATATGGATGGTTTGCTAACAAGACTGGTGTACTTTTGTAATTATTGCGCCTGAAGAATTCACATTTTTTTTTATTAAACAATTTTCTAAAGCATCAATTGAATTAATAAACAATTTTTAGACAATCGCTTAAAGGAATGTACATATCATCAGTTTGGTCTAAGACCAAGGAGGATTTTATCTACAAATGGAGAAATAAGCTGTCAACAAGATAAAGCGTATAAGTATGCAGTGTTATAAACATATCCATAACTCTTATTAGCATGTTCTCGTATGGAATTGTGGATTACTGATGCGTGAAGATTTTCAGAAAAACTGTCTCATCATACCAGATGCCATTGGTTTCGTAATTCGTATTATTTAACTGTTGGTCTTGGGTTGATTGCATGTCCAGATATGCTTACTTACTTACTTACAGTGGCGCTACAGTCCGGGGTGGACCAGGGCCGCAACCAACAAGCTTCTTCCAGTCGGCTTGGTTTCTAGCTATCTGTCTCCAGTTTCAAAATCCAAGTTGGTTGAGATCCTCTTCCACTTGCGTGCGCCACCTTTTACGTGGCCCCCTCTACTACGCTGTCCCACGAGATTGGATTTAAAGACTTTCCGGGCCGGAGCATTGGTGTTCATTCGCTCTAGATGACCTAGCCACCTCAGTCGTTGGCTTTTAATTTTGTGACTTGGTTGGTTTCGCTGTACACACCGTACAGTTCGATGTTCTATCGTCTTTTCCATTCCCAATCTATGCAGAAGGGACCAAAAATCACCCGGAGAATCTTCCTATCAAAACACCCTAACGCCTTCTCATCCACCGTTAACAGTGTCCATGTCTCTGCACCATACATCAGGACTGGGGTGATGAGCGTTTTATATAACGACAGTTTAGTTGCTCGACAGAGGGCTTTGCTCCTTAATTGCCATCTTAGCCCAAAGAAATAGCGATTGGCAAGAGTAATTCTACGTTTGATCTCAGCACTGGTATCATTCGCTGAATTTATAGCGGATCCTATGTATATAAAATTTCTGACTACTTCAAAATTATAGCTGTCTATAGTGAAGTTCTGTCCGAGACGTCGGTGCTGGCTATCCTTGCTTGTTGACAGCATATAACTATTTTGTTTTGCTTCCGTTCACCGCTAAACCCATCTTCTTGGCTTCCTTCTCAATACTCACGAAAGCACCACTGATAACACGCTTTGTTCGTCCGATTATGTCAATGTAGTCAGCGTAAGCGAGTAATTGGACAGACTTTTGAAAGATTGTGCCTCTAGTGTTGACGTGGGAGTTATGCACTATTC
This sequence comes from Philhelius pedissequus, assembly GCA_910595825.1. Classification (NCBI taxonomy): domain Eukaryota; kingdom Metazoa; phylum Arthropoda; class Insecta; order Diptera; family Syrphidae; genus Philhelius; species Philhelius pedissequus. The sequence continues at coordinate 90,619,160 of OU343161.1, forward strand.
TTCCAAGAATGATGTTAAGGAATTCGCATGACAGCACGTCGCCTTGCCCAAAACCTTTTTTGACATCAAAGGTGTCGGTGAGGTCTTTGCCGACCTTGATGGAGCAGCGTGCATTCTCCATCGTCACCTACACAAACTGGCGAGTTTGGTAGGGATGCCAAAACTAGACATGGGTCTATATAGCTCGTCTCTGTAGATGCTGTCATACGCCGCGTTGAAATCGATGAAAAGGTGGTAAGAATCAATTTGAAATTCCTGGGTTTTTTCCTAGATCTGCCGTAGTGAGAATATTTTGTCGATGGTGGACTTGTCTGGGCTAAAGCCACACTGGCAAGTACCTATCAGGTTGTTGATGAAAGGCTTTATTGTCTCACAAAGTACGGCAGAGAAGATCTTGTAGGCGGTATTAAGAAGACTGATGCCTCTGTGGTTGGTGCAGGCTAGAGGATCGGCTTTCTTGAGGATCGGGCAAACAATGCTATGATGGTTACCACATGGAGGTAAAATAAGCACAATTAACGTGTAGTATTGGTTGTATCATTGGACGCCGCCATGTTGACGCCAATCAGAGACTTCCCGTGTTCTACAACGCCCAACCATATAGATATGCTACGGGTGGGTCAATAAGTCCCAAAATTTTTAGACAGATCTGTTAAGTAGTTTTCTTGTGGCAGCTTTTTTATATAGACGCCTACGAGCACTTGCATTAATATGGAAAAAAGTCAATTTCGAGTTCTCAGTATAAAAATTATATTTTGCGAAAAAAAACTATCACGAAAACCAAACGAAAGCCAGGCAAATATTGTGAGGAGTGTTCATCATTGATTGGAACCATTCGTCACTGGTTTACTCAATTTCGATACCATCGTTTAAAAACAAGTACTGTCGCCGAACGATCTAGTCGCACAATTGAGCTCACCACACCAAAAATGTTCTATAAAAGCCATAAGCGACGATCGGCGAGTGAAAGTGCGCGAGCTTGAAGAGGACGCAGGCCGTAGGCGTATCACATGGCTCCGTGATAGGAAAAATCTCTCCGCAAAGATGCGTGATGTCGCGTTTGTTCACAATCGATAACAAACGCATTGACCACTCAAAGTTGTGCTTTGAAACTGTGCATGAAAACTGGTATCACCTAAAAAATATCAAGGAACACTAAAACAATTGGACTTGGTAAATTGAGGCCAAAAAAGGCCAAGGTCGGCTTGTTAGCAAACAAGGTCATCAGTCGCAAAGCCAAAATTGCTTGAGTTAGGCTACGGATGTGTTTGTTATAAGTCACTATTTCTATAAGCAGTGTTTTAGTCAAATGACAAGTTGCATTCCTCCCATTTCTGTGAAGCATTTCATTACCCCTACCGCTGCATTCATCACCTACATCCATAAGAACCAGCAACGCTCTACAAGTACTAAATTACCTGAACACAATATAATGTCAGCAAGACCTTGTGGCCATTTGCTCCGTCACCAACATCATAGCAGGTCACAATCTTCCAACGAGTAACCACCACCATCAGAACACAGAAATGTGCAATGTTAGCATGTCAAAAATGGGACTTAAATTTTCCATCGAAAATTTACAATGAGGGGCGAAACTTTGTCGTCAAGTTGCTTCTTAATGGGGATAGTGCAGCATAACCAATTTGTGTTCAAAGCATCCTACTCTACTCTCGACCCGTTGTGTTATCTTCAAGCTGATAAAACGTTGGTTTTTAATATAATAGAGATCACCATAGCTTGCATGCTCGTAAAAGCATTCGACACTGTGTGGATAATTAGTCTTGCTTTCAAGCTGAAGTCTATTCACTTGCCTAGACATCTTATCCATATAATTCGCAGTTTCCTTACTAGCCTTAAAAAGTGCATGTGTGGAATAATAAATCACCTCTTATAACACTTTCGGTGTATTAGCTTAAGGATCTCGACTTTTGCCGGATCTCTTCAACCTTTACGCATCTGACCAACCAACAAACATGCCAATGACAAAAAACCTCCTATTTTCTGATGAGTCATCACTTATAACGCTTCCATTAGTTCATGTCATATTACTCCGCAGAGTTACGGAACATATCCATAGACTCTGGCAATATTAACTCCAATGCGGAATGAAAATCAATCCTGCTAAAACATAGCTGATCTACAGTATGAATCCATCGCATAATGGCTTAGCCACGAAATGCTGAAACCTCTCCGTGACTTTTCTTGATAACACAGTTATCATATCAAGCTCAAAAAAAGTGTTGAATATCTCCAAACAACACTCCAAATGCAGCCCTTGTAAGGCTAACCATGCATTTATCTCTCCTACGCTCTCTTATAAAATTAGAAGGCGCACTGCAAACCAGTGATGCAATATCATGAGGAATTCCACTTTTCTCTTTACAAAATAAAAAGTTTAAAAAAAAATATTTTAACGTATATTTCTATGATTGTAACTATCGAGGGGAATTTGTGGTGAATGCCGGTGACAGAAAAGGGGAAAAAAGTAAATTAGAACACCTCTAAAGGGGAATTTCGCTTGAAGCGTCTGGCAACACTGCAGTCCAAGCCAATACAAAACTTCTGCTTTACAAGAAACTAATTCGTCCAATATTAAAAAGGTTTAAGGAGCTCTCCGATAATGTACCCTTTTCCGAAAACCAAACTCTTGGCATTCTAAGCAATTGCCAATTGGCAAAATTAAGTATAACCTCAGCACCAAGACGATGGGGTCAACCATCAACCGTATCTCATCCCAGTCTTTAATCTTATTATTCAATTCAATTCTGTAAGGTATTGAACGCCAAAAAAAAATCAGTGTGTTCGCACCGGGAAGGTATACTACTTTGTTTGTTTATAATTTTTGATTAAATGAAAGAGAATAGATCTTATATTGATAACTGTTTTATTTAATGTCGGCAATTATCAGTACGTTGTGGTCCATAATTGAGCATATCACCTACAGACCCTCTTTCTTTGAAATCATTCTCTACACCATAAAAGTTAGCTTTGTTGGCAAGTTGTCTCTCCCAAAAATTTCACGTGACTTTCTCATCGTCACAGTAATCGATGATTTATTTTGATAAAATGTTTTGACTATTAAAACTCTCTTGAGTAGCATCCCTAGAAAAAAACCCATGCAAAAACGTTGACATCTGAACAAATTTCTCGACGACAGGAGTAAAACTGTAAGATTTTTTGAATTTATTTTAGTTTTTGTAATTTAAAATTCTTTGGTTAGGGTAAAAATAACAATCTAAATTCAGATGCGACGGCTGATCGAGCTCTTGGAGGGGGATATGCACATCGACTTTAGGAGGCTACGAAAAAAAAAATGTTGGCTGGGCTAGTCGTTACCAACACCATTAGCAAAAAATCCAAGAGTAGCAGCTAGTTTGTAAACCATTGGAATTGTCACAGAAATTCGCAGAGGAAAATGTTTTCTATCAAAGTTAAAACATACTTAAAAGCTTCTTTGCCAAGCCAAAAGAACATTTGAATCTGTTAACAATTGCGATCAAATAAAGAGTCAGAAGCATTGTTAGAATTTCCTACTGCATATATATATTTTTCATTAATTACCTACATACTTTGTGCCAGATAAATCAAAAGGATTTGCTTTAGGTCGAATGCACCTCCATTACAGTATCAAATCTTTCTTTTTTACACAAATATAATTTTCAAAAACCAAATAATTGTATACAATTTTGTAATGAAGCATTACAATCTTCGCTACCTATCTACACCGCAGCCCTCAAGCTGCTAAAATAAACAAGCATATCGAGTGGCAAACAATGGCATGTGCTAAGATACTCGCATGCATAATAAACAACAAACTCCTATTGTAACCCTTTTTCCCCCTTTCCTGACACCCCCCACCCCTACGCACCTGGTATTCCCATAAATACTTACACGCACCGTAGTATATCAGCCTAAACAGAAAAACATCATCCGACATTTATATTTATCATACGTACCATTTTAATACAAGACTACCCCTACCCGCCTACGTTCCTGCAGTAATAGTAATACCAACCCGATCGACGACATGCTCCTATAGCATGTGCACTCCATGCAACCTCATCAATGACTGATAAGCACAGAGTGCTTATCGGTGAACAACCCATAACAACCACACGTGGTTTCTTGTCGCATCACCCGCCAACCATCAAAATTACAATTAATAAAACATACCATAATTGGTGACGTGGCGCCCACAGCACATTGTATGGTTTATTAAACTTTACCACCATACAGCTCACACTTAGGCCAACAGGATAGTAGGATAAGTAGAGCCCATACAAGCTACCAAAGCCATCGAGGAACAGTGCCAGTGGCAGTTCACATTGAACCATATCCAAAGCCAGTACCGCACCAGTACAAGGCAGCCAGTATCCGTGGTCAGCCAATAAGGAAGGTAAAAATAATAAGGAACTATACAGGCTTCCCCCCACCAGCGCTAAGGGTCCCTATAGAGAAATATATAAATACAAAAACAGGTTTAATCCTCCCCCCCCCCCAGTGGTAAGGCGTCTTGCATAACACAAGTGAAATAAATGAAGCCGGTGAAACCGTTGAGAGCCGTCGCAAGACGTTGATAGCCGACTCGGACGTCTCAGTCGTGAGGATATAAAGCGAACAAGGTTGACTTAACCCATAAGGAAGGAATCTACTCAGTCTTCCGCCGTATAACAGGAGCCGATACCTGGATCAGAATTAGTAGCGAATTACTTCAGCCTTAGCGAAGAACTCTAAGATACTAGAACTTTCGAAACATCTCTTCCGTATATTGAAAAAGAAATATATTTTGTTATTATATAATTAAGAATTGGAATTTATAAATAAAAATCAAAATAAAGGAGTAACGAATAAAAACCTTTACAAACTAAATCTTTTTGTACTTATCTTAGTTAGAACCCTGGAATCCGACGAGCGAATGTCAAATGTCATCTGTTTTGGTGGATCGTATTGTGGAATGTAAGAGCGAGAAAAACGGTGGTGTTTTAGTTACGGAATAACAATTTAAAAAAACCAAACGACTTAAAAAAAAACGTTTGGCGTTTCAGATTTTCAGAATTTCAAGTAACCCAGCCACAGCCATCCATGATGGATCCGCACTTTGGAATATCTATATAGGACAGCTTCGGAGACCACTACGACCCTGCAGGAGCTCAGTACAACAGGGGTTTAAGTTGCATTTTGAGTTGCATTAGAGCAAGTTTCAAATTGGCCGAATTTGGTGTCAAGTTACCGATCAATTCAGATTCCTACCGTTTCGCCTCTGGTTTATTTCTTCTAAGTGAGTATCATATGGGCTGAGTCAATTAAGCTTTGAGTTTCTAGGAGTGCCCATCAGCTTCCTTGAGTCCAACTCTGGCATACTGTCAAGTTACGTATTGAGACATCGGTACGTCATGTATACCAGCTATAACTATTTCATCAGGAACCGAAAAAGATGGTGTAACAAATATAAATTCCTTCCCTTGGTACCGCAGTCAATTGGAAAAGGTATAATTAAAAGCAACTGACTAGACTATCACTGTGTTAAATGTTATAAAATATTATTAGCATTTATCGAATCGTACCTGTATTCTACGTGATTATCATAACAAAGAGGATCAACAGAGCAAGTAATCTCATTACGTCTATTGTGCTTTTTAAACATCAAATTTTATTAAAATAATTATTATCCTCTCACTAAGCTGATCCATTGTTATATCCTTAAAATAATTAAATGCTTCAAAGCAGGATAAATAAATACAATCAACCATTATCTTTATTATAACTGTAAATTGGATTATTGAACGTTTACAATGCAGAGAGGATTTTATTAGTGAGCTCAAAATCATAATTATATTCAATAAAAATCCTAAATAAGCAATTAAGATTATTCAATTTTCAATTTACTTAAAAGTTCACAACTTGCCCGTTGCCAGACATACGAGTATTTATAAATACCTAAGAGAGTAAGAAAAAGTTTCCCATTACTGTGGTTAGGTAGAATTTGAGTTGTATTACATCGTTTGGTTTTTTTTTTTTTTGTAATTCATTTTTATTTATTATTACCTTATAACTATCTTAAAGTTAGACAAAAATTCCTAAGACTAGCCTAATTAGCAATAACTTACAACTAATTTACTGGCCCTTTACGGGCCCTCTAAACTAAACTATATGTCTTAATACTAATGTCTTTCGACCTAAAAACTATTTTAATTTATTCTAATTATTTGATTGTATTTTTGTTTTACCAAGAAAACTATTTTTTTAAAAACTCGGTCTCGTATCATTTTTTAATTTTTACTTATAAACTACCTAAATCTAGACTAAAAATAATTTAAACTAGATACAACTAACTTATATACTAACTAAAACTAACTTAAACTACTTAAGATACCTAAGAGTACCCAAAACCACTTAAAACTACTTAAAATCTAGAACAGCCACAGCAGCATTTTTTTCGTTTTTTTAATTTTTTTGTTTATATTTTGCATACGCATGCAGAAACACAGCTACATTCACCGCATACATACATGTACATACGTACATACATATACGTACGCACATACATGTGCAGTTACGCAGGTACATGCACATATGCCTCCGCATACATACATATTTTGAATTTTTTTTTTTTGGTGCCACCCCAACTGTTCCTTATACCTAATTTCCCTAAAACTATGTAAGTCGGCCAAGACAAAATCTTATTCGACTTTATGTATCACTTTCAGAAAGCCACCAGAACTGGTTCTCCTGATTTGACCTATCACTTCGGTCCCGATCGGACACAGTCCTACTAAACCGAAGGCGCTCTTCTCCACCTTGAGCGATGACGTCTCGACCATACAGGAGTCGCCTATCTACTGTTTTCTGGCTGACGTGGTAGATAAGCGGAACCGCCATTCTATCCTGTATCAGCCCTCAACTGTCTAAATAGAGGAATGCCTCGGGAGGGATGTAACCACTTAACCGCGCACTCTCAAAATATTCGTTATTGGGATAATAAGCCCCAAAAATTAAGCTGTTAGTTGAGGACATTGCTCTTAAACCGAATCAGCTTAAGCAAAAAATTATCTATTCTGTTTATGTTGGCTCCGTTGTATAGATCCTGGTTGGAATAATATCTTGTATACTCCGACTCTGGTGTTCTGTCTAATCCAAGGCAATGTCTAAGACATTGCCTCTCAAACACCCGAATCTTTTCCATTTGAAATGGGGTAACGTTCAAGCACACCTGGCATCCGTAGGCAATCATCGGCCTGATGAGGGCCATGTAGCAAATCACCTTCACCCTGCTGTCAAGACGGCTGCTATAAAACAGTCGATTTGTCAAGGCAAAGGCTCCCCTAGCCCTGGCCAAGGCAGCACCTATATGTCTGTCGAAATACAGGTACTGATCCCACCAGATGCCAAGGTACTTTACTACACTTTTACTCGCCAGTGGATGTCCATGTGGCCCTACGATCACCAGCTTGCGCCAGTTCTTTCTCGTATCCCTTGAGGTGCTAGACAACGGAGTCCTAAGCAAAATAGTTTCTGATTTCTGGAAGTTGATTTTCAACTTCCAGTCATCACAATATCGCTGAATCTTGTCGAAGTCACTCTGCAAAAGGATTTTGATGACCTCAACTGTATTAGCTGTTCTGTAGGCAACTAGATCGTTGGCGCGGGCAATTGCCTGAGTTAGACTACCTATCAGATCCCTGGTGTAAATGCGAGTTAACCGCTCCCTGCTGAAGACAATTATTTATATTAAAAATTGCGGTAGAAGTTACATTTCCACTCTTGACAACAAACTTTCTACCATTTAGCATATCATAAAGCATATACAATAGAGGTTTACTAATACCTAGTCTGGTTAGCTTTAAATAGAGACCTTCTTACCATACGGTGTCGAAGGCCTTCTATAAATCAACCAGACAGGCACCCGTACACTGCTATTTAGTTTTGTTCCATTGGATATCAGAAACCAGTTTAGACGCGGCATGAATTGTGTCATGTCCCGCCTTAAAACCGGATGATATTTTTGTCCTCTGCCCACTTGAATAGGGTTCTATTAATAACCTCATCGTTGGGTTTCCTGTGTGATAAATGCTGTATGTATTGACTGGTTGTTTATTTGTTATAATTTTTGAAGGTATAAAATTATTAATATTCGAAAAGGCACTTAAATGGTACATAATATTGTTGTTTATGTTTTTGTATAAAACTTTTCCTTTCGACGTGTTTAGGAAGTAGGGAAAATTTAAGATAAAAAAATTCCTTAAAATGAGAAAAACATGATTAAAAATCAACGGCAACACTTACAATGAAGTACTATACCGGTTTCGAAGCCAGAGATGTATGCATTAATCATAAACTTTAATTTTTTGACCGCTCTACATAAAACCGTTAATAATTTGTGACGTCAGCGTTATCGCATCTACTCTGTCCATGTTTTTTTCTAGGCAAACGAATTGGTCGCCTCGAAATCAAACTGAGTTCTATTCAGTTACCACATCTCATCCACACTTGAAGAAATTTATTATCAGAGATACAAGAGTAATAATAATTATACGACGCCATTCCGGATTTATACAAACACCATTTAAACAAAATATCAAAATGGCAGCGCGTATGCCTCAACTGCCTGAACACCATGGAGACCGAGATCTGAGACTCAACTTATTAATCTTTACTATTATAATGAAGGGTTTTCCGATAGGGGCCTGTTGATTTTGGAACTCTTTTAATCAGTCACTAAAGACAAATCATCATGACAAGTTACAGCTGCGAGCAACACGTGCAAATTATAAAGCATTAATATCAAAATGGGTAGTCTCTAGTAGCAACGCGTTGCGCCCCCTTAGCGATGAAGCCAATTTTTGGATGAATGGGTACGCGAATAAGCAAAATTGCCATGTGAGGTGACAATGCATTCAAATAAAGTTACTGTTTTGTGGTGCTAAATGGTAGAAAGTTTGTTGTCAAGAGTGGCAATGTAACTTCTACCGCACTTTTTAATATTAATAATGGTCTTCAGCAGGGAGCGGTTAACTCGGCGATTCTATTCAGCATTTACACCAGCGATCTGATAGGTAGTCTTACTCAGGCAATTGCGTACGCCGACGATCTAATTGCGTACAGAACAGCTAATACAGTTGAGGTCATCAAAAGTCTCTTGCAGAGTGACTTCGACAAGATTCAGCGATATTGTGATGACTGGAAGTTGAAAATCAACTTCCAGAAATCAGAAACTATTTTGTTTAGGACTCCGTTGTCTAGCGCCTCAAGGGATACGAGAAAGAACTGGCGCAAGCTGGTGATCGTAGGGCCACATGGACATCCACTGGCGAGTAAAAGTGTAGTAAAGTACCTTGGCATCTGGTTGGATCAGTACCTGTATTTCGACAGACATATAGGTGCTGCTTTGGCCAGGGCTAGGGGAGCCTTTGCCTTGACAAAACGACTGTTTCATAGCAGCCGTCTTGACAGAAGGGTGAAGGTGATTTGCTACATGGCCCTCATCAGGCCGATGATTGCCTACGGATGCCCGGTGTGGTTCAACGTTGCCCCATCTCAAATGGAAAAGATTCGGGTGTTTGAGAGGCAATGTCTTAGACGTTGCCTTGGATTACACAGAACACCAGAGTCGGAGTACACAAGATATTATTCCAACCAGGATCTATACAACGGAGTCAACTTAAACAGAATAGACAATTTTTTGTTCAAGCTGATTCGGGGTCACGTTGCAAGAGCGATGGCCTCAACTAACAGCTTAATTTTTGGGGCTTATTACCCCAATAACGAATATTTTGAGAGTGCGCGGTTAAGTGGTCACATCCCTCCCGAGGCATTCCTCTATTTAGACAGTCGAGGGCTGATACAGGATGGAGGGGCGGTTCCGCTCATCTACCACGTCAGCCGGAAAACTGTGGATAGGCGACTCCTGTATGGTCGAGACGTCATCGCTCAAGGTGGAGAAAAGCGCCTTCGGTTCAGTAGGACTGTGTCCGATCGGGACCAGAGGGATAGGGCGAAACAGGAGAACCAGTTCTGGTGGCTCTCTGAACAGCATCGTGATATTTAAAGTCGATGAAGATGGTATATCTTGGCCGACTTACATAGATTTAGGGCATTAGGTATAGGGAACAGTCAGGGTGGCACCAAAAAAAAAAAAATTTTAAAATATGTATGTATGCGGGGGCATACGTGCATGCATCTGCGTGTCTGTACATGTATGTGCGTACGTATATGTATGTGCGTATGTACATGTATGGGTGGGTTGCATGGTGTGTGTCTGCATGCATATAAAAAATAAACAAAAAAAAATTAAAAAAACGAAAAAAATGCTGCTGTGGCTGTTCTAGTTTTTAAGTAGTTTTAAGTATTATTAGGTATATTTAAGTAGTTTAAGTTATTTTTAGTTAGTATAAGTTAGTTGTATTTAGTTTTAATTATTTTTAATCTATATTTAGGTTTAGGTTATAAGTAAAAAAAAAAAAAAAAAAAAAGATAAGATGCCAAGTTTTTTGTTAAGTTTCCTTGGAACATAAAATAAAATAAAATAATTAGATTTAATTGAAATAGTTTTTAGGTCGAAAGACATTAGTTCTAAGAGTTATTGTTTAGTTTAGAGCGCCCGTAAAGGGCCAGTAAATTAGTTGTAAGTTATTGATAATTAGGCTAGTTTTAAACATTTTTGTCTAGCTTTAAGATAGTTATAAGTTAAAATGAAATAAAAATGAATTAAAAAAAAAAAAAAAAAAAAAAACTGTTTTGTGGGAATTTTGGGCCAGGCCATCCCCGTCAACGGCCATCGCTAAAGGTCGATGATCAACAACCTCTTATGGCCTGAATTTAATGATGTGGATACCGAAGATATATGGTCTCAACAGGATGGCGCTACGTACCACACAGCTCAAGACATAATCGATATTATGCACAAACGGTTTCATGGTATGGTTATCTCGCGCCGAGGCGACGCGAATTGTCCACCAAGATCGTAGGATTTGAACCCTTTACACTTTTTCTTGTGGTGTTTTCTTAAGTCGTAGAAACCGTAAGTCCCCGCAACCCTCAAAGACAACATAATAGATGCAATCGGTCAAATTCGGCCTGATATATGAGCCAAAGTCATCGAAAACTGAACCTTTCGATTGCGCGCAACGCCAGCGAAGCCGCGACGGCCATTTGAAGGATGTTATATGTCACACATACTGTCATTGATAGGACTCTCAAATAAAGATAAAACCGGGGAGAGTACGATAACTCAGGCGCCAAAAAATAAAAATTGATTCTTGTAGAGCAGTTAGTTACAAGTATTTTTTTAATAATATGAGAGGGGGGTCTATAACCCCCGGTTTGGCCGGAAGGGGCAATTTCATAAGAAAAGTACTAAAAATCGAAAACAAAATATTAAAAAATAACGGTAATACATACAAATAAGTGTTATGACTTTTTTTAAGGCCAATACCTCAATCTATTAGCTAATTTTTAAATCAAGTGGAATCTATGCATAGTTTTTGAAAAAAAAAAACGTGTTTTAAACTCAAACTTTGGGAAGAAAAAGATAAAACTATATAATTTTTTCACAAACTCGTTGCTCTGATCTTAATCAAAAACTGAAAACTATATATTATTTTATGTGTTCTGGTTTTTGAGAAAATTGAAAATTGCTAAAACTACTTTTTTCATGAAATCATTTTTTTGTATTTACAGTGATCTCACTTTGATGGGAGAGAACCATTAATACGGTGCCGCAAAATAATAACGGATTTTTGTAGAGGGGCTTAATGCAATCAATATATCCCACGGAAGAGGGGTCTATCTCCCTCCTTTTAGCCGGGAGGGCAATTTTCTAAAAAAAATTGCTTAAAATAAACAAAAACAAAAAGATTTCAAAACAACGCAAAACTTACAGTAAAAGAATATAGGTTTTCTGAAGTCCAAGAACTTGTCCTCTTATCATTTGTTTCAATCTAGTTATTTGCGTTAATAGTTTTTTGAAAAAATACTTTCAAACTAAAAATTTATCAAACATTTTTTTATGTAGCGAAATTAAGTACTAAATGGCTTTAATTATTAGATGTCCTAATATTCTCGTAATTTAACTATAAAAACTAAATGGTTTTATGTCCTTAGTTTAAAATTTAAAATTAAAAAAACTGATTTTTCATGAGATTCTTAGTTTTTGTTTATGTCCTGCCAATCTGTTTTTTAATTTTCGTTTTGATGTCCCTATGTAAATCTGCTTGCGGTTTTCGTCCAATTATCCATTACAGTTTATTTTGTAAATTAAGTGTGAATTTTCCATTTTGTCCATTTTTGTTTTTAGGTTGGTGAAGAGTTGTGAGGTTGTGTTTGTCGATTTCATCGCTATCTTGTATTTAATTGCGTCTAACAATTTTGCATTCCTAAATCGGTCAGCTATTTGTTTAATGTAAGCAAATGTGTGAGCAAATCAAAATTTCCGTTGCAAAATTATGAAATTTTTCATTTCCGCAAAACATAAGAACAAGTTCTATAGCATCCACTGTGACAGAGGATGAGGAAGAGCATTCAAGTTTTCTCCATCATGAACAAGATCACACTAATAATAGAAAACAAAAGCTCAAGCAGAGTCACGACAAAAAACTACCTTCACATAAAGATATAATAAAAGAAAATACGGATTACATCTAATTGAAAAGTGGTTTGTTAAAAAAACCAGGGTTCACAAACTAGATGATACTCGTAACCAATACTTACTTTCGCTTGGACCATAGTACGCACTTCCTAGTACTATTTACTTCACTCCAAACAACCTCTTTAAAATTATTGCAGACGGTGAGGATTGTATACAAATAAAACCATAAGTGATAATGATGAAAAGGAAAAGGCGGTAAATTTGCAAACATACCAAACAATTGTATAGAAAAAAGAAAATCTTCAGATTTACACAAATATATTACCAATCTTTTTTATGAAACAAAACAATTTCTCGGCAAACCTAGAGAAATATTTGTTGTTTCAGCTGACAAAGGCAACGCCGGCCGGTCGCAATACACAAACACGACTATGAATTAAGATGAAAAACATTATGGAAAATAGGAATACTTATCGGCCAATACGGACTGATCAAACCAACAAACTACAAGATACCAATAACAACCTAATAAAATATTTATTTTAAAACAAAATTATCGACCAACGTCAAAAACAAAATATGACAACATATAGTTCTGTCGCGCCGCGACTTTATGGTCTTCCCAAGATCCATAAAAATGGTGTCTTCCGTTACTTCAGTTTTTGTATGATTTCATACTTGATTTTTTAAAGCACTTTTTCGTATCATTTAATGACTTTTGAATGCCCAACAACAACTTGAGTGTGCTACCACCAACTTTTTTCTCATTTATTTTTGGCTGGAATTATAGTTATTTCACGACTTGCCAAGGTCGATCATCAGATTCCTTTGCTCTAGTGGTGTTGGTCTACTTTTTCATTATTGAATAACTTCTTGTGCCTTCATTGTGTATTGAACCATGACCAGCCGGTTAGTAGCCAACGCACTTCGCATCACGCCACCGAGCCCACATGATCAGATCCAGCCTAATGCAGGTTTCTTCTGTTTATCAATTGCATTGAAAAAGCATCAGCACCACAAGAGCAAAGGAATCTGATTGTCGACCTTGGCAAGTCGTGAAATATCTATAATTCCAGCCAAAAATAATTGAGAAAAAACTTGGTGATAGCACAATCAAGTCTTCCCTTACGCCCAATATGTTCGTTCACAATAGTTCCCTGCTAAAACTTAGAAAAATATCTCATCGGCATTTTGAAAAACATACCCTAAACTCTAAGTTCAATGTTAAGGATTCACTGGAGTTCAAAACAAAATTACGTGGACTAAACATAGAAAATGACGAAGTTCTAGTGTCTTTCGATGCAATCTCCCTTTTCACGAACATTCCGCTTAAAACGGCACTAGAACTAATAAGCAAACATTGGGATAAAATAAAGGAACATACTCTTATTAAGAAAACTAAATTTATTGAACTAATTCGCTTCTGAATAATCGACAATAACTAATTGGTCTATGTGAACAAGACTTATCAACAAAGAGATAGTAGGCCTATGGGAAACCCAGCCTCACCCATCATAGCGGATATAATTCTCGAAGAAGTTTTAGACAGTGGCCTTGGAAAGCGGACAAACAAACCAAAGATTCTGAAAAATATGTTGATGACATATAACCATTGTTAAAGCAGAAAATATTAAGAGTATCCTTGCCTATCTCAACAGTTTCCACAAAAAACTACAGTTCGCCGTTGAGGTCAAACAAAAAAATTTAAGACTATCTTACTTTGACACAGTTGTCATTCGCCAAGAAGATGAGCTTAAAATAGATTGGTTCCAGAAACCCACTTCATCCGGGAGACTGATTAACTTCCTTTCCCAACATCCAAAACAGACAGTTTTTAACACAGCCAAAAACTTAATAAAAAGGGTTATCTCAATAAGTGACATAGAGTTTCACAAATATAACAAAATAAAAATCATAGACATATTACAAAAAACGCTTTTCCGCTTAAAATAATAAAAACACTGATAACACAATATGAAAATAGTATTACACATCCACCTGACGGAAGAAAAAAACAAAACACCAAATTTATAAATCATTCACACATTTATAAATCATTGTTAGATACAACTAAATAAACTGTGCAACATAAATTTAACAAGTGTAAGCTTATATTGTTTGTACATTTGGCAAATATAGATTTTCATATTTGTTATTCATCTGATGATGTCCATAGACATGGACGAAACGTCATAAAATATAAATACCTTGTTTTATTTGAACTAAAGCGCATTCAACAAAACAATTTGTAAACAAAAAGGTCACTCACCACATATCCATCATAAAACATTTGTTTTATTAAATTTTAAAATCGACCCGCGCCGGCCGTTAATGGAAAATCTTAACTATTATATAAAGATGAAACAATTATTACTTATGTCACGGGTAATCTCTGAAAGTATTCAACGGATTTACTTGAAACAAATTTTATAATTTTCCTTATTCTCTTAAGCATGTCTTAGGATTTTTTTTATTTGTTAAATATAATGTGTTGAATTAGATTATTAACATACAAAAAATCGTACACTTTTTTGTCGAAGTTGATCAACATATTCACTTACGCTCCTTACTCGGCTTGATATTTTACAAAACTGAGATTTTTTGTAAGAAGTTGATAGTTTTATGCAAATTTTAAGGCCTAAATCATTTCCCAACTGCACTTATAAGCTGAGAAATAAATGTATTTACAAATTATATATTTATTAATTTTTTGTATTTTTGCATCTATGAATTCGATTCAATGGCTATGACCGGGTAGCCATTGTATTTATATCTACATAGTACTACTATGGAACATGAAAATCTGTTTATTAGCGCGCCTGTTCAGATGGCTCTTGTGTCGAGAAATTTGCCTTTGCTGGCAATTGTTTGAGAGCGGGGCAGAGAAATAAAAGAGGGAA
Source organism: Philhelius pedissequus (assembly GCA_910595825.1). Lineage (NCBI taxonomy): Eukaryota > Metazoa > Arthropoda > Insecta > Diptera > Syrphidae > Philhelius > Philhelius pedissequus. The sequence continues at coordinate 90,634,643 of OU343161.1, forward strand.
AAGAAGAGATGAGGTAGTTTCATTTCTGTTCTTATAGCAATACTGAATAAAAGCGAGAAAACCAAATGTGGTATATTTTTTTGACATCACATTTGTAGTTTACTATTTTATATGAGGATAAGGCAAAGAGGAATATAAATACAATGAATTTATGAATGGATTTTATTTTTCGTTTTGCCTTAATAGAATATATATACAATGGGGTAGCTGCTTTGTTCCATTTCATTATCGTTCCGTATTTGTTCACATTTTCGTTTGTTTATTTGCTTCTGAATTTCTGTATACTAAATTGTTCGCTCATCGATTAACGTAGGGAGAGAAATTATTCTTTATTCTTTCTTTTTTCTCTCTGCGTATTGAGTAATAAAGCATATATAGAAGCGTAAATAGAGTTTAAAAAGATTTAAGCTCTTCTTCATCGAAGCTTATGGGTGGAGTAACAATGGTGGTTTTTGGAGATTTTCGTCAAACGATGCCAATTATTTCCAAGGCTTGCCCTAAATCATGTTTTATTTGGAATAGTGTCCAAAAACTTCAACTTCAAACTAATATGAGGATAGAGCTTACTAAAAACACTGAGTTCGCATCTTTTCTGTTAAAAATTAGTGATGGAAAATATACTATCTCAGACTCAGATAATATAATTCGATTAAACGAACGTTTCGGAAAAATCGTTCACTGCACACAACAAATTATTCAGTGCGTCTATGGAGACTTGAACTTCTTGCAATCGATACCGTTTTCTTGGTTTTGCGAAATAGCTATTGTGTCACCAAAAAACAGCTCAGTGGATGAAATAAATAACCATGTGCTTCTAAGTTTAAAAACAGAGTCATATCAATACAAAGCAATTGACAGTGCTGTCGATGACAATGACATAGTTAACTACCGTCAAGAATATCTCAATTCTCTCAATCCTGCAGGTCTTCCATCCTACCAATTGAATTTAAAAGTTGGCACACCGGTTATACTAATAAGAAATCTCAGTCCCCCAAACCTATGCAATGGCTCACGCCTCCAATTCAAAAAGCTTTGCAAAATGTAATATATACAAGTTCAAATTCTTACCGGACCTGCAGTAGGAACTCATGCACTTATTCCAAGGATACCAAAGATACCAACAGATCTTCCCTTTCGATTCAGAAGTCTACAGTTTCCAGTAAGGTCAATCATTTCAATTCATTGGGGTAGATCTCAGAAAAAACTGTTTTTTTTCATGGTCAACTATATGTTGCGCTTTCAAGAGTAGGCTGAAAAAATAAACAGTTTTTACTAAAACGGCTAACATTTTATACCCAGAAGCCCTAAAGTAAAAAAAATTTAATATGTGCGAATATCTGTTTTTTTTTTTTAAGAATTTATGTGACAATATCAACTCTTTGATTAGGCTACGAAAAGTTTAACCATATTATTAACTTTTTACTAAAAATATGACAGAAATCACAGAAAAGGCCTTGGTTGAGTTTTGATAGTGTATAACATTTATAGTAAAACTAATTATACTTAGCCTTTGCGAAGCAACGCGAGCACAGGTCTGCTAGTCATTTATAAAGACGAAACAATTATTGAGTTTGTCACGGGTAATCTCAGAAAGTATTCAACCGATTTACTTGAAACCAATTTTATAAATTTCCTTAATCTTTTAAGAGTGTTTATGTAGATCTTTTTGTTTGCTTAATATGTTTGTTGAATTAGATTATTAACTTTAAAAAAACATAGTGTATAGTGTACACTCGCCAGAAGTAAAACTTCCATTGTTTGAAACAATTTTTTCTTTCGTAGTTCTAAGTTAGCTACAACATATATGGATTTCACTTTTATGGAACCCGGTCAAAGGACAACGAAGTTGACAGTATTTGATGCCAGCCCTGTACTTGGATAAATACATCGCCAATAACGGCCCTATCTTCCAATTGTATAAACGTCAGAGTCGTCGCGTCGTGTCGGTAGAACTTTGATTCATGGTTCAGCAATTTTAAATTACATACATTGCGGGAGAGATGCGGCATTGGAATAGATGCCGCATTCAACGTAACTCATACAACCAGTCGTCCGCGCAAAAAATTTTATCTTGCTTTTTCTTCGTTAGGAATTTAATTAAAACCGCAATGCAAACAATTGGTTGCAGCCGATATGTAACGGGATTTTTTTATATTTGTTTCAAATTACGGTCCCTTATTCACTATGGAAATTTTTCAGTTTGTTACAAAAAGTTAATGCTGAAAGAAGTTATCGCGTATTTTTCTGAGGGAAATTATTTTATATTATAAATAAGCGTTATAAGAATACGTGTGTATATTTTTTTGTTTAATTTTTTTCTAAGTTTTGAAGTGTGGTACGGCATCTCTCCCTCACTTCGGGGAAATATGCCGCAGTTTTTTTTTGTTTTTTTTTGAAAAGATGCCACATGTTAAATTTGTTTACCTTTTTTTTTTAAGCGAACAATAAGACTACAAGTTGGTAATTAGACTTAAGAAGTGCTGGAGGAATCCCGAAAAAACATTTATAGTGGGATGTCTCTCCGAAAGGCAGACAAAACTATTTGGCGTACCAGCTAGAGTACGAATCGATACGATTAAAAAATGGACATTTATAAAAAACCTCTTCCTTCTGAAAATAAAGTTTCATGCCATAAAACAATCTTGGAACCCGTAATTCAAACCACTAGGAATGGATCGCATGCTTGCAGTCATTCCGAAATGAAACACACACTTTATCATCTTTCGCAAACTCAACGCCAACAAAATTATTGCAAGCAATTTTTCCACTACCTAAAACTCCAATGTCGATTTTTTCAAGACGTATGTAGGCAGTTAGTAGAGATTATAACTTCTCCCAGTTTTATTGAAAAAAAGAAAACCTATGCAAGACTCCGAAAGGACAACAAAAAAAGAACAAAAATCTATACTAAAAGGAAGGTTTATTCGACTGAAGATCCCAATATTTGTGTTGAATGTTGGGAAAATTATTTTGAAACAAAAAACGAGAACACTGGATGTACAAAATGTCAAAAATGGCTACAAGAAAACTATACAACTTACTAAATACTACAATCTACGATTTCTACATACTGTGGCCGTCAGCAAGAACGAAAGAAACATGTTTCAAAGTCAAAATAATAATTCTTTAAGTTCAATGAATTTGTCATGCGGCATCTCTCCCACACATGCAGGGAGGGATGGCACACTTAATGTATTTTTCTTTTTTGTTATGTTTTATGAAAATTGTTATTTTTTTTAATTTTAATTGTTTTTTATGGTAGAACATAAATCTATTGTTAAGTTTTTTGCATAAATAAATAACGTTTTACTAAAATAAAAAAATTCATTGATTTTTGAAAAAGCGGCATCTCTCCCGCAATTACCCTAATTCTACGAAGTAGATTGTATTTTTTTGTTTTTGCAATTCTTCTTACAATTAAGCAAGCCAGGCAACGTGCATCATTTTTTCGATAGAATTCGCCTAGAATTATATACCTTGAAAATTTAATTTGATTCGGTAGCCATCGACTAATCTATTGCGTCTTAGAAAGGTACAACAGCGTCTAACTGATGAGCCCAACTTGGACGAAAGGCATATTAATTTAGACTAATGGTCAAAGACTCAATTAAAATTAAAATCACAGTCCACAAAATAAAGAACAAGATCAATTCCTACATATATATACATGTAGATACACTGAAGGACTGGCAACGAGACCATCGACTTAACCATTGCAGACATTTATACAACACAATAAACACTAATGTATGAGCATCCAAAACAAAACAAAAAAAAAATCACCGTCAAATACACACAATACGGATTTATCTATAATCTTATAAACAAAACGAACCAACAATATAATCCACAACGAATCCACAAAAAACAAGAATTACTGGTTGAATACACACAAATCATGTAGATACCTACAGAATGACGATCCACAACACGTACCACCAAAAAAAATTCTCTGCGAAGCGCACAATGCAGATACATACATATCTGCACTCATGTATGAAACCCCACAAAAAGAACAAACATCATACGTCGGGTCACGTCAGATCTTGGTCGGTCGCAAGTTTCTAAAATGATTTCCCAAATTAGCCTCGGGGATGTAAGGGCACCCTCTATGGAATTGTCACGAATTTTCAAAACATTTTTAACAAAAGATGATTCCATAACGACAATTTAAATTCCTTACCTTTGGAATAACATAAATAAGTTACCAGTAATTATAAAATTTGATGTAAATCCCTCTCATCAATTTTGACCTTGTTATGTAAAATTCCATCAAAAAATGTTGGCCATTTTTGTTTAATTAATTTCATTTTCGAAGTATTTCCTCGACTTGTACACGACCATCAAGAATATTATTAAAAGCACGAAATTAAATTTCAAGAGAATTTATGAAATGCTAGTGAGGTGGTAAATACAAAAAGTACCCTCTCTAGGAATATTTTAGACGAACAACCCTTACCAACAGCTAGACCAAGAAGAGAAGATGTTTTGTTTGTCAATAAATAAACCATAAATATAATGCTCTACAAAACCACGAAAGGAAGTTTGAATAGTGTTTTCATGAATATTTTCTACGATCTAAAAGTTGGACGTATGGAAATCTATTATACAATACCGCAGTTATGTATGGGTGGGGTTGCAAATTTTCAACAATTTATTTGTTTGTACCATAAGTGTACCCAAGATGTATGCAGTAAATCTATGAAATTTATTATGCAACGTCAAAAAGACCGTTGGCAGTTAAGTTGGCATGACGTTCTTTGGAAGTGGGAAGTACATTTCTGTGAAGAATACAACACAACTTGCAATAGTTACTTATTAAAGTTATGTTGCATTTGATGGGTTTTGTTGTACAATTATGTATTTTCCGAAACACGCATCCACCATTTAGGAATTTTTGAAGTAGATTTCCGAATTCGAAATGGAAACACATATACTTTCTATTGAGCTAAAATTACTCTAATAGGGTAAAGTAAGTGCTGGTATTGTGTAAACTTATTTGCTTACTTTACGTAGCACCACATCCACCCTGGTGTACATGGAGTAGAACGTCAGCTAACTAACTTGCACAGTCCTTATAGATATAGCTGTTTCCAATTTCGCACGCCAAGTTATCTCAACAAACTTCTTCCACTTTTGTGCGCCACCGAAGCAGCTGTCTTTCTCTATGCTAAGCTACCCGTCCCTTGGGAGTGGAGACAATGGTTTTCGAGAATAAAGTTGTTGCACTTTAAATTTTTTGTCGCAGAGATACTTACGCTGTTCAGATATGTCTGCTACTCAATTTCCTTCTTATCATAAAGGAACAGTGATTGAAAATTTGTTACAATTCGTTTGATCTGAGCTTACAGTGTTACCTTAGTCTAGATAGTCAAAGTCAATTAATACTTCAAAGATATAACTGCCGATCGTGACATTCTTTTATTTAAGACGTTGGTGTACACAATTGGCCTTCACTTCATTGAACATTAAATTTATTTATAGGGATTATAGGTACTATAAGGCAAGTTATGGATTCGTGCAAAAAAAAATCTAAAAATCAAACATGACATTGCGATCATAGAGAACACCAAATTTTAATTTTTTTTAAATTTTTTTCTGGCCAAAAATAAAAAAAACGTATTTTCTCGAAAACGGCTCGAGCGATTTTTATAAAAAAATCAGTTCATTAATGAATTGTTACTTTTGGTACCTCTAGTAGTACCATTTTTTTTGTTTTCGATTTTCTGGAAAACGGTTAATTTGATTTTTTTTAAATTTTTTACGCAGAAGCTCATGAACAGTTTAAACACTCTTGTAAGCCAAAATTTTTCATTTGGAAATATAAAAAAAAACTTCTTTTTTTTTTGTTAAAAACTCAAAATTGTGAAAACGATTTAATGGATTTTTACGAAACTTCGTATTTGGTAGTTTTTTTGGCATTATATTGAACAGTTAAAAAAACTATATTCCTAAGATAAAAAACAACGATACCTCTTATATAAAAGTTAAAAAAAAACCGTTAAGAAAGAAATGTATTTCTCGAAAACGGCTCCAAGAATTAAAAAAAAAAATGTGTGTTCCTAAATTAGTACAGTCCACTTTTAAGTATAAAAATATTTATTTGCGTACTTATAAATGTTAGAGGAACCGGGGCTAGTTGTCCTCAGGGGCATGTAGACTAACTACCCATAACTTCAAGCCTACACAATTGTATGCATGTTTCTTGTTGCCGTTGCATTAACCCCAACTATGTGAATAAGCTCACATTTTCTTTCGTCAAGAGTGTATGTAGTTCGAGAGTTACTGGAAAAAAACTATCTTTTTCATCTAAAAGTAAATTTTTTGTTTTCATATATTTTGCTTTTTTCGGTGCGTTGTATGTGTTAGGCGGAGACTTTTTTGTTGCATACGTACAATATGTATGTCTGACTTTGCGTGTTTGTTCTTTATTTCTATATATTGATTTCCCGTTACCGAAAAATTGACGTTTAATGCCACAAGATCAGTCAGGGTTATTTGACTAATTTTTTGGTGGGGTAACTTGACTCATGATTTTCTCGTGTGACTTAAAGAAAAAAAGATTTTTTGTGAGAAAAATATCCGGAGGCACTATATAGAGCACACTCTAATGTACCATGCGTCAAAGCTCATCTATACTAATCGAAGAAAGAGTATAGGTACCATCAGTTGCTCATGACAATAGTGGTTTTACTTACGAAACCCGGTAAATGAAAACGTTTATTCTGATTCAGAGCTTATGGGCATTCTTGCATATGACAGGTATTACAAAATACCTAGCAATCAATGTATTTCGGAGCAGCAATTTTTTTTGAAAATTTTCAGTTTCATACTCCAAACGCTCCAAATTACAGCATTGTCAACTTACCCCATTGTGTTGGTCAATTTACCCCAGTGCGGCGGCTAGTTGGCAGTGAGACAGTGGCCATCTGACAAAATTAAAAAAAAAACAAGACTTATCTATAATATATTTTAATGGAAGCATTTTATTTAGAAAAACAAAAGGATGCTTTATTTATTGGAGTTAACATTTTATTGATACCTATCTTAGTCTTTTGTACATAAAAAGAAAAGTAAATTTTGAGTCAAGAAGCCCCGGTCTCTCTTACTTTCAATAGACCCAATTTTCATATTTTCGACTTTCTTTTTTTATACAAATGGTGCCTAAAATTATTAATAAAACTGCATTCGAAAATTTTCAAAAAAAAAGTTTTTCGATTTTTAAAAAATAAATATTTTTTTTTTTTTTGAAAAATCGATTTTTCAAAAACCAGTTACAGAATTTTTTTGAAATTTTAATTTTATATGAATATTAATAATATCTTCAAAATGGCGTTTCAATTTTTTTTTATTATTCCCTTTTAACGAACTTTTGCGTACGTCACTTAATACTAAATACATTTATATGTACATATGTGTCTTTAAAAATCAGATGAATCTTATGTATATGCATATTATCATTATTATATGAACATGTTTACATACTTAGTTATCATCTATATTACACAGATACATTTTCCTCTCCTAACTTAGATAACTAAAATCCATAACTTAGATTTAAATATACATTTGTAGGTAGGTACCTATTAACTATTCCTTGAATCATCCAGTCGACAATTTATTATAAAAAGAATCAAGGTAATCTTACCTACATAGGATTTAAACCTGCATAGTATAACTACACCTCAATGGTAAGCTACATTAAAGTTGTTAGCTACAAGAGCAAGTTCGTGCGATCCAGTCGTGCATTTTATTTTATTTCGAAATCAGGATTTGTGTTTGTTTAGTAAAAGTAAAACGGATTAGAAAGGACTGTGTTTTATTTTATCAAAAAAGAAGGATTAAAAATTATGAGAATTATGAATTTATAATTATTACATATAAGAAATGAATTTTGTTGAACTTGTCCCCAAATAAGCAGCAAATAGTGTATCAAGCAATAAAATCGCGCGATTTTATTGTTTGATTCACTACTCCACTGCTTATTTGGGGATTTTCTCTTTGGATTTTTTGTGAGATTTTCTCTTGGGAATTTTGTCTTTGCTCCATTTTCACTTGGGGATTTGTTTTTTGGGATAATGTTTGTGGAGAAAACGTCACAAACCCATATTAACTAAATATAAATGAACAATTCTGCTTATTATGCACTAGCCGACCAGGACTCGCGTTGCTTTGAAAGCTTTTAATATATTTTTTAATATGACTAATAGCATATCAAATGCCCAATGAGACTGAGGGCAATTTCTTCTATAATTCTTACCTTACAAACAATTTATATACATACATACAGCTAGGCTTCATTTAACGCGGGAGTTACATTCCTGAAAAATGCCGTGTTAAACGAAATCGTGTTAAACGAAACAAGAAAACAGTGCAAAAAGGGGGGTTAAGTTCCATGATTTCAAAAAATAATTTTATTTATCGAAATTGGAACCTTACATAAAATGAACAAACAAAAACACAAAACATAAACCATAACTCCTTTTTCCTGTAATATTAACTTCATAAAACAAAAAGAACACATAAACTTTTAAACTGAACAAAAGAATATCGCAGATCATTCTTCATCACTGCTTAAAAAATCCATACGTGGCCGTTTTGGCGATGCATCAATGTTGTTTTTTTTTTGCTGAAAAAATCCGTAATTCCACGTCATTACATACATATATGGGGTTTTCGTTTGGTAACAAAAATAAATTTATTTTTGATAGATTTTTTTTTACTTTAAATAAATTTTGCAGATATGGATTTTTGGTCAGATCTATCCCTCTTTAACTAACACCAATATGCATCATAATTGACAGCTATCATTTTGACAAAGTCTTATTGGATAATAATTTGTTTCGGTTGCAAGAAAGAAAAAAATAGTTTTAGTTCAAATGGAAGCAGTTTTAAGTGAATTAATTTATTCGTCCAGCTCATTTTCGGGCTTACAAACTTGAAATTAAAAACAACGTTCTTGTCAATATTTGGCAGCTGCTACTGCTAGCTGGTTCACAGGCAGAAATATACACCAACACTATAGCAAATAAAAATCAATCTGAAAACGCATTCGATTGCGTAGGAAAAAAAATTATTTTATAGATCAAAATATAAATCCACCAATCGAAAACCCCATTAATAATAGGGAAGTCCCTATTTCAGTTAATTCACATTAATAAAAAACAGTAGTGATTAATATGAATAACTTATACATGAATTTGAAACAGAATATGTACATATAATATTTGGTAACATAAAGAGAGCACATTTTTTACTTGCGATTATAGGTACTATAAGGCAAGTTATGCATTCGTCGAAAAAAAAAGATTTGAGATAACAATCAAACAAGACATTACGATGATAGCGAAGACGAAAAAAGATGGTCTAAAAATTCTGTCCGTCTGTATGTCTGTCTGTCGGTCTGTCGAATTGCTTCAAACTTGGTATATAGAGTTTTTTAGGTATTGTACAGAGGGGAAATTGAAATTTTTTTTTTAGCTCAACAAATAACGGTACCTACCATATAACCGTTACGTTCAAACATATTTTTCTCGTAAACGGCTCTAATTAGAAAAAAATCAGTGCGGCTTTTTAGCTACGACCGATCAAATGATTGAAAAAAAAATTGAAAAATGTCTAAAAACGGTACTTTCCATGGGACTGTTTTTTTTTCTTTCGACTATCTCATAAGCGGCTCAACCGATTCTTTCGAAATTTCACACATATATAGGTTTAGGTTGCCCAAATTATACAGCGTACCAATATTTTTAATTAGTATTTTTTTGTATTTTTAAAATCATTTAAAAAAAAAATTTAAATTTATATTTCGAAAACTGCTCATTAAATTTTTTCAAAAATTATATTTATATGTATTTATTGAATATCTATGAATTGGCGTTTTTGAATTTTTTTTGAAAAATGTTTTCAAAAAGTTTAAAAAAAAAACTTTTTTTCCCAAAAACCGCTCCACAGATTTTTTTAATTTTTTTCTCATAAGTTCAAATTTATCTAACAAATAAAATGGCGTACTTTATTTTTAGCTTAAATTAGTTTAAGTATTTATTTCAGAATTTTTAATTATTTTTTCTTTGATTAATCCGATTTAATTTTTTGTTTTTAAGTTTATATTATTAAATATTTAAGGCTGTCATACAAATTTTTTTTAGAAAAAAAATAAAGATGTTTTGTATATATAAAACATGAAGTAAAAAACTGCTTTAAATATATATTTAGATTTTTAACAGAAATTTTTGCATTCGATGTGATCGAACATAAGAGCAAGTTCGTGCGATCCAGTCGTGCATTTTATTTTGTTTCCGGTACCGCGTAAAAACGAGGCTTTTAAACGTGTTAAACGAAAATTATTCCCAAAAAGTAAAACGTGTAATAGCGAATCTGTGTTAAAAGAGGTAGGCGTTAAGTGAGGCCTACCTGTACTTACATATGCTTTCCGTAACCAAAGATAAGTCTTATATGTTCTCTCACTGAAACAGTTTTCAAAAAAATATTTGTATCTAATTTTCCTGGACTACTGGCTTTTGTTCAAAGAAAATTTGCATTCCTGCCATTTTCCGTGGCAATTTTTCTAAACTATTATTTCGATCGCAAAACATAACAGAATGTTTGTCAATGGTGGCAGATTTTCTCCTTCCTATTGGAATATGAATCTCTATCGCTGAAAAATCTACGGCACTTCAAAGTACAATAGGCAGTCAAGATAATTCCAATAGATTTCAAAGAAAATTTACAAATAAATCGATGATGACTAGGATGCTGTGAAGGTTACCATCATCCTTTTTATCAAAAGCTGATGAAATATTTTATGGAAGGAACGAGAGAAATTCGAAGCTTTTGTACTCGTAAACATATACACCTGTACAAGCACAATGTCGTAAAATGTTATATAAGGCCCCAACAGCAGGATAGATTTATATGTAAATTGAAGAATTTTAAGATTCTGTGCTGTAGCAAATGTGTTTGACATAAACGACATAACCAAGAAGGAGAAATACTTTAAGCTTACATAAGTTGAGCATTCCTGGATTTGCCTTACATCTAGTTTATAGGTAAGATAAGGTGTCTAACGGAAATGTCAAGCCTTTACAATAATGTGATAAGGGGGATACAGTACAGTTGTTGTTGAAAATGCTAATTTAATATTTTGTTAAATATTTAACTATGAATATTTTCACTTTAGGACCATAAGGCGAAAGAAAATTAAGGAATTAGATTATGCAGTTGTACGGACACTTGTTGATAAATTTAATCTTTAAATTTGGTAAAATTTGTTTAAATATAGTCGTGCATTGCAAATTATTCAAAGTTAAAAATAAAATACATAATTTGAGAACTCAGATTTTTTTTTCAAACAGATAGTTGAGTTAGATCTTTGTAGTTATATGAAAGACCTATAGTACTACTATGAGACAGAATTTTTTAGCTAGTAGTTCGATCGTTAGGTGGCACTAATTTCGCTTTTCTTGAAATTGAGTTGTTGTTGTGGACGAAAAATCGTAGAGGCAGAAAGGCAAAAAAAGAACCGAGGCGTTCAAGTTTTACTAGTTCTGACAACAATATAGAGGGTAAGGGAGAAAACCGAGCAAGCTGCTTTTGCCATGGCAACCTTCAAAATACGACGGGTATAAATAAATTATATCAAGGCTATTGGCGTATACATGAATTTGAAGTAAGAATGTATATAGATATAGATGCATGTATAGGTTATTATAGAATTTATTTTAAATTTTTCCTTAAAATTTTAGATATTTGGTGGATTTTAGGATTTTGAATTGTAGCAACGTTGCTACTTTTCACTTTTTCTATGCAGAAATAGCATAGCGATGTTGAGATATTTCAATATTTTTTGCTTAGGCAGGTACATGTGTACCAAGATACCCACCTACATACAATTATGTATGTACTTAGGTACTTTTTGTTTTTTTTCAAATAAAATCTATTGGGAATAATTTATTTTTTTTTCTCCACAGACAATTTATTTGGAAATAAAATTTGTATATAGGTACCTAGGTAGTACAGAATATTTTTTTTTATATATTTTTTTACTAGCGATATTATATACCTATGTAGGTACTATATTGCAAGTAATAAATTCGTAACACAATCGAGCTAGAGATTTTGATCAAACTTGACATTACGATGATAGCGAAGACGAAAAAAATTGGTCCCGCAATTCCGTCTCTCAGGCTGTCTGTCAACTAGTCTACAGCCTAAGCGTGTTTTTCATAAATATGCCCCCAGTTTTTTTTAAAATATATTTAAGACGAAAAATGACGGTACCTACCTACATGCCAAACTTTTTTTTTTGACCAAAAAGGTAAATATTATTTTTTTCGAAAACGGTTTCAACAATTTTTATAAAAAAAGAAAGGTACTTTTGATAATTTTTTACTTGCGATTATAGGTACCTACTATAAGGCAAGTTATGTATTCGTAAAAAAAAATGTTTTTTCTAACAATCAAACATGACATTACGATCATAGAGAACACAAAAAAGTAGGTCCCCCAATTCCGTGTGTCTGTCTGTCTGTAATTCTGTCATTCTGGCTGTCTGTCTGTTTGTCCTCGAGTCTACAGCCTAAACGCTTTGATAGATTTGCTTCAAACTTGGTACATATTGTTTTTTCGGCAATATGTCCACACGTTTTTTTTTCATTTTTTTAAGACGACAACTAACAGTAGCTCCCAATAATTTTCTTTGGCCAAAAACAAAAATCTTATTTTTCTCAAAAACGGCTATAATGATTTTTATAAAAAAAAATGAGTTCATTAATGAAGGGAAAGGGTACCTTTTAATAATTTTTTTTTTGGAAAAAATTGTTTTTTTGGTACCTCTAGTAGAACCATTTTTTTGGTTTTCGATTTTCTCGGAAACGGTTAATCTGATTTTTTTTTTAATTTTTTACGCAGAAGCACTAAACACTATTGTATACCAAAATTTATCAAAAAAATTTAGTTTGAAAATTCAAAATTTTGAAAACGACTTTTTCGAAACTTCGTATTTAGTAGTTTTTTGACATTATCTTGAATAGTTATACAAAATATTTTTCTAAAATAAAAAGCAACGGTACCTCCCATACAAATGTTAAAAACCGTTGAGAAACAAATTTATTTCTCTAAAACGGCTCCAAGGATTTTTTAAAAAAAAAATTGTTATTAAATTTTATTTTATTTTTTGGATTTTGAAAAAAACAAACAATATTTTGCAAAATTAAATATTTTGAAGATTTTTTTAAATAATATTTTCAAATGTAAACGGTGATTTTTTAAGAGCTTGGTTTTTGAAAATTCAAAAAAAACACAGAAAGTTGTAAAAAGTGAATGAAATTTTTATTTGGATCGATAAATCAATTTCTACCATTTACTTTTTAAAAATAATTTCACTTAAATGTTGCCCGCGGCTACGCTTCAGGTGGTCCATTCTGAAGGTCCAATTTTGGAAAACTTTTTCACACATTTCGGCCGGAATCTCACCAATGACGCGTTCGATGTTGGCTTCCAAGGCAGCAATCGTGTTTGGCTTGTCCCCATAAACAATAGACTTAACATAGCCCCACAAAAAATAGTCTAACGGGGTCAAATCACATGATCTTGGTGGCCAATTGACTGCGCCAAAACGTGAGATCAACTGCTCACCAAATTCGCCTCTCAATTGATGCATGGTTTCGCGTGCAGTGTGGCATGTGGCACCGTCCTGTTGGAACCACATGTCGACCGAGTTCAATTCTTGCATTTTCGGCAAAAAAAAAATCTGTTATCATCGAACGGTACCTTTCTCCATTGACCGTAACCCTGCGGCCTTCATCGTCCTTGAAGAAGTACGGCCCAATGATGCCGCCTGCCCATAAACCGCACCAAACAGTGCATTTTTCGGAATGCATTGGTAGCTGCTGAATTGCCTCTGGCTGCTCTTCACTCCAAATACGGCAATTCTGCTTATTCACGTATCCATTTAGCCAAAAATGAGCCTCGTCGCTGAAGACAATTTTGCGATAAAAAAACGGATCCTCATCCAACTTTTCTAAGGCCCATTCACCGAAAATTCTACGTTGTGGTAGGTCGCCTGGCTTCAATTCTTGCACCAGCTGTATTTTGTATGGCTTTAAACCAAGATCTTTGCGTAAAATCTTCCAGGTGGTCGAATAACACAAACCCAATTGCTGCGATCGGCGCCGAATGGACATATCGCGATCTTCAGCAACACTGGCGGATGCAGCAGCAATATTCTCTTCGGTACGCACTCTACGGATACGATTTGGTGGATTATTGTCCAATAAAGTGAAACTGGTGCGAAATTTGGTCACAATGAGCTGAATAGCCTGCTCGGTGGGTCGATTATGACGACCATAAAACGGACGTAGCTTGCGAAACACATTTTTCACAGAGCACGAATTTTGATAATAAATTTCAATAATTTGCAAACGTTGTTCAGGCGTAAGTCTATTCATGATGAAATGGCAAACAATACTGAATCGAAATGTCAAATGTTCGTGGAATTTGTCATGTGTGATCTGTCAAAAATATAAACGTCAAAAACCAAGTAGCAAAAAAATCACCCGTTATATACTCGTATTTCTCTCAGCAATCTATTATCATGCTATTTCTCTTCATACGCATTTTCATAACACACCAACCCTACCTAACCTCCGATGTGATAGTGAAACTCATGATGAGTAGTGGAACTTATTGCAGGCTGGATGAATTTCGACGTCATAATATTACTATTAATATCTATATACAATGGTTAGATGCAATCGTACCTTTCCAAGACGAAATAAAATTGATTTTTACTTGCGATATATAAAGGTACATACTATAATGCAAGTTTTGCATTTAAAAAAAACAACAAATAAAATAAACAAATTCCGCATGCCGGTCTGCCTGTACAACGAACGATCTAGAGCCTAAGCGGCAATCGATATTCTTCTAAGTCGTAGACTTACATAAGTGTATTAGGTGATTGTCTTAAATAGATTTTTAAATCCTTTTTTTACTGTCAAAAATAAAGGTATCGGCCATACAATTTTGTCTACCATCTTAATTGGCTCAAAAAAGGCTCAAACGATTTTGATAAAAAATAAAATGCACGACTTGATCGAACGAACTTGTTCTTATGTTCGATCACATCGTATGCAAAAAAAAATCTAAATATATTTTCAAAGTCGTTTTTCATTTTATTTTTTATTAACAATGTTTGTTTAATTGTTTTCTAAAAAAATTGGTATGACAATCTTAAATACTTAATAATATAAACTTAAAAACAAAAGATTAAATCGGTTTAATCAAAGAAAAAATAATTCAAAGTTCTTAAGTAAATACTTTATTTAATTTGAGCTCAAAAAAAGTACGCCATTTTATTTCTTGTATAAATTTGAATTTATGAGAAAAAAAAATTAAAAATCTGTGGAGCGGTTTTTTAAAAAAAAAGTTTTTTTTTAAACCTTTTGAAATAAATTTTAAAAAAATTCAAAAACGCCAAATCTTAGGTATTCAGAAAATACATATAACTATGATTTTTGAAAAAAAAAATTATTGAGCAGCTTTCAAAATATAAATTTTACAAAAAAATATTAATTAAAAATATTGGTACGCAGTATAAATTGGGCAACCTAATCCTATCTACCTATCCCTATCTACTATCGGAAACTATCACCCACCCCTAATTCTCTCATTCTATCATGACTCTCCACTACCAACTAATTTACCTATAAATCAGTATTCTTATTATTTTCATAATTTCCGTCGTATTAATGAATATCTCAACAGAGTTTCCTTTAATTTCGATAACCTTATCGTGAAAGATGCTACAGAGAAATTTTACAGAGAAATATTTAATTCTATTTCTCTCTATGTACCCTTTAGTCGCATTTAAACATCGGCTGCCTCCCCACCTTGGTATAACCGCAAGCTTCGCTCTTTGCATAAGAAGAGAAACCAATTGTGGGCAATTTTCCTTCGTACCCGATCGCCCACTGACTATTCTAACTATTTTGGTTCTTATATTCACTTTTCCGATCTATACAACACCCTTTACCAACGCTATTTAATAGAAACACAAACCAACCTTATAAATGATCCTAAGTTTCATAGTTTTAAGTTATATTAAGTTATGAAGCTTGTATTAAGCCAAATAAATGAGGGTATTGTCCCCAAAAAAATTAATATATATGTGTAAGATTTTGAAAGAATCGGTTAAGTCATTCATGATATAGTCGAAAGCAAAAAAAACGGTCCTATGGAAAGTTCCGTTTTTAGATATTTAAAATTTTTTTTAACCATATGAGTGGTCGTGTCTAAAAAGCTGCACTTATTTTTTTAAATCCAAATCGTCAGAGCCGTTTCCAAGAAAAATAGGATTTAACGTAACGGTCATATGGCAGATACCGTTATTTTTTATCTAAAAAAAATTCAATTTCACTTCTGTACAATACCCAAAAAAAACTCTATATACCAAGTTTGAATTAATTCGGCCCACCCGTTTGGGATGTAGGTGTCTATATATGCATACAGACGGACAGACAGACAGATATACAGACGGACAGAATTTTTAGACCATTTTTTTTCATCTTCGCTATCATCGTAGTGTCATGTTCCTTTGTTATCTCAAAGCTTTTTTTTTTCCGACGAATGCATAACTTGCTCATAGTAGATACCTATAATCGCAAGTAAAAATCTGTGCACTATACTATATTTCGGTCCAAATATTTGTTTTATTATTTTGTTATTAACAAAATTTATTATTTGATTTTCGACTTTCTCATAAAGGGTTGAACGGATTTCGAAAAAAATATTTTTGTAGGAGGTCCTTTGAATTCCTGATAATACTCATACGCCAACATTTTTGGATTTTTGAAAAAAAAAAAATTTAAATAATTCTGTTTTTAAATTTATATTGTTAAATTAAAATTATCATACTATCATATTTTGCGTTTCTACTATGCACATACCAGCACGTATCCAGTCGTGAATTTTAATTTTGTATGAATATAACAAATTATTTTGCAACAATTTTGGTACTAGTATTATTTAGAATTTTTATAAATGTTTGTATTGCAATCTACTAAGCAGTTTACGAAAAAGTGGAAAATTAAAAAACCAATTCTATATAAAATACCATTGATAACATTTTATGTAGAATGTTTTCGGACAAATATGTAGACTATACATTTTACATACAATAGTGCACAATACAATAGCACCCAAAGCGATCCGTTTTTGAAATAATTTTAAGATACCGTTATTTTTATTTTATATCATAACAAGGCACTGAAATTTAATGGGAGAATGCAAGAAAGAATTAAATGCACCTACGCGGCCGGTCGTGCCAGAAAAATTAAAAAGCCAGGACTTTGAGAGCTGACAGAGTCATTTACATATAAATCTGTTTCATCAGATAGTAATTATGAATTTATGGCGAATTACTGAAATTACGGAAATAAAAACGGTTTTCCACATAAAATAAAACAAAAATTGTGTTTGCTTGCTCAAAGCATCAATTTACATAATGCCGGAATATAGTATATAGTGTGAAATATATAGAACTGGAAAAATATTCCAACGGAATACTTTCGCGGGAAAATATATTAAGCGAGAAACACTGTTATCCATGGTATCCATTCAACATGCAGCAAATCTTCCAGAAAACAACAAATAATTTTGTTAATTTAATGTTTATTTAATTAGTTTTGTTTTTAAGAATTTTAATTGTATGCCTGTAAGGCCTAAGGTCTTAAATGCAACCTGAATTGTACGGCACTAGTTAGAAAGAATTGAAAGATAGGAAAGAATTTTTGTTGGAACAGCGAATTTTAGAATTAGGTATTTACTCTCATTATAACCCACGGGCGGCACTGAATTAAAATCAAAGGTATAGAAAAGAATGCTACCTAGCGTCTGGCTCAAACCCACACTTGTAAGTTAGCAGTAAAGCACTATATCAACTGCACCATTACTAACCGTTTTATAAAATTTTTGTATTCAAACAATTTGAATATAAGCATTCTTCCTGAATTGTGTGCAACCAAAATTTCCTTTGAATTATTTAAACCGTTTTCGAGAATTTGAAAATCCTCAGGGTTCCATTCTGCTACATATATTATTCTCATTTAACGTAAACAAACTCCATTCCCTTATAAGACTAATCTATTGAAATGCTAAATGAATATTTAAAGATTTTTACAACTGTGTTAGTGTAATTTTTATCACTTTGTCAAGCAAATTCAAAGATTCTTTAAAGATATGCACATACATATATCACAATCTGATAAATATAAGTCTTGTTCGTAATTTTGGGATATAATCTTCCCCTCAAACTATTAGCTACTTGTAATTACATTCATTCATTTTATGGTTATTAAAACACTGATAAGACAAATCAGCTTAAAAAATATTTTGCGGAATGAAAGCTATTTAATAACCAGGTGTTTGGATTGCAAATTTCCCCGAGCACGGGTACGCACCTTTTCAAGCTTTCATATCTCGTCGCCCCTATACGCCATGTTCACATTTTTGGGAAATCGCGTTCAAATGCTTGGAAGTCTATTGCGAAAAAACTTACCACTGGCATGTTTTGATTTTCACTTGCGTTTACAGGTACTGATACTATATATAAGGCAAGTAATGTATTCGTAAGAAAAACATTTTTTTTCTAACAATTAAACATGACATTACGATGATAGAGAACACCAAAAAAGTGGGTCTGCCTGTCTGTGTGTCCTCGAGTCTACAGCCTAAACGCATAGATAGATTTGCTTCAAACTTGGTCTATATTGTTTTTTCGGTAAAATGCCCACACGTTTTTTTCATTTTTTTTAAGACAACAAATAACAGTAGCTCCCATATTTTTTTTTGCCAAAAACAAAAATCTTATTTTTCTCAAAAACGGCTCCAACTATTTTTATAAAAGGAATCCAGTTCATTAATGAAGGGAAAGGGTACCTTTTAATTATTTTTTTTTTTGAAAAAAATGTTATTTTTGGTAACCTCTAGTAGAACGATTTCTTTGGTTTTCGATTTTCTCGGAAACGGTTAATTTGGTTTTTTTGATATTTTTTACGCAGAAGCTCCTAGAGAATTTAAACACTTCTTTGTACCAACATTTTTTTTGGAAATCAATTTTTTTTTGAAAACACAAAATTTCGAAATTGACTTAATAGATTTTTTCAAAACTTCGTATTTGGTGATTTTTTGACCTTATCTTGAATAGTAAAAAAAACTATTTTTTTAAAATAAAAAACAGCGGTACATCCCATATAAATGTTGAAAAACCCGTTAAGCAAAACATTTATTCCTCGAAAACGGCTCCAAAAATTCTTATAAAAAAATTTGTGTGTTTTCCTAAATTAGTACAGGTCACTTTTAAGTATAAAAATATTTCTTTTGGCGTATTTATTAACGCTACTTCCAAGAGAACCACTTTACATATTTGCGGAATGGCACTTTTGTAATTAAAAATTAACAAAAAGAGAACATTTTCAATGAATAAATAATTAATTATAAATGTTTAAATAATTTAAATAAAGCAGTGTAACTTATCTTCCGAAGACATAAAAGAGAAAAGACGTTTTATATCTTCATTTTTTTTTAAAATATATTTTTCTTTCGTTTCTGAATAATTTGTAAGTCTTGATTACATACATTTTTCGGCGTTCCAAAATTTGTTTTTAATATTTTGTTTTTAAATAATTAAGCTCATTTCATGTCTCAAGTCCATCGCATTGTTCTTGAATGAAATTTGAAACAAATCTGGCTTTTCGTATAGCTGCATAATTTCTTGAAGACACATTTCTTCCTGTTTAGAAGAAAATTGGATTAACATATTAGTTCAGAAGGAATACTTTTCAAAATGTTCAGTAAAGTCCGTGACAAGCTAGATTCTATAACAAAGTCAGGATCTTTAACAGTATCATGGCTTCGTATTAAAATATTATTCTGAGAGCAAAAAGTTTTCAAAAAGATTCGTGATATTTTTATTTTTTTTATAAAAAAGTCTGAGCCGCTTGAACTCGAAGCATAATTTACATAATTCCGAAAATTCTCTCATTTGGGACCACCTCGTCGATTAATCTATAACATGTGAAACATTTCAATAAAGCTTTATTCAATTTGAATTATATATCCTTACGAAAGGAGTTCCAGATTCATATCGGGCACTGGGGAATTGAGTTTTAGCGATATCGAAGCATTTCCTTCACAAAGCTTAGCAGACTGTGATATTTATACTTTTGCATCGACACATCTAGACCTGTATTCACATATGACAAATGAAACATATAATATTTTTCGTGCTTATTGGATATTGTTGGAGACTATGACGTTACCGAGTCTATCATCTCTGAACATGTCCTCCAGCTAAAACATCAAATATAAAATTAAACAGAACAGAATGTCTAAGTAAAATAAATAAACAGTAAATGTTAAAAAAGGTTATGTAAAAATTGAAGTCTATATAAAATTTGGTCATGTTATCTATCAGTACATTTATAGTTGTATTTTTCCGCACCGTTTTTTGTTAACGCAATAAATTAAAAAAATATTATACAGTCATTTGCTCTTCTTTTTTTAAGACTTTGATTTTTTTAAGAATTTTTAAATTAAGTTACAAGACGAACAGGTATGTATATCCGATTTCTAAGCATAATACTGCAATTTTTGTGTAAACATACGTCAAGTCAATAGTGAACGACCATTTGATTTTTCGTGCCTTACGTTGCAAGACAATAAGACGTACGTCAAACCAATTCTCACACAATTTTTTTTTCGTAAATTGCATGAAAGTTTTGACGTAAATGCCAAAATTTGGGGTTTACGTCAAAACAATACTTGATGATTTTCATCACGTTTACGTCAAAACTATTCTGAATATCTCAGCAACGAAAAGAGATAGAATAAATCGGATAACAGATTTGAAAAGAGCGCCCCCGAAAACATAAGACTGAATACCCAGTTCAAAAAATTCAATTTGGCGTATACGGCACTTCAATACTAGGGCGACGATCTGTATAAGAATGATACTAAAACTTAACTCAAAATTATATTAAATTAAATCAATCGTAAAATTTTCTTTATATTCATGATCAGTTACCAAATTAAGTTCATATTTTTGTTTCTTGCAAGTTATCCGCTACTATACTAAGAAGATCATATTCATGTTATTTGCCTATCTGTTCATGTACATATGCAAGGGCTTTCATGACCATTCGTTTTTTGGACATCGTTCGATACACACCAATACAATCAATACAATCAACCAAAATCGTTTTCTTTCTTTTTTGTTCGATTAATTTCTCATTCAATATTGATGACAAATGCATTTGTTAACGATGAATTGTTTCATAGTGGAATTAGAAATTATCTTTCGGATATTTAATATAAATCGTCTTGGATGGTGGTAAATATAAAATTAAAAAAAAATGTTGGGGTTCCCCAAGGTTCCATTTTTTCACCGACTATATTAATTATTTTTATAAACGATATCTTATAAGGAACTTTGTGATGTTTCTTTGTGACTATAGATCAGCAATGCCAGAAACACCAATTTATCGTATTCCTTCCGATTTTTAGAATTATTTCCGATACACGGATTTTCTATTGTAATAGGGCACTTTCCCCCGATTTTCATATTTAAAAATATATTCATATATTATCCGCTCTTGAATTAACATTATTTATTATTTAATTAAATAGGTATCTGTAACATCTTAGCTTGGCAATGACTGACTTAAAATACTAAAATGATACTATTAAAATATATAAAAAGGAGCAATCAAAGTTTGGCCTTTCCAGTGAGGGCTAACTTTATTTCATCGATATTAACATTACCAAACTTTTCAGGTAATGTTGAGAGAACTTTTTCTCAAATAATTTTAAATAAAACAAAACTCAGATATCGCCTTGTAGTTGAAACTTTACAAGGAATTTTACTATCTAAAGACTTTGAGAAATATAAGGAGTGTAAATGTTTGAACCTTAAGGTTTCTGATGATTTATTCAGAAAATTCAATCAAAACTAATATATTTTATTTAACCAAAAATTGAAACACTAAAATCGTTTGTGGGTGCGATGCGTGTTTCTAAATATACACATATGTGTACATTTATGTAATTTTTTTTTTATATTTTAAGCTAGAAGCACTTAATGTTAAAATTTTTTATAAGTTACCCATATGCAAGAATGTTTATTTTAGAGGAGAAATATTTATTTTTAATTTTAAGAATGTATTATCTTATCTACGTACTGTGTTCAAATAATATGAATTTTAAAAATGAATTTAAATTAAATAAAATGATGAACAAACAATTTTTTTTAGAGTAGGTGAAATTATTTCTGCTTTTAATTCCCCGATTTCTTATGTGGAAATCTCCCGATTTACAAACATATTTTATGGCAACACTGCTATAGATGAAGAAGTTCAGAGGGTCCAAGTTCTAACCGAAAGGAATAGATTAAAATTCCATTTTTACTTGCGATGTAAATAGGTATTGAGTGTAGAGCAAATTTTGCATTTGAAAAAAAATTGAACTCGATATTTTAATCAAACTTCAAATTACGATGATGGAGAACACAAACAAATTTGATCCACAATTCTTTCTGTCTGTAGGTTGATCTACAGTCCACTGATTTTTGTTAAACATTCATTAGCTCGATTTTGTAAGTCTTTTTTTTTTAGCAACAAAAATAACTGTACCTGCCATACATTTTTTTATACCAAAAATGGTAAATTTCAATTATCTTGAAAACGGCTCTAAAGATTTCGATTAAAAAAATGTAGTGCACTATTTTAGGTATATACCTAGTTAACATAAAAGAAATATTTCGACTATCTCATTAATGGCTCAACGGATTTCGATCAATTTTTTTATACAAATTCTAAATAATACTGCATACCAAAAATTCGAAAAATAATTGTTTGTTTGTAATTGAATATTACGAAAACGGGTAGATGATTTTTTTCTGAAATTATATTTTTTAATTCATATTATTAAATACTTAAAATTGCCAAGGTACCAAATATTTTTAAAGAAAAATAAGCTAAACAAATTTTGTATATAAAAAATGGGTTCAATGCAGCGTTGCCACAAGAAAAGAATTTTGAGGGCCTTTCTGAAGGCCATTTCCAAAAGCTGAAGGCCAATAATCGTCAGAATTTTGTTTTCACCAAAAAAAAAACTTCAATAATTATTAACAACATAAATATTAATATAGTCTCGTCAGTCTGAATGAATGAATTCTGTGCGCTTTCAATCAGCGTTTTTTTAGCTCTGACCAGAGCACTGAGCAGAGCTTGAACATGTCAAGTACGCTCTGAGCAGAATTTGGTCAGAGCTCTCCGATTTATTTTTGAAACACACTGGAGCACTGTAATAGCAAAATGTTAAAATAATAAATAATATTACTTAGAAAGAAATATTTAATAATATTTATTTGGAAGAACAACCGGCGTCAATCTCCATTTTAGTATGTTTTTCCCCCGACTTTCTCTGTCACAGAAAGAAAAAGTTTACTTCATTTGGTCGTACGTTTTTTCTGAGCCCATAGATCGCGGTCGCAGCTGGCGCTGATTGAAAAAAGAAACATTTTAGACGCTGATGTGTCTGAGGTAAAAAAGAACTAGATATTTTTTGACAGTTCAGTTCCTTGCTCTGAGCTTGAAAAGAAAAACTCCTAATATGTGAACTTTTTTATGGAGGAAACGCATTGACAATTTTTGTGGTGATGAAATAAGAAAGATTACTCTATAAAATAGTACAAATTTCTTGTTGGCCCTGGGCCAAGGGTCAGAATAAGAGACAGAGGGTCAAATGGCTCGATCGGGCACATTATGGCAACACTGACTTCAACGTCATCGAATTATTTGCATACATGGCCAGCTTATGACGATTCTCGCTATTTCCGGTGGTTGGCTGTTGGCTATTTGAAATCTGAATTCGAATCAAAGTAGCTAAAGCGGCAGTTGCTTAGTCATAATATGCAGGTTGGTTGTTCAGTGATTGCTCGCCTAATGTTTTGGCCTTAATACACAAGTTGTGAAATAATACTTCTTTGTATGTAATTATATTTTAATAAAAATTCATACAAGTAAAATAAACGTTAGAAAATAAATAAAATAATGTTATTCAATAGAAAAATTTCAATGAGTTAGACGGCTTTCTGCCATAACCCATAACCTTACGACTTTCTGCTTAATTTATTACATTGTTTAAAAAATAATAACAATAAAAAGTCAACTAAACTAACTACTTCTTTGTATGTTGACATTTGGGAAGTGTTTGTTCGTTACAATTTTTGATGGACTAAAATGTGTTTCTGACTAAGGGCCAACTTTTCAATAGTTAGTTAAGCAGCCAGTTAGTGCATATTCTCCAGATAGATCAAAAATCAGTTTTTCAACAGTCAGATACAGCTTAATCTAGGATTGAAGTTATTTGCCGATTTTAGAACGGAATAATGAGTTATCTGAGGAATAAAATAAATAGGGTTTTCGATGTCAAAAACACTTTGAAAAATTATTGCTTTGGAAATAAACGTTAAACAAAAATTAATTTCTATGAAAAGTTCGATGATCGAAATTCAAATTAAAGTATTCTTTAGACTGTTCTTCTTGATTGAAAAACTCGATGTTGTAATCCGGTAGTTTAACAGTCAAGTTAGTTTATTACTCTGGCAACTAACTGAATGTTTATCTGGAGATTGAAAAATCGGCTATAAATCGTCTTAGGTTGTCGTTAGAGAATACATTTTTTAGCCTTAAGAACAACTGTATTTGATATACATACTCGTACATCTACACAGGAAATCAGGTTTTCCATTTTTGGAGAAATATTAATTTTTAAATATTCATTTTTTTTTATTATTTGTATGTATACATATGTTTATCCTTCTTATAATCCACAATTTTGTGCAAAGTTATTAATGATTATATATATTATCACGCGTATTTATTAGAATACGCTAAAGGCGTGAATAGTTATGCATACCAGGGCTTATTAGGTATAAGGTACAGTCAGGGTGGCACTAAAAAAATTTAAAAATATGTATATTTATTCATGCTGTGGCTGATCTAGTTTTTTAGTCGATTTAAGTAGTTTTATGTATTTCATGTAACTTAGGCCCGTTTGCTGGTACACAACTTGAGCATTTAAGTTCTACTTAAGAACTTATGTGACAGCTTACGCAGAGGAAAGAGTAGCCCTTAAGCTAGTTAAGTAGAAGATAAATATTTATGATTCGTATCAGCAAATGAGATTTAAGTATTTTAAGTTAGTTTTAATTAGTTTAAGGTAGTTATATCTAGTTTTAATTATTTTTAGTCTAGTTAGTTTAGAGCCAAGTTTTCAATCATCAGTTAAAGATCAGAGGAATAAAGTTACTCGACTATTAAACAATCAGATAGTAGCATTGAATTTTTCAATCAAGCACAAACAATCGGTTAGATATTCTATATGTGTTAATAATAAATTTTGTCAAATTCAAAATTATTCACATCATAACGTCACTTTCTCTCGTATTTCAGGTTTGTTTCTTATTTAAGCTTTATTGACTGTATACATTTGACTTTGTTTTTTTTAATAAAAAGTGCATTTTTAATAATTCTAATGGAAATTAATATTAAAAAAAAAAAGATAGAACGGTTAACTTTTCTGCATCTGAAGCGCGCTGTTTGGTAGATGTCGTTTATGGGTTCAAAGCTGTTGTTGAAAACAAGAAGACGGACGCGGTAACCAATAAAGAAAAAGAAGCAGCCTGGAACGAAATCTCCTTGCTTTTTAACGCATCTAGTGGGATTTCTATAAGAAACCCAAAAACTTTTAAGTTGAATTACGAGACCTTAAGAAAAGCGACAAAAAAAGGCAGCTTCAAACCGGCAAACTCTATACAAGACCGGTGCAGGATCAGCCAATATAATTTCTTACAGTTGAATACAAAATTCTGGGAATGTGTTCCAACATCGGTGGTCTGGATTGCTTAAATGACAGTGATGCAGTTATAGGTTTGTACATAGATATACATATGTATTTGATTAATAAATCACGTAAGATGTATTTGTTACTATACATACAAGATACATTATATCTTCTAGAACCACATATTGTTGAAGAGGGGGTTGGTTTCGAAGAGATTATGGTAATCATAAAAATTCAGTCCACACTTGAATGTGTATTTATTATTATATTATAATAAAGTTATTCCTAAGGAGAAAATACAAGTTGAAGGAATATTTGAAAACGAAGTTTCTGCACCAATTCGTAATTTTGGAATTGAAAAGATAATTTTGTAGTTTTATTTTATTTTGAATTTATTTGTAGATAGCGGTGAAGAAGAAGAAGGTAATAATTTGACTTCCTGGAAACCTACTTCACTGAAGAAGAAAAAAAGTCCATATTTTCTTAAAAGAATCCCAAGTAATGCCAAAATAAAATCCAAGTTCCACGAGTTGGGGGACGCAAGAATGGAGTTGGTAAAACTTTAAATTCAAATTGCAAAAATCGAATTGCAAGACTAAATCGCTGAGCACGACATGTTAATGAATAATAGAAAAGAAGAACATGATTTGAAAATGCAACACCTACAAAATGAAGACAAAAGAAGACAGGAGATACATTTACTAAGAATGGAACATATTAAAAGACAAAGAAACACTTAAGTTTATATAATATTGAATTTCTATTATAAATTTTATTTGTTACTATTTCGTTAATTATCCTTTTTAAGAAATTAAATAAAGACATATGTACATATACATATATGTATGTAGTTAAATTAATTTATTTTGTGTTGCTTTCTTTTATAAAGGGTTAAGGATTCAAAGTAATCTTAGAGCATAGCTAGTGCTCTACTCTGGGAAAATGTTGAAGTTTGTTGTTGTTCTGGAACAAGTTCATCAGGCTCTATAAAAACCTCAGGATCCTCTGGTGGTTCTTCTTCATTTTTTTCAATATCCACGTTGTGAAGTACTGCGGTCGCTACTATTGTATCTTGAATCAGTTTTAATTTACAACCCATTCCAATGCCTAGAACCGGGAATCGTCGTTTCCATACTCCGAAACATCTCTCAACAACATTTCTTGTTCGTATTTGTGACCCATTATATTCACAACCGTTCTGTTTTTGTTTGTGGATCATTCAACGGGGTCATAAGGTAATTATTTACAAAATATACTCCGATCTCCTAGTAAAGGGTCCGCCATCTAACGTTTTCTTTTTTTTAACTAGTGCTTATTTCGTGAATGGTAACACTTAGCTCATGTCTGATTTGACAGATAATTAGTTTTATCCTTCCGCTGAACGAATATGGTTGTATATACGCTTGAATAACGCTGGGAAATATTGCGACATTACTTTGAAAATCATGGTAATGTTGCAGAATGCGTGCGAAAATTGCTTACGGATTTTGGAAGAAGAGAAGCACCGTCAGCTCCGTATGTTCGTTATCTTGTGAAAAAAGTGAAAGAAACTGGTATCCTCATCGATACACCAAAGCGTGAAAAGCCAAAAACAGTTCGTTCGTTCACCCGAGAATTTTGCTGCTATGGCAGAAAGTGTGCGTGAAGCGCCATCAACATCAATTCACCGTCGTTCTCAACAATTGAACATTTCGGAGACATCATTGAGACGAATTTTGCATAAAGACCTTGGTATGACGCCATACAAAGTCCAATTTGTTCAGGAGTTGAAGCCAACTGACCATCTAATGCATTTTCGCTTCGCTAATTGGGCCTGCGATCGACTTAGAGAAGATACCGATATTGCCAAAAAAATCATTTTTCAGATGAAGCCCATTTTGATCTTGGCGGGTATGTAAACAAGCAAAATTGTCGCATTTGGGGCACAGAAAACCCGCACGCATACATTGAAAAGCCGATACACCCAAAACGAGTCACTGTTTGGTGCGGATTTTAGTCCAGAGGCATAATTAGGCCATTTTTCTTCAAAAATGAGCAAGGAGTGGCCGTTACGGTCAATGGCGATCGTTATCGGGCCATGTTGAACGAATTTTTGTTCACAAAAATTGAAGAGGAGGATATTAGCAATATTTAGTTTCAGCAGGACGGCGCTACGTGCCACACAGCCGAAGCTACACTCGATGTTTTGCGCCCCGTTTTTGAAGATCGCATTATCAGCCGCAGAGCTGATGTCGTTTGTCCACCTCGGAGCTGCGATTTGACACCGTTGGACTATTATTTGTGTTGTGCCGTAAAAGATAAGTATTAAGTAGACAAGCCAGAGACAATTGACGCTTTAAAGGACAATATTCGTGAAGCCTTTGGTGAAATACAGCTGCACACAATCGATAATGTGCTTAAAAATTGGACCGATCGTGTAGGTTACTGCATGGCTAGCCGAGGCAGCCATTTGAATGAAGTTATTTTCTATTATTAACCGGAAGGGTTGTTACTTTCAAATAAAAAAATAAATTTGAGAAAACATTCAGTAGTTTTTTTTTGTAGCATTATCAAAAAAAAAAAAGTTATTTGGCGGACCCTTTAGAAAAACATTTTCGAAATGCCCATTATCGAATTGATACTTATTGGCAATTATCGGTGGATTTTGACTAGAAAATTTGGAAATTGTCACATTTATTTTTGAAAAATTCCAATTTGAATTTTAAGGTAATTTTCAGATTTTTGTGGTAAAAATCCACAGAGAAAAACCATAAATCGGAAGTTGAATTTTCGTCCATGATTGTTCTCGGAGTGTATGGGTGACAGAATCTATGAGCTTTTGACCAAGGGTATGAATACCTGAGACGAAAGCAGAATCTTTCTTTTTGGTGTTTTTTTTCAGAAGTTACACGACGTGTCGTATTTCAACCGGGTCCATTAAAAGAAAAAAATTAATATTAAAATTGGTTAAACATTTTTTTTGTACATTTTTTTTTTCAATTCAAAACAAAAATTAAACTTCGAATAAATCAAATATACATACGTACCTACATAGGTATATGTATCTACATAAAGGTGAGCAATTCGACAATTACCTAGCTGGTCGTGATCTAATTTTGTCCATTGATTTTTTTTCCGTTCAGGTGCTCCAAGTGAGAATCCTAAAACTTCTTTACCCAAGTGTAAAGCGAGTCCCCAAGAACAATCTGAAATTCCCCACTCTGACACGTCTGAAGAAATTGCCGGTGGCCTCATCAAGGTTTTAATTCACACACGTGAGAAATTGTCCCCCCGCGGCTCAACCACACCACAAGCAAAGAAAAAAAAACACCATCACTTGGCACCTTACCTACTTAGTGCACCGCTTTTTGTGCATCAACATAACAAAAAAAAATACCAACTATCAGTAAACTGCAAAAAAAGAGAAGAACCCAGTCCACATATTATCCACATCATCTAACCCATATATACGAACACTCACATCATCTACAATCAGAGGATCAGATCTAGAAACTTACGATAAGAATCCGATAAAAGAACCTCGGTTACGGGACTCATTTTCAACCTACAAATCATCGAATCCACCTGATCACACCTCTGTTGCTGATATGGACACCACAAACTCAACAAACAACATAATTTAAAATAAAATACACCATCAAATCTCCATTAAACCGTTCGAACAAAAAGCTAAGTACAATACATATAATTAAATTAAGAAAAAAAGCAAAAAAAAAAAAAAAACAGTAAAATAATATAAGAATAGCTATTAATTCTTTAAAATCTTAAAATATTTCATTATTTTTATAAATGAACACTATTCAAAATTTGAATTTAAATTCACTATAAATTCAGTTCGTTCAAATTTTCTTTTCTAGTCTTCTAGTTATTTCTAAATCTAGTTTAGCTCGACAATACCCAATACACAAAAAAAAAAAAACAATAAAATAACAAACACTGCAAATCCTTCGATGCTGTGCACACCATCTGAAGGAATTGTTTATCTGCGAACTAAAACAATAAACGGAATTAAAACACCAAAAGTACATCGAAGGTACAGACAAATAAATAAAACAAATTAAAATTATTATTGACGGGGTAAGTCATTTTTTTATAAATTTAACATTTGAACGAACGAATATAATTACATTACATATTATTTAAAATCTACATACATACATATATTACATATTTAAACATAAACACATTCTTATTGAAGTTCTAATATTTATTATTATCAATTTCAATTTGTGAAATTGAAATATAAAAATGAAAAAAATAGTGGTTTAAATAGGGAAGAAATTAGATAGCACATAACATTGCTATTAGGTTTGAAAAATAAGAAAAAAAATCATATTATTAGTTAAATTTTGTTCATTTCTCTTTATCAACAGTTTTTCGTTTTGTTTTCCTGCATTTTGGATTTTATTTAATCATAACAATTCTTATTTTTTGATTATTCTTTTGAATTTTGGATTTGACGGAAAAATTTTGATTAATTTTTTTTTAACTTAGTGCTTAGTCTATATATTTTTTGTTAGTATAGTATATAATATTTTTCTTGCTTTTAAATAAAAATATTTGTTTTACTATTTGGAAAATTTAAGTATCTTTTTAATTTGAAACTTTTCCCTGAGTCAAGCTTGCGAATGGTGACAATCAAGTATTTAAGATGCAACATTATTTTATCTTGGCTTCTGGTTAAATCATTGCGATGTGTTTTGCGATTATGATATTTTTTATAAACTAGCTTTAGTTAGATACCATGAGTATGATTTAGGTTATTTCTTTTGGTGGATGTGGCTCTGACAGGAACGGGCTGCAATTAATACGAAGGCGATACGATGAAGGCATAGGCACACTATTTGTCTTCATACTCTTTTGGGGGTTACTAAAAATAGTTGAGGTCTTGGTAACCAGGTTGGTCGCATGGTATTACTCATAGAGTGAGATCGTGTGACAATAGGTTGGGATATTCCTCAGAGAGCAATACCAGCAAAGCTCTCCTCATTTCACAGGAACAACGAATTCTTCTGTTTGGGGCAATCAGCTTCGCGAATTTTTTTTATACGAATTTCATACTGCATGAATTTACGTAACGGCCGTCCAGACTTCCAACTTCAAGAATCCCCCCCATTCGACGAGCTAACCATCGGCCATGCTAGCATGCCGCGCAGTTGGGACCTGGACACCCATCCGCTTCTGCTGCCAGGATTTTCAGAGTTCCTGTAAGCTTTGGATTCTACTGGTAGTGTTAAGAGTGGGTGGTTATATGGGTTGAGAAATTTTAAGATCAGCCCTTCTCTAAAACACCTAGAGCGTACGTTACATACTTAATAGCAGAATTTGAAAATATGAGGCTATCATTATTTGATGCAGACCATCGAGTAACGATGTCTTGCATTTTTAAAGAAGATGAGCACAAAACTTGAACATTTATTGAAAAATAACTTTTTCGGTTTCGAAAGTTTTCAGATGTATCTCCACCTAGGAGAACCGTTTGTTTTCATTGGACGATTTAAAAGTTTCACCTTTTATTACCTGGGAAAGGTTCGTACATGGGTACAATCGATTGCTGCGACTACCCGAGGAAATCTGCCCAGTTGAAAGAATTCTTGTCGAACTTCTAATATTTCGTTTTCTCTTGACATTTTTTACAGATATCGGCATTAAGGATGTAATAGCTCTTGTAACACTTTTAATTATCACACAAACTGTAGATGCATTAACACCCGCAAAATCACCGATTGAAATGTAGAAAATTCCAGTTGCGTAAAATCTAAGAGCAATCAACAGTTGTGATAAAGGTGAAACACATTGATTTCTATGGAAGACAACACACCTCAGTTAGAAAGAAAAGTAATATACTATAATGAAGGTTTTTTGTCAATATCTCACCTATCAGTTTGGTGTTCAATTTTATATGTTATTAAGGTTAATGGATACTCCACTGTTTCTTTTATTAATCTGAATCTTCTTCGGAAATCTTCATTTTCCCATTCTGAAAAGTGGTTGGGTCGACTTCTCACTACTTTGTTTTTTTCTTGAAAATGGTTCGAAAAAACCATTTGCATTTTCTTCTGTAGAGAAAGAACATATAATATAATGAATAAGGCAGTGTATGTATAAATCGCCTACAGGTAGAAAGTGAATTTAAATCCAAAAATACTTTTCTTATGAAAATCAAATTGTAATATAATTCTTTTTTTCTGGAAAGTTCTAATCAACAAATTAAGATTCCCACACTTGAAATTAAATACAGGATATCGGCTTACCATTTTAAATTTACCATGACATTCACATCCTTGAATAAAGCAAACTTAACCTTGCAATTCACTTAACCAAACTAAACAAGATTTGATTGAAAATCGGAGGGTAAGACATCTTAATCAACCACCGTAACCGCTTTCAATCTATTTTCCATTTCCCTTAACTTCCTAATTTTCCACATAGAATTCCAATTGAATTTTCTAAACCTTTCTATTTTACGACTACACATTTGCAACAATGACACTGTGATGCAAAATAAAATTTTACTCGTGTGACATAAAATTGGTTCTTGAAATTTCCACCATAAGACATTTTGCGGATAGACAAAGTATTCACTGTATTCCGCAGTTCAAATGCATGACGAGGATTTTATGCTGTTTTAAAAATGCACTAGATTCTGCAGCCAATTGCTATTCGAGTATCCTTGTGATTTCTTGAGAGCATTTTGATGTTCCCTAGTGTGCTAGTAATGAACAGAACACAGTCTTGTGGTGCCAAATCTGTAAGAGCTTTATTTATGCAATTGATTTGTCAAATTATACACATATACATACTTTACATTGGAATTGTTTATTTTGACTTTGTGAGTAAATCAAGGAAATCAATCTTGTTCCTTGGGCGTGTGTTGAGGATTTTGGTATTTGTCCTTCACCTTCATTAATTTTTTTTAAAAGCATGATCAACCTTTTCTTAATCTATATTCTCAGCTTTTTACCTTTCTCATTTTCTATCAACCTATATCCTCGAATCGTTTTGACATATTCAACAAAAAAAAAAATAGCAATGTTGATTTTTGCAAGTAGGTACCTAACTTTTATGGTCCAATGTGAAACATTTAATCCCGAACAAAAAAGGAAACCACAACCCCTAAGTCTTTCAATTTAATAAAGATAGTATTGATTTTTTTTTACACAATAAAATCTCTGGGTTTAGCCTGTCAGAAATGAACCTCGAATACAAATATTTGCCGGAAGTTCAGTTGGATCTATTTGGTTCATTTGATTTGTGTTGGTTCCGGTTCAGTGTTAGAGTGATTGGTTAAACAATCAACAATCAAATTGAGGGGCCTGTGAAAAGAAAGGATTTTTCATTTAACAAACAAAATGAAATCATTTTACAAAAAATGGTCGGATGTGTGAGTTAGTCTTTGTTTGGAAGCTTTAGGTCAAATTTCAACTGGAATTTTTTCCATTGAAATCAATTTTAGTTAAAAGTTTTCAATATAACACGAAGGATTTTGAGAAGGATATGTTATTTAAAAGCGATTGGATCTTAAATCTGATTTCGGACTGATTTTTTTCATTCACCGCTTACTTACTTACGGAATACTAAGGTGGGCACAAGCATGAAACAATAGACTAAGGAAAGAAATGGGGAGCGTTTTCAAAAACTTTGCATCATATTAGAAAGGTCTACGGTTTTTAGTTAGGGTAATTGCGGGAAAGATGCCGCGCCTTTTCAAAAATCAAAAACATTTGTTTTATTTTAGTTAGACGAACTTTATTTATGCAAAAAACTTCACAATGGATTTATGTTCTACTCGTACCATAAAAAAGAATTAAAATTAAAAAATTATCAATTTTCATAAAAAATATAACAAAAACGAAAAATACATTAAGTAGGTCATATCTCCCTGAATGTGTGGCAGAGCTGCCGCATGACAAATTCATTGAACTTGAAGAATTATTATTTTGACTGTGAAACATGTTTCTTTCGTTCTTGCTCACGACCATAGTCTGTGCAAATCGTAGATTGTAGTGTTTAGTAAGTTGTACAGTTTTCTTGCAGCCTTTTTTGACATTTTGTACATTCCGCCTTCTCGTTTTTTGTGTCAAAATGATTTTCCCAACAGCCAACACAAACGTTCCTTTTAGTTGATTTTTTACTTTTTCGTATCTTCCGGAGACTTTGAGGTTTTCTTTTTTTTACTAACTGCATACGTCTTAAGAAATTCGGCCCTTGAGTTTTAGGCAGTGGTGAAATGCTTGGAGTAGTTTTGTTGGATTTTCGAAAGATGATGAAGTGTGTGTTTCATTTTCGGAATGATTGCAAGTATGCTGCGATCCATTCCTGGCAATATGACCAATGAAAAATTTCAAACCACTATTTTAGCAGGATTTTTTTACTGCAAACAATGCTAAAATAATGCAATTTTTTTGTGGAAAAAAAACTGCGAAAAATCCTACCAATTCTGCAAATTCTGTGATTAGAACGCAAAAAAAAACGTTAGTTATATGCCCGAACCAATCGAACTTGTCTTAGGGTGATGTTGAAAATACCGAGTATATTTTTTTGTAGTAATTAAAACTAATTAAAACCAAAAAAGGAGAACCTTACAAATAGTTATTAATCCATTTCGCAACAAAAAGAAACAAAAAAATCAGGTATCAGGGTATGTTCATCTAATTAAGTAAAGTATTTATATACATTTTTTACTGCAAAAGTTGTCTGTTTCATTTAAAGCATGTTCAAAAATATCACAAGTTTCTTGTTTTTCTTCTACGGTAAAGCAATATTTTGATGAAGCAACTTGTTTGAGGAATAATGACATCACAACATTTTTCAGAAATTATCTCGAATAAAAAGTATACTATTTTATATATCTATTTTCATTCGATTCTTTCGTTGATCCTTAACAAGATTTATGAAACTAAACACTCTTTCAACTGCAGCATTTGATATAGCCAAAACTAAAAACTAATTGACAAAGGTTGACAACTCTTTCTAAGGGTTTTCATTGGATGCGTCGGTAAACATATTTACCTCGCACCAAAATTCAACCGTATTTTGATTATTCTCCCATTTATTTATATTTATGGTGTTCCATTGCGATTCAATTTTGGAAATATGTTTTTATCTTTGAAAAATACTTTTAATGGTTGCTTATGAGCCCGAAAACATTTTTTAACAGAAAAGAAGCTTACTTGTTCAAAATTCGTAGATGTGTGGAGTTCGCGATTGAAGATATGTTATGAGCGATACGCTTTTATGTTTGATTGAGTTCTAATTTGTTAAAGTAATATTTTATTTTAAGTTTGAGAAATATGAAAACCTGCTAGATTTTTTGCTAAGACCGAATTTCCTGCTAAAAAAAACTGCGGCAGGATTTGAAAAAAAAATTCTAAAAGCAAACTTTTCCTGCTAAATTTAGCAGGAAAAATGCTAAATTGGACTTACTGATTCCTGGTGATTGGAATTACGGGTTCCAAGATTGTTTCATGGCATGAAACTTTATTTTCAGAAGGAAGAGGTTTCTTTAAAAAAATTCCATCTTTTACTCGTCTGGATTCATGTTCTAGCTGGTACGCCTAATAGTGTTTCTGCTTTTTGGAGAGACATGCAATTATCAATGTTTTTTCGGGCTTATTCTTCTTGGAAAAATACGCAACAACTTTTTTCCGCGATAACTTTTTTTAACAAACTGAACAATTTTCATATAAAAAATTCCCGTTACATGTCGGCTGCAACAA
Organism: Philhelius pedissequus; assembly: GCA_910595825.1. Classification (NCBI taxonomy): domain Eukaryota; kingdom Metazoa; phylum Arthropoda; class Insecta; order Diptera; family Syrphidae; genus Philhelius; species Philhelius pedissequus. The sequence goes on from OU343161.1 coordinate 90,670,264, forward strand.
ATGTTTTGTCCTGCGTTTTTAATTGAATACCGAACGAAGAAAAAACAAGATCAAATTTTTGCGCGGATGACTAGATGTATGAGTTGGGTTGAATGCGGCATATTTCCCGCATTTAATCTATATATCTCAAAGACTAAACTCATTTTTACATGCTATATACATAGGTACTATAGGGCAAGTTTTATATTTAAAAAAGAAATTTAACTCGAGTTGTTAATCAAACTTGGCATTAGGATGAACACAAAAAAACGGATCCCGCAATTCCGCCAGTCTGTCTGTTGGTCTAATTTTTTTTTAAATTTATTTTGTTACTAACGGTACCTGTCATGCAACCATTTATTTTAAATTTTCAACTTTCTCATAAACGGCTCCACGGATTTCGATTTAAATTTTTGTATAGGAGTTTATTTAAATTCTTAATATGTAATTCCAAAATATATTCCAAAAAAGTTTTTTTGGACTTTTGAAAAAAAATAAAAATATTTTTTGAAGTGATATCTTCTTAAAGGAGGGTAAGCTGCTTCGTTACGTAACACGTTACGGTGCCAGTCTGTCTGGCTTCCCTTTCTCGCACGTATGTGGAGAACTTTTAAATTAAACAAATTAACGAAGAACTTTTGAAGCTTTTCTCAAGTTAAACAATTTCAATATTAGAAAGTTCAAATAAGATTAGTTTAAGTTAACACCTTGGTCGGGCGTCCCGAGACGCGTGTTTTTTTTTTTTTGTTCTCAGAACACAAAACGCATTGAGAGTTATTCCGCTTCTGTGTAAATTGAAACCTCATAAAATTGTTGGGTTACAGCGGGTGAATTTTCGGGATTTTTGAAATAAAACTTTTTTTGTGGCGTTCAATTTCTATTGAGCTGTTAAACCGACAACACGACACGACATGCTCTCTAAGTACATGTGTAACCAATTTCATGAAATTTAAATATCTTCTAGCTGACATAGAATAATTATGAGAAAAAAAATTGTTTCAAGCTATTTATATATTGTATAACATTGAATTATAATTAAATTGAGTACACATTTAAAGAGAGCATTCTACATTTATTTAACTGCATTTTGGATAAATGTCGAATTTTTTACCGAATAATTAGTCTGGAGTTCTCAACTTTTGTGTATAGATCCAAAAGTTGATGAAATTTATATTTATCCAGTCGACAATTTTTACTTGCGATATAAGAAAAATTGAATGGCAATTACCGTTATTTTTGGGGCTAAAAAAACCGATTCAAAACTATATTTGAGGGAATCACGTAAAACGTCTAAGTACCAAGTCGAAGAAAGTCGCTTCAGCCGTTTAGGCTGTAGATCGTTCTACAGACAGCCAGTTTTGCATTAAGAAAAAAAATTGAACTCGAGATTATAATCAAACTTGACATTATGATGAAAGCGAACACCAAAAAAGTGGGTCCCGCCATTCCTGCTGTGTGTCTGTCTTTAGAACGATCTTCAGCCTAAACGGCTGAATCGATTTTCTTCAAACTTGGTACTTAAACGTTTTAGCTGATTCTGTCAAATTGTTGAATCGTTTTTTTAACCCCAAAAATAACGATACCTGCCATACATTTTTGTCTACCATATTAATTATGTATCTCGAAACGGCTCGAACGATTTTGATAAAAAAAAGTGTGTGCACTTCCTTGGGTATAGTATACATTTTCGTCTATTTTTTCAATATTTTGTTATAAACGGTACCTGCCACTTTCTCATAAACGGCTTGACGAATTTCGATCAAAATTTTTGTGTTGGAGGTCTTACAAATTCTTATCAATATAAAATACCAACATATTCGAAATATTTGCCAAAATTTTGGTATACAGTATTACTTATAATCCTACATACAAATTTTTATCGAAATCCGTCAAGCCGTTTAAAAAACTGTTATCTTCAATACTAATAATAATGCAATAAACCACTGACCTAATCGAAGACTTGATCTCGAAACATTAGCTCAACGAATTTTGGAATAAATAACGATATGAAATGTCATGATGCCTCCACTGCTCATAGTTTAGAAACTCAAAGCTTAATCGAATCATTTACTCAATCAATTAAACATCCAAAACGTAAATAAGAATCTTTATAACTTTTCCAGTCCTGTCCAACCCATGTAGTTATGTTATGTCGACTTTGTGACCCTTGCATGTTAAATCACCGAGGGCTCAATTTCCTGTTACAAATTGACGCGATTATTTTCAAAGCCAATACCGAGGAATTCTCTTATCTTTACATTACCCTGTCCGCCTATAACATTTGTTCGGCAGAACTTTGATCAGATAGAAAAATTTCCAAAGTGATGATGTGAGAGAATGTTAAACATATTCTTCATCGAATTCTCCTCCCAAAATAATACTATCCATAAGCGAATCACTGACCTGCCTAAATGGTTACCAGTAAATGGTAAGTTACCTTATTATTTATTAACACCTTACTAAATGGTTTATCTTTAACAAGTCGATCTAAAATTAAAAAGGAAACAATTTGTCTGCTACATTAAGATTTATAAACTAAATTCTTTAGCTAATCGACCGTAGAAGGCATTTTAACGAAGGAAAACAGATTTGACATTTGACAATAATTTACACAACCATATAGTTATTGTATTAGATTTTCGGAGGGACACTTTGTTTTTATTAATCAAAAATTTTAACTCTCTGAATAATCTATGGTTTACAAAAGGCGTGGACTAGAGACCGAATTAGCATTTTTTTTAAATATTGCATTTGCAAAAAAATAAAATGTACGACTGGATCGCACGTACTTGCTCCTATGTTCGATTGCATTATATGTAAAATATTCTTAATAGAAACGGCTAAATGTATTTTTAAAGTCGTTTTTCACTTATTTTTTTTTATACATGAAAATTCTTAAATTTTTTCTAAAAAAAATTAGTATAAACATTTTAAATATTTAATAATATAAATTCAAAAACAAAATTTCCGAAAAAATCACCCGTTATCGAAGTATTGAATTTTCAAAAAAAAAATATATTTTTTTTTTAATCAAAACAAACTATTTTTCGAAAATTTTGAAATGCAGTATTATTTAGAATGTGAAAGAGTTCATGTATAAAAATTTTGATCAAAATCTGTTGAGCCGTTTATGAGAATGTCGAAAATCAATAAAATGGTTGTATGGCAGGTACCGTTGATAACAAAATATTTCAAAACAATTTTCGGCACACACCAATTTTTGTCAAAATCGTTAGAGCCGTTTTCGATATAATTCAGATGGTAGAAAAATTTGTATGGCAAGTATCGTTATTTTTGGGGCTAAAACAACGATTCAAAAATTTATTTTGGACAATCACCTAAAACGCTTAAATACCAAGTTTGAAGAAAATCGATTCAGCCAGTTAGGCTGTAGAGAGTTGTATAGACAGATAGACAAACGGAATTACGGGACCCACTTTTTTGGTGTTGTCTATCATCGTAATGTCAACTTTAAGTAAAATCTCGAGTTTGATTTTTTTTTCAAATGCAAAACTTGCTTTATAGTACCTACCTACATACTAATGTATATCGCAAGTAAAAAACAATTGATAATATATACTTTCAATTATTATATATGATTGTCTATGTCAGGAGTCTTTTCGCATTTGAATGTCAGTATTATTCGTGGTATTGAGACACAGGACAAAAAATGCTTTAAAAAGTCGTCGGAATATCTGTCACTCGAATGACGCATTCATCAGATTCAAACTGTGGTGGACTGGTGTTCTAATGTGAATACACATAAATGGCTAATAATTGAAACAGCATTGTCTAAAAAAAAAAACCACAAAAAGTAAGCAACGTCAATATTTGCCCTATAAAGCAAATACAAAATAAAGAAATATAACTATAACTGGTTTGATCTCCCAGCAAATATAATGTCATATAAAATAAAATGCATGACTGGATCGTACGAACTTGCTCTTAGAGCTAACAACTTTAACGCAGCTAAACATTGACGCTGTTTAGTAGGTAGGTAGTCTAGCTATCCTATGCAGGTTTAAAGCCGACTAGGAACATTACTTTGATTCTTAGTACATAATGACTTGTCGAATGAATGATTCATAGTTATCCACAAATGGATATTTAAATCAAGATTATTGATATTGATTCAAAATAGCTTTTAACGTCCTTTAGTCCAAAAAAAAAAAAAATTCACACTAGATGTTCTTCACGAAATCTATGTAAGATGAACTGAACTTGGCAAAAATTGCGTATTGACAAAGGTCCTCACTAGTCAACTGATAAGCCCATGTGAGATTGCCGGGACGAAACGACAATTTTTGTTGGACTAAAGGCCGTTAAAAGCTATTTTGAATCAATAATTCAACAAGTCCAAATATTATAGTGCTAAGTCTTCTATATACTTGCTGATGTATTTCAGTAGTATATAGAATTTGTATTATTAAAAAAAAAAACTTCTTATATGATTTATTGATATTAGTTATGTAAGTTATGAGAGAAATATGTAACTACATACATAGCTGGAACATATGTATGTAAGAGTTTGGTTTGTTTCGTTTTTTTCGTCTCGTTTTTGTATTATTTCGTTATAGTCGTTTCGCATTTCGTTTATTCAGTATTTTAATCAAAATGTTTTTCAATTACTTTGCTTACACTTGTTTTGAAAAAAAAAAAAATCATTATGAATTTTACTTAGTTCGTTTTAAGTTCATTCCGGTTTTTATTATTTAGTTTTTCGATTATTTAATTTTTTGTTCATTTCGATTTCGATTACTTCGCGAACGTTTTTTTTTTATGTAAGGCTTAAAATTTACGCGAACAGTGCGTAAGGGGGGGAATGCTGCCCCCTGCAACCCCCCTGTTTAGGAAAATTATGAGATTTGTGGTAGGGTCGAGTTTGGGTGTAAGCAAAGTTTTTTGTGTAACATTTATCAAAATACACATCGGGCTAAGCCGGGATTAACCAGGATTTTAAAAAGTGAGATTATTATAAACAGAGATTTTTAATATTTTATTTGGAGGTGGCCGTGGCGCGATAGTTGTGTGCTCGCCTGTCAACCTCTTGGTTGCAGGTTCGATTCCTGCCGTTGTCTATGTCTTCTTATATTCCATTAAAAACCAATTCTAAAAATTGTCATAAAATTAGTTGCTGGCTTACTTATTACATGCTGTTCAGGCATAGCACTAACAACATGTGATTGAGTAAACTAGTCTACCTAAATATGACACAGAAATAAATAAAATAATGCCAATTATAAGAGACATAAACAAATTAGACACGGTAATTTTCTCCGCATTAGTTCAGCCGCCCTCCCTGGAGATAAATCTGAGACAACAATCAGCTCTTGTCTCAGAACATCGCGCCACAGATCTTTCCTATTCTTTTTTCTCTTCTTTCACCGGATGACCGCGCTGTGTTAAAAACATATATAGGGTGTTCATAATCCCATGAGCGCGTGCAAAATTATAAAAGAAAAAAAAAAAAAAGAAGATAATTCCTTCAGTATACAAAAACACTTACAAAACATAAACAAAAAATAAATGTACATACATTCTAATAAAATCTTATATGTTTTACACGCCAATGACAATAATTAACAAACAAAATGCGAAATGAACCTTACCTTGGGCGAAATAATCTTCACCCAAATAACTCTTTGCACTTTTATTGGAAATACAAAACGAGGAAAAGGCGAAATAAAGAAATGCGAAGTGAAAAAATCGAAACAACAGGCACCCTGTATGTAAATATGTACTCATGATAATGAAAATGAAGGATGTAGGTTATGTATATGCATATAACTTTATAATTTAGGTGCAATATGCATACATAAGATTCATGTTAACTTTAAAGGTACATATGTTTATATAAATGTATGAGAGTCTGAATTGTATTTAGTATTCAGTGACGTACACAAAAATTCGTAAAAAGGATATACCTTTACTACGGTAGAAATAAATGGATATAATATTTACATATAATTAAATACTTTTATATTGATTATAGTGGTTATAGTTTGAGGGAAAACAAAGATGCCATTTGAAATCTTTTTAAGAAATTAATTTTGTATGTATAAAATTTTGAAAGCATTCTTAGAAAAAAAAATTTGAAACGCTATTTTGAAGATATTAATATACGTATAAAACTTAAATTTCAAAAAAATTCAGCGACTGGTTTTGCAAAATTGATTTTTCAAAATTTATTTATATTTTTAATATTATATAATAATATTATTAATATTTATTTTTTAACAATCTAAAAACTTTTTTTGGAAAATTTTAGTATTCAGTTTTATTAACAATTTTGGGATTTTTATGGTACCGTTGGTTTTTATTTTAGAAATACAATTTTTAACTATTCAAGATAATTTCAAAAAACTTCAAAATGCGAAGTTTGAAAGCAATCCATCACGTGGTTTTCGAAATTTTGAGTTTTTTTTTGAAAATTTTTGCTTACATTCATGTTTAGATCTTATAGGATCGTCTGCATAAATTTTTTTTAAAAAAGTCAAGTCAACCGTTTTTAAGAAAATCGAAATCTAAAAAAATGGTACTAGAGGTACCAAAACTAAAAACTTGTTTCCAAAAAAAAAAATTATCAAAATAAATCTTTTCCCTTCATTAATAAACTGATTTTTGTTATATAAAAATCGTTGGAGCCGTTTTTGAAAAAATTAAAATTTTTGTTTTTGACCAAAAAAATATACTGTTATTTGTCATCTTAAAAAAATTAAAAAACTTGTGGGCATATTACCGAAAAAAAACAATATGTACCAAGTTTGAAGCAAATCTATCCATCCGTTTAGGCTGTAGACTCGAGGACAGACAGACGGACTGACAGACAGACGGAATTCTGGGACCAACTTTTGTTGGTGTTCTCTATGATCGTAATGTCATGTTTGATTGTTAGAATTTTTTTTGCACGAATCCATAACTTGCCTTAGTAAAATTTTTACCTCTGTGTAATATATACATATATAAATATCTTAAAAGCTCAAAAGGTCAAACAGTAATGCGGCTAGTGCCTGTCTTTAATTTGTCAATATACTATAATGCCTAGCCATTAAGTACAGAATTTGGTCGAATTATTTATTCTCAGAAAACTAAAATAAGACTATCATTCAGACCTCCATATAATGACAAATTGACTTACTAATGGCAATCCCAATGAAATGGCATTTGATTTTCTGCTATTTGTATTAGATATCCATTTTTTATAAAAAAAAATGTATTCACACTGTGCAATTAAAGCAAACGAGTATTTTTAGATTTTATTTTTCACTACAATTTCAGAATGTCTATCCATACAAATAAGTGTTTGTTATGGTAAAATACCTAAGCTTTTAAGTTATGTAGCCTTGATGGCAATCAATTGGATGGAGAAAATTTGATTACTTACATTAAACACAAATTCACTAAGAAACGTAAACAGCGGGCAAATAATGTTCTACACAGGGTTATATTAAATTCGAGTACAATGGCGTACACAGACTTTCTATTTCGATCAAGAGGGGTAGGGGTAAAAATTGTTCATAAAGTTAAAATTAAAAAAAAAATATCATTCAGTTTGAAACAGTTATATATTTAATCACAATATTTACAGATCTTCCTTTGATCTGTCAGAAATGTATTGTTGCTTTTTGAAAGCCTTAAAATTGCTTAAACTTCTAAGAAAAACCTTACCGACTGAAGCTAATTTCATCAAACTTGGTACTTAAGCGTTTTAGATGATTGTCTCAAATACATGTTTAAGCCTTTTTAACGGTAACTGCCATATAATATTTTGTACGATCTTAATTATCTTGAAAACGGCTTCACTAATATTGCTAAAAAAATACATTTTGGTTTAAATAGTTTAAATATATGTTGTTATCGGTATTGCCATAGACCCGATTTTTTTATGTTTGACTTTAACATTAACGGCTTAACGAATTTTTATTAAAATTTCTGTACAGGAGTTCCTGCAAATTTAAAGAAATATTGCATACTAAAATTTTCGAATATTATTTTTTTTTGGTTTTTGCAGAAAAAAAATATTTTTGTTATAAATTCAATAATTCGAAAATGGGTGGACAAACTTTTTTTAAATTAAGTTTTTAAATTTATATTATTAAATGATCAAAATTGTCATACCAAATTTTTCAGGTAAAAACGACCTTTGAAATATATGTATTTAGCCGTTTCTACTAAGAATCCAGAATAACGATACAGAAGTGCATTTTATTTTCTGTTAAAATTGGATCTCAGCGTTTCTGAGGCAGCTCGATTACGTACGGATGTAGACTGGTTCTAGTCCTGATAAAAAATCTCTCAAGGTGTTGTCTTCAAAAGGTCTTACTTCTTATAGGTGCTGAGCAGAACAGACCTCCATGTGAAATTCTTTTCCCCTCTCTATTTTTCCTTCCGTTTATCATATTCATAGCTTTAAAAGCATACAAATTGATGCAATGAACTGAGAAAATGTATACTTCCTTGTGTTGGAAAACTCTTTCTATTCTTAGAATGTTACCTACATCCTTCCATCTTTTTTACAAAACACATTCCAAGTAACATTTATTCAAACGCAAGATTGTATATGAATATTTTGTAGACGATGCCAAATATTATTAAAATTATTTGTAGTTTTCCTATTCACGTTCCGTAAATATACCTCGATGTGATTTCACAAATTTCCCCAAGCTTACACTTTCTTTACTCATTAATAACGTTTGCATGTACACTCGAGTTCATTTTCCATGTATGTACCTTCAAAAAAATGTTGCGAAGTGCATCAGGCGTTCATGTGTTGGAATTTTGTTCAACTCATTACCTCATACGAGACGAGTGATTGTCGTTCCATGATTTGTTTTTTATTTTATAAAGTTGTGTTAGGCAGTGTCGTATCCTGAAAAGAGAGAGAAAAAGTAGGGTATAAAGCTATAAGATTTATAATGTAATGTTTGTTAAATGTATCTGTCAATAGAAATTGGGCGGACTGGAAGAGTGTCCGTTGAGAAAATTGTGAGGTTGGACCCACGCCCGGGAGATGACACAAATTAATGTTTAAGAATCTGCATCATTTTCTGAGCTCTTTTAGGAGAAATTCAAAAATTTTCCCAAAAAAAAATAAAAATATCAGTCTATCGTGCTCAGAATTTTCTGTTATACGGCCCTGCCCAATATTAGCAGTTATGTATCAATCGATAGAACAGGTTCGGTAATTTTTCACGACATCTGTACCTATTGAATGTAATTTATACTCAGTGGAACATCTTAATTTATCTCATTCGATGATTAAGAAGCCAACAATGAAATTTACAAATTCCTTTAAAAAAAATCGTCTTAAAATTGGTGAAATTAGTAGAATCCCTCATTTCCTTACGCTCAATTATTTATGTTTCTGGCTGCAAAGCACAATGACATTTGACGCCATTTGCAAAAATGATTCACATTATGACATTTCTCTTGCGCCATCTCGTATTCAATTAAGGAATTATAAAAAAAGACTTGAAAAAACATACATATATTTTTATTTGTCATGAATTTCTATTTTTGTTAACGGGTTGCATGAACTAAAATTCAAAACAATGAAAGGTGAACCTAACTTATTAAAGTTAAGTGTACATTCCACATAGGTTAAACAAAAAGCCATTTGATGACAACTTTAAGATACTTCCTGATGCTATTTTCCTCATCTATACTCTTACAATCTATTTACCTAAGTAAACGATTAATGATTCTCTGTCTTCAACTACATATAATAATGTACATAGAGCTGGCCAAACATTCCTCTAAAACAAACTCTTTACTAAAGTAAGTACAAACAAGGTTGTTGTGCTTTGGTTTCATGAGGACTATAGAAATATAGATGTAGAATTTGTGTGCATTTCTCCATGAATAATGATAGAATTTTATATCCGCGATTAACAAGAGTGACGACGCTGAGAATAAGTTTTAATTACAATCATTAAAACAGCGGTACAGAATCTTGTACTTACGTTTTCTCTTCAATAATGGTTATAACTATAAGGAAATGAAATATTTGCCTTGAATTCTAAATTATGTACATTTACACGAATCCCATTTAAAATTATTAGGTAAGCAAAATTATATCAATACAAAGTACAAATACTGGCGAGGTCGTTGAACCTCATTTGGGGAATATTTTGTTGGCATATATACTGGCATTTAAAGTGTAATTGGTTTGAACTTCGGCATTTAATTTCAGACTGAATTATCTAGGAAAGTATACGTTTGTAAGCACCAGAGTAGTCAAGCAATATTACTATATTTAATATCCATAACGTCAGGATTTTCCACCCCTATATTTGACAAACTCAATCAATTTGCTTAAATAATTCTTTGTCCTGCTTTATAACCTGACCAGTAGGCCAAATTAGGGCTGGTAACAAGACCTATATTTGTGTTTGCTGCGGAAAAAGCTGAATTTAAGCCTTTTGGTGAGATTTGGAAAAAAAATCTTATCAAAACGTCAAAATATATGTAGTTCTTTTGCCAATCTGTCATCTGTATGAACTGTCAAAATCCATTGAAAAACCTTCACAAAATTCAAATTTTACCTCAGAAAATTCAAAATTCTTATAACTTAGGATGAGACCAATACCGTGTCCGAGACGAGACTGCACATTAAAATTTTCACGAGAAAAAGACGAGATCAAGATCGAGACGAGACTTGGTTAGGCGAGACCGAGACGAGACTGAAATTTTCTAATTTTGATGAGACCGAGACGAGACTAACAAAAGTCTCTCGCCTTGTCTAGTCTCGTTGCCAGCCCTAAAGGCCGAAAAGTCCCACCATATGAAGAGATGCCGTTGGGTTAAGGATATTCATTCTCTCATATTCTTAGAACATCCGTACCGACTGTTGTATTTCTTGGTATATACGAGTATGTATATCTGGATATATACATACATATAATTAAAAGACTTTGTCGTATGTATACCTTAATTCGACTTTCTTTATTGAAATAACCTGTACAACTAAAACTAAAGAGACAATCAAAGGCCGAGACCACCACACTAGTTTGGGTATATATGGTACATCAGTTTATCGTAATTATTTTAGCTTATTATTAAGCATTATACATCACCGACTTATTTCTAAATACTGTAGAGTGTTCACATAACTGCAACTGGATTGTGCTAGTAACGAATTATTCAACTGCCCTCATTTCGATAGAGCCTTGGTGTGAACAGTCTTTCATTGAATAGCAATATTATTTTTAATATTATGATCCTGTTCAACATATCGACTATTGGTGACTCTTCTGCATTAACGAGTTCCTCAATAGTAATAATTTATAATGGTCTCCGTAAGCACCCCTGAAGGAGAAAAAGAACCCTTCCGTTGGCCAATTTGGTCTATTGTTGTCCCCTAAAAGCAGAGATGGTCCTAAGATAATGTTTGAAAAAGACTGGTTAATTTACGAAACATCATTTGCTCTCTATATATTTTTCATGTTTCATTAAGAATTACTGAATAAATGCAAAAACAAAAACAATACAAACGCATTTGCATACGTAGGTATTGTTTTTGTTCCTTATTTTGTGGACTGTAATTATGATTTTAATTGAGTTTTTTTGCGACCTTTATTTCAAATTAATATGCGTTTCGCATTTCGCATACTTTTCCAACATCTGTTTCGCAACTCTCAAAGTATAAACAAAAATAAAAATATTTACGTTCATTATTTAAACTAAAAAAAAAACTCCATAATTATAATGTTTCGCCAGACCACGGGTATTATTTTCTAGGTGTCTGAATTCGACCAAATTCCAATTCGCAGTGCTTTAAAGCTGTAAATTTTATTTGTGTCGGTAGCCATCGACTAATATATTGCGTCTAAGAAAGGTACTACAGCATCAAACTGATGAGCCCATCTGTAGTACCTGGGCGAAACGCATATTAATTCAGACTAAAGGTAGCAAAAAACTCAATTAAAATTAAGAATTACATTGAATAGTGCAGTTCTCCAAAAAGCCTGTTTCTGAAGTGGCGGAGACGATTTATTTGGAGGTTTGTACAATCACAGATAAGGCGTCTATGGGCTTCAATTTTTTCGACATCCTGACAGCTCTTACAGATCAGGTGAGAATACAACAATAGTACAAATAGCAGAATGTCCCGTTAGTATGCCTAGCATGATAAAAAAAAATAGGATTGGGTTGGCTGCTTACTTTGATAATTTTATAACCTCTGTTTTTGGTTTTCTTCTTTAATACAGGGTAGCGCACGAATCGTGCTACAATAAGAAATTTAAATAACTTTTATTTTCATCGATGTATTTCATTTTTTTTTTTATTGGTTTTTAAAGATGATCCACGCTCATCCACGCATATGCGGCACCTGATCAGAAAATTGTTCATTGCGGCCTTATGGGTTGAAATTGGGATCGCCTCAATTATTGTCTTAATGGATTGCTTCAATACAGTCAAATTGCTGGGTTTCGTTTTGTACACAAAAGTCTGGTGCAGTCAGGTCAGGTGACCTTGGGGGCCAGCGGAAAGTGCAGATTCTGGATATCAATTTGGGAATTTTCGTTGGAGCTAGCCATAACTTGTGTGGCTACGTGTGCACTTGCTCCATCTTATTGAAACCAAACACTGCTGAAAGGGATACGTCTTCGGCGAAGTTCTGAGTAAAAAAAATCCTTCAACATCTTTAAATAACGGTCCCCATTGACAGTTTGTGTTACACCGTTTTCTTCAAAGAACTATGGCCCGACAATACACCTTGATGAAACTGCGCACCGCGCAGTGACTCGTTCTAGGTGCAGTTCCGTCTCATGGAGCATTTCTAGATTAGATTCACTTCATATTCGGCAATTTTGCTCGTTAACATTGCCGTTTAAGTCAAAATAGGCCTCATCAGACATGAACAAACAATTTATCAATGTGTTGTCTTCTTCGGCCATGGCTATCATTTTTCGGCAAAATTCCAGGCGAACAGGCAAATCCTGAGGGTTTAACTTGCTTGTAATTTGGACTTTGTACGGATACAAGTTTAAGTCATCATGAAGTAGCCGTTGCAATGACCGTCTGCTAACTCCAATTTGTTGCCGATGCAACAGCCACGATTGTATCCTGAACCCGAACATTGGGATCTCGATGAAACGGTCTTCGTTCGATGCTTCCAGATTCGGCAAACATGTTCACCAGTCTCATTATGGTCCATCTACTCGGGGGAGTACCGCCAAACTTCAGCCTAAATTCCCTTTGGACTGAAATGACGCACTGCAAAGAATGGTATCGCTGCACTATCCAAATATTTTTTTCAGTATCCCAAGCATTCATTTTGATAAATCTAAATAGTAGCCTATAAAATAAAAAAATAAGCCGATTACTCACACTGAAAAAAAGTTATTACGTTTTATTTTTGTAGCACGATTCCTGTGCAACCCTGTACATACAATTCTTATATGTAGAAACAACGGCCAGTATACGCCGATTTTGGTAAGAAATTTCGCTATATGAATTTTTTTGACAAAAGGCACTGTGAATCCAAACGACAAACAGCAATGTGAATAACAACAAGAAGCATAAAACGCCTTGAAAGCACTTGGTTTAATATTTCCTTCAACTTATTGACAAATGTGAACATCCCCCATTGCATACTTTCAGGCATTCGTCGTTGTACTTTTTTCCAGATGGTTAGGAAATATACTGAAAGTATTTGTGGAGGCCTGAAAAATGTAACTTTTCGTTGCCATAGATAACTTAAAAGATATCAGTCCATTGAAGTCTTTCGAAAAACCATTTGTTGGGTCATCTTAGCCTTTAAAAATAATGTAAAGCCTTTTTTCATTTTTACAGCATTGCCCTTTAAATTATCCAAAAGCTTTAATATTGAAAAAACTTAAAAAAAAATTAATCCCTGTAGAACATCATGGGCTAACGAACAACTAACCAACCACCACCACTGAAATCGTCGTGTGATTGAAATTTACTCTTCCTAGTAGAGCAAATGATTTAATTAACTGACCTTTATGAGTGAAATATCCCAACTATCAAAGTGCCTATTGGGGTGGAATACGCCTAGGCATAAACACTGTAACATTATAAATCGCCGATGACGAAATATGTCATGCAACCACTTTGCGCTTAAATTAAAATGAATTGTGACGTCATTATAAACGAATTATTATCACCAACCAACATCATTTCCAGTGTTTCCAGGTTCGTCAATCAAAAATATCTGATATAAAATTCACTTTCCTTTTGGGTCCAAAAATCACAAGGAACTTGCTATGGGAAGAAAAAATTAGTAAAATTAATTCAATGTCACTGAGATTTTTAAAATTAGGCATGTTCAGGAATATATCTCGACTGAAAAGGTAAAATATCTTAAGTCGACTTTATATATTTCGCTTTTTTTTCTTGAACCTCAGTGCCATTCTAAACGACTTATCGGTATCGTTCTATCTCACTCCTATGCTTTTTTATAGACAAAAACAATTTCAATTGCGTGTTTCCTGCACGTGTAAATGGGTATATTCAAAAATCGATACTTAGCTATCCGGACAGGTGGGTGCTGTTGTAATCCCATGTAAGAACACATCTGATGACGATCCAGCTCCTGCAAAAAAAATATCTCAAGCTATCCGAAAAACTTTGATATACTTTTGTATATTTCTATATATACACAAACCCATACAAATTAAAACTATTCGATGTTCGTTGTTCAGGAACTTAAGTAGATACTAACCTATCTTAGATAGGCTATCGGACGGACATTTTGAATATACCCAATCCCACTCTATGATACAGATCTGTGATTTTGATCCCCGATACAAAAAAGTAGATAATTTTGGTAGAATAGAACGCGAAAACTCTTCCGGGATCAAAAAATCAATAAGCCTAAGGGATCGATTATTTTGGTTGAATAGAAAATGAAATCGATTTAAGTTTTTTCCAATGAATTTATAATTTGGTTTATTTGCTTTTTAATAATTTTAAGTTTATATTGACATTAAAAACAATTTTAATTAAAAGGATACTGTTTCGCTTTTTGTAATTATTTTTTTTCTGTGAAACAAATGTGATCGTACTGTTTTTTTTTAAAGAAATTCAGGCTTTGTTTTTTTTTTTTCATTATTATAGTTTATCGCTATAGAATAAATACGATTTTTTTCATTTTAAGGACTTGAAGTTTAAAAAAAAAACAGAAAATATCATCTTAAATCTCTTATTTTCTAACTTTGCACACGTAACTCATCTTAAATGAACAGAAGAACTGCAAACGTCCTTTGAAACACTAGGCAAAATATTTTATATCAACTTAAGATTTTGGAAATTAATATCAAATGCAATTTAAAGAAAACCCAAAATATCTCATGTCATTTTTTTCCTTATAACGGGCGAAATATATAAATCTTTTTGAAATAAATTTAAAATAAAAGATCATAAAATTTGACATTAAAATGATTTATTATATAAAGTCTGCGCTTGAAAGAATTTTTGGGAAGCAGCTTTGAAGTGTTTTTTTTTTTGCTCCCCTGAAAAATTATCAAAATTGACTTAAGATACTTCTCCTTTTCAGTCGAGATATATATATCAGAGATCTAAGAAAACAAATCCGTGTTGTGTTGAAATAGCTGTCAGCTGTTGAAACTAGTATTCTGAATAAAAAAACTGCCCAACAAGTTTTTGTGTTATGATTTTTTAGTGATTGTAGCCTTTTCACACCAAACCCAAAACAAGATTTTCGCGAAATTATCGGTTTTGGCTGAAAACCTAGAGCGAAAACACAAGTTTTCCCATACATTTTTGATAAACCAATAGTTTTGATAAACTACAAGTTTTAAATAAAACCAGTCGAAAACTTGGATTTGCAAGATGAACTAAACAAACACACCTTGTGAAACATTCAGTGCTCAATTAATCGTCACCTAAATAGCTAACAGGTTGCTGCCAGGAAAAACGAAAAACAGGTGTCTGGGGTAATTTCAATTTCAATTCACAACGTATTTGTTGTTGTTTGTGGTGCTAAAATAATTGAAATGTCAAACGAAAACTTGCAAATGTTCAGTGTGAACGGTTTTCGAGTTTTCGTAAGCTTTTAGCTGAAAACCCCGTTTTGGGTTTGGTGTGAAAAGCCTATTAGTTTAAGTTAGATTTTTGAAGCGAATTTGAGCGGAATTTTGGCCAAAATGGTATACTAAAAAAATTCTTTTTCACTCAATTAACACAGCCAAACTTGATTCCACCTTTACCCATCAGAACTCAAAAATTAAGCCTGGTAGAAAATCTAACCAAAATTTTAATCAAATTGACGCATGGCCTCGCCTTAGGCTCTAAGTTTGAGCAAGTCAATTCGGTTGCTTAGATCGATGCATTAGACAGAATGACAGAAATAATTTCAGATGTCTATAATCATCACGTGAGGTCAAGAGTAGAATTAAATAAATGAATTATGTTGTAATAAATTACAGTTCTACTGATTATGTTCTCTAAAATAAACTACATTACATTACATTACATTACATATTATACTACTCCGTAGATAAATCTACGAAGTAGAGACAATGAAGCACTGACAACGAGACCAATGGCTTTAAGCATCACATACATTAATACAACAGAGAGAGACAGAGAAAGAATGAACACACAACAGAAGAAACACATGTTAACAGCACGTGGTTGGTTTCCGACGGTCCTCCATCGAAGTACTAACCACGCGCAACGTTGCTTGATTTCGCTGATCTATGGGAAGCGATGCTTTCATCGGAGCCAAGGCCGTTGACTAAACTAGTAAATGTAGAGATCTGAAAAAAGAAAACAAATTGATGATCCGGAATAAGACGTTTTTCTTCAATTAAGGGAAGCATTCTATTTTGTAACATTTTCTCAAATACATTGGAGATCAGCGGCAAGAGAGAAATCGACCTAAAATATTCCGTTTCGTTCAGGGGTTTGCCCGGTGTAGGAACCATTATCACTTCTACAACTTTCCATTGACATGGAACGTATGGGGTAAAAAATTTGATTACTGCTTTTATTATTCTATATCTGCTAATATTAAATCCTCTCACATTTGCATAATCGCTCGCGCTATGCTTAAACATTTTAAGGATATTCATAACCACTTGAGTGAACGCTTAATATAAAAAAATTAAATCGTAGACAGGAGTCTGATTATTTTAAAGATTTTTAATTGTCTGGTAAGGCTCGTATTGTTAGACATTTCGAATTATAAAGTTTTCAGATAACGATTAACCCACCTAATCTGTAAATTAAAAATGACGTTTATGCTTTGACGTTTAACGAACACATTTTACTAAAGAAGCTTTCATGCAAATTTTTTGCGTAAGCGACTTTCTGTAGTTCTTACAGGTTTTTATTAAAAATTCGTCACAACTGAAGAATGTTTATATTGGAAACAAAACAGTTAAATACCTTGTGGTAGACAAATCCTCAAAATGAGATCGACTTGGTTCATACAGAGAAATTTAATTGCCTGCTTTCTTCTCGTCATAAAACATTAAATTTTGTATAGACCTGATAATTATTTTAAATCTCAAGTTGATTTTAAATAATAAATTTTTTTTTTTTGAAAAATATAGTGTTGCCGAAAATTTAATTGTGATATATTGGCAACCATCAAGAGCAATGCTGTTCAATTTTAGATAATAACTACTTGTATATAGACATTGTAGTAGGAAAACTCACATCATATGCAATTCGGAATTTTTCAACCACGAGCAGGTAGATCATTAATTTAACATGACAAACTATCACAGGTTGTGCTTGGCTATGGTGGTTAGCAAGCAAAGCCTACGTTTTCGAAGGATGTGTTGCAAAACTAAGAGAGCTCATGTTATGTGCGTGTTACGTATTAGTCAACATAGTGCTAATGACAAGGTTTGGTGCAATGGTAAAAATATGCCTTATATACACATCGGTTTTTTAATGATACTGAAATTTAATTATTATTGAATATAAAAAAATTAACGAAATTCTTCCCCAAATTTAATGCATTTAAAGAAAATTTGCAGACAATAATTGTTAAATTCGCTTTGAGAAAAACATTTTGGTTAAAAAAAAAATAAAATGCACGACTGGATCGTACGAACTTGCTCTTGTAGCCAACAACTTTAATATAGCTAAACGTTGACGCTGTTTAGTAGGTAGGTAGTCTAGCTATCCTATGCAGATTTAAAGCACATGTATAACCTTGATTCTTAGTATAATGAATTGTCGAATGGATGATTCAAGGAATAGTTACATAGGCACCTACCTACAAACGTAGTTAGCTTGGAGCAAAATATGTATGTACCTACATACATGGATGGAATGTATACATAAAATTATGGTAATGAGGGATGCAGGTGAGCAGGTATGCATATAACTTCATATTCAATATAATGCATACATAATACTACGTTTCCACCGACCACTAAACCGAAATTTAAGTAGATTTAGCAAAAAAAAATTTTTTTTAACTATGCGCGCACTCAAGGGGTTATGAATACCCTTAAAATGTTTATACACAGTGCGAGCGATTAGGAAAATGGGATAGGATTAGACAGGAGATACCGATGTACATTGGTTTTAAATGCCTGATTATCGCAATGGGAGGGAAAAATTCGGTGGGGTAAAGCATTCCACATTCGTGTTGTGCGGCTAAAGAAAGAATCTCTATACTTGACAGTACGTGCGAAGTTGGGCTCAAGGGTAAATTAATGGGCTTTCCTAGAAGCGCGAGTATTACGGTTGAATAGTTTAAGGGAGGAATGCAACTGGCTATTTCACTAGAACACTGTTTATTATAATACCGATAAAATAATGAAAGGCATGAAACATTGCGACGGTGCGAGAGAGGCTCAATTGTTTTAGTTATTGTTTCATCACCTATCATTTTTAAAGCTCTTTTTTTGTATTCTGTCCAGGAGACTTATGTGCGTTATGGGAGCACCTGCCCAAATATGACAATTGTACTCAAGCTTTGGACGAATGAAGGCTTTATAGATTACAGTCAGATCAAAAGGGGAGAAATATTTCTTGCATCGTCTCAGAAAACCCAAACATCTTGCATCATTTTTGGCAACGTCGAATATGTGTTCATTCCAAAAAAAGTGGTCAGTGATGCACATACCGAGAACTGAAAGTTGTTCGGTTTCCTCGATGCAAGCGCCGCTAATGGACAACGGCATTGGGGGAGGGTCCCGCTTTAACGACAGAAGACAGCATTGGGTTTTTGAAGCATTAAATTCTACGCGGTTTTTTATTCCCCATTGGACAATGCTGTCTAGATCAAATCTCCTACAAATCTTGAGGATTAACCATACAAATCCTAATTTTCTCAGGTGAAGATTTAAAATAAATATCATTTAAATCTTCAATCGAACTACCCTATTTCCATATCGAAATGAACACATTCATCGGGAAAGTGAATTTTTCTCTTCGGTTGACACAATTGAAGCTGCCTGTCTCACTTCTACATCATTAATTACTTATTTACTTACTTAAGGTGGCGCTACAACCAGGGCCTCAACCAACAAGCTACTTCCAGTCGGCTCGGTTTCTAGCTATCTGCCTCCAGTTTCACACTCCAAGTTGGTTGAGATCCTCTTCCACTTGCGTGCGCAGGAGTTTACTGCGCTGTCCCATGGGGCAGGATTCAAAGACTTTCCGGGCCGGAGCGTTGGTGTCCATTCGCTCTAGGTGACCCAGCCATTTCAGTCGTTGGCTTTTCAATATTGTGACTAGGTCGGTGTCGATGTACAGCCCGTATAGTTCGTTATTATATCGTCTTCTCCATTCCCCATCTATGCAGACTGGACCCAAAATCACCCGGAGAATTTTCCTCTCAAAACAACCTAACGCGTTCTCATCCACCGTTAACATTGTCCATGTCTCTGCACCATACATCAGGACTGGAATGATGAGCGCTTTATATATGGACAGTTTAGTTGCTCGAGAGAGGGCTTTGCTTCTCAATTGTCTTCTTAGCCCAAAGAAACAGCGATTGGCAAGAGTAATTCTGCGTTTAATCTCAGCACTGGTATCATTCGCTGAGATTATAGCGGATCCTAGGAATACAAGGTCTCTGACCACTTCAAAATTATAGCTGTCTATAGTGACGTTCTGTCCGAGACGCCGGTGCTGGGTGTCCTTTCTTGTTGACAGCATATATTTTGTTTTGCTTCCGTTCACTGTTAAACCCATCTTCTTGGCATCCTTCTCAATACTCACGAAACCACCACTGACATCACGCTTTGTTCGTCCGATTATGTCAATGTCGTCAGCGTAAGCGAGTAACTGGACGGACTTTTGAAAGATTATGCCTCTAGTGTTGACGTGACAGTTTTGCACTATTCTTTCAAGAATGATGTTAAAGAAGTCGCATGACAGCACGTCGCCCTGCCTAAAACCTTTTTTGACATCAAAGGTGTCTGTGAGGTCTTTGCCGATCTTGATGGAGCAGCGTGCATTCTCCATCGTCATCCTGCACAAACGAACGAGCTTGGTAGGGATGCCAAAACTAGACATGGGTCTATATAGCTCGTCTCTGTAGATGACGTCATACGCGGCCTTGAAATCGATAAAAAGGTGGTGAGTATCGATTTGAAATTCCTGGGTTTTTTCCAAGATCTGCCGTAGTGAGAATATTTGGTCGATAGTGGGCTTCCCTTGCCTAAAGCCACACTGATAAGCGCCTATCCGGTTATTGACGAAAGGCTTTAGGCGCTCACAGAGCACGGCAGAAAAGATCTTGTAGGCGGATTTAGGAAGACTGATGCCTCTGTAGTTGGTGCAGGCCATAGGATCGCCTTTCTTGATGATCGCGCAAATAATGCTGAGGTTCCATTCATCGGGCATGCTTTCCTCCGACCATATTTTGCATATGCGCTGGTGCATACTCCTTACCAGTTCATCGCCAGCCGCTTTGAACAACTCGGCCGCAAGACCAATTTTACTTCGTGATCGAGTGGACGGTATTGTTGGTCTACGTCGTCCAGGTTGAATGGTACAGTCTGCACAATAGCGGGACTCGGTTCGTCATCGCAGTTATACAATTTTCAGAAATAATTTTTCCATATCCTCAGCACCGACTGCGATTCTACCACGATGTTCCCCTGATCATCCTTGCAGGTTTAGGTCAGGGACCTTGTACCCCTGGGAGGAATTTCATTCCTGCAATGGCATCTCTCTATTTCCTCGATCGCGCGCTTCTCATGCTCTTTCTTTTTCTTTCTTAGAAGCTTGTGTTTCTTTTTTCCCTCTTCTGCTCGTAGAGCTCGCGAGCAGCTCTAGTCCTTCTATGCAGCGCCGCTTTGTATGCCTGTTGTTTGGCCGTAAGTACTTGCCGGCATTCTTCATCAACCAGGGGTTTCGCTGTGGTGGTCGTGCGAGGCCAAGCACGTTAAAGGCCGTATCCCTGATAGCTTCCTGGCAACTCTTCCACTGGTCTTCGCTACTTCTAGTTGGCGGCAAAAGACGATTTAAGAGGGCGTGAGAGACTTGATCGGAAAAGGAACTTGTGATTTCCTGCGACTGTAGCCGTCCGACGTCAAATTTTCTCACAGTATTTTTCCGTTTTGCCTTTGGTCTGGATATCCTTAGCATTACCTTGGCTACAACGAGGCAGTGGTCCGAGTCCACGTTGGCTCCTCGGAACGTTCGTACATCCTTGATACTGGAGGAGTGCCTTGCGTCGATCGCAATGTAGTCAATCTGGTTGGCGGTTGATTGACCAGGAATTCGCCATGTCCCTTTGTGTATATCGAAATTCGGGAACTGCGTACAGCAAAGTCGATTAGGCTGAGCCCGTTATAGGAGGTGGTGTCGTGCAGGCTATATTTTCCGATTGTGCCACCAAAGACGTTTTCTCTTCCTAGTTTGGCATTAAAATCACCTAAGACAATTTTAATGTCATAGCTAGGGCATTGCTCATACGTCTTGTCCAAGAGCTCGTAGAACTCGTCCTTGGTGTCGTCATATTTCTCCTCTGTGGGGGCATGCGCGCATATGAGGCTGATTTTTGGCGAATTTAGCCTTGATGCGAATTGTCGTGAGTCGCTCGTTCACACAGTTGAAACTCAGGACTTCTTGTCTAAGTCTGCCTCTAACGACGAATACACATCCAAAAAGGCGTTGCCCTTGTGGTCGATAGCAGTCACCATAGTAGATATCGCAGTCTTTCAATTTTCGTTTGCCCGGCCCATCCCATCGCTCTTCTTGGATGAGGGTGATGTCTGCTTTGTAGCAGCCTAGGGCCTCCGCTAAATTTTCGGCTGCACGTGGTCTATAGAGAGACAGAACATTCCACGTGCAAATCCGAAGTTCGTTCGAAGTTCCTTATTTCGTATGCAGGGTTCGTCAACAGTAAATCCGTTCGTATCCGAGACTTGTTGTTGCTTCGAAACTAAAATTTGCTTTACGTGGCCGGGAAGTCAACCACACGGCACGACCCCCAACCTGTAGGACCAGACCCTTACAATATAACTCCAAGGGCGGGGAGCCGGATTAGCCCCTCCTTATAGGCCTGAGCTCCGAGTATGTCGTAGTAGCCCGTATAAGGTGTTCACTAAGTAGTTCAGCCTCACTGGAACTGTAGACTCCACCGTTGATTCCATCTGGGGAATTCTTCCGCTGTCGTCTTGTAGAGGGAAAAGTGCCTTAGTGGGAAAACTCCTCTCGGTTTCAGTCCTCAGTGCTGTTGATGGCACCGTTGATTCTCTGTGGTGAGTTCATCCAACGCACACCATCCTTCTGATAGGCTCGTCCAAGACATCAGCCCACTTATACAGCCAGTCATTTCCGACAGAAGATTATAGTGTTGCTATTTTTGTCTTTTGTTTAACACTCGCGCTTATTAGTTTAGCAAGTCAAGTCCGGATGAACGAGACCAGTATCCGATTGTTACTACTTGGATGTAAAATAAGAAGCACAATTGACGTGTAGTATTCATTGTATCACTGGACGTCGCCATGTTGACGCCAATCAGTGACTTCCCGCGTCCTACAACGCCCAACTTCTACATCATAAGAGAAAATGAAACGATATTTGCATTTTGAATAGTGCTGTCAAAATTAATCTACTCTTGGAGCGGTGGAAACACTTTTTGAGATTATTAAATCTACAAGAAATTAAAGTTCGGTGGAAACGTGGTATAAGATTCAATTGATTTTTAAAGATGCATGTGCATATATATAAATTAATGAAGGCCTACATTGTTTGTATGTATTCAGCGACGTACATAAAAATTCATAAGAAGGAAATAAATGGATAATACACATAATAAAATGTTCTTATATTGAAACAGTTTATGGGAAAACAAATATACCATTTGAATTCCTTGATAAATAAAATTATATATCAAACAAAAATCAAAAATCGTTGGAGCGGTTTTTAAAAAAAAATAAATTTGTGTGTATAAAATTTGGAAAACATTCCTAGAAAAAAAATAAACGCCATTTTGAAGATTTATATTAATATAAAATTCAAATTAAAAAAAAAAATTCAGTCGAAAAATCGAATTTTCAAAAAAGAAATGTATTTATTTTGAAAAAAATCGAAAAACATTTGTTGAAAAATTTGAGTATGCATTTTTATTATTATTGTATTATATAAAAATTAATTTTAATCGGTTCATCGAATAGTGAGAAAGGCGAAAATATGAAAAGTGGTTGGAAGTACCGTTAATAAGTACGCAAAATAAAATATGTTTATACTTAAAAGAGGACAATACTAATCTAAGAATAGCTACATACATTTTTTATAAAAATTCTTGGAGCTTTTTTCGAGAAATACATTTTTTTCTTAAATGTTTTTTTTTAACATTTGTATGAGAGGTACGTTGTTTAATATAGATTCAAGTCAAGAAACTCCCAATGACGAAGTTTCGGATAAATCCATTTAACCGTTTTCGAAATTTTTGGATTTTCAAAAAAAAAAAATTTCTTGAAAAATATTAGTTTACTTTGTAGGAGCGTCTGCATAAAAAATATAAAAAAAATCAAATGACCCTTTTTTCAGAAAAGGGCTACCAATAATAAAAAAAATTTCAAAAAAAAAATAACAAAATGTCGTTTTTCCCTTCATTAATGAACTTTTTTTTTTATAAAAATCGTTATAGCCGTTTTTGAGAAAAATAAGATTTTTGTCTTTGGTCAAAAAAATGTATGGGAGCTACTGTTATTTGTCTTCTTAAAAAAAAACTAAAAAATCTGCGGGCATTATACCGAAAAAATCAAATGTATCAAGTTTGAAGCAAATCCATCCAACCGCTTAGCTGCAGACTCGAGGACAGACAGGCAGACAGAAGGAAAGGGGGACACACTTTTTTTGATGTTCTCTATGATCGTAATGCCATGTTTGATTGTTAGAATTTTTTTTACACGAATCCATATTACCTATAATCGCAAGTAAAAACCAAGAAAAGATAAAACAGTGGGTGTGGCAATGGATGGATTTTACTAATATTCTTTGTTTATTAAAATAAGCTCTGAAAACTTTTTAAAAATCGTTTGTGTCAATTCTAAGAAAATAAGAAACAAGATAAGTGTTAATAACGATACCTGCCATACAACAGTTTTTTTTTTGATTTTCGACATTCTCATAAATGACTTCACGGATTTCGATGAATTTTTGTATAGAAGGTCCTTTGAATAATTCTAAATAAAACTGTATTCCAAAATTTTCGAAACATATGTTTTTTATTTCGAAAAGGGATGGACATTTTATTATTTTTAATTTTAATTGAAGAAAACGCAAACAATATGTTTATATTATTTTTGTTTTTGTTTTAGTGGACTGTGTGGATTCAGTCGAAAAATCGAATTTTCAAAAAAAAATGTATTTATTTTGAAAAAAATCGAAAAAAATTTTGTTGAAAAATTTGAGTATGCATTTTTATTATTATTGTATTATATAAAAATTAATTTTAATCGGTTCATCCAATAGTGAGAAAGGCGAAAATATGAAAAGTGGTTGGAAGTACCGTTAATAAGTACGCAAAATAAAATATGTTTATTCTTAAAAGAGGATATTACTAATCTAAGAATAGCTACATACATTTTTTATAAAAATTCTTGGAGCCTTTTTCGAAAAATACATTTTTTTTAATGATTTTTTTTAACATTTGTATGAGAGGTACCGTTGTTTAATATAGTTTCAAGTCAAGAAACTCCCAATGACGAAGTTTTGGAAAAATCCATTTAACTGTTTTCGAAATTTTTGGGTTTTCAAAAAAAAAATTTTTCGTGAAAAATATTAGTTTACTTTGAAGGAGCGTCTACATAAAAAATATAAAAAAAATCAAATGACCCGTTTTTCAGAAAATCGAAAACCAAAAAAATGGTATAGGTACTACTAGGGCTACCAATAATAAAAAAAATTTCCAAAAAAAAAATACCAAAATGTTCTTTTTCCCTTCATTAATGAACTTTTTTTTATAAAAATCGTTGTAGCCGTTTTTGAGAAAAATAAGATTTTTGTCTTTGGTCAAAAAAATGTATGGGAGTTACTGTTATTTGTCTTCTTAAAAAAAAACTAAAAAATCTGTGGGTAATACCGAAAAAATCAAATGTATCAAGTTTGAAGCAAATCCATCCAACCGCTTAGCTGCAGACTCGAGGACAGACAGACAGACAGAAGGAAAGGGGGACCCACTT
Organism: Philhelius pedissequus; assembly: GCA_910595825.1. Classification (NCBI taxonomy): domain Eukaryota; kingdom Metazoa; phylum Arthropoda; class Insecta; order Diptera; family Syrphidae; genus Philhelius; species Philhelius pedissequus. The sequence goes on from OU343161.1 coordinate 90,695,844, forward strand.
TTTTTGATGTTCTCTATGATCGTAATGCCATGTTTGATTGTTAGAATTTTTTTTTTACTTGAATCCATATTACCTATAATCGCAAGTAAAAACCAAGAAATGATAAAAAAGTGGGTGTGGCAATGGATGGATTTTACTAATATTCTTTGTTTATTAAAATAAGCTCTGAAAACTTTTTAAAAATTGTTTGTGTCAATTCTAAGAAAATAAGAAACAAGATAAGTGTTAATAACGATACCTGCCATACAACAGTTTTTTTTTTTTTGATTTTCGACTTTCTCATAAATGACTTCACGGATTTCGATGAATTTTTGTATAGAAGGTCCTTTGAATAATTCTAAATAAAACTGCATTCCAAAATTTTCGAAACATATTTTTTTTATTTCGAAAAGGGATGGACATTTTATTATTTTTAATTTTAATTCAAGAAAACGCAAACAATATGTTTATATTATTTTTGTTTTTGTTTTAGTGGACTGTGTGGATGGATGGCCAATTGAATGATTTTGTGACCTTTAGTCCAAAATGCGTTTCGCCCAGGTACTACAGCTGAACTCATCAGTTAGATGCTGTAGTACCTTTCTAAGACGCATTATTTTTTGATCGATGTTTACCGACTTTAATAAAACTTACAGCGATTACTCACTGTAAATTATATTTTTCTAGGGGAATTTGGTTAGATTCATGCACCTAGAAGTATGTTTTGCCCGTGGTCTGGCCAGTGAATTAATTGAAGAAAACGCAAACAATTTGGACTATTTTTGGACTAAAGGTCACAAAATCATTCAAATCATTTAAATCCACACAGTCCACTAAAATAAAAACTAAAATAATATAAACATATTGTTTGCGTTTTCTTCAATTAATTCACTGGCCAGACCACGGGCAAAACATACTTCTAGGTGCATGAATCTAACCAAATTCCCCTAGAAAAATATAATTTACAGTGAGTAATCGCTGTAAGTTTTATTAAAGTCGGTAAACATCGATCAAAAAATAATGCGTCTTAGAAAGGTACTACAGCATCTAACTGATGAGCCCAGCTATTTTTAACTTTGTTTTTAAGTTTATTAAACTTTTAAAGTTGTCAAACCAATTTTTTAGTAAAAACGACTTTAAAAATATATTTAGCCGTTTGTATTAAGAATCGTTTGCATACGATGTCATCGAACAAAAGAGCAAGTACGTGCGATACATCCGTGCATTTTTCTTTCTGCGATTTTTGTTACTTTCTTGTGATGAATAGTTGAAAATAGTATGAAAACAAAAACTCATAAGAAATCTAGAAAATCGAAAGTGCGTTCCTAGTCGACCGGACGAAAGTAAATTACTAAGGAAAGATTTACACGTAGACAATTACAATTATAAGAACAAGATGTGGACCAAGAGGGGTTTCTTGCATTAAACTTGGTAAAACCATATAAAGTATTTGTTAAAATTATTGAATACGACCTACATTAAATATATTAAAGTATTAAACATTTACAAGCTTTTAAATTTTAACCAAATCATTTCAATTTTCAATCAAAATAAATTGACTGGTCAAGTGGTCATATAGAAAGCCATTCACCTATCCATCCTCAATTTAATTTGTTAAAAAAAAATTGCTGAAAAATGATTGATTGCTCGACGTTTGACAAACTTAAACGCCTCTTTTCAAGAAGTTTTGGTATAGATGACAGTTTTCAAATTGTTTAGCACATGTTTTGTGAATAAGAATTATTAAAGATATTTTTTGCTCTCAAAGCAAACAAAATTATAAAGATCAATAAAAAAAATGAAGGCGAAAAACAAACATGCGACCATCCAGAAAAAAAAACCCAAAGAACCTAAATCCTACACGAAAAGACCAAAAAAGCCTTATAAAGCTCAATTATAGAAATAATTCTAATGTGTGTGTCAATTGAAAAGTGTTCCGTGTGCCAGCAATTTCCTTCAAGTATTTATTTTGTCCTTTTTTCCACACACACACACACGCGCACAAAAAGGTAAAATCCGGCACTACAAAAAGAAAATCAAATTTAACCAAAACTCGTGCAAAACTTTTGGGTCGAATAAAATTACTTTGGTTGACCGTATTTTCGCATAGGTAGTATCTACTTACATATATACGTAAATATATATGTATATGAATGTTATCAAGTCTGAATAAATTGAAACTTTATCTCAAAATGTCCATTAGAATGGAGATTCTGAACGCAAATGATAATAATACACTTTGATGAGGGAAATAAGTTTGTTTGCGCATTTCTAATGAAACTTCTTTGCATATTCTTAAGGAGATGAATTTACGTATAGAAAGATTTTAGAAAATGAGGAAATTCAATAGAGAAATCGTTAGACTTTCTCTGCCTTTTTTTTACACTTTTGAATAAGGTTTCATATTTAATAGAATTTCCCTGGAAGAAATTGATAATATACAATAACAACAAAAATTGTAGAAAAAATTCACCAACAATATTGTACATTTTGTAATATTGTAAGAATTTTCTTTCAAGTTTTTTTTTTAAATTAACCTTGTATTTTTTTATTCATTTTTTGTTCAAGAATAACAAATCATATCTTAAATTTATTATTATATTAAATAAGTTTAACTTTTGATGGATACAAGCAATTTAAGGGTATATTCAAATGTTGACATCACGATTATAGAATAGTCTAGTCAAAACAGACAGAAGAAAAAAGAAATGTGGGATAAAATTTGCATAGACCTGGAAATTGCCACTGGCATTTTATTAGTTATTAAAATTGAACTGTAAGAATTCCCACACAAAATTCTTCTGATACATCATTTCGTCGCATAGGTCAACGGCCATTCTATTAACCCAAAATTCACATAAATTTTTGTCTATAAGTGACTTTAATATTTACTATTTTCATGGTGTGAATTGGATGTCATTTTGCTAGAATTAAAATACAGGACTTTATCGCACGTACTTGTTCTTCTTTATTCGAAAACATCGTAAGCACACGATTATTAGTAGAATTCATGTCGTGTGATTTCTGGGCTCAATAATCTTTGGATATAAATTTATGCAAACAATATCTTAAATATCGGTAGATAGATAACTTAATTTTGTATACACATACTTTTTATTTAAATTTTGGTATGGCAATTTAAGGCACTAAACAATCTAAATTAAAAAGAATCGTAAACATCCAAAATACAGGGTGTTCGCCGGAAAGCTGTGCTACTTTGTTTTGCCGGGGAAAATTTATTATGGAAAAATATTCGATAAACCAACGTGGTTTAATCGTCAAAACATTTTATCAAAATCAATCATCGATTACTGCGACAATGAGAAAGTTACGTGAAATTTTTGGGAGAAACGACGTGCCAACAAAACGCACTATTTATCAAGTAGTGAATGATTTCGAAGAAAGAGATTCTTTAGGTGATAGGCCCAAGCATGGACCACAACGTACTGCTAGATCGGATGAAAATATTACTGCTGCTCCAGGAAGTGTTCAAAACAATCCATCAACCTCAATTCGACGCAGTGCTCAGGACCTTGGTCTTCAAAGAACAACTTTGGCCACAATCTTGCACAAGGATTTGCATTTGTTTCCATTTAAGATTCTGTTGACATAAGAGCTTCTTCCACAAGCTTCCACCATTTACGCCGCCGTTCATATGACAATAGGATGTTACAGCTAGCCCATTACAACCCCGATTTTCATGAAAAAATCATAATGAGTGACGAGGCTCATTTTCATTTGAATTGATATGCTCAAAAGGGCTCGCATTTGTGAGACTAACAGAGGCGGACATTTACCTGTTATTGTATTCCATACATAATTGCCGACATTAAATAAAACAGATTTTAACGGCCTTTAGTCCAACAAAAATTGGCGTTTCGTCACGGCGATCGAACATGGACTCATCAGTTGACTAGTGAGGACCTTTGTCAATACGCAATTTTTGCCAAGTTCAGTTCATCTTATATAGATTTCGTGAAGAACATCTAGTGTGAACTATATAAAACAAGACTAGAATTCCTAATCATTAAATTGGAAATTTAAAACACCAATTTTTGTGGGACTAAAGGCAGTTAAAAGCTATTTTGAATCAATAATTCAACAAGTCCAAATATAGTGCTAAGACTTCTACTTGTCTGATTTATTTCAGTAGTATATAGAATTTGTATTATTAAAAAAAAACTTCTTATATTAAATAAAACATTTATCAATATAAGATCCATTCTCTTTAATTTAATCAAAAATTATAAACAAACAAAATAGTATACCTTCCCGGCGGACACCCTATATTAAACTTTATAATTGTGATATAACTAAAGGGGATTTGCTTACTCTAAAATTATCAAGCACAATTCGAGCGTTAGGAGAGGATATTATAGCAGATACCAGGAGGTACCCCATTGCTTTTAAATTTGATATCTATAAATAGAAGTCGGTTTTAGTAAGGACAACTACCTACTTAACAAAGTAAAGAAAATTTCTAAGACGTGAACCTTCTTCGAAAAACTAGGAAAAAGAGACGTGATGTCACTATTTACCAACCAGGCCAAGAATATTAAGATGTCTTCTTAGCTTATAATGAGCGATATGACTTTCTAGCTATGCTCATGCTTCATGCAGTCCGTGAGCCGTTTATGGTTGTGTTCTTAATCAACAATTTTGCGCCTGCCTTAACTTTGGGAGTTCCTTCTAATATTTTAATCTTTAATCTTCCACTTCTTATTTAATTTTATTTTGAATCACGTTCTTTCCTATTCTTCAGTCGGGCTTAGGGCACTTTAGGGGTGTTTTTGCCCAATTTTCGTACTTACAATTATTATTATTTTTTGTATTAATTACTATTACCTATACGGCCAGGTACCCAATGAAGTGACACCTTGTTGTTTTTGCCTAGTTCGTTCAGTTTGCCTTCACATTCTAATACCAATTTGGAGCTTATGACGTAAGACCTTGTCGTATTCAGTGCGGCTTGACTATACATTGTGCTATGACATGAACTTCCGCCTGAAAAATGCTTGTGGAATGTCCCATTGGCATCAAAAGTTTGGCTCTATACTCTGTTCAATTTATATTTTCAGTACTGGCCTTATGGGAGAGCTTTTTCAAACACACTGGTGTCGACTGGTGTTTTGCATGGCACACAACTTAAGAAATTGCTACAGAAATATTCCACAAACCCACGTATATTCCGCCATAACCTGTCTGCTCCCCGGATGAGAAAAGACTGATCGCCAACTTGACTCTCGCTTAGAGTGTTTATTAAAAAAATAAACAAATTAATTAAGAGTTACCGTTGGTGGAAATACTAATATCTTTTCCTATGGTTTTCGGTATGGAGCTTTCAGATTCGAAGCTTTCTTAGAGAATTTGAGAGCATATATTTTAAATTTAAGGAAAAGGTGTTGTCGCTGCGTTCTTTTCTGCTTACATCTTTTGCTTTTTTTTTGGAAACGGTTAAAATACGGCTATATATTATTTGTTGGGTATTTCTCTTAAGGAAAAATTGCTATTCGACCAAGTTTTTTATTTAGTTCGGTTCATTAATTAATTGCGACATTAAATTACCAAATAGTTTGTTTGTTCATGAAAATAAAAATAAAATGGAGATGGTTACGTATAGTGCGGTGCAATTTGAGGTGATATTATTATTTTTATGCTGCGTTTATTTACATTTAAAATGGCTTCAAGTTCTTCGAAGGGCACAAGTTCATTTTTATACCTTAGTTATACGTTTTTTTTTCTGTGGTTTATTTTCACGTTTAAATAGATTAGACCTTCTGGGGAACTCTTAAAAAAACGCGCCTGCTATCTTACTTCTTGGTGGTGTGGAGAAAGATATATTTATTTTTATTTGGATTTAGTTTAATATTTTTTAGATATAGCTTACGATTTACATGTTTCTTTTCGTGAAATCTAATTTATCAATTGGTAACCCTACCGACATTTGTGAGAGAAATATGCCAATTTATGATGGTCACTACGGCAACCATGGGAAATGGAAAAGCTTTATAGAAATAGAGATATCTTATTGAAATCCATAATAGTAAGGGTGAAAGGCAAATATCCTATCTTCCCTGTACTGAAAATATAAATTGAACAGAGTATAGGCCCAAAAATTGCAGCACCAGTCGCTCAGACGATCTCAACCCATCAGTGTACCAATTGATGTCATTCGCGTTAAGTATGTAGTTTATTGTTTCGCCGATCTACTCGTTCTTGGTGCTTAATTCATTTTTCTAGTTTTATTTTTAAGTTATATTTTGTAATCATGCCATTTCTTGAAATGTCGATAAGTGTAGTTACTATTGATTTTGGAATGTAGCCCCTAAACCTGGGACTTATGGAGTTCCAGTTACAGTACTCTCTTCTGTAGGGCAAACAGTTATATACAAAACTAAGACATTTTAAAACTATTTACTTTATTTTGTTGATTGAAACTTGTATGAGTTTTAAATTAAGTGTTTTAAGTGCAAACCATTTATAATTCAAACAAAAAAATGTCTAAGAATTTGTATGTACTTATGTACACTCCTCGTCAACTGAATAGGCACAAAAATTGTTGAAGATACTTTGTAATTATATTTTTTCCAAACATTGATGGTTATTATTCCATATAACTTTCCCTAAAGCTGTAAAGAAGAGAATTCCAAAAGAATTATCCAAAAAAGAACACCCAGTTTTTCTTTCGCAGAATTGCAAATTGTTTCAGATAAAGTAGGAGTTTTTTTGTTGAGTACACTGAGTACGACACTATCTCCCTTGCTTATGAGCTTTTTGAAGTGCTTGATAGTTTAAAGTCTATGTTTTTTTTTAGTTTGCAGTGAAATTCAATTCTTGATCTAAAACTTTAAGGCAAATGGGTTGATCTACGGGATATTACAGTTGTGAAAAAGCCAGAATCGACTTGCTTAGAGACCAAGGCATAACCGGACGTGCAATAGCTGATTAAATTGGCCAAAATTTTAATGAATATAATATAATAATAAAAGAATAAACTCTATAATAATAAAAGAATAAACTCTTACTTAAAAAAAAAAGAGTTTGTGCACCTACTTATTATGTTCACGCGGCAGAAGAATTTGAAACAATTTTTTCTTTCGTAATTTAAAGTCAGCTACAACATATATGTATATACATATGTATCTCAATTTTGTAGAAACCGGTCAAGGAACAACGAAGTTGACATTTTTGATACCACCCCCGTACTTGAATAAATACATCGCCCATAACGACCCTATCTTCCAATTGTAAATATATTGAACTTGCAATAAATATTTTCAGGTTTCCACTAAAAATAAAACGCACGACTGGATCGTACGAACTTGCTCTTGTAGCTAACAACTTTTATGTTGCTATTTATGCTTTTATGTAACTACTAGCAGATACCCGTGCGATGCTACGGACCAACGGGAATCTAATGAAATCATCTATCCACCTACAAAATTTCATTCAAAACCCTTCAGTCGTTGAATGTAGGCACAAACGACGAACATGCTCGCGCTCGCTGTGCTCTTCTTGTATGTGGGCTGGTTCGCGATCCGCTTGCTGTTGGCCAAAAATTTAGATTTTGTCGTGTTCGTTGGCTTCGATGTTCGTCGTGTATGGTCATGTTCGCGAACAAAGCGAAAATTTAATATTGGATTCAAAAAGTAAGAACTACAAAAATAGAATTGGGAAAAATAAATCATGGCTAATCTTTCAGCTGCTTACCAAATTTCATTAAAATCCACTCAATGGTTAAGGCATGAATGCGGAACAAACAACCAAGTATATATTTTGTTCATATATAAGCCTCTCCCATATAGGCATAGGAACTGTTCGGTTCCATTTTCCGGGATAAAAATGGCCTATGTGATAATCGAGTATATGTGTGTCCATGTGCCAAATTTTATCCAGATCCGTTTAACCGTTCTGGCGTTATTGAGCAACAAACATCAATACATCCATCCATCCATCCATCCATCTAAACTTTCACATTTATAATATCAGTAGGATTCTCCGAAATTTTCCAAGCTTCACAACGAATTTTCCACCTTTACATTGTCCAAAATCATCAAATCATGCTTTAAATTTATCCATATATCATCGAGAAAAAAATGTTTTCCACTAAGAATTTTCTATTTTTTTCATTCGAAAAGCCATTCCGGAACATTTGCATACACAATTAAATACAAAAAATCAATTTTCGATACTTAAAATTTCCCGACTTTTCGGGAGGGTTTACCCAAAATTTTCTTTCGCAAAAACCTTCTCCTGGATTTTACGAACAACTAAAAAAGAGTTCGAGCCAAATCGGCCCATTTGTTCTCAATTGAATTACGATACATTTTTTCACACCATTTTTAATAGCAGATGCCCGTGCGATGGTATACGGACTTTCTATCCCACGGCAATCTAAGGACATCTATACACCTACAATTAAAAACCGTTCAGTCGTTGAGGCGTGAAAGCGGAACAAACGCCCAAGTATATGTATATATTTTTTCATATTTAAGCCTCCCATAGGAACCGTTAATTTTTTTTGGGGATAAAAATGACCTATGTGAAAATCCAGTACCCCATCCATTTACCAATCAAATTTCATGTAAATCCGTGTGCTTCTATGCGCATTGTGAATAAAAGCTATGTTGGCCAATAATATACCTCTGTAATAAATGTTATCCAGATCCGTTCAGCAGTTCCGGAGTTATTTAGCAACAAACATCCATACATCCATCCATCCATCCATTCATCCATCCAAACATTCACATTTATAATATTAGTAAGATTGAGGTTTAGCTAATTAGGTGAAGTTATCATATGCAGGTTTAAAGTCTATGTAGGCAATATACCTTGATTTTTAGTATAATGAATTGTCGAATGGATGATTCAAGGAATAGTTACATAGCTACCTACCTAAAAATGTATATTTAAATCTAAGTTATGGATTTTAATTATGTAAGTTAGGAGAGTAAAATGTATCTACATGTATGCTATTGATACATATACTAATGAAAATGAAGAATGTAGGTGGGTAGGTATATACATACAACTTCATAATTTATGTGAAATATGCATTACATAAGATTCATGTGATTTTTAAAGAAACGTAGGTATATAACTATAAATGTATGAGGGCCTACATTGTATTTAGTAATCAGTGATGTAGTGTAGGCAAAAATTCGTAAAACGGGAATAATAATAAGGTGGAAATAAATGTATAATACGCATAATTAAATGCTTTTATATTGCTTAGTCGTTATAGTTTGAGAGAAAAAAAAGATGCCTTTTGAATTCATATAGATAAATAAGAATATATCACAACAAAATTCAAAAATCGTTGGAGCGGTTTTTTAATAAAATAATTTTTTATGTATTTAATTTTGAAAAGATTCAAATTAAAAAAAAAATCTGTGACATTCAATCAATTTTTCAAAAAAATGATTTTATTATTTTTTAAAAATCGAAAAACTTTTTTTTTGAAAATTTTCGTATGCAGTTCTATTAAAAATTTTAGGGAGCATTTGTGTAAAAAAAAAATATTTTAATCGGTTCATCCAATATTGAGAAAGTCGAAAATATGAAAAGTGGTTCTCTGGGAAGTACCGTTAATAAGTACGCAAAAAGAAATATTTTTATACTTTAAAGTGAACTTTACTAATTTAAGCACACATAATTTTTTTATAAAAATTCTTGGAGCCGTTTTCGAGCAATAATTTTTTTTAACGGTTCTTTAACTTTTGTATAGGAGGTACCATTGTTTTTCATTTTAGAAAAATAGTTTTTTTTAACTATTCAAGATAATGTCAAAAAACCACTAAATACAAAGTTTCGAAAAAATCTATTGCGACATTTTCGAAATTTTGAATTTTCAAAAAAAAAATTTATTTAAAAAAAAAATAGTTTGAAGAAATTTGGTATACAATAATGTTTAATATTTCTATGAGTTTCTGCGTAAAAAATTTCAAAGAATTCAGATTAACCGTTTCCGAGAATATTGAAAACCAAAAAAATGGCTCTACTAGAGGTACCAAAAATAACAATTTTTTCCAAAAAAAAAAAATTATCAAAATGTACCCTTTCCCTTCATTAATGAACAGATTTTTTTTATTAAAATAGTTGGAGCCGTTTTTGAGAAAAATAAGAGTTTTGTTTTTGGTCAAAAAAATGTATAGGAACTATTGTTATTAGTCATCTAAAAAAAAGAATGAAAAAACATGTGTGGGCATATTACCGAAAAAGCAATATGTACCAAGTTTGAAGCAACTCTATCAAACCGCTTAGATGTAGACTCCAGGACAGACAGACAGACTAACAGACTGACAGAATGAGATGGAATTGGGGGACCCACTTTTTTTGTGTTATCTATGATTGTTAGAACATTTTTTTTACGAATACCTTACTTACCTTATAGTACCTAGAATCGCAAGTAAAAATGTGAAAAAGATTTGTAGGTGTTAGCTTACTCTATCTTTTTTTATGTTTTTTGTTTAATGTTAAGTTACTTATTGATTACAAGACGTTTTTTGTTTAAATAACATTTAAATAAATAAAAGGCACGAGATATATAGTTTACGAAAAACTTTTCAAATATTTTATTTATTAGAAGTTAAACATTTTACAATATTCATATTCATGTCATCATCAGCTTTACGCTTTAAGATAAACTAAAGAAACAATCATTAATTTCTTGGCAAAAGGAAAGGATTAATAAAGAGAAAAATACATATTATTTTATTTTACGCTCGCAGTCCAGGGCTAGCTCTGATTGAAAAAGGAAACACAATCGCTATGATAGATATTTTTTTGACAGCTCAGTTAACTCTTCTGAGTTTAAAAAGATAAACAACTAATATAGGAACTTGGTTATGGAGAAAACACATTGACAATTTTTGTGATGAAATTAGAAAGATTAAAAAAAATGAGATATGCGGACCATTTCTTGTTGGCCCCGGGCCAAGGGCCAGAATAAAAAAGAGAGGGCCAATTTGCCCTATCGGGCACATTATGGTAACGCTGGGTAAGACTTTATCAAAGGGCTAAAGAAAAATCTGTCTCGAAAAAATTTGTCGATTTTTGACTGAAAACGTGTCGGTTTGACATTTCGCTGACAGATTCATAGACAATTTTTACCCAAAACGCCGCAAAAAAAGCTTTACTTCAAAAACGCTGTATATTTTGTTTTCAGTATTAAACATGACAAATTCCGACTGGACACCCGTACAAAATCCTGAACTACAAGAATAAGTTCCTGTAACACATTCAACCATTTAGAAAATGATGCAGTCATAGTATACCTACCTACATTCCTAGAAAGTATATCTGACCTCATAACCACACATAATATATTTAAGCCTTGAAAACAACCTTTGCTTAATTTTCTGTATTGCTGTTTTAATTTTACTCTGATTCGAGGAAAAGGACACAGCCAGTTTAAAATCAAAGCTTATTACTTGTTCAACTCTCTTTCTCTTGTGTTTGTTAACCACATGAATGACAAATAAAATTAAAATTATAAGAGTATGCAGGTACACATCCGCCCAAGTACACACTGATGGCTCTTAGGTGCGAGAACATTTGCTTATAGTTCCTCTAGGGTCTAGGATCAAGGTGATATAAACGATACGAAATTTGAATTAATTAAATATGCTATGGAAATACAAGTGCTACACAAATTCATATATTAATTTTGAGCCAAAAACAATCAACATAAAATTTCTTCTCTCACATTCCATTTGTTTAGAGCTTTGTACCTACAAGACTTTGTAGCTACAATATGGTTTATTTCAATTAAACAGTTTTGCATAACAGAGGATGATAAAAACCCTGTACATATTTAAGGTAGGTATAGGTACCTTTAAGCAACAAGCCCACAGTATCTATGTAGATTGTAGGTACATATATGTATTCCAAAATAGAAAAAAAAATATTATGAAAAATTACACATACATTATATTTATTGCAGATAAAAGGAAATTTATTTGTTTATTTTACCTACATGACATTTATGACACAAAGAATATGAATAGTTGATAGTTTTGGTAAATTTGAAGAATGACGTGAGTGCGTAAAGGCGACCACATAGACAACATAAGGTTGGTTGAGTTTGAAACTGAGTAATTTTCGTATAAATTAGATTTCAAAGAACTACGAGTATCAAAATTTCAAAGTTATTTTGTTAAATGTTGTTTTTCAATGGCTTTTCAGAGGGGTTTACCTCCTTGTGATAAAAAGCGAATAGGGTAAAGTTGGGAAATGTGGCATCCTTTCAATGATTCCCATGAAAAGACTTATTTTCAAAACAAAAAGAGCAAAATATAATTTAAACTTACATATGCTCTCAGTGGATTCAGTCAAAATCGAAAATTAAATTAAATATGAGGAAAAAAAAGTGAGTACATTTGAAGCAACAACGTTTGTTATTTTTAGGGACGTCTAAAGGGGGTTATCTCACACCGAAACCTCGGGATATATGGCCGGGGTGCCATTTCCCCGCTTCTACAGGGTGTCCACCAGGAAGGTATATTTCTTTGTTTGTTTATAATTATTGATTAAAGAAAAGAGAATGGATCTTATATTGATAAATGTTTTATTTAATGTCGGCAATTATGTATGAAATACACTATCAGGTAAATGTCCGCCTCTGTTAGTCCCACAAATGCGAGCCCTTTTGAGCACATTTTTCTTTACATTCTCACATATTTCGCGCGGTATTTCATTAATTTCATCACGAATATTTTGTTTAAGTTGCCCAAGCGTTTCTGGTTTGTTTGCATAAACCTTGCTTTTCAGATATTCCCACAAAAAAAAGACCGGGGCAGTCAAATTGGGTGATCGTGGAGGCCAATCAACATCACCATTTCTTCAAATAACTTGTTGTGGAAAGAGGTCTCGCAGTAATTCCATTGTAATCCTGGCTGTATGCGATGTTGCACCTTCTTGTTGATACCGCATGCTATTCAAGCCCAAAGCATGCAGTTGTGGCGTTATCGGGGTTGTCATGGGCTAGCTGTAACATCCTATTGGCATATGTACGGCGGCGTGAATGGTCTTGTAGAGAAGCTCTTGTGTCAACTGAATCTTAAATGAAAACAAATGCAAATCCTTGTACAAAATTGTGTCCAAAGTTGTTCTTTGAAGACCAAGCTCCTGAGCACGGCGTCGAATTGATGTTGCTGGATTGTTTTGAACATTTACTTGAGCAGCAGTAATGTTTTCAGCCGATCTTGCAGTACGTTGTGGTCCATGCTCGGGCCTATCACCTACAGAATCGCCTACACCTACAGGCGCAGTGAAAAAGTGCTTGATTGCTAACTTAGACGTGTGGGTTCGATCCCCACGTTAGGCGCATTCTTTTCTATACCTCCAATTTTAATTGGATGCCGCCCATGGGTTAAAATGAGACAGTCAATACCTGGTTCTCAAATCCACTGTGCCAACAAAAAAATTCTTCGCTATCATTCTCTTTCTTCTCACTAGTGCCCTGCAACTCAGGTTGCATTTAAAAACCTTAGGTCCTACAGGCATATAGTTAAATTAAAAAAAAAATTCACGTAACTTTCTCATCGTTACAGTAATCGATGATTGATTTTAATAAAATGTTTTAACGATTTGGTTTATCGAATATTTTTCCATAATAAATTTGCCACGAGTCTACTTCACGACTGCCAAATATGAACGATCGCGACTAATGTTTACCAAAATGGCGGCAAATAAAGTAGTATACCTTCCCGGCGGACACCCTGTACTATTGAACCTATATATATGTTCCAAAAAAAAATATTTAAGGAGTTTAAAAGTGAAAAAGACAAAATATCCTAAAATGAATATAAACTCTGGAGCAAACGTCAGTACTTCAGTGGACGTAAAATGTCATTGCATTATGAATCAGATGGACTGGAAGACTTCGGTGAAAATACATGTGTGACTGTGACGAGGATTATGATCAAACAATGAAACCGGATGAGTTGATTAAGTGTATACTATGTCACTTTAGGTCTCATGATCCACTCACATCTCTTAACAACAATAAAACAAATGTGGCAAAATAAACTACAAGAAAAGGTAGGGCGCCATAACAACCTCGAGCAGGTGCCACGTCACCCTCCATTTTTTTCAATAGTTTTTTTTTCAATGTTTTTTATTTTTGCAAAAAAAAACATAACGAAAATGACTGTGAATTAGTTTTATGTTCCTATTGTTTGTTTATAGATAAGATTTTAAATAAATTTGTTTTTGTTTGAAGTAAAAAGCTTTTTATTTTGTAAATAATACGAAAAACAAAAATGACTGCCATATTTTTACCCTAGATACAACTACAATACTTTATGAGTTTTGTTCAGTTCAGCAATTCACATATTTTTGATTAAATTTAAATATGAATATTTTTTTAAGTTAAAAATTATACTTTTTTATTTTTTGTTTTATTATTTTTTTCGAATCTCTTTTTTTCTGTCTGGCTTTCAATCGTTTTTTTTAAAGAATAAATGCTAAAACAAAAACAATACAAACGTATTTACATTCGTAGGTATTGTTTTTGTTCTTTATTTTGTGGACTGTAATTATGATTTTAATTGAGTTTTCTTGCGACCTTTAGTCCAAATTAATATGCGTTTCGCCCAGGTACTACAGATGGGCTCATCAGTTAGATGCTGTAGTACCTTTCTAAGACGCAATATATTAGTCGATGGCTACCGACACAAATAAAATTTACAGCTTTAAACCACTGCGAATTATATTCTTCTAGGGGAATTCGGTCGAATTCAGACACCTAGAAAATAATACCAGTGGTCTGGCTTGTTTAAATTTAAGAATAAATGCAAAACGCATATTAATTTGGACTAAAGGTTTTTTTTTCAAGCTTAAATCTAGAATTATACACGGTTGTCACTTTAACTCTCTGAATTTATCACATTTTTTTTCACTGCGTCATCACACCATCAATGTGTTCATCAAAAATTTCTGTCAACGAAAGTGATATCGTTTTCGTCAAAAAATTTTTGGTAACAATAACAAGAGGGGGCAAAATTGTAATATATGTTGATGTCATTTTTACGTCAGACAGTCAAAGCGTTGACCTACGAGAGATGATGTACTCCCCGGAATCGCTAAACATGAAATCATATTAGGCCATTAATAACATATATCAACTAGCTTGGATATTTTGAAGTTGGATTTTGAGTTATAAGCAAAATCAAAAAAATAAAATTAAATCACTCCGACGGTTATTAAATAAACATTTAAATAAAATAAATAAAAATAAGGAAGAGGAAAGGAAAATGAAAAATATGACATTTTAAAATTGTTCTCTATTTACAGATTTAAAAATTAAAAAAGGGTGCTCCTAAATAATAAAATTTCAAGTCCATAAATTCAAAGAAGATTCGAAGATCTAAATTAATTACACTAAAACCCGGATGAGTACCTTACTTTAAATAATTCACTTTGATAGGCACTTGTGCTTGTTAGGCGGTTATAAGATAACCCGCTTAAGTGCACTTAGGTACTTATCTTTATACAGGGTGGCGCACGAATCGAGCTACAATAAGAAATTTAAATAACTTTTATTTTAATCGATGTATTTCATTAATATTTTTTATTGGATTAAAAATAAATATTATTTTAAATAACTAATGGTTTTATAAGATGATAGACCGCAAATGACCTTCACGCTCATCCACGGATATGCGGCACCTAATCAGACAATTGTTCATTGCGGCCTGAACGGTTGAAATTGGGATCGCCTCAATTATTGTATTAATGGACTGCTTCAATTCAGTCAAATTCCTGGGTTTCGTTTTGTACACTTCCTGCTTGACATAACCCCATACAAAAAAGTCTGGTGCAGTCAGGTCAGGTGACCTTGACCTTCATGTCATCAGAAATGAACAAACAATTTATCAATGTGTTGTCTTCTTCGGCCATTGCAATCATTTTTCCGCAAAATTCCATGCGAACAGTCAAATTCTGAGGTTTTAACTTGCTTGTAATTTGGACTTTGTACGGAAACAAGCTTAAGTCATCATGAAGTATCCGTTCTAATGACCGTCTGCTAACTCCCATTTGGCCCGATAAGCTTCGAGTCGAAACACTTGGATTTGCCTGTATTGTCGATGCAACAGCCACGATTGTATCCTGAACCCGAACACTGGGATCTCGATGATACGGTCTTCGTTCGATGCTTCCCGATTCGGCAAACATGTTTACCAGCCTCATAATAGTCCATCTACACTGAGGAGTACCGCCAAACTCCAGCCTAAATTCCCCTTGGACGGAAATGACGGACTGCAAAGAATGGTATCGCTGTACTAAGCAAATCCTTTTTTCAGTATCCCAAGCATTCATTTGGATTATTCTAAATAGTAGCCTATAAAATACAAAAAAATAAGCCGATTACTCACACTGGAAAAAAGTTATTACGTTTTATTTGTATAGCACGATTCGTGTGCCACCCTGCTTGTAAGTGGACTGCACTAATTTAAGACCACACACATTTTTACTTGCGATAGGGCAAGTTTTGCCTTTGGTAAAAAAATCGACCTCGAGATCTTAATCAAACTTAATATTACGATGATAGAGAACACCAAAAAAGTGGACCCCGCAATTCCGTCTACCTGTCTGCGATTTTCTTGAAACTTGATAATTAAGTGTTTTAGGTGATTGTGTCAAATAGATTTTTGAATCGTTTTTTAGCCGGTAGGTAATTGCCATACAATTTTTTCGACCATCAAAATTATCTCGAAAACGGCTCTACCGATTTTGATTAAAATAAAGTGTGTGCACTACCATAGATATAGTCTACATTTTAGTCAACAAATTTGTTAAAATATTTTGTTATTAACGATACCTGCCATACAAACATTTAATTGACTTTCTCATAATCGGCTCAACGGTTTTCGATCAAAATTATTATACAGGAGATCCTTCGAATTCTAAATACTACTGCATTTTAAAATTTTCGAAAAGTAGTTTTTTTTTTGGATTTTTGAAAAAAAGTTTTTTTTCGAAATTCTGTATTTAAATTTATATTATTAAATATTTAAAATGTTCATACCAAATTTGTTTTTTTTTTTTGTAAAATTTAAGAATTTTTATATGTAAAAAATTAAGTGAAAAATGACTTTAAAAATATATTTAGCAAATATATATTGAGAATCTTTCGCATATATTGTGATCGAACATAAGAGCAAGTACGTGCGATCC
Organism: Philhelius pedissequus; assembly: GCA_910595825.1. Taxonomy (NCBI): domain Eukaryota; kingdom Metazoa; phylum Arthropoda; class Insecta; order Diptera; family Syrphidae; genus Philhelius; species Philhelius pedissequus. The sequence goes on from OU343161.1 coordinate 90,713,004, forward strand.
AGTCGTGCATTTTATTTAATTAAACTTCCTGGAGCCTTTTTTTGATAAAAACAAAATTTCGTATCAGTTTTTAGACATTAGTGTAGATTAAGATTTCATTAAGTTGATTTAAGCAAAATGATGATTTCTAGTATTCCAGATGATGTCAAAAAAACTACTAAATACAAAGCTTCAGAGAAATTGATTGTTGCTTTCGAAAGAGGTATTGAGTTTTCCAAAAAAAAAAATATAATTATTGGTCTTCAAACTTATTTATAAAGTTTTTAGGAGCTTTTCCATAAAAAAAACATTAAAAAAATCAACTGATCAGTTTTCCAGGAAATGGAAAACAATAAAAAATGGTCTACTAGACGTATCAAAAATAACTATTATTGACAAAAAAACAAATTACTAGTAAATACTTTATTACATAAGTAAATTCTAGGATTTTTCCCTTCGATCCTAAAATGGTTTGATTCTTACCTTACAAGTAGAACACAACGCGTTGAAAATAATAATATTCTTTCAGATTCAATGAATATTGCTTCCGGTGTATCACAAGGTAGCCATTTAGAACCTCTACTGTTTCTTATTTTCATTAATGAAATTCGTGAATTGTACAAATATTGTAAATGTTTAATGTATTGATTTAGCTTACAAAAAGACTTGAACAGGCTTATTGATTGGTGTGTAATTAATGACCTTCATCTCAATGTGTCGAAATGTCCATGTATGACATTTCATCGGAATCAATGTCCAATAATGTTTCCTTATAGCGTATGTGAAAAACATTTAGCTAGAATAGTGGAAAAAAAGATCTTGGAGTTATATTTGATATGAAATTAACCTTCCTTAATCATACTGACTAAATTGTTTCTAAAGCTAGGTCCATGCTTGGTTTTATTAACCGCAATTCAAAAGATTTTTCAGATCCCTTTACGTTAAGATCACTATATTTTAGTTTCGTTCTATCTATTTTGGAATATTGCTGTATTGTATGGAACCCCATTGTATATTACTCATTCTATTAGAACTGATGGGATTCAGAAGCGTTTTACTAGAACGGCTATTGAAATTCTTCTCTGGAACATTGATAAGCTTTCTTACTGTTCGAGATATCTGTTATTGAGTATTCAATCTTTTGAATCTAGGATCTGGAAGAGAAAATATGTTTATAAGAGATATAATTAAATATAAAATTAATTGCTCTTTTTTAATGTCTTTAGTTTATTGGTATGCTCCAGAACGTGAACTAAGATTCCTTTTCATAGAGTGAACTATGGTTACAATGAAGCTATTACCAGTTGTTTAAGACAGGCTAACTCTGTTTGTAATGTTCTCGATTTTAGTATGTGTTAAAGCACGGATTGTTGAAAAAAAATGTGTATCTTTTTTAATCTCTTGTGGTTTCGGGGGTGGCCGTGGCGCGATAGTTGTGTGTTCGCCTGCCAACCTCATGGTCACAGGTTCGATCCCTGCCGTAGTCTATGTCCTCTTATTTTTCCATTAAATCCATTTTTAAAATAAATGTCATACAATGAGTTGCTGGCTTGATCATTACATACTGTTTAGGCATAGCACTAACAACATGTGATTGAGTAAAACTAGTACATATAGCGATAATGTTCGTCGGAGAGAAATAAGAAGACAAATAGATCCAATTCAGTTGGTGGTTTATTAGGAACTAAAAGAACAAATGATTATAAATATAGTCAAGCATTTACAAATGTTTGTTAGAAAGAGAACAATAGATTATTATATTATGTACGATTCATTTACGTTGTACTTCACTTCTGAGTTTAACATTCCAACACTCCTTCTCAACGCAAATATTTCGTTTACATTTTCTAAATGTATGTATATTATATGTACATTCTAATATAAATTCATTAATTTAGTAAATTTAGAATGCTTAGTTTTTGGCAAATTTTTTGTGAAAATATCTGCTACCATATCATTAGATTGAATATATTTAAGCGTTATTTCGTTGCTCTGCACAACTTCCCTTACGTGGTGGTATTTGATGTCAATGTGCTTGCTACGGGAGTGGTATACCGGATTTCTTGCAAGATGATTCGCACTTAAGTTGTCACCTTTGATTTCAATAGGACAATCAGCACCAATAAATTCAATTTCCATCAAAAGCCTCTTTAAATATACAGCTTCTTTAGCCGCCGTCGACAAAGCCATGTACTCGGCCTCAGTACTGCTCAAGGCCACCGTATTCTGTTTTTTGCTTTCCCAAGAGAATACACATCCAGCTAAGAAGAATGCATACCCGGTGTATGATTTGCGATCCGAATGATCACCACCCCAATCTGCGTCGACATACCCGTAAACTGGATGATCTTGTTTGCTGTAATGGAGCTTGTAATTTATCGTTTTAGCTAAGTACATTAAGATATGTTTAACTCCTGCTTCATGCTCGATGTGTGGATTAACGTTACGTTGTGCCAACTTGCAAACTGAATGTAAAATGTCAGGACGAGTTGAGATCGCAAGATACATCAAAACACCAACAACAGATTGATAGGATGTGGGATCTACATTCGTGCAGCTTTCACTTTCGCATTTTATTTGGAAACCAACATCTAGTGGTGTTGAGGCAGAGCGACAGTTTTGCATTCCAAATTCCTTCAAGAGATTGCTGATATACTGCTTCTGACACACAGAAATAGCACCAGTGTCACCGTCTCGCTCAATATCCATTCCTAAGAAATGCTGCAACGGCCCTTTGTCCACTACCTCAAACGCATTTGCTATCTGCGATTTGATATTGACCAAGTCGGTTTTCGTTGAACATGCTAAAACAATATCATCAACGTAAACAGCAATAAGATTAAATTTACCTTCGTAGTTCATTTTGTATAAGCGCGGCTCATTCTTACACCCAATGAAACCTATACCTTTGAGAACCATATTGAGCTTCGAGTTCCACTCACGACCAGATTGCTTTAAGCCATATATAGCTTTGTTAAGCCTTAAAACTCGATTTGGAAACTGTGCATCGACAAATCCTTCTGGTTGCTGCATATACACCTCGTCCTTCAAATCGCTGTTAAGATATGCCGTAGAAACGTCCATCTGATGCAAATACAAATTCAGCTCAGTCGCTACAGCCAATAACATCCTTATTGTTGCGTAACGCACTACCGGTGAGAAGGTTTCATAGTAGTTAACTCCAAATTGTTGGCTACAGCCTTTTGCAACAAGCCTTGACTTAAATCGTTCAATTGTACCATCTTTATTCTTCTTTGAGCTGAACACCCACTTGCTGCCGATTGCTTTCTTTCCAGGTGGCAGATCAACTAATGATCCCGTGTTTTTCGCAGTAAGTGCTTCATATTCTTTTTGCATCGCTTCTAGCCAATCCTCTGCGTTCGCGTTTGACATTGCTTCTTTTACAGTTTGCGGGATGTCGATGTCAGAGTTCATCAGGTTCAGAACGTTGAACTGTTTTCGCGGACGCCCAGGTGCTCCAGTGCGAATAATTTTCGGTCGACCTGGACCTATTCTAACGTTGTCATCTGTAGCGCTGGTTTCTTTTTCCTCATCGTTGACGCTTGTGTTTCTATTGTATTCTTCATAGTTTTCTTTTTTGGTGATGGTGTTCTTCACTTCAGTGGTTGTGGTCTCCTTTTCTTCTATAGTGGAATCGCTATTGCTGTCTGCCCTTGAAGTCTCTGTATCTAAAGGAAGAAGTTCAAATGAATTTTCATTGTTTAAATTGGAAAAAATATTTTCGTCGAACAAAACATCTCTTCTTTCGATCACTTTCCGAGTGAAGGGATCAAACAAGCGATATGCTTTAGATGTAAGAGAATAACCAACCATAATGTATTCTTTACCTTTCGGGCGGAATTTACATTTACTTGTCTTATCCAAAGCTATAGCTGTTGAACCGAAAACCCTGAAATGTTGCACTACTGGCACAGAGCCTTTGTCGGCGATCTATTTCGTATGTAGACTGCTGTTGCGATTGCTTCTGCCCACAGTGATTCATCCTTTCCGGCATGCAGTAACATGCTCCTCGCCATCTCAACTAATGTTCGGTTGGCGCGTTCCGCTACGCCGCCGTTCTGTTGTGGTGAATATGGCACGATTAGTTGACGTCTGATACCCTGTTCATTTAAAAATACAGTTAAATCATTACATAAATATTCTTTACCATTATCACTTCGTAAATATTTTATCTTTCTACCAGTTTGGCATTCTACCAATGCTTTATATGATTTAAATTTTTCAAAAACTTCGTTCTTTGTTTTCAAAAAATATACACAAATATGACGTGACATATCGTCAATAAAAGTAAGGAAATACTTAGATCCTCCATACGATGGTTTATTCATCGGACCACACAAGTCTGTATGAATAACATCTAATAAATTTTCTGATCGATTTTGCGTCATTTGTGGAAATGGTTTTACGCAAATTTTACATTTCATGCACGTTTTACATACCATTTCGCTCGAGTTATTCAAATTTTTAATTCCATATACCATCTTGTTATTAGCTAAATCATGCAAATTTTTAAAATTCAGATGTCCATATCTGTTGTGCCACCTTGATATGTAATCGATAGACGAATATAAGCATGCATTTTCTACAATTTTAAATAGAAATAAATTATTCTTTCTTTGAGCTCTTACCACAACACCACCAGACTCGTCTTTTATCTCAGCAACTGTTTTATTAAATGATACAATGAACCCATTTTCTACTGCTTTGCTCACCGACATGAAATTGCCTTGCAATTCAGGAACATAAAAAACATCTCTCAAAGTTATGACACTCATAATTGTTTTGACGATGACGTCACCTTTACCAATTGCTACAATAAAGTTGTTTCCAGCAAGAATAATTTTCTCCTTCGTCTCTTTAAAAGTATTGAACATACTGCGCTCGTTGCACATATGTGTCGTCGCTCCACTATCAATACACCAATTTGATGAACTTAAACCTTGAAGATCGGCTGCTGCTAAAATGGAATAGGAATAAGCTTGCGGATTTTGCTGTTGCCGTTTCTGTGCTCTGCATTTTGCTGCTAAATGGCCTTTTCTACCACAGTTATAGCATTTTCCGTTAAATTTCACAAAATGTTTTGTCTTTTGATCTCCCTTCCCCTTTTGTTCATCACACATACTTGCGGCATGTTGGTACTTTATATTGTTAGTATTGGTGCGAGCTAAAAATGCTTGTTCACCGCACATACTTACGGTATTTTGATACGATTGAGATCTTCTATCTCCTTCCTCCAAAATTTTAATTTTTAAAGCACAGAAAGAGGGTAGTAAATCACGTGCTTCTATTGCAATAACGAAAGGTTCGAATGACTTTGGTAGACTTGATAGCAATATAATAACCAAGAACTCATCGTTCATGACTACATTGATTTGTGCTAATTTTTCCACGATGTTTGAAAATGCATTAATGTGCTGCGAAATATTTCCATCCTCAGCCATACCTGTTTGTATTAACTGCTTAAACAATGATACCTTACGAGCCGGTCCTCTTGGCTGATATATTTCACGAAGTAAGTCCCATGCCTCCGCTGCTGTTTTGCAATATTTGATGTGGTTGATCTGGGATGGCCTTACACTCAGTATAATAGTCGCTAATGCCTTCTCATTTTGCAAGTCCCATTTAGCAATGTCTTCAGGTGTCATTCCCTCTTCTTTCTTAGATTTCCCGCTTACAATCTGCCACAATTCCGAGTGGATAAGAATGCTTTGCATTTGTACATTCCACGAATCGAAATTGTTATCATCCAGCTTCTCAATTTGGTACAGTGACGAACTCATTATGATGTTTGTATTAAAAAAAAAATTAAACCAAAAACTTATTTTGATAATGGGTACCTGGGCCCATAACCTGTTCGTCGGAGAGAAATAAGAAGACAAATGGATCCAATTCAGTTGGTGGTTTATTAGGAACTAAAAGAACAAATGATTATAAATATAGTCAAGCATTTACAAATGTTTGTTAGAAAGAGAACAATAGATTATTATATTATGTACGATTCATTTACGTTGTACTTCACTTCTGAGTTTAACATTCCAACAGATAAAATATGACAAGAAATAACAAAAACATAATGCGAATTATAAGGGACATAGATAAAAAAGACACGGAAATTTCTCAGCATTAGTTTAGCCGCCATACCTGGATATAAAATCTGAGGCAACAACCACCTCCAGTCTCAGAACATCGCGCCACATATCTCTCCTATCCTTCTTTCTCTTCCTTAACCTCACGCACGCGATGTGTTGAAACATTTAATAGGTAGTATAATCCCTTGGGCGGGTGTAAATTATAAAAAAAAACGCATTGTAATTATCATTATATTCTGTAGTCTATAAGAGATGTTTACCTCTGATTGATGAAATATAAATAAACTTAAAAAAATTAAATTAAATTAAATTCTTTTAATAAAAATCGTTGAAGCTGTTTTTGAGAAAAATTAGATTTATCTTGATGGTCTTAAAAAAAACATGCTATTATTACCGAAAAAGCAATTCATATGTACCAATTTTGAAGAAAATCTATCCACCCTTTAGTCTGCATTCTGTACACTCGCGGACAGACTGAGAGAATTGTGAGACTCAATTTTCTCATTTTCGCTATTAGATGTACATACTCGTAGTTTTTGATGCTTTTTTCCAAAAGGATGAGGTAAGCTGGTCGGAGTCCAGTATATCTCGAAGAAAGCACAATAAAACTCGGGCTTAGGAAGGTTAGAACTCGGTTTAAATATCTTTCATTGCGTACAATATTTTCTTTTACAATGTTCTTACAAACTCTTTAACTTAGGATAAATAACACGGTATTTCAAATAAGTGGCAGGCCCACATTCTGCTCAGACGGTGCAGACAGGGAATAGTGAATATACACGCCCACAACTTACTCAGAAGGAGCAAGAGGGGGAAATAGGTTAGGAATCTAATTCCTACCCAACGCTAATCCAATTTAAAGTCGAGCAAGCCCACAACTTACTCAGGAGCTGTAAGAGAGGAAAAACGGTTAGGAATCTAATTCCTGCCCAAGGGCTAATCCAAGGGAAAATCTATTTTATTAACCAAAAAGGCCGTCTTAAATGGCACACCAGTGTACCAATTAAGGCTAAACGGAATTGATCGTCCAGCTGGCTGCCGCTCGAGATCAACGAGAACGTTATTCCTCAGCAAAACCAAAATCGTAATCAAGACTTGCTATTGAGTACAAGGTTCTTCCTGTTCGCTGTCATTCATTAACTCTACTTGATATATTTTTAGCTTTGAGGCAGTGTGAACTCTAACGATGACGAACGCAAATGTTAGGTTTATGTTCAGGTAGATTGATGGTGCTCGAGTATGTTGCGAGTAAATGCGCATGACTAAGGGCCGGTAGTGGTCGCATGCTGTTGTTGGGTTATTGTTACGTGTTGGTCGTATGGAATTGTTGTCGGCGGTCGTTTAGAAATGGAAATTCTAACGCTTCGTTACAAGTTATAGTAAGTTTAACCAAAATATCGATATTGATTTTTTTCCAAAAGCAAAACTTGCCGGGAACCACTATAGCAAGTAAAATCGGAAGAATCCATCTTCGTCCATTGACTTCAATTCGGATTGGGTGTTGTCAATTCATAGAATAAATGCTGGTGTCATTCAGTGCTCCCTTTTGTTTACGACTCTCTTTTTTATTTTTATTAATAATAATTTAGTCAACTAAATTACTATTGCTGACTACAATATTCTTAGCTTATATTATTGGTTTTCATATTCACCTTCTAATTTTTAGGATATTGAACTTGAAATTCTGATTTGACTTTATACATAGCTACCTATTCATTAAACAGCACGTTCGTTAAAGTGCTTGTATCTCTTTGAAGAAATATCGAATAAATCAAAAAGTCCAAGAATATTTATGTCCTTTGAATAATATTTTTGGTTAATTACAAAAAATATGTATGCAAATATGTTTTAAATCTCCAGGACTTTTGAGGACAACAAAATAAAGCTATCCACCAATATTCAAGTTTGTCGGATTGTTTTTCTGCAATTCTTTTGATGGGCAATTAATTAGTGGTATATCTAAGTCTACTAATAGACCCATGCACACAACAGTAAAATGTATCATAGAGATACATTGAAATAAATAAAATTAGGTTAATTTCACAAAATAAATCATAGATTTTACTAACATTACATTTAGCACAAATGTCTGTTCTTTATTTTTTTTTTACATGTTAAATATATATACGGGTCATTTGAGTGATTGTGACGACTTTTATGGCCTCAATTCCCGATATACCCAACGATATAAAGCAACAAATTTAGAACTTTTTTTATTGACGCACATAATTGCCAAAACTTATAAAAAATTGATGTTATCATTCTAAGCTCATAGCTTATAATGGACAAACTCAAGGACAATCAAACAATTCTGAAAAAGTGAAAACAAATCAAGGATATAACAAAACTCATTAAAGTAAATATCCTTAAGCTATCGATTATACTAGAAAAAAAACTTATACATACATTTAAATGAAAAAAAAAAAGAAGAAGCACATAGGAAGCCACAATACTAAAATCTATGCCTGTTGCATTAAAGTAAAAGATAAGAAGAGGATATTTAGGTGGCTTTAGAAAACAGGGAGGATAAAATCGAATAGGATTTAACAAACACTTAAAGCCAGGACCATGGCTAGGGAGTACATTGTGGGGAAATTTACTGTCCCTCTTTTTATTTGAAATTTTTTTTTTTTAAATAAAGTATAATTTGTTTCTTGTAAAATATGCAGGTAGAAAAAGACTAAGTCATTAAACTGAAAAATGAATTAAGTTTATGATATAATTAATTATGATATAAGAACGCTAATAATTACATTTAATGTTAAACTTGCAGTGCATATATACATTAACTCTTATGATCTAAGCCCTAAACTGTAAAACCCAAAAACCACAATTTTGTGACACGTAGACAAAGTAAATAAAATGCACGACTGGATAGTACGAGTTTGCTCTCGTAGCTAAATATTGACTCTGTTAGTAGATAGGTAATTTGGTTATCCTGGCATGGCTTATAGCCGATATAGATATAAAACTAGCTTGATTATTAGTATACTGAATTGGCGAATGGACGATTTAAGGAAGGGTTACATAGATACCTACCTACAAATGTACCTATATTTAAACCTAGGTTATGCATTTTATTTATGTAAGTAAGAAAATTTTTTATGAAATTTTTTAGTATGCAGTCTTATTAACGCTTTTAGCGAGCATTAATATAAAAAAATAATTTTAATCGGTTCATCCAATAATGAGAAAGTTTTTGAAAAATGTTGGTTTACATTAGTGTTTAAAATTTCTAAAAATTAAAGAAATGTCACATGAACCGTTTCCCAGAAAACTAAAAACCAAAAAAATTGATTCACTAGATTTACCAAAAATAAAATCATTTTTCCACAAAAAAAACACTAAAATTATCTTTTCCCTTCATTATTGAACTGATTTTTACCTGCAATATAGGACCTACAGGACAAGTTTTGCATTTGGAAAAAAAATCGAACTCGAGATTTTGATCAAACTTGACATTAAGATGATGGAGAACACCAACAAGTGGGTTCCGAAATTCCGTCTGTCTATTTTAGTGTAGAAGAGAACGATCTACGAATCTTCAGCTTAAATGGCGGAATCGATTTTCTTCAAACTTATGGTAGAAAAGCGATTGTCCTAAAAAGATTTTTGTGTCGTTTTATTTGCAAGCCCCAAAAATAACGGTACTTACCATATAATTTTGTCTACCATCTTAATTATATTGAAAATCGGCTCTAACGATTTTGATAAAAATAAGTGTGTGCACTATGCGGACTATGTTGCCATTACCGTATCCGGAAAGTACCCTAACGTTCTAAAAGGACTTCTACAAATCGCTTTAAATAAGCTAATAAACTGGGCAGAAAGGTGTGTCCTGGGAGTCAACTCTAAGAAAACTGAACTTGTCATATTTTCAAGGCAATACAAAATTCCTCACTAGGAGGATCTTAGTATCAAAGGTATTCCACTAGCTTTCTCAGACGAAGCAAAATACTTATTTTAGATAAAAAATTAAGTTGGAAAGCTAATATAGAAGAAAGAGGTAAAAAAGCCACAGTGACACTCTTCTCATGCAAAAAAGCTTTGGGAATAAATGGGGCCTTCAACCCCATATTACTCACTGGCTATATACCTCGGTAATCAGACCGATTCTTACCTACGGCGCGTAACAGTATGGTGGACCGCTCTAGAAAAAGCTGCAAATCGTGACAAGCTGAGCAAAGTCCAATGATCAGTCTCAATGTGCTTGAGCGGACTATTAAGAACAACACCCACTGCTGCGCTAGACATTCTGCTCCATCTAATGCCCATCGATATTTTCAGCAAACAGAAGGCAGCGAGCACAGCCGCCCGCCTTAAAGCTTCTTCACAATGGATCAATAATGATATTGGCCATACTATTATTCTGAACTCGTTCGGATCACTTCCAAATAACATTGATTACACCATCCCAAAACTAGAATTCGGCAAAAACTTCCAAGTCACTATTCCCCCAATAACTGCCTGGGAGGACTTAAGCTTCTTGGAAGATAACGCTATCCATTTGTATACTAATGGATCGAAAACAGATGATGGGATTGGTGGAGGTATGTACTCAAACCGACTAAAATTAAGTTTCTCTTTCCGTCTTACTAATCAATGTAGCGTGTTCCAGGCGGAAATTATGGCAATTAGAGAAGTCCTATCCTGGCTGAAAGAAAACGTGATATCAACTACTGATATCTGTATTTTCTCGGATAGTCAGGCGGCTATTAAATCTCTAGAATCGTCTTTCACAAATTCCATAACTGCTTTCAACTGCCGTTCATCTCTCATGGAGATAGCGGAGCAGTTCTATATGCACCTATGTTGGGTGCCAGGGCACAGGGATATTTCAGGGAATTATAAGGCTGACGAATTTACCAAAAATGGAACGACCCTAGCTCTAATGCCTGAAAGGGCATTATAGGTATACCCATTGTACATGTAAGTTAATGCTGAAACAAGATGCTGTAGAAAGGACAAACCGAAGATGGAGAAATACAACTATCTTTATGACGACAAAACAGTTCTGGTCAAAACTTGATCTGAAACGCTCTTAGTGTTTGATATCCTTAAGCAGGTTGCACATCAGCTCTGTTATTGGTGTCATAACTGGACACTGCCTCATAGGCAAGCACGCAACGAGGCTTGTCGTTTATTCGAATGATTTTTGCAGAAGCTGCACGGACGAAGAGGAGGTGGATCTGTTCCTCATCTTCTGTGCACATGCCCTGCTCTATCTCAAAGACGTAACCTCCATCTTTCTTCGATGATCTCAGCAATCTAAACAATATAGGCATCTATAGTCTCTTACGCTTCATTAGGTCAGGAGCTCCAAGTGGTTCAACGAATAGGAGGAGAATCTGATGATTCACAATGGACCAACTCTGGTCTAAGTGTGTCAGCTATAACGCTGACAGTCACTTCAACCTAACCTAACCTAAGTGTGTGCACTCCTTTTAGTATAGTCTGCTTAAAAAAATTTGTTTACATATATGTAGAATTTGATTTTTATTTAATTAAAATATTTAAGAATGAAATTCATTTTATTGGCAAGAAAATTAAACACAGAAATTAGAAGTTAAATTTAAAAGAAAGAAAAACCATTAAGTGAGATCGAGCAGACACGTCTCCGTCATTCGTCCCGTAAATCAAGAGTCCTCTTCTTCTCCTCCACCCAGAGGTTATTTCTGTTTTTCCTTCATCGTTTGTTCTTAGTCCGAAAATGGTGATGTCGTGAGTGTTACCGTTTACTTTTAATTAAATCCTACATATATTGTTATTAACAGCACCTGGCTTTCAAGCATTTTTTGGATTTTCGAATTTATCATAGACGGCTCTAAGGATTTCGAAAAGAATGTTTATATATGAGATTCTTCGAATTATAAAGAATACTACATTGCAAAGTTTTCGAAAATATATAAATAAATAAATTTTCTATACAAAAAAATTAAGTAAAAAACGATTTAGCCGTTTCTATAAAGAATCTTGTGCATACGATGCGTGATCGAACATAAGGACAAGTAGGTATACGTGTGATCTAATCGTGCATTTTATTTTTTATTATAATTTAATTTATGGCAGGTACCGTTATTTTTCGTCCTAAAACAAAAATTAATAAACCGTGTGGACATATTACCGAAGAAACAATATGTACCAAGTTTGAAAAAAATCCCTGCAACCGTTTAGGCTTTAGACTCGAGGGCACACAGACAGGCCGAAAGACGGAATTACGTGAACCACTTTTGTGTGTGTTCTCCAACATCATAATGTCAATTTGGATCAAGTTCTAGAGTTAAATTTTTTTTACGAATGCATAACTTGTCATAATTATTATGTAGTATATATCTATACATACACCGTAAGTAAAAAGGGCGTGATCTCTTAGATGATAAACCTATTAGAACGAATTAAGTTTCCTATGTGAATATATGGTTTATTTAATTCAAATAAATAAATTGTTTGCACATTAAGGCTATTATAGTACAACTGTTTTTTTTTTTTAAATATATGTATTCATATAACGGATATTTGCTATCTTAGTTTTGAATTTAATAAATTCTTACTCATATTAGGTTAAACATTTCAATATTGAATTAATATAACTGTCAAATAATAAGTGAAATGAAGTGATGCCAGTTGAAAAGGCAACCAAAATGTTTCCATTACGAATGTCGAGTAATTGCTTTTTGTGCGATTGTCTATGATGGTTCAATAACTCTCCGAAAAGCGTCGCAAATCCTACGAAAATAAAGTTGTAATAATAGTTCTTAATTAAAATTAAAATAAAACAAGATTACCTACTTTTTTTTATAAAAAAAAACTAGCAGACCCGGTCGAGCGTTGCTGCGAATTTATTTTATTGAGTTCACTTATTAGATATTAAAATTGGTATTCTTAATCAAGTGATTGATAGAGAATGATACAAATTTCAAAATAAGTTTTAGTGAATAGAAATTATAATTTAACAAATACGTTAGATTAATTCTAGTGCATAAGTAGCAATCTGTGCTTTAAATTAATTTAGAACTAAATGAAGAAAAATATTTCTCGTTAATCTGTCCTTCGTTAAAACAAATACATTTGATGGTTTTCCAACGCGTGAGCATGCAACATACAGCTGCCCATGGGAGAAACAGGGATTCTCCAAGTTCATGCCACAAATTGTCATTGTCTGCCCTTGCGACTTATTTATCGTCATCGCGAAAACCAAACGTATAGGGAATTGTAGCCTTTGAAACGTTTTGTTGATTCTGATGAAATCATAGGTATCCGAGGTAAGAGGACGACTTCTCCTTTAAACTTTCCAGTCAATATCGTTGCTTCAAGTACGTTTCCGGTAATTCTTCTGATGACTAATCGTACACCGTTGCATAATTTTGGCGGTTTTAAGTTACGCAAAAGAATGACCGGTGAACCAATTTTCAGACAGAGCTTGTGGTGTCGGCATTCCTGGCATATCCAGAGAATTTAAAAATTCATTCGGAAAATTGACGATCTCATATTCATCATTTTGAGAGTTAATGTCGTTAACATCTACGTTTTTGGCTGCTAAAATCTCCAAGACGAAATAATGACGGGCGTGTTAATGTGCACTTGGCTTGTTGTCTCTGTCGATCCTGTTGTCGAAATCTGTCTACATCAGCGTTGCCGAAGTGGCACGATCGTGCACTTATGGCACTTTTAAATTTAAATGGCACTATGGTACTCAAACGCTTCAAATGTCACTGTAGGAATTGACGACCAAATGTTTTTAAATATATCCACGTTCATGATCAAACTTAGTTTTACAACATGGTAGTGCATCAGCTGAAACGGGTTTTTTTCACGCTTAATAACATTAAAACCCATAATAAAAATCGACTTTCTTAATATGGAACCTAAGAGTTTAATCCGGTTGAAGATCGTTGCTCAACGAATTGTTGAACAAGTGTACTGCCAGGGTACGGGGTCGTGTTGCTGGCTGAAAATGTTGGTTTGACTCATTGAGCAACGTTTTCAAGATAATGTCTTGCACATTATTTGTTCAACTCGTTGGTCAACTTTTTTAATTTTGTTTGGTATTTGTTGCCGTTGAGGTGAAAATATTTATGTTATGCATTGCGTTGAATGAGTGTGTCCATCATCCTGTTGAACAAGCATATCAAAAACGCAGTTGATAAACTTTTTTTTTGTCAAAATCGAACAAGCGTATCAACTAGTGTACGAGGTTATTCAACTTTTGGGTAAGTTTGTTAACTATCATATGTATCAAGCTTCAACAATTGAATACGTTGATCAATTAGGTGTACGGAGTTCTGCAACAATTGAACGAGTTATTCAACATTTCACTAAGTTTTCCAACTATGCGTACGGAGTTCCCTACACCGTTTGTTGTGATGAACGCAAGCTTGGTGCACCTAGTGTAAGATGCTGTAAATTTTTGAATCCAAAGATTGAGTTGAATGAAAAGTACGTAGTGGACAACCGGCATTATAAAGTTATAAAATTACTTTTGTCGTTTAATGAAATAATAAAGGCTGAAACTTACCAGCACTTCCTACCACCTAAAGACTTATGTTGTTAACTGATGCTTTTATTTATGTTTCGTTTAATGAAGTTCTTGTATTTTATCTATTAATTTATAATTTATTAAAATTGTGTTTATTTATTCTTTATATAAAATTAAAAATTACATATGAAATCTTCGGAATTTTTTCACTTTTTTGTTGGTGGCACACAGTGGCCTAAAATGGCACTTTCTTTTGTCAGCACTGGCACTTACATATTTTTTTCTCCGGCAACGCTGGTCCAGATTTCGTTTACGCGCCGCTCTTGAACTTTCTCTTTGTATATGCATACGTTCATCACGATCGTCAATCGATTCCTGCGTACATCTTTCTGTGGCGTTTACTGTCATGGTTTGATTTGTTGTCGTAAATTGCCTCTGAGCACGGCCAAGTCGTGCATAACGGTTACTTGGATTGTTGATGTTCGATTTTGATGTTGTTACTAACGATTGCTGGCGTGCCCAAGAAGGATAATTTTTTTACTTATTTTTTTATTAATTAATTGCAAAACAAAACCACCTATTAATTTTTATGTTCCGTGATGCTATAAACACGTCAAAAAAAAGATAAAGTTGATGAAAAAATTATGACATTTGAATTCTTGGATAAACATAAATATACCAACCAATATTTTTATCGAAATAAAAATGGTTTTGTAAACTTATAAAAACGGCCAAAACCATCATTTAAACCGTTTTTACACAAAAAAAAAAAAACAAACAAAAAAATAAGAACACCGTAAGACGCCACGGATCAGTGAAAATATAAACTTAAAAACGAAATTTAAAAAAAAACATTTACACGTTTTCGAAATATAGAATTTTCAAAAATCAAAAAAATATATTTTGAAAATTTGGATATGCAATATTATTTATAATTCGATGGACCTCCTATATAATCGAAATCCGTCCACCAGCTTATGATAAAATCGAAAATCAAATTTTTTTTGTATGGAAGGTTCCTTTAAAAAAAATGTTTGACCAAAATGCAGACTTAAAATGAGCGCACACACTTTTTTAATCAAAATCGTTAGAGCCGTTTTCAAATAATCAAGATGGTAGAAAAAAATTGAGTGGCAAGTAAGTACCATTATTAGTAGTATTAAGTATTAAAAACTATCCTATTTTAGGAAGCGGTTATATAGTTTCGGAGTTCATTGAACACATCAATGTGACAAGAGATTTATACAGTCGAACTTCGATAACTCGAACCATCACTTACCAAAAAAAATAATTCGAGTTATCAAGATTTCTAGTTATCGAATAAAACACAAAATTACATTTCATTACATATCATACAACTGCGTAGATAAATCTACGAAGTAGAAACACAAGCACTGGTAATGAGACCATTGGCTGTAAGCAACACAAAATTAATATTAAGTACGTATTATTTATTTGCGAATAAGGAAGCGTTGGTGTAATTATTTAAAATATTCTGTTATATATACTTGACTGACGATTGGATTGCCGTAATGCTATACTTATTAGCGAGAACCTTCTTTTGTTCTTCAAATGATAATGTTTTCAAAGTTCGCATTAACGACATATCCATAGCTTTAATTTTAATAAAAACTACACACTGCACTGTTAATATCTACGTTGGTTTCTTTACACTTTTTATTTCGTGTTTTTTTTAAATTTTCAGAAGACGCCTACTATACTCTGTTCAATTTATATTTTCAGTACAGGGAGGACATTTGCCTTTCACCCTTACTATTATGGATTTCAATAAGCTATCTCTATTTCTATAAAGCTTTTCCATATTTCATGGTTGCCGTAGTGAGCATTGCAAATTGGCATATCTCTCTCACAAATGTCGGTAGGGTTAGTTAAATTAGATCTCATGAACAGAAACATGTATCTACATCGTAAACTAAATCTAAAAAAAATTAAACTAAATCCAAATAAGAGTAAATCTATCTTTCTCCACACCACCAAGAAGTAACAAAGTAGGCGCGTTTTCTTAAGAGTTCACCAGAAAGCCTAATCTATTTTAACGTGAAAATAAATCAAAGAAAAACAACGTATAAATAAGGTATAATAAGGAACTTGTGTCCTTCGAAGAACTTGAAGACATTTTAAATGTAAATAAACACAGCAGACAAATATTAATATTACCTTAAATTGCACCGCACTATTTTAAATATTATATTTATATACATGAAACCATCTCCATTTTATTTTTATTTTCATGAACAAAAAAACTATTGAATTAATTATAATTTGACCAATTGTATATACTGTAAATGCAAATGTTTAATCGGGCTTTTTTGGTCACTCACTTTTATATGTAAATAAAAAACCTTATTTCATATTTTTTCCCTACGTTTCGTCGGTCTTTCTCGACTTCATCAGGGGTAGTTTATTAAATCTATATAAAACACAATATTAACAATTTACACTCTTAAACATTTTTTGAAATTAGACTTACATGAAAAAAACTTTTATATTTACATTTAATAATGGTAAAACGGTGATTTAATACTATTGAATATTCTAAAGAAAGAAATTGAATTATTTAACATTTAACAGTAAAATATGCAAAATTAATAAAAAACAAAATAAGTTCAAAATCAAACAAATAAAAACCTACAGCACAGCACTTTAGAAAACATTGTTCAAAAAAAAAACATGTAATTTAAATTTTATTCAAATTTTCTTATTCCCCTCTTAATGCAAGAGAATAACTTGCTATTATATTGTCTCTATACTCTTATGTGTTCATTGTTTTGCTTATAGGGGTATTCACGATCTGGTGTACCAAGTCTTGTAAGATTGTAAAATTTTATTTTTGTACAACAGACTGTGAACACACCTCTACTAATCTTTAGCAACACTGAAGCAAATGTCAAAATGTGTTTCACATTTGTGTTGAAGAAGGCTTAGTTTGTGTCAAAAAAATCTTACACTCTTGTATTTTTCTGTTATATTATAGGTTTCGGGTATTGTAAAAGTGTAAGACTTTGACATTCAGTATATTTTGTTGTTGTAGTGCAAAAAATGCTACACTTTTACACTTTTACAATGATACAAGCCCAGATACATCGGATCGTGAATACCCCTTCTGTTTTGTTGGATACGTAGACTCTCAAGTGTATATCTTTTATTTGTTCTCTTTTCTTTGTCTATTATTATTGTATTATCAAAGCCTGCAGAGTGTCCAGTTTTCAGCATATGTTGTGATAATCCAGTTGATTCTCTTTTTGTACAAATATCCGCTTTGTGTTCAGTTAGTCTCGTCTCCAATGATCTCTTAGTTGTCCCGATGTTGGTAATTAAATGGTGTAATTAATTAATAAACCGAACTACATCAAAAACTTGGTGAAATAGTAATTTTTCATTAAAAAAATATCAAACAAATAATATATAGCTGCATTTTAACCGTTTTCCAAAGAAAAAACCAAAAGATCTAAGCAGAAAAGAACGCAGCGACAACACCTTTTTCCTTAAATTTAAAATATATGCTCTCAAAAGCTCTAAGAAAGCTTCGAATCTGAAAGCTCCATAGCGAAAACCAAAGAAAAGGGTATTAGAATTTCCATCAACGGAACAATGGTATCTCTTAATTAATGTGTTTATTACTTTAACAAGCACTATAATTGACAGTCAAATTGGCGATGAGTCTCCTCTCAACAGGGGAGCAGACAGATTATGGTGGAATGTACGTGGGCTTAGTGAATATTTCAGTAGCAATTTCTTAAGTTGTGTGCCATGCAAACACCAGCCGGCACCAGTGTGTTCGAAAAAGCTCTCCCATAAGGCTTATACCGAAAATATAAATTGAACAGAGTATAGCTATTTGTTTTTTTAAATAAGACTTTAAATTCGTATTATTGTTATTACATATGTATAACAACCTAATAATGTGTGTTCTAATACCGGAACATGACAGCTTTTACACACACTTAACAGAATCACAATTTTCAACAAAATCATTTGTAAAAAAGGTCGAAGAACATATCCAAACACAGTGCCCACAAACGTAATACATTATAAAATGAACTTGTAAAAATCCACAGAATTCGAGAATTCCCCTAAAAAAATCGACTTATCGAAGCTGGCGCCAAATAATATTTTCGAGTTATCGAGACATTCGAGTTATAGAAGTTCGAGTTATCAAACAAACATTATATGTAAACAGGCTTCGAGCTATTGCCAACCAATTTCATTCGAGTTATGAAATATTCGAGTTATCGAAGTTTTACTGTATATACAAACTACCTGCCTTGGTAATATTTCGAGAAATGCGTTGACCGATGTTTTTGGTTAGAAAGCAATAATCTCAGTAACTATTAAAGAACAGAATAATATTATTTCTTATTGACCGCAAACAATCGATAAAATATAAAAACACAAGATGAAATTTTAATTTTTAATATTTATTATTATAATCGTATGCATTTCGAACTTAAAATTGAAAGTTCATCTTTAATAAAACAAAATGAAGTGATCAAAAAAACTAAATTACATTTAACCAAAAACAACAAACTTACAAAATTAACTTGCTTACAAAAAGCTCACTTACAAAAATTAAACAACAAAAAATAAGGAATTACATACATTACAAAAGGTTAAACAGGGATGACTCTATTGCTCCAGATTCTAAATTTATTAAATTGTTTGTTGTTTGTATGAAAAATGACTCATAAGCATCCAACTTAGAGGGGTTATTCACTGTTTTTAAAATTTTAATATTGTCAACAATTGGTGTAACAGAGTGAGGCTCTGTGCTGTCAAAATTAAATATGTATGATGGTATAGCCTTTTGAATTTCCTTGTTGTCTATTGTTCTTTCGTGTTC
Source organism: Philhelius pedissequus (assembly GCA_910595825.1). Taxonomy (NCBI): domain Eukaryota; kingdom Metazoa; phylum Arthropoda; class Insecta; order Diptera; family Syrphidae; genus Philhelius; species Philhelius pedissequus. The sequence continues at coordinate 90,732,430 of OU343161.1, forward strand.
ACTTGCTCTTGCTTTCAAAGCCCTCCTCGTCAGTCCTATATAAGAAGCATTGCAGTCTTTGCAGGTGATTTTGTAAACACCACTGCGCTCAAGCATCGGTATAGAGTCTTTGGTAGTCCCAAGAGATAAACATAGTTTGTTATTGTTTGTATGTACGATTTTCATGTTTGCTTTCTCATAGTATTTATGTAATTTGTTTGTGACTTTTGGAACAAAAGCGATAGTCACTCGTCTCTGGTTAGATTTATTTTTATTGGTGTTCTGAGCGTAAAGCGTTGACAGATTTCGTTTTCTTATTTTGTTAGAATGTTTTATTATTAACTTGTCTATTAAATGTTTGTTGTAACCGTTTATTGTAGCCAAATAAAGTATATGATCATACTCGGTTTTATAGTTTCTCAACGAAAGTGGAAGGCGGCAAAGTCTATAAATCATCGAATGGAAAGCTGCAATTTTATTTTGATGACTGCAGTACGAATCAAATGTGATGAAGCGGTCAATGGATGTCAACTTCCTATATACTGCAAATTGAACTTTACCATCAGTACGTTTAATTTTTAAGTCCAAAAAAGGTAAAGAATGATCATTTTCTGACTCGAGTTCATATGTAAATTTAATGCTTTCATATCTGCTATTCAAGGTGTTCAAAACCGATTCAACATTTTCTTTTTTAACCACCGCAAAAGTGTCATCAACGTAACGCCACCATATTCGTGGGAGGAGCCCTTCTTTTTTAAATCTGTTTCAAAGTTGGACATAAACGCTTCTGCGACCAGAGGTGATAAGCTGTTTCCCATACTGCATCCAAAATTATTGTTGTAAAACTGATTTCTAAATTGAAACGAATTGTATGTCATGCATTTTTCAATTGCATTAATAAATGCGTTTATGTGTTCATCGGAGACTGCTTTATGAAACAGATGTTTTTTGATGGCATTTATTGCAATATTTATAGGGACGCTTGGAAAGAGTGCTCTGACGTCAAACGAAATAAGTGTTTCATCTTCTTCTATTTTAATGTCTTTAATTTTATCTGCGAATTCGAAACAATTTTTACTGCGAAACCGTCAAATGGAAGATATTGTTTGAGTTCAGCTACTAACCATTTTGATATGTTTGCAAATGGAGAGTTTACGCAAGACACGATCTTACGCATTTTATTTCGAGGCTTATGAACCTTTGGTTAACCGTACATAAGAGGAACTTTTGGGTTTGAAACGCGTAGACGAAATTTATTTACATTAAACACTTTATTTAAATTGTCAGTCACAGAACGGGCATCATTTATCATTTTATTCAATGGTGATCTTCTAGAAACCTTAAAGTTGTCTTCTTGGATAGATGTGAACATCCTTTCTTCGTATTCATTTTTGTTCATGACGATAACTTGTTTCCTTTATCAGCTTTAATGTAGAAAACATTTCGTTGTTTAAGTTTTAAGATAGCATTGTTCCACTTTAACGTATCTTTGTCATTGTTTCTTGAAATGTGTTTTTGTTTTTTAATTTCTGCAGAGGCACAATCTCTGATTTCTTTTTTGCAATCCAACGATTTAAACTGTATGGATGATTCAATATCAGCGACAAGATCCATGAACGGATAAACAAGTGGTTTAACAGTAAAATTCAAACCTCTGTTTAAGAGTTCCAACTCATTATCACTGAAAACTTCATCTGATAAATTTACTACTAAATTCTCAACTTTTTCAATATGGGGTTTCTGTAGAGCTGGAATCTCTGCTACTAAATCACCTAGTGTTTTATTTTGTTTTTCTCTTTTTGTTTTGAAAATATTATCACACCGAAAAAGGACAACGGTCACTATATTGACGGTATCAATTGTGGTCATTTGACTCTCACAAAATAATCCTGGAGTTTCGTATCGAAACCTTAAATATATGTCCCTAATCCTCAGTCGACCGATACAACTGCGGAGTTTGACGCTTCCCTGCGACAGTTTTTCTAAAGAAATAAACAACGAATTGAATACTTTTCATTCTTTACAACATAGTAAATTAAAGATATTAACATTTTGAAATGCAAAACAAGCAAAATGATATTTTTTGGTTTCACCAAGGGCTTTTAAATTTCAAAAGCTTTGAAACACCCTTACAAACTAAATGCCCATTTTGGGCTCATTAAATTTTAAAAGTGTCCTTTAAATAAATGTTATCAAATGTACTCGTAGTTAACAAGTGGATATAGCAGCTGTCATTTTTTTTATAACATTTTAATTTTAATTCGTTGATACACAAAATGAATAAGTAAACAAACCAACCTCATTCATTAGGGTAAAAACTTAATTAGGTAAAGAGATTTCCTGCTTCCTACTGGCAAACCATATTTATTTTCATTTTAAATTTTATCTCTAGAACCATTTTTCAAAAACTGCTCAGTTTACTAAGCAGTAGAAATATGTTTGTGTATTGCGTTATATCTTGCTCGTATATGTGTTGATTCATAAACATGTATGTACATATTATGGATACAAAATCAACTGTTTAGTATTTATTTATTCCGGTTCAACTTTTAACATACGTAACCCTTTTATTCAATGATAAATGAACTCGAGTTATCTCTATAAACAACCTATGAGAATAATCCACCCCTGCTCTCTTCCAGAAATCCATTCAACCATTCAGGATTAAAAAGAAAATAATTTTCCGGTTTTGTAACTTTAAGGGATGGTCACGTCCGTTCTTCCTCACAGAGCAAGCATTCGCAATTGACTTCCTTCCTAATAAAATACAAAAAAGAAAAATCAACAAATTGAACAACACGAAACAGGTACCTTACTGTATTAATAAATTATTGAAAGTTATACGAAGTATCTTCTACTTCTTAATTCTATTGAATTGAGTTTGATTGATGACCGAACATAGAAACGAAATACAATTATGTACATAAGTGTTACATCATCATCTTCATCATCATGGAATGTCCTTATAGTTTGTTTACGGTCATTTGTTTTTCCAGAAATTTGATGAAAGTTTTCATAAATTGAGGCTAATCGATCGAAGCATTAGGGTTATTAATTATTATTAATTCTGCAACTTGATACTTAAATGTAGTGACCTTTGCAGCTCATTGGATTGAATGTCAAATTGAAGATGTATTTCTGGATACAAAATTATGATAGCAGAAAAAGTGCTTGCGTAAGTACGAAGCATGTCCATCTTTTAATTCTAAAGGGACATCTATTTGTACTATTCTATTATGTACATTCTACAAGTAAGGTATTAATTTCTAAAGTAAAAGCGTCTCTGACTGTAACAATGTCAATATATTTCCAATTCTGCCATGTCATGTAATTGTCCATCAAGACTATTTTCAATGCATTGACGGAAACGTTGACACCTGTATATTGACTCGCATTGCCACACTTCGATGCTATGAAGGTGTAATCATTACGTCAACGCCATAGGGTTGCGTAAAAGTTTTTAGGACCTATTGATCATCGAATTGACTTGGTGAACTTCGTATAACTTTATTTCACTGTCACTGATACATAAGCGCCTTGAAATATGTTCAAGTCGTGTCGTCAAAATATTCAGTGTCAACGCTTTCATGGTGAAGAATAAAATTCACATTCGCAAAAATAAAGAATAATTTCTTCCTGCTCTGGTCCCTATGCTTCCTAGATAGTGCTGTAGACTCCAGTGATCAGAGGCGAACGTACGGGAGGGGGTTTGGAGGTTGAAACATTTTTTTTTTTGAGTAAGTAAATTTGGTATGTCAATGGGGAAATTAGTGTTGGGTCACAAATAACTGGGCGACTGAAATATACAAAAATTCACTTAACTATTTGCAAATACATTTACTAAAAGACAGTTGCCAGAGGAACTTAGATAATTACTAAGTTGATTTCGACGAATATTTTTGTCGGTCGACCTATGCTCCTTTTTTGGACCATTTATTCATCCAGTTAAAAAATAGATTTCTCAACCATCGTGAATTGTTTTTCAAAGTTCAAAATATTTTGCCCGAAAAAAGTGTCACACTTGAAGAAATTGAAATAAAAAGGTCTGCTTAGGTATTTGCCCAAGGATTGCCAGATGATATAAAAGTATGGCTAGATGATTTTCTAGTCGAATTGAAGATGTGGAGCAGGTAAAAATGTATTTCTTATATTTTTTTGATATATGTTTCATGTCATTGTTAAATTAACTATAGTTGCAAGCATTTTATTTGTAGACTCGTTAAATGTTTGCGATTCGTCCTTTTATAAAACAGTTCACTGCCTTATGCAGATTGTTACGAATTGTGATACTTCCGGTATCTCTGGCGTCAAGCGAGCGATCTTTTTCAGGTTTGCTCTGAACGGTTTGATGTTGCTGAACATCTGTCTGTGGGGATATTGAGGTATTTATTTATTTTTTTATTGCGATATAGTAGAGTAAGAGCCCAGGGCCGGCAGACATACGCCATTTTATCATAGCTGATTTTTTTTCTGTGAATAGATACCAAAGTAGATAGGAACGAATGGACATTCCGAGTTTTCAAAGTAGGGGGTTTTCGGAGATATGCAGTTTTAACAGTGCATTCGCAACTACGTTATCTTATCAAAGCTGTTTTTTTGATATGTTTAAATGGATAGTGTCTCAAACTTTGTTTGACACTTGTCAAAATGGATTAAAAAACCTCTACAAAATTGAAATTTTGCCTTAGAAAATTCGAAAAATTTCCGAATTTATTTTTTTCTCCGGTGACATTTGTAAAAAAAATATTATCTAAATGTGAATATATTGTATGTGGCATTACCCGTCAATTGCGGAATGGCTCCGATTTTAATGGATTAATGGATCCACACCGCGAATTTTTCGTACCAACAAACTGCATAGATATCATGCTTTATCTTTTCAATACGAACACGCGTCTTATCTTACATTTTTTACTACCAAAAAATACGAAAGAAACCAAGACTAAGGACGAGACCAAGACCAAGAGCGAATCCGAGACGAGACTGAAATTTTTCGATTTTGACAAGACCGAGACTAGACTAAGAAAAGTCTCTCCACGTTGCCTGCCCTAATTAAGACGAAACAAATATTAATTTTGTCCGCTCTAATCTAAAAAAGTATTCTACCGATTTACTTGAAACCAATTTTATAAATTTCTTTATTCATATAAGAAACTGGATATTTTTCATTTGCTAAATATGTTTGTTGAATTGAATTCTTAACTTAAAAAAAAAATTACACTGCTTTTCGATGTTGACCGACATTTTTAATTAAACTCTTAAAACTACTAGATATTTTACAAAAATGAGATGTTTTGTATAAGGTCGTCAGTTTTGTGCAAATTTTAATCACTAAAATAATTCATAACTGTACTTATTTGTTCATCTATGAATTCGATTCAATCGCAATGACTGTGTTGCTGCATTTCTTGTGCATTTTCTTTTGGTTGCTTCTGAATTTCAGTCCACTTAATTGATTGCTTATCGATTTACATAGAAACAACAAACAATAATATTTCAAGTCTTACTCAGTTTTTGAGGAGCAGAGTGGCTTTTAATTATGTACCACAGTTTTCGTGTTCGAAAAACACAATAACAGATATAGGAAAAAATTAATAAAATTTGCAATTTTTGAAAAGCCAAAAAAATAAGCTAAGGAATTTAATAGCATGTCTTGTGCTAATGCTAATGTTAGCATTTCTTCCACAGTTGTGCCACCTGAACCTTTAAAAAGTATGCTCAAGGCAGATCATCTACAATCTAAGAAATTCCTAGATAATTTAAGATCATATAATACACTTTTTCAAATGACATCATTCAATACAAAAAGATCTTATGGAAAGTGTTTTTTCTCATGGTCAACTTTATATAGCCCTTCCAAGATTGTTGTCAAAAAATAATCAGTATTTACTACTGTGTAAAAATAATAAAACTGATAATATTGTATATCCATATCCAGAAGCTGTGAAATATGCATATTCGAATGTATGCTCCAATGCATGTTCGAACCGAACGTCTATTTTTTTGAAAACTTTTTCAGTGAGAGACCATACAAATCTTTATTTGGTTAAGTGTAATATGTAAGTACAGTGAAACCCGCTTAAGCGAAACGACGACAAATCTGGATTTTTTTTCAGTTAATCGGGGTTTTCACTTAAGCGGACCTCGGATAATTAAGAAAAAGATTCAGTTAAGCGGATCTCGGATAACTGAAAAAATATTTCAGTAAGACAGACTTCGTGCTACGAAACAATTCTTACTTCATTTATATATATCGAACTTTAACAATTGGAAAACGACCTTTGTTAAATTTTTAACAATTGCTTTTATAAATAAATTTGTTTTATCTAAACAAAAAAACAGGACCTAGTTATTAATAAACAAATAATTTATTTTTAAACGAAACGAATTTGTAGCTATATATGTATGTATGTAAGTACAAATTAATGTATACAAAATTATAAACCTTTTGTACATATCGTAACACTCACCCATTTTTATGTTCAACTTTGGGAATCCTATTGTAAACACAAAACTCAACCAACGCTACTTTGAGTTCAGTTTCTTTTATTCACAAATACATTTCGTGGATTTCCTTTTATTTAAAACTTTGCATTTACATTATGCTATGAATGAAAGTGGTGGAAGATGAAGGTGAACGTATACAAAAATGAAACAATTCAGCACCCGTTTTTTTATCGATTTTTTATTTTTTCGCTTAACCGAGTTATTTTCTATAAAAACATAGAAAACTTGAAGGGATTTTTTAAAGTTATGCTGGTGTTTCACTAAAGCGAGTTTTCAGTTAAGTGACTTACACTGCAAGTGTATACATTTTTTGTTAGATAATAATATAGTAGAACTTGCGGTCAGTCTCATTGAGCCTTTGATATGCTTTTAGTCATATTAAAAAATATATTAAAAGCTTTCCAAGCAAGGCGAGGACGGGTTGGATAGTACATAATAACATGAACTGTTCGTTAATATTTAGATAAAATATTTTTTGAAACCCATCCGCCCCCCTCCCTAAATTTTTAATTTTTTTCTGCGATCGGCCCTGCCCGTGCTGGTATGATTACAAACATAATTCTTAAATAAATAAACGCTTTTATACCGAACCGAACCAAAAGGGTCAAACCAAAACGAAACTCGCGATTCGATTTGAGCTGTCGAGAGGTTATCAGGTTGAGAGTGAAAAGCTTCCGATGTCATAAGGCCAAGGAAAATGAGGAAAAGTTCAAACAAACTAGTCCTGCAATAGTCTTATTAAACGAACCAAATTTTTACATGCGCAAAAATTAAGGCAAAGATCACTAGGAAAACACACCCACATACGTCGTATTCAGTTCCAACTCTCGTCTTTAATGAAACCCTTTTTGTCAGCTCACGTGAAAAAGCAGTCAGAAAGTGTTCAGTAGTTGAGAGCGCAAACGATTTCATGCGACGAATTTTCGATCACACTCGTGCAGTTGATATAGACCACTTAAAGACCTCTATATCCACAAATCCGCTGATCCGGATAATATATACCCCGCACAATGTTGAACGGTTAATATTCAACGCTGGAAAAACCATTGAAACATCGAAGGATTAATAACAAGATTTTACGAAAGTCCAGATGGTGGTTATTTCCCTCAAGGAAATCAACCATTCCTTATAGAGTGACATCTTTCGGGATCAAAATGTCTTTCGAACTTTTCGTGGTTCGATGTTTGAACAGACATTATATGTTTCAAACCAACGGTCTGTTTAGTGTTTACTCGATGATTCAATTTGAATACAATATACAAACCGTTCGTCAGTCATTAACTTCGTTGGGGATCAACCATCTACTTTCATTTATAGATTTTAATTTTTTTTTTCATTTAGATTTTTATTCAATATAAAAGTTGTACATTTGTTATCATTAAGAATTTTCAATTGAATAATTAAGGCATGACTATATCTGTCGTTTGCCTGAGTAGGACATTTGATACATTTTACAATCATTTAAATTTTAAGATAATTTTAACAATAATATGTATAATTTTTGTTTTTATTTAAATATTTTTCTTTTTTTTAATGGCTTTTAGTTTAGCGAAAACAAAATAAATATTTTTTTTGCAATGGCTTTTAGTTTGGCTAAAATAAATTAATATTTTATTAACAGACTTTTAATTTAGTTGAATCATCACAATAAGTTATTTTTAAATAATTTCAATTTTAAAAGCTTTCTGTGATTATGCTTTTTCTATAAGAGCTGGCCTTTTGATAGTATCTGAACAGAAGTTGCCAGTTCAACCCGTATAGATATTTTTTAACTTCATCAAATTGAAGAGTATTTTTCCCAAAGTGAAATCTTCTCAGCTCCTTCAACACGGGGCATACTCCGATGAAATGATAGATACTTTCTCTCTCCTGCAGGTTGCACATATCACAGTTGTCAGTTCCTTCAGTTCTATGCGGTGAATAATTAAGACTCATTAGTTATCCTCTTATTTTAAAAATTGTCCCGATCATAATGCATGAGAAACTGCTGTTGAAGTAATTTGCTTCGTTTAAATTGTAGTTAACTTTCGAGTAATAAAATCTCTCTGTTGACTCACGGGCTTTTTCGATTAAAGAGTATCTCTCATTCTCATCAGTTATCCGGATAACTTCATAAAACCTCTGTTTGCATTGATCTATTCTAACTTCCGCTAAATTCAGCACTATCTGCTGAATCCACAATCTGCAGCCAGTTTACTCCAGTTTTTAGCAAAAAATATATTTTTTGCACTGCATACCGCAATATCTGCTTTGGTAGCCGAATTTCGTCCAATTTAGCCACCCTTGATAAATAATCAGCGTGTAGCTTTAACGATGAGATAAACAGTGATGGTTACCCCGTCTTTTCTTTTTAATTTCCTACCGCAAATTATGCAGAGTGGAAGACTAGGATGTGGCGTTGATGGTTTCAGCTTTTTTTTTGTACTCAAGGAGCTAAATTCCTTTTGAGTCCCAAAAAACTGTGGCCATGAGCTTCCCAGCAGACGGAGTGACTTTGAACTTCTTCGGGGGGTATGTTCCTTTTGTATGCCACTGCATGGACTCTTGTTTGCTTTCAGGGTTATAGTGGTGAACCCATGTTTCGTCCCCAGTAACAATTCGATCCACAACACCGTCCGCGTTCTCAATACACATCTCCAAAAGCTCTCTACAGCATGCGATTTTCACTTTTTTCTGAGGCGCTGTGAGTATTCGTGGCACCCACCTTGCACTGACCTTTGAGAGGTTAAGATGGTCATGAAGAATGGTGTGAATGGTACCAGTTGAAAGCTTGCTGATCTCTGCCATCACATTCACTTTTGTTCGGGCATCCTCAAGAACAAGTTTTTCGACTTCTTTGTTGCTTTCTCCCGTACAAGCAGTAGCCGGGGCGCCGGAGCGGGGGTCGTCTTCAATGCTCTCTCTGCATCTCTTGAACTCACTTGACCACTTTTGCACAGTTGATAATAAAGGTGCGGAACCCTGGTAAACAGCCACCATCTCTTCATGAATAGTTTATTGACTTTTTCCTTGCTTAGTGAGAAATTTAATTACAGCGCCATGCTCAATTTTCACCATATTGTCTCAGTTGCCATTATGATTCTGTTTAACTAGAGATAAAACGCGAATTAATAATCACATTTATATAAAATTTTACATGAATGCACTAAAATAATAGTATTACTTGTAAAATAAGTCAATTTATATATATAACCACAGCTTCACCTCGATACCGAGAATATATTGAACGCTCCTCGTATTTCGGGGTGTTGATTGGCAAATAAAAAAATTTTCTGATGACAAAACGTAGCAAGTATTCCACCACCTCGAATCGCTGACCACCCCAAACTTCTGCACCCCATATAGAAAAATCGATTGTGCTGTTGCATTAAACACACTATATTTGGAGCTAACAGCAATAAGCTTATTTGCTAAAAATTCTTTTCCAATTCACGCATATTGCTATTTTCGCCCTATCTACTTTGGTTTTCAGATGCTTTTCCATGTTAAGGTTGTAAGTTAGCTCCATTCCTAGATAGTTGTATTTCTTTACTACGTCCAGGTTATGCTGATTTTTCATTTATAAGTGAAGTGCATATTGTTTCTTCCAAATACACTGATGTTTTTTAAAATGTAAAAAAAAATATTTTACAAAAGAGCTCTGACTAATTTAAACAAATGTCTTAAAAAATATTTAATTATTTTAAAGTATATAATTCTTAGAACATAATTAACGCCTTAAGCTACAAAAGCCTGTGCGTGCAACGAAGTCGTACATTTTTCTTAACTATTTAGTTTGTTTTTTGTCGAAGGAGTAAATAAAATTGTGGCATGTTCATAAGTGCCTTGTTATAAAATTCAGGATAGTTTCGACTTAGAGAATTACTCGTAGTGTTGGGCAATGTAGGTATTATTGCTGAAAATAGGTACATGCATACCTACATATCTAAGACATTAGGCGTTCGACCGGTGTATAAGGAATTTGACTTCGTTTTATTATATCTTAAATCCAAATCCTTATTTCATGAAATCGTGACTAAATCTAAGAGCCAACAGTCTACAAATTGTGAGATTTATGTGCCATACATACAAATTGCCTAAATCACATACAACATAGAATAGTAAATATTTGGGTCAAGTAGCAGCGGGTGCCAGCTTTAGAATGTATACGATTTTCATACAAAAACGGAAACACAAACATTTCATAAAAAATTATCTAACAAAACTTCTATAACAGGCTGATGCTCCTTACATAAGCAGATCATTTTTTGAGGGATTATATTTTTTATAAGGATATAAATATTATTAAGTGCTGGGGGAAGCTAAATATTTGGAAAAATTAAAGACACAAATTTAAGATACGTTTAGAATGGGAAAAACGGAGGAAATAAATTGTGTCTTCCTCACAATTTCATTATATTTAAAAAGGAGAAATGTGAAAGGGGGTGCAATGATTGTTTTGGGGAATGAAAACTTCAAACCACTTAATGAAAGTAATTTTTTTGACAAACTTTGTTTTGAAATTGATTGATTCTCGATTCGAAAACCACTAACTGGTCTCCCCTAAATTGAGAGCACGTTTTGGTGTCATTTGGTAATTGAGTTGTAAGCACATGTTCAGTTGTTGTGTACTTGATTGTTTAAGTGGTAAGTGGCACTGTCATAACAAGAAACTTTCAATGGTAATAATTTTTGAAGTAAAACTTCTTTTGCGGCGTTGCGTTGGTGGTAAAACAAATTTTTAAGGAGCTGTCAAACCGGCCGACACACTCTCTAAAAATAAAATGCACGACTGGGTCGTACGAACTTGCTCTTGTGGCTAACAATTTTAGTGTTACTCACTGACGCTGCTGGTAGGTAGCTAGTCTATTTTAGTTATACTATGCAGACTAAAAGCCCATGTAGGTAATATTACCTTGATTCTTAGTATAATGATTTGTCGAATGCATGATTCAAGGAGTAGTTAAATGGGTACCTAAAAATGTATATTTAAATGGATTTTAATTATGTAAATAAATAGGGTAATAATGTAAATATGTACAAGTACATGCATGTATATAATGAAAGTGAATGGTGTATAGGTGGAAGAAAATCGTTTTTTAAACTTATTTAAACTGCCAAAACCATCACTTTGAGCAGTTTTTCGGTTAAAAACGAAGAACGCCATTAGATGCCACGGATCAATGAAAATTTTATAAAAAGTATCTCGAAAATTTGTACGACGGGTTTTAATGAAATCCTGTTTTTTATTTTTCGTTTTTTGAAATCAAAATTCTTTCGAAATTTTGGTATGCAATTTTTAGAGACTAAAAAAATTAATGAATTGTTTTAATTTAAAAAAAAAAAGTTTTTCAAAATTTTGATATGCACAAATAATTAAGCTACTTAGATCTTCTCAGATATAAGATTTGACAGAAATCCATAGCACCGTTACCGAGAAAGCCAAAAATTAAAAAAACCGTTATATGAAATGTACCGTGAATAGACTTTTCCTGTAAGCTTGGTTCATACCACATGATAGCTATTACCAACAAAAAAATTATAAAATTTTTTTTCAAAATCGTTGGAGCCGTCTTAGAGAAAAATAATCACACATACCAAATTTGATGTCATTTTTAGGCTCTAGCTCGTTATACATACAGACCGACAGACTGACAGACAGACAGTCATTTTTTGGTGATCACACTTTTGGCTTCTCTATGATCGTAATATCATGTTTTATTGTTAGAATTTGTTTTTACGAATGCATAACTTGTCTTATAGTACCTAGATTCGCAAGTAAAAATGTGTATACCCACAATATTTGTCGTTCTTTCTTTCTATGGCTTTCTCTTTTGTATTAATGTGTGTAATATTAAAATCAACCCAGCAAACAAACAGATCAGATTCTAAGCACCAAAAATGAAGAATAATATTCAAGAAACCTTCAGTTTTTTGAATGAATTATGAATATATACAAGGATCCTACAAATTCTTACCAGAGAGGCGCGAAAGGATGTGTATTCTGTGCCAAAAAAAAAAAAAGAATAAAAAAAAAAAACACGCAGACTCAGATCTTGTTGGTGGATCCTTCATATGGATATCTTTTTTGTTCGTCCTTTTATATTTTCTTATTGCATAGTCGATTATCAGTAGAAACATAAAAATCATTTCTTTAATTATAGCATCGTGTAACAATTACGAAGTCCTGGAAGCTATAAAATCCAAACAAGAGGCAAATCAAAAAATGTTCCAGCACCTCACCGATAAAATATTCAATCATTAATGAATCAAAAAAAAAATTCACTTATGATGATTTATTAACCTGGGCTCTTAGACACTGATCTGAATCATTTTAATGATTCATTTATGATCTAAAAATTCGACATTTAAAAGAACATATATAAGGGTTCCATATATTCCTTTAAATGATTAATTCCTGAAAATTTTCTGAATCGTAAAAATGGTGGTCCGATAGTTGTGTGTTCGCCCGTCAACCTCATGGTCACAGGTTCGATCGCTGCCGTAGTCTATGTCTTCTTATTTTTCCATTAAAATCCAATTCTAAAATAAATGTAATACAATAAGTTGATGGTTTACTATTACATGCTGTTTAGCCATAGCACTAATAACATGCGATTGTGTAAAACTAGCTTACCGATTAAATATGACTCCGAATAAAAAAATAATACGAATTATAAGTGACATAGATAAATAAGACACGGAAACTTCTCCGCATTAGTTCAGCCGTCATCCCTGTAGATAAAATCTGAGACAACAACCACCTCCAGTTTCAGAACATCGCGAAACACATCTTTCATATTCTTCTTTCTCTTCCTTAACCTCACGCCCGCGCTGTGTTGAAACATTTAAATGGTAGTGAATCCCTTGAGCGCGTGTAGATTATAAACAAAAAAAATTCGTGATAAAATAAATATTTTGTATTAATTTTGGGCAACACGCTATTATAATATGGGTTCCAGAGAAGCATGTGTCAGAATATTAAAACTCAGCTCAACCGCCGATTTGTAGTTGGTCTTTAATTGCTATATTTTGACTTTTCGAAATGCGCATGCGTTAGAATTTTACTTCTAAAGCTAAAGCTATATTCGCAACATTTTAAGCCATTTAGTAAAATGACTTTGAATTGCCCAACAGCAACTTGAGTGTGCTACCACCAAGTTTTTTTCTCAATTATTCTTGGCTGGAATTACTATTTTAAATTTTAGCAATTTGCTAAATCCATTATGGCATCTGATAGTATATCCTCGATGGACCCGAGGGTCCCAGGTTCGAGTCGTGCTGGTGCACAATAATTTTTTTTTTTTTGGTAAATAATGAAGTTAAAATGATAAAAATAGAAATATCTAATACCTTTTTAGAAAAAATCTTATGTTTTCATCAACATATAATTAATTCACAATGCATAGCAACAATAATTGTGTTCATCAAAATTCAAACCATACAAATGCTCAGCTTTCTGCTTAAATAGCCAATGGCGCAAAATTTAAACAACCGTTGTTAAGGGCTTAGCATTTTACTAGTTAGCAATTTCCTAAGTGCATATTGCTTGAGCAACTATTTCAAAATTTTTAAACCTTTTCTTAGCTAGTAAATTGCTAATTAAGCAGAAAGTTGAGCATTTGTTGGGTTTTAATTTTGATCCACACAATTATTGTTGTTATGCGTTGTAAATTAATTATATGTTGATGAAAACCCAACATGTGCTCTAAAAAGGTATTAGTTATTTCTATGTTCATCATTATAAATTCATTATTTACAAAAAAAAAAAACAAATTCTGCACCAGCAGGACTCGAGCCTGGGCACCCTGCGTGCAAGGCTGATGGCTGATACACGATCAGATTCCATAACGGATTTAGCAAATTTCTAAAAGTTAAAGTAGCCATTGCGTGATTTTAACTTTAGTGAAATGTTAAAATCGTTTAAAATTAACTCAATTATCTTTTTAGCTTAGTAAATAGCTCAAAGTGGCTTTAACATTTAACTAAATCGTTTAAAATTTTGCGCCATTGTGTTTATCAAATTTCAAACCCTGAATATGCTCAGCTTTCTGCTTAATTAACAAATTACTATTTAAGAAAAGGTTTAAAAATTTTGAGATATTTATTAAATCAATAAGTACTTAGGAAGTTGCTAACTTTTAAAATGCTAAGCCCTGAACAATAGGAAGTTTAAAATTTTGCGCCACTGTTTTAAGAACTATTACGGCGGAAAATTCAAGAAGCTCGTTCATAGATCGCATAAAAGGTATTATGGAGCAAGTTTGAATAACTAAACGTTGAACGAGCTTACAGTGTTGTTAAACTTCACTATAGAACATGATTTCAAATAAAAATAAATTGAGCTGTTAAATTATACCTTATACAGCCATAGCTTTCGCTTTCACTTATTTTCAGCTGCAGAAGAACAGTTTTATAGCTTGACGATGTTACTTGGGCAACCATTTTCGCTGTGCTAACCTAAGCACATAACGCTTTCGTGACCCATGTTGTCAGAGCCAATTTTGATTTTGTTGATGTCTTCTATGGTGATTATCATATCGCCCTTTGGAACATTGTTTTATATTGAATTCAGATGACAGTATGTAAATTTTAAACGTTTGCCGATTTTAACGTGCGTCGCTGTAGTCTAAAAGTATTATTTAAATGGTAGCTTGCCAATCTGAGATAAAAGACCATAAATGAACCTCAAAATAATATTAAAAGTTTCAATTAATTCTTCCTGTATTTCTGTATTCCATCATTATAATGAATAATATTGAATAACTAATAAACTACATACAAACATACATACACTGTACGAGTATTTACGTATGTAATAGGATACGTACAGTCGTACATATATGAAAATGAATTCCATTGAAAATCTCTGTTTTATTTTTAAAAAGCCAACGGTGCATTCATTCGAATTAATTTACAACAAATTTACTATTACCAGCATCAAAAACCATAAATTAACATCGAAATTGCCTCAATGGATATTGACGTTGTTGTTTTAAGGTAAAACATAAAAAGCTACATAATATAAATATGATGGAAGGATGAGATTTCAATAAATATCACATATTGAAAAACACTAAACCAAGTTTTGGAGGAGATTTTATTTATTTTAAAATTATTGTTTAAAGTATTGGCTGTTCAAATAGACGACTAAACTTAAGGACATGTATATTATTTGAAAAAACAAGCCATAGAAATCATCATCATACATAAATCTAAATTCTTCACAAATTCTAAACAAAATGGTGGAACTAAAATACAATAAAATAAAATAAAATAAAATAAAATAAAATAAAATAAAATAAAGTTAAATAAAATAAAATGGCATAAAAAAAAATAAAATACAAAAAATAAAATAAAATAAAATAAAATAAAACAAAATAAAACAAAATACTAATAATAAACATAAATTAGTATGACTTTACACAACGCAAATTTCAAGGCCGCCGGCTCACGTCAACTACTGTGGTCACGCAGAGCTGATAGCTCGGAAAACCTCGAAATGCAAGTTTCGATGAGAATAAGGTATATGTACTCATCGGAACGTGCACTGAATTCGCAGCACAGCTCCGATGGGTCATTAAGTTTAATCAAGAGGAAAGTTCATTTTAAGATACAGCTTGAAAAATAATGTATATATTGAAGGAAGTATTTTATGCATTAATGTTATGTTTTGGTAATTTGCCTTGTACAGTCCAACTACTCCAGATTCCAAAGTTTGGTGAGATAAGGCCACTTACATGAGATCTTACACTAATAAAAAGAGTGTGAGTGAAAGTGTCAGATTATTAGCATTTCGAAGGCGGTTAATACAATGATCTACAACGATGGCGACTATTTGGCTTTGTAAAAATAAAAATTATGCACAAAAAAATTACAGCTATTTAGAGACTTTAGATATATGTATGTATAGATAGAGCAAAACAATATCGGTTTTCTTAAAGGATTTGTTGCACACAATATCATAAAATTTAACCCTAAATTCTTTCGATGCTAGAAGCAATAACGTGCAACTCAATTGATCCTTTAAATTATATATAGAAACACTGACTACACAATACACATTTCACTTTTTTTTCTATTTTATTGACTATGATATTCAATTTAATTGACTTGTGCTATCTTGTTTTATTTGTATGAGTTCTTTGTACATCACTCACCACATTTGCCTCACACCAAAGTGACAGAGCAAAAATGTCGGTTAATCTATTTCCATGAACGAATATGTCAAATCAATATCTAAAAATGTAAATCTGTACAATAAAATGGAAAATGTAATAAAAGTTCAAAAGTCATTTCACCCAGTGAATAACAAACTAAACGAATATCTATAGATTGCATTTTAAACTTTCAGGCTAATGACAACACAAACGTCCTAAACAACAAAACTAAAAAAAAAAATGTACATGAGCTTTATGTTGCTCGCATGATTGCATGTTGCTTCAAAATTAGTGTAGCATCATTATTCAATTAAATAGAAATGCACTAGCCCACGTTATTATATAAAATTGATTAATGTATATTAGACGACGTCTACCATGCGGTAATGCATCCAGAAAAAGATCGTGTGCTCTGCATTGGTTGGTCAGTTCTTTTTCGCATACGACATTGGAGAGACCATCAAGGAATTAACGGCGAGCTCTGCAGATCAACACTAACCAATTTCTTTTGACTCGAATTGAACGATATTGATGAAGACAACACGTGGTACCAACAGGATGGCTCTACGTTCTACGCAATCGACATTCTGCACGAGCTATTCGGTTCCAATAAGTCTAAAACGACAATTACCCACAAGTTAATATAAGTCCGGCCATCCCTTATATTCAGCTGGAACTATGCTGTAGATCGTAACCTCTTGGATCATTATTAGGGTGCAAACAAGCTGTACCTATCAAACAATGGAATGGTGTCACATTCTAAATATTAGGGCATATGGCCTTCAAAAAAAAAAATTAAACGGGTTCGTTAATTCCTTTAATTACAACAGCTTGTTGTACGAGTATCTTATTATTGTCTACAAAAAAATCAAAAACAATATGGTTCAGCTAGACTTTCAAGGCAGCACTGACTGCGTATAAAATTGTCAAATGTGAATATTGGGAAACGGTCATCGCTATGATGACTAGTTTTTAAAACTTCTTCAATCCGTCCCTACTGTTAGTTAGTTACAGAAACTTTATTTATTATATTCCATAGTTTACAATAATTTTTTTGTTATCATAAGTTTATAAAGGTTTGGCTTAAAGCCGTCTACCAGATTGACATTATAACAACATAATTGATTTTGGACATTTTGACAAATTAAATTTAATTTTACAAGTCGCCTTCGATAATTCGTGTTCTATAAATCAGTGCCATCGTTGTGTATTTATACAGCTTCTCCCAATTCATTTCACATCTGGCAATAGAGTGATAAATATCTTCTCTTTCCTTGAGTTTGAAAATATCACACAAAAATGGTAAGTCAGGGCGATGAGGAATTTAGTTAAGGGGGATCATTTCCCTTCTTATTTTAAATATCACGCTTATCATTGCAAGTGGGAAACGATTTAAGAAGTACGAGCTTCCTTGCAGGTTGTAGTCCCCAGCTCGACGCCACTGAACCAAATTTGGTAGTGATATTGATAAAAATGTAAGTAGAATTGAAGAAAGGGTGATCAATATATGGCAACAAAAACTATGTGTTAATTTGACGACTAAATCGTTAATTTTCTAGAATTATTATTAAGTTGTTAACATAATTTTGTCAAATTGAATCATACGTAATCTTAAAATTTAATGATAAACGATTCTTTAAATTAAATAAACGTATTTTTCATTTTAAAAAGATATTCTTCAATTTGATTACATTTGGTATTGATTTTCAGATTAAATTTTCTTCGAAAAATCTTCACATTTTCACACCTATATTTTTAAATTGATAAAATATTCTTCAATGTGACTAATTTTATGTTTCAAGTTGATGTATTTTCTTCATTCTCACATCAAATTTTCTTCAAATTGAAATAAATTCGTCATACTTACTCACCTACATTTTTAAATTTATAAAGTTTTCCTTAATTTGATGAAATGTGGTCAGTGAGCTTTGTTCACTTTCACGTACATTTTTTTTAATTTTTTTTTATTTTAGTAGGCATCGCAGTGTTTTTTAAATACACGTATTTATTCCATTTAATCCAAATTGGGTTTTAATTATGAACCACCTTGCACAACATAAAATAAATCCTGAAAACATATCTGTTTCTTTTATTAAAAAACTATACCAATTTGATTTTAATCTAAAACCATTTTATTTTTGTTATTATACACAAGCATGCATTCGTACGAAGCGGTTCAACTCCTCCTCAGAAACCGCTACGGTCATTGTGCCGTTGTAGCCGTTGGTACTGAAAAGCTATGTAGCAAGTGGAAAATTGCACACGATCGACCATCTGAAATTATTTCAATATCAATTTTGTTCTTTTGTTAAAGTGAAAACTAAGCATGAAATGATTAAGCACTAATGATGATATTTACAAATTATTGATATTTTCTCATTTCAAAAATGTATTAGACTTACCTAGTTTCGTTAAGTTATGTGTAGCTGTCATCCTATCAAAAAGCACCCGGTAGCTCTTGTCTTTAATTTCTTCCTCAAAAATAGGAATATTTTTTTTGAAAAATCATGGAAGCAGGTGCTTGATATCAATCTATTATGACGTACAAAATTTAATGAGTTTTTATAATTTATGCAAGCCTTTTGAGATTACCAGTTTGAATCCCATAGGATTCTTATTATTTATTCTGTGGTAGATTTAGACTCTGCAAATTCAGGAAACCGGTAGATCTTTGAGGTAGACCAATACACGGCGAGCAAATGCAGCTTGTTGATATTCTATAACTAAATAATGAAATCTTTAAAAAACTCAAAATATTTAAACAATATTGTAGGTAAAGTCAATTAAGAATACAAGGAACAAATAGAAAAAACATCACATAAAATATGTAAGCCCTAGAAAAAGCACAGTATCACATGTAATATTCTCTATTTTGTAACATTAATTTAATAAAAAATTGAAAGCACTAAATTCCAATTCTCGTTTTCAATTTACATAAACAAAACAAGAGTAATAATCAAAACAAAAGTTACGAGAAATGTAAACTATTTAAACAAACAC
Source organism: Philhelius pedissequus (assembly GCA_910595825.1). NCBI lineage: Eukaryota > Metazoa > Arthropoda > Insecta > Diptera > Syrphidae > Philhelius > Philhelius pedissequus. The sequence continues at coordinate 90,752,055 of OU343161.1, forward strand.
GATGTTAGAGTTTCGGAGGAATAAAACTTATAGTCATCGAGCGACCAACATGCATGAGCCACCCTAAAACATTAGTTTGCCACCCTAACATCACAACCAAGTGCAAAAGTGCAAAAAACCCTACTTGCACATTAGCCATAAGATCAGAGCAACGGCACCAACAAGAAATCATTCAAGGTGCTTATATTGTAGAACATTTAGGGTAGATGAGTATTTTACTGAAATTAAGTTATCTGGAAGGAACTCCTCCTACAGAATTATCAGAGGTTTACTTTTGTTAGTCTAGTTTTGGTCTCGACAAAATCGAAACATTTCAGTCTCGTCTCGATCGTGGTCTCGATTTTTTTTTCTCGTAAAAATTGTAATGTGCAGTCTCGTCTCGGTCTTGGTCTCATCCTTAATCTTGGTTTCTTTCGTGTTTTTCGGTTTGTGTGATGACGTACAAAATAGGATGCAAAGAAACGGTCTACTCTTTGACCACTGTAAACTGAACAGGCGCCTCAATATCCTGGGATTGGAGAGCAATGCTCTCTGTAGATTCAGTAAGCTGTTAGAGACACCTGACCACATATTAGGGAGTTGTGGAGCCGCCATTTACCAGAGATACCAATTTCTGGTGCATTACCTAATAAAGGAAAAGGAACTACACTACACCCTCTATTAAAATACCACAAATACTAAAATTGCTAAGAGGAATTAATTTGGAGAACGTACTGTTCTCATCCATTTCTGTAGGAGGGCGCAATAGATCTCAAGGTAGCAGTGCATCAATACCCTAAATTCTTACATTACATTACATATACGTTATCAGACACCTTCGAAGAGCTGTATTTCCAAGATACATTTTAAAATTTGTAGATGTTTTTTAATCCATTTAAATCGAGGCCATCCTTCATAGGATTTTGACAGTTCATAGCTTGATAGGCAAGCAACAAACTAGATCTTGATGTTTTGAAGGAAGTTGACCGAATCGACACATTTGTAGCGTTGCTCTTTCGCCTACTCAGCCGATATGTCGACCCGTTACTGGAAGGCAACATTTTTTCTACTTTCTTAAATAAACAACAACATTAAATCTATTTAATCATAACATATTGTTCAATGCACAGAGCTTGTTCTGGAAATTTGGAATACAATAACAGTAAAATCAGCTAAAATCGGTCGACCTGGTCTAAAGTGATGGTATATTTCATTGTTTCATTTCATTTCACAGAGAAGATTTATACATATTATTTATTAGTGGTCATAAATTCCTGATCAAGTTGAGGGGGAAGCAAATTGTCCTAAAAATAACCCCCTTTCATCATTGTCCTTTGATATAATGCTTTATGCAAGCCGAAGTATAGGGCACACATAAGTTTTTACCGAAGTTTTCCTTCTTTTCTTGCAGCACTCTTCAACATTGTTGCTTTTACGTATTTCCGGTAGTTAAGCTGCAGTTTCAATTTAATATCCAATCAATTCCATAGGATTATTTTTCTCGCAGAGTTGCCTAGGCTATATCTACGATTTTGTCCTTGCTGCTTTGATAGTCCTAAAGCTGACTCCTTCAGAAATATTTGCCTTCTTTCCTAATCTAACAGGGTGTTCTTCTTTAACTTGCCAATGCTACCCGGTAATGCTGACATCTTCGTTCACTGTCAAATAACACTTTTCAATCCGAATCAATAGGTATTAAAGATGCAAAACAAGTTTGAAACGCCAATAATTATTGGCATTTTTATTGGGTGATTATTGCATTAATCAGAATAAAAATTGTAAGATCAGTTCCTGTATTTTTACAATAGTGAATCTGTTTTATAAGCCCCTTGCTTTGGCACTCAAATACCTCTCCACGTAATCCGAAAAATTCAATATGGTGGTGTGTTTTTTTTTTAATGGCAACTTTACGTCACTTTAGAATTTTACAGAACCTTCCAATAAGAAAAATTCCATTATATACATTTCCCTAAATTTTCAGGTTGTTAAAAGTCTTGCCTTCTTAGACAAAAAATGTATTATTGAATTGAACTTATAATCTAATATATTTTCTTTTAAGAAAAACTAAATCATGCTGGTATCTTAAGCTTATAATAATATTTTAGGGAAACAAATTTTCTCACACCTATTACAATTATTTTGATAAGGGTTCAGGAACATACAGTTATTTGAAGAAGGCATGAAAGACATGAAGTAAAGTTTTAATATCATATAAGGTATTAAAGACATATCTACCACATGTATCTAGTGTATACATTTCAATGTATGCGGAACTCTTATAAATGTGAAGGGATGTCCTTTATCTTCATTTCTTATTTAGATGGATAAACGCCATTAGCTTCCCAAAAGTTCTCAAAGAAGATATCGCACGTTTGTAATTAAAAAAGGGACATCAACAACTATCAAGATGATAAATTTATCTTTTCAGAATACATACCGGCATATTTCTCTACGAAGGTACATATCATAATTTACCGTTTCCTGACATGGGATCATTACTTTTCAGCACGGATAGTAAATATTTTGTTTAAATAGGATAAAAGATTTTAAACAAATTTACATATTTAACGCAAAAGAACAAAATGGAGTGATTATTCAAGCCCTAATGGCCTCTTTTATAAAGTCTGATTAAAGTTCTGACATATAAATTTTAAGACGGGTTCATAAGCCAAAAGAACATACTTCTTAATTTATAACCTATTAAGGTGTGTGTGCAGGAATAATTATTTTAAATTTTTGTCCTTTGAAAACATATAACTACACCTCTATTTATATATCGGATAAGAATAATACTTATTGAAATTGTTAAAGATGTCTCGAGAACTCAAAGCTATTGGGCTTTGTCGGGACTGGAGGAATACATAATTGAGCTTTTGAAATAATGAAATTTACGCAGTTTCTTATTCAAATTCTGTCTATAATACTGATACACCGCTTTTGTACTCGTTCATGTTCATTTCCGAAAAAACGGTCGTTTGAGGAAAAAAAATGTGCGTCTCGGGTCTAAGTTGAACTATTTATAATTGAAGTTGCTTAACTTCAGAAAAGCTTCAAAAGCTCTCCGTTAATTTGATTAATTTCAAAAGTTCTCCGTATGCGTTAGGTAAAGGGAAGCCAGACAGACTGGCGTGTAACGCGTTACGTAACAAATCAGTTTATCCCATAAGAAGGTCACTTCGGAATGCAGCATTGTTTAGAATTTGAAGGATATAATTTTTTTTTTAACAAAATGCGTTGAGCCGCTAAAGAGAAAGTTGAAAATCAAAAAAAGTGTAAATGGTTGTATGGCAGGTACCGCTAATACAAAATAATGTAAACAAATTTGTATACAAAAATGTAGAATATGCTTATAATGGTACATAGATTTTTTTAATCAAAATGGTTAAAGCTGTTTTTGAGATAATTAAGATAGAGAAAACAATTGAACGCCAATTACCGTTATTTTGGGGGTTAAAAAACCAAGTTTGAAGAAAATTTCTTCAGTGGTTTAGATTTAGATGACGGAATTGCAGGAAACACTTTGTTGGTGTTCTCCATCATCGTAATGTCAAGTTTGATTAAAATTTAGAGAACGATTTTTTTCCAAATGTAAAGCTTGTCCTTAAGTTAATCTCAATGGTACATTTTGATAGATATAACGTGTATATATAAGAGAAGAAAGGTGGCCATATTTAATGCCACCAAAAGTCTTAATCTCTTTCCTACATATTATTATGTACACATGTGTAGGTATAAACATATATGCTAGAAAACCTACCCATCATTTTGGAGATACCAACTCCATTTGTAAAGATCTAAGCATTTACATATATACATTATGTGCGTATACTATAATACATAAGAACTGTCTTGACTTCCAACAACTTAATTTGCTATAATTAAATTGACACATTTGTAGGTATACTCCTTGAAAACCTCCTTACGCCTTTTCTGATGCATATATATATATGCTTACGCCAGCACTTTTGTAGGCGATGACTGGGGCAATTACTTTGTGGAACACCGTTTTTAAAAATATTGCAGCAAAATTTTAAACGATTTAGTAAAATGTTAAAGTCACTTTTAGCAATTTACTAAGCTAAAAAGATGATTGAGCTAATTTTAAACGATCTTAACATTTTAATAAAGTTAAAATCACGGAATGGCTACTTTAACCTTTAGCAATTTGCAAAATCCATTATGGAATCTGATAGTATATCAGCCTTGCACGCGCGGTGCCCAGGTTCGATTCCTGCTGGTGCACAATTTTTTTTTGTTTTTATTTTTGTAAATAATGAAGTTAAAATAATGAAAATAGAAATAACTAATACCTTTTTAGAGCACATGTTGGGTTTTCATCAACATATAATTAATTTGCAACGTATAACAACAATAATTGTGTTCATCAAAATCCAAGCCTTGCAATGCTCAGCTTTCAGCTTAATTAGCAATTTGCTAGCTTAGAAAAGGTTTAACAATTTTGAAATAGTTATTCAATCAATAAGCACTTATGAAATTGCTAACTAGTAAAATGCTAAGCCATTGACAATGGGTTGTTTAAAATCTTGCGCCATTGAATTTTTTCATTAAATTTTGCATAATGTCAAAGAGCATTTAAAAATCGAATGAATTTGTTCTTTTAACCCCTCTAAGTTAGATATATTGTAGTACACATTCCTGTTGTTTTTATACCCCAAGTCTAACCTCAATTTTAAGACCTTAACCTTAAAGATTGGATTACTAGAACTGACGATACAGGCTGAAAACAGCCACCAGATCTTTTCTTTTTAATGAATTTTGAAACATAACAGTTCTTCTACACTGAACATCGATAAGTAGGAGTCGAAATTAAAATTGCCAACCCAACTAACATACTCTCCAGAGTTAAGCTCCCAAAATCTGAAAAACAGTCTTGTAAGACCCTTTTAGGTCCCAGTACTATTTTTACAGTTAATTTCTTGTTACGAAATTTAGATTATTCTCATAACGTTTTTTTTATAAGAACTACAATTTTCAAATAATTGAAATCTTATACTTAAAACAAATTTGCCTCCTTAAACAAGATTCCAAGAATTTAGAGTTTTATAAAAACCTTGTTATGAAATTTAAACGCCTATATCTCTCCAATCCCATAACAACTCACTTACGGAGTCTAAGCTATTTTAAAATTCTATAACGAACCTTATAGAATTTAAGGTATACAACACTTTATTACAGGATTCTAATAGGAGTTGCATTTTCGAATTGGCACATTGAATCACATACTTACTCGTCACACGTCAAGTAAGGGATTTAGTCGAGATTATTAAATGAATGTAAATTGTCTATTTTAATTTTCCAGCAAAGAAATTGTTTTGTGTGTCCGATGTGGATTAAAGGATTTTTCGTGCGCGAATAATATAAACATACACATTGTTTAAATAATTGAATATCGTTGAATTAAATTTACTTAAATTGCATTTAAATTAATTGCGAAAAAAATCAAGAATCGAGACAGTCGGAGTGCTAAATGGGTATCGAAGATTTTACTTAAATTAAGCAAAACTACAATTTGTAAAGATTATTGTGCATTAAATAAATGAAAAATGTTTAAGTTATGTCTTAGTTTTGTTGTATTTTTATTTGTTTGCATTTGGATAAGTCTACAATTGCTCTGTTAAGTGTTCTTATTGTAAAATACATCCTCGCGCGAAAAAAGTTCTTTTTATTTTCACATCACAGTCCTTGATGTCCAAGTCCGTCAATTCATTCAACATTCTTGGTGATGGCTTTAACAAGCCGCCTTCACTTAGGTGGGGCACCCGTGAATACAATGCGACATTTCCTTCGGCTGGTACTTTGTGTTTTATTTAATGACATATGTATTCGGTCATATTTTCTAGGACATCGCTCTCTAAAGTGGCCAAATTTTCATCATCTTTGTTGCCATCAGTGTTAAGCTCCTCTGGTTCCAAGCAATGCTTCGAAACATTGTATCTAAAAAAAATTTCAGATTATTTGTTTTATAAGAAAAAGCAATATTTGCAAGCCGGTCAATTGCGCTTCCAAATCTGGGGTATCGTCAAAGCTTATATTTACTGCGTTCGAAATAACAACCTCGTTGTGTCCTAAAATGTGGGACCTTAAGCTAAAGAGGAATTCTTCTCTATCAGGATGATAATGGAGAGGCCTCCCTTGCCACGTAAAACACCAAATATGTTTTCTAATACGTCCTGATTCAATTTGTACGACAACAGATACTTGAATCCTAATCGGCTTGTTTCTAACAGGGTTTCCATTATAAAGGGTTATCCGTTTTGCTGTTTCAAAAGCATAGGGCTGGAATTCGACATCTGTCAAACTAAGTTGTTAAAACAATTTTTGTTTTTCAGTTGAAAGTCTGACATTTACGAAAATGGATCGCGTTCCCGCACAATCGTGGAAGCCTCCGAAACTGTCCTCTATAGATATTTCAACGATGGATCATGGATGGTTGTGGCTGGGTTACTTGAAATTATGGGATTTTTTTCCTCAACATTTTTGTACTGAAGTTGTACATGTATTTGTCAATTGGAACAATTCCTGAAGCTATAATAGCCAAGAGAGTTTGGTTCTCTGAAAAGGTAACTGCAATATAGGTACTATTTATAAGGTAAGTTATGCATTCGTAAAAAAAATTTTTTTTTGAATAATCAAACATGACATTACGATCATAAGGAACACCAAAAAAGTGGGTCCCGCAATTCTGTCTATCTGTCTGTCTGTCTGTCTGTAGAACGATCTAAAGCCTAAACCTCAAACTTGGTGCTTAGGCTTTTAAGGTGATTGTCCAAAATAGATTTTTGAATCGTAGTTTTAGCCAAAAAAATAACGATATTTGCCATACAAATTTTTCTACCATCTTAATTATCTCGAAAACAGCTCTAAGGATTTTAATAGAAATTGGTGTGTGTACTACTTTGGATATGGTCTACATTTTGGCCTAATTTTTTTTTTCAAATATTTTGTTATTTGGGATGGCCGTGGGGCGATAGATGCGTGCTCGCCTGTCAACCTCGTGGTCGCAGGTTCGATCGCACGCGGGCCTGGGCGCACAGACAGCTAGCGGCTAACCTAGTTACAAGTTCTCTAAACATCAAGCGCAATAATTCTACTTTCCCAAAACTATTTAAAAATGAGTGCCATTTATGGGAACAGGCTTAACACTTAGATATATATTTAGTTTCTCAATTTCATAATTGAGATCAGTGATCCTCGAGAGTTTTTGTAAATATCAAGAAAAAAATTGTATGTCCAATTTTCTGCATGTATTTCGTGAATTTCATAGTAGGAACCAAAAAACTATTAGTTAAACAGGTTGAACATAAGAATTGCCTAAAGCAAATAAATACCATTTTGATTTATTAAGATTTCTATTAAAGTCATTCAAGCAATTTGAACATACACAAGTTTCTTACATCAAATTTTATAACAGTAAGTCAATGCCAACAATATTATAAATTATATCAGCCAAAGAGCAAATGTTCAACAATTTACGCAGTTCCTGGTGCGGGATCAATGTTGACAGCAGTAGCTGATTGGTTGTGGCCAGGCAATGGGGCAGCATGCACAGCACCAAGGGTCTTAGCCACATATGTTGCTCCTGACGCTCCGACAATAGACGAAATATCTACAGTAGGAGCAACTGGCACACTAGCTACCCATCCAATGACAACTGGACCTTGTTGTAGCGATGGGCCAGCAGCACCAATTAAATTCAGATTGAGACCAGGAATGATAGACGATTGAGCTCCCATGTTCAAGGCCAACAAGACTACGACTGCAATGGCGAACTTAAATAAACAAAGTTAATTATTGTCCTTCTTGGTCATCCACATTGATTACTGTTAAATCAAAACTTACCTTCATGTTGTTGTTGTTTTCTTTTTCAAGTTGTAGACGTCGAAGTGGAAAGCTTTGCGAGATTTCTGATTTGATAACTGAAAGTAGATCAACTTTTATACTTTTGTCTTGATACACCAGCAAGACTGGGCTTAGAACTGTTGCATAACCAGATCATAGATTGTGTTGAGACAGTAATTGCACATTTTATTGGTTTCATGCGGGCGTCAAAGTGGTTTTGATGCTGACATGATAATCATAATTAAAAGATTATTTAATTAAGTTCTAAATAGATAAGATGTGGTAAATATTTATGTAAGATACTTTGGAATGAAGCTATTAGTTAAATGTTATACAATGTGCTTAAGTAAGATTTTGCATTTCCGCAAGCTCAAGGTAATTGAATTAAAATTTAATAGATTTATGTAATTATTAATAATAATTTGTTAAGTACCGTAATTAGTCTTTAAATTAGCAAATAGAAGTATATTCTTGTAGCGTGTGAATGGGGATCCCATAAAACCGTATTTTTATGCCAAAGTCGCAAGTCAAATGAGTATTTGAAGTGCGAACTAGCGTCAAAATATTTTGTAAGAAGCCGAACGTAGTGAGTCTTGCATTAATTTGGCTACATCCAAAATAAGTATTCCATGCCAAAGATTCATAATATAAATTATTTAACTCTTGAGCACTTGAAAACCAACATTCGTCAAGTTATGGCTGAGATACCTCCCAATATGTGTCAAAAAATGGTCGGAAATTACCTCAAAAGAATCGATTGTTGCAACAATTCGCGTGGTGGTCATTTAAATGATGTAGTGTTTCACACATAATGTCAACGTTCAGTCTTTATAATAAAAAAGAATTATCAGGAAAAAAAAATATTTTATATGTGTTTTATTTACGTTTACTTTTGAAACCGCAAAATGGATAACCCATTACAACTTAAATGTCAAAACACCCAATGAAATAGACATCATTTTTTTATATGGCACATTCACAGTCGTTATGATAATTTCGTTTGACACATTATAGCAATTATTTAAACATTCTGTACACAATCGAACCAGAGATTGTGTAAATCATAAACTTCAGGGTCGATTTTCTTTAAACTTGGTATAACTTATGTTTTACCAACCATTTTCAATTCTTTTTTAAAATATTTTTTTAGGTATACAAAATAACGTTACCTGCCATCCAATTTTTTATATCTAAAATGGTAAATCTTAACTATCTCGAAAACGGCTTTAATGTTTTTTATAAATTCTCTACAGCAGGTCGCAAAAAAATCAACATAGTTATATATATATATTTTTTTTATATTCGATTCTCTCATTAACGGTGGCACGGATTTTGGCCAACATTTTTTACGTGAGGTCTGTCGAATTCTAAAAAATATTGCATACCAAAATTTTCGAAAAATTATAGCTAGCTATCTTGTATTTAAAAATATTTAGTAAACGGATGGATTTTCTTTTAAATTTTATTTCTAAATTTATATTGTTAAATTTAAAATTACCACACCATCAATTTTTCCAAAAAAAATGGAGAAGTTTTGTATTAAAAAATTAAGTAAATAAATACAGTCACAAGATTCTTAAAGATATAGGTACTAAATATAAGACAACTTTGCATTTGGAAAAAAAACGAACTCGAGATTTTAATCAAAGTTGACATTGCGATGATAGAGAACACCAAAAAGTGGGTCCCGTAATTTCGTCTATCTGTCTGTCTGTCTGTAGAATGATCTACAGCCTAAAAGGCTGAACCGATTTTGTTCAACCTTGGTGCTTTGGCGTTTTAAGTGATTGTCCAAAATAGATTTTTTTTTTTTAGATATATTTTGGTCAAAAAATTTTTTTTAAATATTTTGTTATTAACGGTACCTGCCATACAACCATTTTTGTGATTTTGAAATTTCTCATAAAGTGCTCAACGGATTTCGATACATTTTTTTTTTTGCATATTCAATTCAATTCGAAAACGGTTGGATGATTTTTTTTTTTAATTTAGTTTCAAAATGTATGGCGCATAATTTTAGTCGATTTAGTAATATGTTAAATTATTTCTAGTATGATTCTAGGCTAAAAAGTGGATTTTGCTAATTTTAAACCAGCTTTGTATCGTAATATTTTCTTAACATTTTACTAAAGTTAAAATCACAAAATGGCTACTTTATTTTTTTTAGTATCGTACTAAATCCATATGCCACTTTGACATTTACAAACGTCAAAAAGTTATGTTGCTTACTTTTTTGCACTATTTTAAGCATTTTTAGTTGTAGTAGATTTAGTATGGTGCTAGTTAAAAAGTGTTTAAAATTAGGACAATATTTGTAAAGTGCTTTAGTATTAGGAAACTCTTAAGTAGTATCATGCTAAGCCCTTAACATCAGGATGTTTAAAATTTTTCGCCTATATTATTAAATATTTAAAATTGTCATACCAATTTTTTTATATACAAAATTAAGTAAGAATCGACTTTAAAAATATATTTAACAGCTCCTATTAAGAATCTTTTGCATACGATGTGAGCGAACATAAGAGCAAGTACGTGCGATCCAGTCGTGCATTTCATTTTTTAAGATCCCTGCCGTAGTCTATGTCTTCTTATTTTCCATTAAAACCAATTCTAAAAATAATTGTCATACAATGAGTTGCTGGTTTACTCATTACATGCTGTTTAGGCATAACACTAACAACATGTGATTGAGTAAAACTAGTATACCGATAAAATATGACAAAAGGATAAAAAAATTAATGCGAATTATAAGGGACATCGATAAATAAGACACGGAAATTTCTCCGCATTAGTTCAGCCGCCATCCCTGGAGATAAAATCTGACACAACAACCACCTACAGTCTCCGAATATCACGCCACACATCTTTCCTATCATTCTTTCTCTTCCTTATCCTCACCCTCACGCCCGCGCTGTGTTGAAACATTTAAAGGGTATTCATAATCCCTTGAGCGCGTGTAGATTATAAAAAAAAAAAAAAAAAGATTTGTATGGGTGGGAGGTACATTTTTTTAGGAAAATAGTTTTTTCAAGCATTAAATATAATATCAAACTAGTACTAAATACAAATTTTCGAAGAAATCTATTTAATCATTCTAAGAATATTGAGTCTTAAAAAAAATATCCATTTCATTTAAAACAAAAAAATTACCAAAATAACTTTCCCCTTATTACTGAACTGATTTTCTTGATAAAAATCTTTGACAATATTTTTGAGAAAAATAAGACTTATCTTTTTGGCTAAGAACCATTATATCATAGATATTGTCTATCGTTGTTTTTGGTCTTAAAAAAATTAATAAATTGTTTTAGTATATTACCTAAAAAAAAACAGTTTTATTTACCATGTTTGAAGAATAATCATCCCGTTATGCCTGCAACAATCTGAACGACAGACAGATAGAATTGTAAGACCAACTTTTTTCGTCTTTCGCCTTTAAAACGTAATTTCACTCGATTTCGAAATAGTACTGAATTTTTAAAATTTAAGATATTTAATATGCTTCCGGATTTCCTGTATATAAGAATTGATCGAAATCGGTAGAGCTGTTAATTGGAAATCCAAAAAAAAAATAAAATACACGACTGGATCGCACGTAGGTACGTACTTTCCTCTATTTTCGATTACAGCATATGCAAAATATTTTTATAGAAACGGCTAAATGTATTTTTAAAGTCGTTTTTCACTTAATTTTTTATATATAAAAATTCTTAAATTTTTTCAAAAAAAAATTTGAATCAACATTTTAAATGTTTAATTATCTTAATTGAAAAAGAAAATTTCAGAAGAAATCGTCTACCTGCTTTCGAAATATTGAATTTTCAAAAAAAAAATGTTCAAATACCAAAATTGAAGAAAATCGCTTCAGCCGTTTAGGCTGTATAGACTTGTATAGATAGACATACGGAATTACAGGACCCAATTTTTAGTTGTTCTCTATCATCGTAATGTTAACTTTAATTAAGATCTCGAGTTCGATTTTTTTCAAAATGCAAAACTTGCCCCATAGGACCTATGTACATATATCGCAAGTAAAAACTATATAATGAGTTACTAGATTGTATGTCAAAATTTGTACCTATATACTGCTACCAAAATATGAACATATGGGGTTATAAATGTCCATACACGCTGGTCAGTAGCGTACGATGGATTTTACGATGCTCCCAGACAAAATTTTGATGATAGATATCACAAAATCTATAGGGCAAAAGTTATAAGAACTTTTTACACCATAAGTACCAACAATCGATTCAGCAGCTTAAACTTTAGATCGAGGTACAGGCATACGAAATATTGGATCCTACAATAAGCAAACAAAGCCCCCCCCTTCTGCACTGGCTTTGGCTTAATACGGCCCTGCTACACGATATGATATACATATAGGGTTTTCCAATAAGAGGTGTTATTTTGAATAGCCCGCTAATTCAGTAGCTGTCACTTTTGAAGCTGTCATTTTTTGACATTTGACAAGTAGAAACTACGCTATTAATAAAGATGGAACGATACACGCTTCAGCAACGCAGTTCTTTTTTTTGAATATCAAAATAACACCTCTTATTGGAAAACCGATTACTTGATATTTTTTTATATGTATATAGCATGAATTGTATTTCGTAAGACTGGTAATTTTTTTTACATAAGATGACTTCAGTCTTTCAATTTTTAAATCTTCAGTTCACTTCCTGCATAAGAAAAAATTCTTTGTCGTAGCCCCTGCTTATGTATATATATCTGCCCACAAATTGCCGACCATTATACTTAAATCACTTCTTTTCATGCGATTCAAATTACTTTAACTTTATTGCCAAAAAACACTTCCGCAACTACAAGCTTAAATGCTCCTTTTTAACAGACTTTTGTATTATCTAAATGTACAAAACATTTTTATGTACAGACGACTCCTACTTAAGATGATTTATGCATGGTCATTTTAAATTTCATAAATCCTCCCTTAAAGGATTTAAAAGTCCCAAAGAAATGGCTATTAAAGTGATAAATGTTCAATTATGTACCTAAAACGTAAATGCTGAAACAGTCCTTGCATTGTTAATTTTTTTATCGAATAACCTTCATTAGTGTGTATCGTCTGTGCTTACAATCACAATGCCTTGGGATTAACCACTTAAATATAACGATATTGCGAACTTTGAATAAAGCGTGTTATACTAGCAATCAAAATTAAATTAAATTGGTCTGGATTGTGCAAGGTTGAATGATGTTGGGTTCAGTTCATGACACGATACCATTCCGATGATGATGATGATGGTGAGATTTATTTGTTAATGAAGCTTAACAAGAAAAAATAAGTGTTAAAATGGCAATCATTTTAGGCACAAAAACAACGACTAAAGTGATTTTACAATACCTTTTCACTCATTTATTGAATTCTAGATTTGAAAGAGTAGAAATGAAAGCTACTGATGATTTCTTAACTAATTAAATCGAAAGGGAAAAATATATCAATTTAAATCACAATAAAATTTTATTAAAATTATTTTTTTTCCGTGGGTAGGTGTAAAACCTTCAAAAATCTCTATGAGGACCGAAAAACGCGTGCTCATGGGAGTGAGAGATTCTTACTGCACTAAAAACACCCGCTCTTCCCTATTGCAACTAAGTTGAAACTTATCTAGCAATTTATTCTTAACTAATTTAATTCGTTAATCCGGTGATAGTTCCTGCTTATACCGCGACTTTAAAGAGTATTATCGTTTAGTGCACCAGATCGGAAGGCTTTGTACTTCGCAGGCGGCGTACTAAAGTCGTCTCATCGATAATTTCGATTATAGTACTATTGCAGTGTTGTAATAGCCGTTTTCTCTGAAACCGAACCATGGGAATCCCGAGATCTCTTTGGAGATCTTCGTTTCTAATTTACCAAGGTGCGCTTACAAATGATCTTAGGAGCTAATTTTCAAATGTTTGTAAGGTATTTAAATTAGAATCTCGCGTACAACCCCAGAGTTATATACCGTAAGTCCGGGCAGGGTTAAGCACCTGCCTGCACAAAATTAGCTTGTTTTCGATACTGAGCTTAGAGTGTTTCCCGAGCAACCAGTACATATCTCTGAGTTTATTATTTAACTCCTCGCATTTGTTTTTTACATGCGGTTTCCACTTCAATTTCGCGTGTAGAGTCATTCCGAGATATTTTGCTTCATAAGCAAACGGAACTTGAACCGTATTTACAAATACCGGTAATCTATTATTTTTTTTTACGTTTAATCTAGATAGACTGATTTTACTTCGTTAAGCGCGATATCCGCTATGTATATTCCATTCACTGACATTATTCAGAGCTTTTTGTAATTTAGTCGTGGCATCATTTATCGTTTGACCCATTGCTAGTATTGCAGTGTCGTCAGCAAACGTGGCTTCGATAGTGAATTCTATTTGAGGTATATCACGTGTAAATAATTATAAGGGACATCGATAAATAAGACACGGAAATTTCTCCGCATTAGTTCAGCCGCCATCCCTAGAGATAAAATCTGACACAACAACCACCTACATTCTCCGAATATCACGCCACACATCTTTCCTATCATTCTTTCTCTTCCTTAACCTCACCCTCACGCCCGCGCTGTGTTGAAACATTTAAAGGGTATTCATAATCCCTTGAGCGCGTATAGATTATAAAAAAAAAAAAAAAAAAAAAAATAGGTACAATATTGGACCTAAGACACTTCCTTATGGTATCCCATCCACTATATCTCTAGATATGCTTTAAGAAGCGTATAAAGTGCTTCAGGCAGAATTTGTCTTAATTTAAGATTTAAACCTTGGTGCCACACCTAATCAAAAGCTTGCGACACGTCTAGGAAGATCGCCGAACAAATTTTCTTTTCTTCAAGAGTTTTTCTCAATGACGCCAGTCTTTCAAAGACCTTAGATATTATGGGCGTAAGCGAAATGGGTCTATTAGATTTCTTATCATGTGATGGTTTTCCTGGTTTGAGAACCATTATAACTTCCGCAACCTTCCATTGGCTCGGAATGTACTTTAGCCTTAGAGTGCCATTTATTATATAAAGAAGATTAATTAACCCTTTGCGAGGAAGCATTTTGAGAACTTCTGCCATAATTAAGTCATATCCCGGAGCTTTTCTCTACTTAATTCGGCAAGGGTAACATTTCCTGTGATGTAATTTTCGCTTGACTTAGAACGTATATATAAATTTTTGTTGAGTCCTTGCCCATCAAAAGGTTTACATGTGTTCTCCAGGTAATCCGCGAAAACTTTTGCTTTCTCTTTGTCGCTTTTTGCCCATTCGTTTTGATCATTCTTTATCGGAGGAGCTGTAAGCTTTGGTTACTTCGTTAATTTAACAGCTTTCCAGGGTGATAAGTTGGATTGTTTTCCAGCTGTCAAGCTTTTAAGATAATTTCCAACTTCAGAATTTAATAAAATCATTTATTAAAATGATGAATTTAAAATTTACACTGTAACTCACGAACATAGATAAAACACCTCTGAAATTTCATCCTGTACATAAACAGTTTAAATTTTAAGGAAATATTATCTCGTGAATCTACCAATCAGTGAGATAGGTCCTTAAATTATATGCTCAGTATTTTCCCATTGTTGGCTGGTAGGAATGATTGGATTTGGCTTTCTTTGAGGAGCCTTTAGTATGACCTATAATCTGTCCTAGACAAATAGGCAGTACTCGTCTTATGGGAAAGCTTTTTTAAAATCAGTAGCGTGTCAAATTTTTGCACAATACTAAATTGAAAGAAATTCTCCATATAAAGTGTTTGTCCGCCCGTAAATATAAAAAATAATTAAAAATAAAATGCACGACTGGATCGCACGAACTTGCTTTTATGTATGTTCGATCATATCGTATGCAAAAGATTTCTATTAAAAATCTAAATATATTTTTAAATTCGTTTTTACTTTATTTTTTATGTATACAAAGTTTCTTTAATTTTTTTCTAAAAAAAATTGGTATGACAATCTTAAATCTTACTAATATTATAAATGTGAAAGCTTGGATGGATGGATGTTTGTTGCTCAATAACTCTGGAACGGTTGAACGGATCTGGATGAAATTGTACATGATGGTACAGAGATAGATTATTGTCTGGAATAGGACAGATGCTACTTTTTATCCCGGAAAAATGTATGGTTCCCGTGGGATAGGTGTGTTTTAAATATTCATAGAGCTCATGCTACAAATAGCCAACATAGCTTTTATACACAATGCGCATAGGAGCACACGGATTTGCATGAAAATTGATTGGTAGATGGATGGGGTACTGGATTCTCACATTGGTTATTTTTATCCCGACAAAAATTAACGGTTCCTATGGGAGAGGCATAAATATGAAAAAAATATATACATATACTTCCGCTTTCACGCCTCAACGACTGAACGGTTTTTAATTGTAGGCGTAGAGATGTCATTAGATTCCTGTGGGATAGAAAGTCCGTATACCATCGCACGGGCATCTGCTATAAAAATGAAAAAAAATTATTGTAATTCATCAATTGAGGATGAATGGGCCGATTTGGCTCGAACCCTTTTTTAGTTGTTCGTAAAATCCAGGAGAAGGTTTTTGCGAAAGAAAATTTTGGGTAAACCCTCCAGAAAAGTCGGGAGATTTTCAAAGCCGAAAATTAATTTTTTGGATTAATTTGTATGCAAATGTTCCGGAATAGCTTTTCAAAAGAAAAGAAAAATAGAAATAGTGGAAAACTCAAAAAATACCGGACAAACTCGAACATTTTTTTCTCGATGATTATATAGATAATTGTATAGCATGATTTGATGATTTTGGACAATGTAAAGGTGGAAAATTCGGTGTGAGCTTGGAAAATTTCATATAAGCCTACTAATATTATAAATGTAAAAGTTTGCATAGATGGGTGGGATAGATGAATGTTTTTTGCTCAATAACGCCATAACGGCTGAACGGATCTGGATAAATTTTGGCACGTGGACACACACATACTCGATTATCACATATGTATGTCATTTTTATCCCGTAAAATAGAACCGAACAGTTCCTATGCCTATATGGGAGAGGCTTATATATGAACAAAATATATACTTGGTTGTTTGTTCCGCATTCATGCCTTAACCATTGAGTGGATTTTAATGAAATTTGGTAAGCAGCTGGAAGATTAGCCATGATTTATTTTTCCCAACTTTATTTTGTAGGTTCATTAGATTCCCGTGGTTCCGTAGCATCGCACGGGTATCTGCTAGTATTTAATAATATAAACTTAAAAACAAGAGATTAAATCGGCTTAATCTAAAAAAAATAATTCAAAATTCTGAATAAATACTTAACCTAATTTGAGCTCAAAAAACAGTATGCCATTTTATTTCTTGTATAAATTTGAATTTTAAAAATCTGTGGAGCGGCTTTTTAAAAATTCAAAAACGCCAATTTATACTCGTAGGTATTCAGCAAATATATATAGTATAACTGTAATTTTTGGAAAAAAAACTATTAAGCAGTTTTCCAAATGTAAATTTAAATGCTTTTAAAAATACATACCAATGTTAATGTAAAATATTGGTACGCAGTATAAATTGGGCAACCTAAACCTATATATGCGTGAAATTTCGAAGAATCGGTTAAGCCATTTATGAGACAGTCGAAATAAAAAAAACGGTCCTATGGAAAGTACCGTTTTTAGACATTTAAAACAGTTTTTTTTCAATCATATGATCGGACGTACCAAAAAAGCTGCACTGATTTTTTTAATCAAAACCGTTAGAGTCGTTTTCGAGAAAAATAGGCTTTAGCGTAACGGTTATTTGGCAGGTACCGTTATTTTTTGAGCTAAAAAAAATTACCCCTCTGTTTGAAGCAATTGGGGCCACCCGTTTGGGCTGTAGGTATCTAAACATACATACAGACAGACTGACAGACTGACAGACTGACAGACTGACAGACTGACAGACTGACAGACTGACAGACTGACAGACTGACAGACTGACAGACTGACAGACTGACAGACTGACAGACTGACAGACTGACAGACTGACAGACTGACAGACTGACAGACTGACAGACTGACAGACTGACAGACTGACAGACTGACAGACTGACAGACTGACAGACTGACAGACTGACAGACTGACAGACTGACAGACTGACAGACTGACAGACTGACAGACTGACAGACTGACAGACTGACAGACTGACAGACTGACAGACTGACAGACTGACAGACTGACAGACTGACAGACTGACAGACTGACAGACTGACAGACTGACAGACTGACAGACTGACAGACTGACAGACTGACAGACTGACAGACTGACAGACTGACAGACTGACAGACTGACAGACTGACAGACTGACAGACTGACAGACTGACAGACTGACAGACTGATAACTGACAGACTGACATATTTATATAGATATATCTCGAGTGATCAACTAAAATGTAACAAATCGTATTCGAGAACCGTGTGATTTCTATTACTAACTCATTCGAAACTGCACGTTGCGCCTTGTGTATATTGACGCGACAACAGATATCTCGAATGCTTACGGTAATGCAGCTCAACGAAGTGTTTCTTTTTCGATCTCCGTCAAACTACCATCAGGATCCGATCAGCATAAGCAAAAATACTTACAGAATTGTTCATAATATGCAGACCTACCATCAGCATCCAACCTCACATAATACCTGACGACTCCGCCAAATTTATCGCCATCAGCGGTTCGTTATATATACAGACGATTTCTTAAATATTCTAAGGCGATGTTGAAAATGCAAGCAATTCGAAACTTATCGACTCGTGATTTTCTTGTATGCGTCAAGTAAATTTATGTAGCAGCAAAATGCAACATTTTATGATGTAAAATAATGCACAGATACCGTCACCCTTTTTCCCGCCTTGGGTGGTAACTTGTTTGCTGGATTTATTACTACCGGTTTTCTGCTCTTACTGGTTCAGGTTGTGTGCTACATTCCAACCTCTGTGTCCCGACTTACTTCTAGTAAAGTGACTGCTTATTCCCGTAGCTCAAACAAACTGCTTTCCTGTAAACGAACTACATAGTACAATTACATATTCCTAACAAAAATCGTTCAGCTTACCGTTTAAAACCACTAACAACATTATTTTATGTTTTTCCTTATCCAATTCTTTCATCCAGACAGGTTTTAGAATTGATAGAGTACTCATAGCTGGTAGCTTGAAAACTTCAATGAATTAGAATTGTTTCTTAAATTTGACTCAATGAATATAAAGTAGAAAATGGTAGCATCCAAGCTAAATATAATTACAAATTCTAGTCCCCCCGGAAATTAAACTTTATAAGCCATCAAGAAAATATTAATTTTTCTATACCTTTATCATTTACTATATAAAACCTTATTAAGAGTGTATCTGGGGTGGAAGACCTTTCAACATGATAAAAAGATTGCCAGGCCCCAGGAGTAAATGCAAATTAATTGCAGCATGTTATGTATCTGATGTGCGAATATGAGGTGAGTACATTACATGGAGGAATATACAGCAAGAAAGTAAAATTATATTCCGATTTGTCTCTAGGGGAATATCCTTATAAGAGTGATTGTTGATTTATAAGACTACAGACTACAAAAAAAGTAAAAGATTTTTTAAGGAAATTATATATATATATTTCTTTTTTGACTTCATATTCAATGAGTTAAGCTCCGTCATGCCCTTACTTAGTTGTTAGAAACTTTTGAAGTTTTGTGCTCATATATATCTCACATGTAGTCACTTAAATGTGAAATGCTTTACTTCGCCAATTCCACAGATATGGCACCCTATACTTAATTCACTTGAAGAAGCCAATTTCCACGCAAAACAATTTACTTTTAGTTCGACGCTAATAGAAAGAGTTATGACTTTTCTTGTTCTTCAAAACGAAACCTTACATGTTTCCGTTTTTTTTTTAAGAAAAGCTAATTTAATAATAAGTATTCATCACAGACGATATTGATATTCAACCGAATTTCCATATCCTCAAATTACATTACCGTTCGATATAATTCTCAGTCAAATATATGATGTCGCCGCCAAATCAACTGAGATTACGATTTTAGTATATCACCTTAGAATTCACACTCGGTTTTTACTAAAAAAAAATTACATGAGGACCTGCAATGATGAACGAAAATCATTGGCCGTTCGACTACACTTGAAGTCTTTCGGTGTTATTAAATCTAATTTTATTCATCAGCTGTTATCGGACCACAGACGAAGTAAATGAATCTGTTCATCTTAGTTTTATTGCTGGAAGCTTCCCTTACCAGTGATAGGGTTTCGCTGTAAAGTAAGAAAACCGCCTTCAGGGGCCTGTAACACAAACCTACAAGTCTACAAGTCAAGAGCCACTTGTGATAGATATAATGTTAATCTTACAAGTGTAGATTATTTCTGTTATAAAAACAAAAACTTTACAGTTGTAGAAAACAAAAATTTCTCTACAGTTGTATGCATTCTACTTACAAGAGCAAATTCAAAGAATGATAAACACGCGGAAGCATTTTAATAAAAAAATATATAAAAAATCCGTTCAAAAATAAAATGCCGCGAAAATAAAAATATTATTTTTGGTGCCTTTTTGGATGTGTGAAATTAAATGTGAAAAATGGAATGAAATTTGTACTTTATGCAAGAGTTTAAATTTAATTCCTCAAAATAAAGAGTGGCCATATATCCGCGATGTGTTTTTTTGTTAGAATTGCCGAAAAAATACAATTGTTAGTCTTACTGCCGTTAGTTTCCAAAACATCAACACCGAGATCATATCGTCGAACTTAAAGAAAGCCGGCATAACTCAAAAAACTTAATTCTTCAGAAAATCAGTTCAAAGTTTTTGAGTCTATCAAATTTTCATAATGTTATTTTTACTAGTTTTGCATTTGGAAAAAAAATCGAACTCAAGATTTTAATCAAACTTGACATTACGATGATGGAGAAAACCAAATAAGTGGGTCCCGCAATTCCGTCTGTCTGACTGTGTACAACTCTCTACAGCCCAAACGGCTGAAGCGATTTTCTTCAAACTTGGTATTTAAACATTTTAGGTGATTGCCCAAAATAGATTTTTGAATTGTTGTTTTAACCCTAAAAATAACGGTACTTGCCATATAAATGTTTGTTTGTGTTTGTACTATTTTGGATATGGTCTACATTTTGGCCAAACATTTTTTTAAAATATTTTGTTATTAACGGTACCTGCCGTACAACCATTTTATTGATTTTCGACTTTTTCATAAACGGCTCAACGGATTTCAATCAAAATGTTTACACAAAAGCTCCTTCAAATTTGAATACCTAATACTGCATTTCAAAATTTTCGGAAAATAGTTTTTTGGATTTTTTGAAAAAAAACATTTGTTTTTTTGAAAATTCAATATTTCGAAAACGGGTGGACGATTTTTTCTGAAATTTTGAAATTTATATTATTAAATATTGAGAATGTTCATACCAATTTTTTTTTTTTTAAATTATGTAATCGGACATAAGATCAAGTACGTGCGATCCAGTCTGGCATTTTATTTTTTAATGTTTTAAATTATTTTTTTTTTCACTTTTAATTAGTTCTACATTTTAGTTAATGAAAACAAATTGTAAAAAATAAAATATGATACGATTAGGTTGTTAAAATGAGGATCTAAATAGATCCTTCCAAGTTAGGTCACTTTTCCAGAACAATTTAAGATATTCAGACAAGTTTTTTTTTATTTCGGACTTAGTTCATCACAGCTTTGTCAAATATTATAATGACTTATGTTTGCAATTTAGATATAAAATCAATTTATTTCTTAACGATTTCTAAAAAAATATTTTCTAGACAAATGGTGTAACTCATAAAAGTGTCATTTCCAAAACAATGTTTTTTTTTTAATTTATCAAGAAACCATTTATCGACTTAGTTTTATATGAGCAAACATGTTCGAATCGCCTTTAAACTTTCCGACCACATCAAGAAGAAAAAAAAACGATGCTCGGCTATATTCTTAGATGTTGCTCAAGCCTTTGACAAGGCACTTGAGACTTGAGTACAAACTGCATAGGGACCTTCCCAGGCAGTACTACGAAATACTGAAATCCTACGTTACGAACCGACTCTTTGGAGTACGGTACGACCAAAAATACTCGGAACTAAAGAAAATTGAAGCCAAATAAATCCGTAACGAAGGCTACACTAAAATTGCAAAATGATGTCGATAAAGTTAGTGATTGGGCGCAGAAATGGCGTATCAAATTAAACGAAACAAAATCGTTCCACTATTTATAAACAATACAGCAGTACCTTACTCCAGTACCGCTAAATACCTTGGAATGACTTTGGATGCAAAGCTTAAATGGAAAGAGCACATCAAAAAGAAACGAGAAGAACTAAACTTGAAGTACAGACAAATGTGCTGGTTACTAGGAAAGAACTTTGACCTATCTTTCCAGAACAAACTAATATTATATAAGCAAGTACTGGAACCCGTTTGGACATATGGCATCCAACTATGGGGCTGTACAAAGAAAACAAATGCTGAACCCATCTAAAAATTCCAAAGCAATGTCCTTCGTGGAATAATAAATGCCGCTTGGTATATAAGAAATAGCGATCTATATCGTGACCTTCAAATGGAAAGGGTTAAAGAAGTGGTTAAAAAACACGCTGTATCACACAACCTGCGACTGCAAAGTCATACCAACTCCGAAATGGAGACCGTCTTAAATGTACGAGACAATGTTCGGAGATTAAGAAGAACCAAGCCTCATGAACTGATGGTCTAAAAGCTATGGGAAAGTATAGTAATTTGAAACTTCCCCCAATGCGATTTACATATAAATTAAGATAGTAAAATCATTTGTCGATCTTTCATAGATTGGTCCTGATTTCACCGGTGGTTTTAGTGGGGTAAGAGTCCCACACTACTCGGTACCGATTCTTACCGAGTGTCTTATGAAGATTTCCATCGAATAAAAAAAAAAAAGACCATTTTGGTTTAAGACAGAAAAATATTACAAACAATACCTTTTTAAAAAACTGCTCAATTTTAAGTAAGTAAACTATTCTATATATTATTTTATAAATATATTACACATAACACAAAAAAAATCCGGTTTTGCGCATAAAATCCCATCTGCTCCTGACGAAACTGAGCACTTACTGAGTTATGCCTGTGTTCTCTATTGGCGAACAATGAATTGGGACAAAGTACGGATTGGTACAAGATCCATCTAACGGGATTCTGAAGAGATACAGTTATACCGATTTTTTTGGTCGATTGGTATCATTAACTGGAAAATCGAGTTTTTTGAGTAATGGCGGCTTTCTTAAACAGCGACGATATATACTATATTTTATATGCAAAACTAGACAACTCAAAGAAAACGGGTGCGGCTGGGGGTTAAGATTGCAGCTGACTACTTGCGACAATATAGTAATGAATATAGTCGGACGAGATTCGATGGCGAATGAAACTAATGCTAAAGCTTTTCTGAGAGATATTTAATAACGGTTTTCGACACACAAAATTGTTCGCAAACCAAATATTCTTCTACTTGAAAGTTATTCTTTATTTATAGATTTTAATTCTAGTAAATTTGGAATCATTATCACTATCTTCATTTGAATCGAAAAAGAACATCATTTTTTTTTTGAAGACTTTTTTTTGCTACTTGGTTTTTGACGTTTATATTTTTGACAGATCACACATGACAAATTCCACGAACATTTGATATTTCGATTTAGTATTGTTTGCCATTTCATCATGAATAGACTTACGCCTGAACAACGTTCGCAAATTATTGAAATTTATTATCAAAATTCGTGCTCTGTGAAAAATGTTTTTCGCAAGCTACGTCCGTTTTTTTTTCCGCTCATTTTTGGCTAAATGGATACGTGAATAAGCAGAATTGCCGTATTTGGAGTGAAGAGCAGCCAGAGGCAATTCAGCAGCTACCAATGCATCCCGAAAAATGCACTGTTTGGTGCGGTTTATGGGCAGGCGGCATCATTGGGCCGTACTTCTTCAAGGACGATGAAGGCCGCAGGGTTACGGTCAATGGAGAAAGGTACCGTTCGATGATAACAGATTTTTTTTACCGAAAATGCAAGAATTGAACTCGGTCGACATGTGGTTCCAACAGGAGTTTGCACGCGAAACCATGCATCAATTGAGAGGCGAATTTGGTGAGCAGTTGATCTCACGTTTTGGCGCAGTCAATTGGCCACCAAGATCATGTGTTTGACCCCGTTAGACTATTTTTTTTACAAGTTTCTGTGTTTTTTTGAATTTTCAAAAACCAAGCTCTTAAAAAATCACCGTTTCAAAGGATATTTTTTTTACAAGTAAATCTAAGAAAAGTCATTGAATGCAGTTTTTGTATTATGTTTAATTTTTCTTTAGTTTACTGAGATTTAAAATGTTTAAGGTTTTAAAACTTTACAAAGTATAGGTATATTAAAATACCTATGCTATATCATTTTTAGTTGAATTACAAATTATTACCGAAATAATTAACTATTGAAAAGGGATCCCAAATATACACTTTACACAAAAATATATTCACAAATTGACATTTGATATAGGTTTTTTGGTCAAAAATATCATAGCTACGAAGAAAACAATTATGGAAATGCTGACATCTTCTACATCCTCCAAGTTTGGAATCACCTGTGAGATTTAGTAGATTTTTTTACATGTAAGATTTAATTTTTTTCTGCACTTGTAGCTAATTGTTACAGAAAGAGGAAAATCACATAATTTTCCACTTGTAATATTCGCCCATTACACTTGTAGAAGAGTCAGCAAACTTGTAGCCTTATGTTACAGAAATTTGTTACACTTGTAATAAATCACTTGTATTTCAATTACTTGTAGTTTTGTGTTACAGGCCCCAGGGTTTTCGATACCTGTTAATTTATCAGAGTTTCGGACTGCTGTATCGAGGTCCCTTATACCTGCTGATCTACCAGAACTTCGCCAAGTACCACCAGGGGCCTTATACCTGATGATCTACCAGAGCTTCGGCCTGCTATGCCCAGTACCACCAGAACGTCTTACCTGCCGACCCGTTCTAGATTAAACTTTAGTATCAGATGACCAGTTATCCGATACCTGACAAGCCAGGGCTAAATAAACTACTACAGTCGAATGTCATCAGAAACCAGAAGTCAGTACCAGACTCAGAAGTAGTACTAATACCTCAACTAACGTTTTCTTAGACTGAATACCATGGGTGCCTACCAGGCTGAAAGCCTACCGTATCCCGTAACTAAATATCGCTTGTTGGGAATTAAATAGTTTTTTTCAATAAAGATTTATTAATAAGTTGCTAAATACCTGTTTCCTGTTTTCATCAATACGACCCTTTTTTCCGAATAGGTATATGGCATTTGTGCAGTGTGTTTCCCAAAAAGACCGTTCCGTTCTGACCCTGATTCTCTTTAATTATTAATTTAATTAATTTTTTTTAAATGATCATTTATCTGAAACTTCTAATCCACTAAATACTTTTGATGGGAATAGTAGTCCTTGGATGCTATGGCAATTCAACGGCAAAGTGTGATGAATTCATGAAAATCTGATCTAAGACAATTGATCCATGGGAAATAAGATGATGAATTCTTAAATTCATTGCTGCTTTCTAGAACAGAGATTCTTTCTTTAGCCGTTTACTACACGAATATATCATATACCTAAGCTGGTTCTTATCCCCCACCCATTTTTATATTCAAAACTGCAGAATACCACATTGGCATCTTCTGTCAAATACATCCTTTACGCTCGTGCTGTGTCAATATGCTTTAAGAAATTCAAACAAGTTTAATGTAAAGTCATAGTACTACTATTTCATTTACCTATGAGGTACATATGTAGTATATTACAATCAAGAAAGGACATTTATTAATTTTCAAGTTTTGCATACAAACAGTTTAAACTTTCTTCCCCTACGAACTGTTTTCGTTTCAAAGCCAATTTAGTCCTTGAAATATATTATAATATTAAAACTTGTGGAAGTAATTACATTACTCGCACGTGTGCTTACTTGTTCATTGCCTTTTAATTAACATTATTGCATGAACAACATTTAAGCGAAAGAAATACGCTCGAAAAGAGTCTTAATTTGTGCTCCGGCATTACTACTTTCTTTAGCATTTTTGGCCTTTTGCGCTATTTTTACAGGTGAGTACGTGGATTGTGGAATTCTGTAAAATTCTTGATGCAACTACTTTCGTAATTATTCATATGAGCTGAATCTGTGATTCTCTGCAATTCATGGAATTAGCACTAGTTGGTATTTGTATGTAAGTTCCTGTTTAAATTTGCTCTTTAAACCACACGAAGAGTGCAGTATGTGGTGTCCGAAAAGCGCTATGCAATGCAAGATGCAGAGCGCTTCGACATTGGTGCAACACTATATGAGCTTTGCTTTGCCTATGTTTAGTGTGAGGATACGATAAGGACAACATTTCTTAGTAAACATCACAGTTTTAAATTGCAAAAACTAATTTTTCAATAGAACGCGTTGTCAAGTGGCTGAAAAACATTTCTACAAAATTGCTCATGCAATATTTCGATTGATATCATATTAAAGATGTACTTACTGTTTTATCTTGATTAATCTTGATTAATGAACAAGTATACAACTACCGTCTTAGTCATTAAAAACTATGGATGGTATAAATAATTGTTGTAGACGAATACAATCCTTTTTGAATACAATCCTTAAAAATCATTCAATCATTTCAATAAGAAGATTGACTTTAATTTAAGATTGGGTGTTGTTCCAAATTCTGCAAAGATAAGTTTTTCATTTGTGAGGAGTAATAATTAGGGGAATGTTGCCATAAAACTGAGGAGAAAGGAAAATTTTGAAGATTGCCAATGAATGGAAAATATGGTGAACAAAATTGTAATCAATTCTTAATATTACTTTAGAATGAATTGGGCTAAAAATAATATAATCTTTTAAAACTCAAATAAATGTTGACTGAAGTCAGAGCATTAAACTAGTCAGTGAATGCAGTAATTAAGGATTGCATTCACAAAAGATTGCATTCTTTAACAAATTTGTATATATTCTATATCTAAAAGAAAGAAAGAACATTCTCCTCTTTCTCGTTAGTGACTCCTGGTTAACGTATTGCGGCACTTCGGAAAGATTTTATAAGTAAAGTGTAATAACTTATAGTTACAAAATCAACGTAATGCAACGCCGCGTTCACTGACGTCATTAAATGTTCATTTTGTAGTAGCGTCAATCTAAAGAATACGTTCACAATCGCACAAATAATGCAAGTCAATCAATGTTGTGGCAGTATACGTGATTTTTACTTGCGATATAAGTACTATAGGGCAAGTTTTCCATTTGGAAAAAAAAGTCGAACTTGATATTTTAATCAAAGTTGACTTTACGATGATAGAGAACACCAAAAAAGTGCTTCCCGCAATTCCGTCTGTCTGTACAACTCTCTATAGCCTAAATGGCTAAAGCGATTTTCTTCAAGCTTGGTATTTTAGCGTTTAAGGTGATTGTCCAAAATAAAATAATTAAGACATCTTATTAATCTCAAGAACGGCTCTAACGATTTTGACAAAAATTGGTGTGTGTGCTATTTTGAGAAAGGTCTACAATTTTTTTTTCAATATTTTGTTTTAACGGTACCTGCCATACAACCATTTTATTGATTTTCGACTTTCTTATAAAGGGCTCAATGGCTTTCGATTATAATTTTTATACCGGAGCTTCTTCAAATTCTAAATAGTACTGCATTTCAAAATTTTCGAAAAATTATTTTTTGGAGTTTTGAAAAAAATTTGAAAACTGGTGGACGATTTTTTCTGAAATTTAATTTTGCATTTATATTATTAAATATTTGAAATGTTTATAACAACTTTTTTTAGAAAAAAATTTCAGAATTTTTATATATACAAAATTAAGTGAAAAATTACTTTAAAAATACATTTAGCCGTTTCTATGAAGATCATTTTGCATATAATGTAATCGAACATACTTGTGCGTTAACGCTCAAACCTCACGATTTTATCATCAAATTCGAACGCGTTGACACAATGACAAGGGAAATAGTTGGATACGATATTCAGTTAATGATGCAAAATCACCTTGGAAAAGTACAACATTGAGAAGCACGTTTAGATGTTAAAATTTTAGTACTGAAAGCACCAACGTTTTTTTTTTTGCTGAAACATACGAGCAGTTAAGTCAAAAGGGACTTATTTTTTCAGTTGGCTCAGGACTATTCTTTTTTAGATTTGACATTTGACTCATTCTTTTTAAGAAAACAAATAAAGTTCTTTTATAATACGGTTTATTTAATTTATTAGTTAAAAAAATAGAAAGCAGTCGTTAGGATTGCCGATAGAAATGAAAACTTTAAACTGTGGAATAACAGTAATTTTTCATATTAAAATTGCTTTTAATATCAACAATTTAAATGTTAATGTTTCTTATTACGGAATAGGAGAATTTTAATTTACTTATACACACATATAAAGAGCACTGAACACTTTATATACATACGCCATACTTATCTTCCGCTATAGATATGTATGTATTTGTTTATTTTCTATAATAATCGTAATCTCGCTGTTTATTTTCCGGTAGTCCACAACTGAAAGGATTCGTGTCATAGTAGTGGTGAGGTATCTTGCGCAAACAAGGGTCATATATTGATCTTCTTCAATTTATGCAATTTTTGATTGAGCTTCGCCTCATACGATCTAATTTACCGTCTTCGAGGATTTATCCCTAAAGGTGGTCTGGTATAGTAAGGAGTAAGTAGAAACCAAGCTGCCTTGGGGAAGTACTTCGGTAAAGAACGAAAGTTTAATATGCTAGTTGTGGGATACTAGTCATGTGGCATGGTCTAGGCCTTGCTTTAAGTAAAAATACGACGATCCATTATCCCGATGGTGAGGAATAATTTCTACATAGGGTTTCCTTGTCCCTCAGTTGAGCAACACGACATAAAAAAGGACAGGATTATCGTGCCTGGGTAGCCATTCGACAAAAAAAACCTGGTAGTGCATTCTTCACTTAGGTGGATGAAAAGACTCCAATAATACCGTGATTCGGTACTGCGGGGACTTGTATCCTACTGTTTTCCAGCTAATGCCCGAAAATACAAGTCTTGGGTTGGCCTCTTCGGAGTGCTCGCAGTGGCTGTGGTTGCTATACAATTCGAGTTTACTATGAGTGGCGGTGTTGTCGCTCATAGATAGAAGTTTGTTGCAAGCAATGCTCATGCCTTCTCGTTGAGTCCGTATGTGGGTAGGCCCACCGTGTGATTATGCCTTAACTGGCCGGTGTACACGTAAAACAAAATCCACTGTTCTGTTTAATTTCTCATTGCTTGAATTAGATGATCTGTTCACAGTAGGCAGTGGAAGAAGCAACGACCTCTTCTCAATTCCACCATAATAGATATCGATGTTTTGAATGACTTACAATCGATGCAATTACACCATATTGGTATCGATATTTTGATTGGCAGATCTGTGTTTTTTCTTTTATCATCGATTTTTCATTAGCATGGATGAGTATCGCATATCTTTACAATGTCGATGTTATGATCTAATGAATCTATACTTTTTACTTGTACCGAAGAATACACAATGTGGCTATAGAAGTTTTCACTTCAATAAACTTTTATTTCATTTTGAGAAAAAAATACTGTTCAGAATGTTGCAGAAAGGGTATTTCCTTTCTTGAACGCGGTAACAATGGTGACAAGGCTCCTTTTCAAATGAATCTAGATTTGTTATGAATTACTGTATAGGTTGGATATTCTGAAGCAAACCAACTCGGATTTGGCAGATTTGACTTTGATGCCCCATTTTGTGTAGAATTCCCACAGACGTCTAACATGTTCTTCTACTCTTCGGGCCTCAATAGCTGGTTACATAGATTTGGCATATATTAGCGAGTCATCTGCGTAGAGCAAATTCGTACAATTGATTGGTTGGGGCTGATCCGATATGAAGATGTTGTAGAGGTATGGTCCTAGCTTCGATCCTTGGGCGACTCTTGCTCTGATGCTTTTGGTTGTTGACGTGATGTTTTCTATTTGGGCAAAATTTTGTGCCATTCACTGGCACAAAATTTGATTTATTATAAAAAGTTAAACACACAAAATAATTTTTTAATGGATCTTGGATTTTATTTTAATTTTTTAATTCAAGTCTTAGTTCTCTTATATGCCTTTAATCTGAAGAAATAAAAACAAATCAATTGATGATTTTTTGTGATTAGTTATTTGACACATTGTCGGTAATACGAACCTAAAAATAAAAAAAAAAAACAGCCGCCTGGGTATCGTTCTTTTTTAAAATCGTGCTTTGCAGCCGATATATTTCCCAAAAGAACACGGGTAATTTTGTTTACCCACAGCTTGTTTTATTTCGTTTTAATATCGAACTCTCTTAATGGAAACTTTTTACTATGTAGACAGGGGATACAATTCTGTCATGTCTATTTTGGAAAACGGTCATTTATGATAACTTATAATCCAAAACATCTACCATTACAAGGTCACCGAAAATTGTCATTGCGTTGACTCAAAAATTCTATTTTCTAAAAGTTACACGACGTAACACAACTAGGACATACCTTAACGTCTTTATACATCAAATAGCCAAACGCTTTGCTCGTCTATTTGTGGCTTAGTAATTAGTACTTAGTACGAAATTGATGTGATTGTAGAAAAAATTAATTGAATTATTTAAGTAGTACTGATACATACATATAATAGGGACAAATAGTCAAAAACAATTTTTCATATTTATTATTAAAGCTTAGATTTAGATTGAAAATTCTGTGCATTAGTACAAATACTATAAGAAAACGCAAACAATATTTACATATTATTCTTGTTTTTGTGCTTGTGGACTGTGTTGATTAAAGCCAATTGAAGTATTTTATGACCTTTAGTCCAAAATGCTCTTCGCCCGGGCACAATAGTTGAGCTCATCAGTTAGTTGCTATCATAACCTTCTAAGACGCAATATTTTTGACTCTAATAGAATTTGCAGCATATACTTACTGCAAATGATATTTTTCCAGGGGAATTTGTATGAATATAATTACTGGCCAGACCATGGGAATAAAAAACATGCATATTTCTAGGTAAATGAATTTGACCAAATTCACATAGAAAATATAATTTGCAGTAATTATGCTGCAAGTTCTAGTAGAGTCAAAAATATTGCGTCTTAGAAGGGTATGATAACATCTAAATGATGAGCTCAACTATTGTGCCCGGACGTTAGTACAAATAATATCAGGATTTTCAAAGTTTCTGTATATCAGGAGGTTTTCAAAATCAATATACAAATTGTTATACTTAAGTTTACATATCGTCGCTTGGGTAAATGTTTGTCGTATGTTACATTTGGCTACTTTTGGGAGAACGACATCAAAGTTTAGAATTTTTTTTCTCAAAAACCCTTCGTCAGATTTGCTTGAAAATTGTATGACTTATGTAAAACAAAGTTGTTAGTCCAATAACGTTAAAATAAAATCGAAATATTTGTTAAGGAAAAATTTAGAGCCAATTTTGGTCAGAATGCCCTTGTCGTATGTGACTACTTCACCAAGTCTGCTAGTTTCCCAAACACATACGACAAAATTTTTACACATGCGAAAGATTTATTAAATGTTTGAATGGAATAGTATTCTTCATACGACAAAACGACATTTATGAAGTAAAATAAAAAAAAAACTTTTTTAATTCATTTATTTTTATTAACAAAAACTTAATTATACATCTATTTATAATAACAAAACCTTACTTCAAATAAATTAAATACAAAAAATAGATAAATAAATAAATTTGTTTGAACTTAAATTCGATTTTTTCACAGCACATCGTTTAATTGATAATTATAAGAAAAACATAAGAAAAAAATGTATTCGTTTTTTTGAAAATAAAAATAAATTTAAATTTATTTAGATGTTTCGTTTAACTTCAAAATGGCTCGATAAAAACCTTTATCCTCGGCGTTTTCAAGGTAGGGTATCATGCTTTTTAAATCGTTTTTCTTATTCACATCTATATTTTTCGTTGAATTTATACGAAGTGCTTCATTCCATAGATTTGTTTTGGTAGAATTTTTTAAACGAGGTTTTATCAATAATTTAACGTTATTATAGCATATTTCTTTGAAAGTTGTTTTAATCCTGATCTCATTGATATTGTCTTTGTGGTAAAAGATTGATTTGCATTTAAAATATTGAACTTGCTTAAAGTTCAGTTTTTCAGATTTTAAGGCATAATTTTTAAAACCCTTCTGGTTCATTTGCAATATTTTTAACGAAACATTTGGAAAGTTCATTTTTTTTAAAAGACGGATTAGAGTAAGCTGCCTTGGTATTTCGATATTTCTCAGATATTTTTCGATCATGCTATGGACGCAGTCCACTTCCTGCAGGGATGAGTGTCCAGGTTCACTAAATTTTTGTATTACTTTTTCGACTAAATTTTGGTGATCGTGTATGAACTGTAGAATAGCGGTTGATGTGATGCGGTTTCGATTCTGTGGAACACATGAATCACTCCATAAGATTAAAGTTCTTATATTTGGATGGTCTTCCATAATTTTGTTTAACATTTTAATGAGTGCACTTGCTTTGCTATATCATTCCCAGATCTTCCGCAAACAGTTTCATTCCACAAAACACAATAAGTAACTTTACCAAATCCAGGAATAATAAGCGTGCCAGTGAAATTGTAAACACAGAGTTTTCTTTTATAATAAAAGTTTGAAGTGTACATTTTAGGCAAGGTGAAAACATTTCCAAGTCATACATTAAAGTGGCAGTATTCTGATCAATATTTTCTAAATCTTTGTCTCGCTCTGCCTTAGTATACCGTTGTTCTTCCAAATGCTTTTCATAAAGTAAAGTTTCAGCTTCTGCACAGCTTTCCTTATTTGCTTTATAGAGAGAGCATTTATCGCATAAGTCTTTTTTTGGCTGGTGGAAAGAAAGATTAAACTCTGTATTGAAAATGTTGCGGTAAACGTCAATCGAAACTGGATTTTCAAATTTGACTTTATATAAATCGTATATCCGTTGTAAATTTAAGTGCGATTCTAAGTATCGCCTAGAAGTCATCGAACGACAATAATGAGAATCGACAACGGCGAAACTAGAAATATGAGCTTTAACGTTCTTAATACGATCCTCATCAGTACGCTTTCGCCCGCGCTTTGTAGTTGGTTTTGTATGCTCTTTATTGTAATATTTTGAGAAAAAATAGTAAATGGTTCTTTCTGTTATGCTAAGCGTGCTTAAAAAATACTTCTTGCATACTTGTACGATCTGATCTCTGACTTTCAAATAATATTTAAAACTTGCCTGTTTTTTTGGAAGAACTTCTAGCTTTTTTTCTGTTCGCCTTCGTTTTATGTCCATCTTTTTAACGAAATTTCCATAAAAAATCTTTTTTTCTTCAGACGTTAAACTCCAGAAATAGGTGTGGATGTCCCGTCTTTGATTATCGGTAATATTATTGCAACAATCATAGAAACAAAGGGATGTACAGGTCGGGCCCAACGCTCTAGCAGGTCTTGTTATGCCATTTTTTCCATCATACGAAAGACCCTGCTCACGAAGACTTTTTCTTAAATTTTGTTTCCATAACGATGGGTTCCTCTTTCTTTTTCTTGAGGTTGTTGGTGTTACACTGCATGCTATTGAAATGAAATTGCTACCTATAATTTGGGAAGAACATCACATCTGAAACTTACTTGAACTACTATAATCGGATGGCAGATTTCGGGTTTGGATTTCATTGGAATCTGGAGTTGGCAAAATCAATTTATTTGCATGCTCATAAAATTTCTTTAATGTGTTCCTATTGTCTGTTGTTGGAGGTTGGTACGATGGATCATTGTCTTCATCGTCAGCTGAAAAATCCTCGCCTAATATTTCGGCGCCCATGCTAAACAATTAACGAACAAGACAAAAGTAATTAAAACATAAATTTATTGCATGCATTATCATAGTCATTACGCATAAATTTCTTCTGACAAACTCGGAGCAGAAGACTCGTCGTCCGATACCTGAGACATCATGATTGCAACTGGGCCCAAGAATTACACACGGCTGTGTTAATTGTTATGGGACATACGACAAACGCATACTAAGACTTCAGTAAATTATTGTCGTATGCGTTCAAAGAAAAGGCATATACGACAATTATTTTCCGAATCGACGCAAAACCGGTTTTGCATGGGAAAAATTGTCGTATGTTTAAAATTTGTCGTATGTGTAGCTTTTTTTGACACATACGACAAACAAATGACTCAAATCGTTAGTGACCTTGGATATACGACAAAAGCACACTTGTGCTTTAGTTTCTCGGAAACTAAAATAGATAAAAAAAACGGATTTCACAGAATTGTAGACAAAAAATCTATTACCAAAACTGCATTTAAACCTGAAAACCTCAATTTTTCACATACGACAAATGTTTATCCAAGCGACGATATGTAATTTCACTGAATTGTCTCATTTTATGAATTTAACTAGTTGGGCGTCTGATTTAAGCAGCATTAGTGTAGATAGTGCATTTTACACCTTTGCTAATTTATTAAAAGAGGCAGTTGATTTATTTACACCCAAGGTTCTACCTAAGTTGCCATCTAAACCTAATTGGTTTAATAAAAAACTTATTAATATCAACAATAAGAAAAATAAAGCTTTTAAGTTATTCCGAGCCTCCAATAATGATGAAAAATATTGTCGGTTGCAAAAGGAGTTTGATTTTTTAAACAAATTTCTTTACAAGCAATATATTCTAAGTATGGAATCTAAGTTTAAAAAAATAGTAAATGTTTCTGGAAGCTTATTAACGATAAAAAACGGCCAACTGGTATTCCCAATACCATTACTTATTTAGGTGAAACATAAAGCGAGCCCTTAAAGATTTGTAATTTATTTGCTCGTTTTTTTCGCTCAGTGTATAATCCATCATGTTTAAGTAACTCATATATCGTTGAATGTTCCCCTGAGATTATTAATATTGGTGACCTGCAGGTGAGCTTAACTGAAGTCGAAATCGAACTAAATAAGTTGAATGAAGATAAGGAACCTGGTTTCGATGGCATTGTCTCCATTGTGCTAAAGAGGTGTGCGGGTGCTCTGGCAGTTCCTCTTGAATTTATTTTTAATCGCTCTCTTCGGGAAGGTGTTCTCTTGGAAATTTGGAAAAATTCTTTCTTAACTCCGGTTTTTAAGTCTGGGTCAAGAAATGATGCAACTTATTACCGGCCTATTTACAAAATATCAGCAATTCCTCAACTTTTTGAAAACATTGTTTATAACAAATTGGTTTTTCGTTTAAAGGAAATTATTTCCCCTCTGCAACATGGCTTAATTGCCGGTAGATCTACTTCAACAAATCTAACTATCTTTAGTAACTATGTGATAGATTCGTCCGAGAAAGGTTTCCAGTGTGACGTAGTCTACACTGATTTCTTCAAAGCGTTTGATAGGGTAAATCACGCAATTGTGCTATCCAAACTTGGAAACTTAGGGTTTCACTCAAATTTATTAAAATGCTTTGGTTTGTATTTCACTGGTAGAACTCAGTATGTTCGTATAAATAATATTAATTCAAATCCTGTGCTATTTACTTCCGGTGTCCCTCAAGGAAGTCATTTAGGACCCCTCCTCTTTTTGGTTTTAATCAACGATATTCCTAAATATTTCAATCATTGTATGTGCTTAATGTATGCCGTCGATCTCAAACTTTTTCTAACTATTAAATCAGTTTAAGACTGTGCTAATCTTCAAAATGATTTATCTAACTTATTTGTTTTTTGTAGCAAAAACGATCTTCATCTTAATGTTTCAAAGTGTCAAGGTTCTTCTTTTAGCCGAAAAACCAGCCTATTTATATTCGATTACGAAATTAATGGTACCCCATTAACAAGAGTAATCGAAAAAAAAGATCTCGGCGTGATTTTTGACACAAAGTTAACTTTTACTAGTCACTTTGACAACATAGTAGCCAAAGCCAGCTCTATGCTGGGTTTTGTTTATAGACATTCAAAGGACTTTACTGATCCCTTCACATTGAGAACGCTCTATTTTAGCTATGTAAGATCTATTTTAGAATACTGTTGCATCGTGTGGAATCCGTATTATAGTGTTCATTCGTTAAGAATTGAAAGGATCCAGAAACGATTCACTAGAATAGCTATCAGGAATTTGAGTTGGAATATCGAAATGCCCTCTTACAACACGAGTTGTTCGTTATTAGGGATCCAATATCTGGAGGTTCGGAGGTCATATTTTGACACAATGTTTGCCAGAGATCTAATTAATTATAAAACCAACTGTCCTTGTTTGCTTTCAATGAATACTTTTAATGTACCTGTGCGAGATTTTTGCTCTTGTTGTCTCTTTCCACAGGGTTAATTATGGAAATAATGAGCCATTAACATGCTGTTTATGGCAGGCAAACTCCTTTGTATTGTCCTTGATTTTAATATGTTCTTAAGTAGAGATTGTTTTAAGAAAAAATAAAAGTATATACAAAATTTGTGTTTGTTGAAAAATGTTTATTTCTTATTATTAAAGATTTAAGGATTAGCCTTATAAAGCGACAATACTTATTTTCATCAAATATACATAAATTTCTCATTCAGGGAATAAATCACATCACATAAGAAAAACACAAACTTGGATAACTATTTTGTGTTCACATCAAAAGAAACATATACATACATAAATAATCATCCATGGCAAAATCAATCCCAAAAAGGTCACCACCATTTATTTTGTTTCTCAAAAAACCCAACAGTTTTCACAAAGTTTGAATATTCGATTTGTTATGAAAAATTTGTAAAATCATTTTATCAATATTTAAAAAATCAGTTGGGAATACAAAGTGATAGAGCCCTTGACTCCCATATCTTTAAAAATTGAACACGTGCTTAGACATGCTTTCATAACTTATCTTCCCAGCAGTCGAAGGTCAACATTACTAACAAAAAAAAAAAATTAAAATCATTATAATCCCAAGGTTTCTTCGATGCATAGACAGCATCATGTGGAATGGGTTCCGCTTTAATAACAAAAGAAAAAGCATTGTGTTTTTGAATTTATCAATTCTAAGCGACGTTTTGTTTCCGATTAGATATTAATATCAGGATTTAGTGAACTTGTCATATGCTGCCGTTTGAGCTCTGCATCCGAATAAGAAAAGTAAAACGTACTGTCATCCACCAAGCAATTGAATGTATTCGAAGTTTCAGACAAGAAACCATTCATGAACATTAGAAAGATACTTGGTGACAAAACGGAACCTTGGGGAACGCCAGAATTTCTTTAATGAATTTGGCATTTGAAATATCCAACACAATTTGTAATAAGCATCCGAATCGTAACTTCCACCCAACGAAGAAGAGATTCATCAATACCAAGATATTTCTTAAGCTAATCACAATTCAACTTTTCTAAGACTTCAGAATGAAGTGAACGATAATTTGAAGGCTGTGAAAATTCATCACTTTTCGGTTTTGCACTTTTTTTTACAATTTCATGTTTTCATTTTTACTCAAAAAGAATACATATAACTTTGACTACTTTATTTCCCACGCAATTCAAAAGAATATCTTCATACATAGTACATAATTTCAGCCATTTAGCCAACTTTTCCTTGTTTTTCACATTTTTTTCTTAACGAAAAAAAGCGTTTCCTGGTGTAATTAATCTGAAGCTCCTTCTCAAAATAACTTAATCATTCTTGTATTTACATTTTTTGTTCATCTTTGTTTGACACTTCGAAGAATGTTTGGTGGGTATATAAGTTTGAAACATCTTCAGGATGAAAAATACAACAATTATATACTATGTATGTATTGACATACGAGTACCTACATATATAATTTCCAAACACAATGTTCCTGTTAGATTGTATAGTCAAAAAAGAATGGTAGCTATTTTCCCTTTCAAAGTAAAACACAAAGGTGGAATTTACTTATTAAAAAGCAGACACATATTTTACTGATTGACGTTACTGCTTTAATGAAGTTTTTTAATATTATGAGCTCTTAACCTTAGCACCTGGAAATAGAATTGAAATAAATTAAAATGTGTGTGTTTTAATTTTAGATACAATTTAATGTTGAAATATAAAGACTTGAAGTCAAAGTTTTCACCATACAGATTCCTGGTGTGGATTTTTTGTTGTTTGAGTTAGAACCTGAAAAATTAATTCTGTTCTTAGAAACTTTAGACATGTGGGATAATTCAAACGAAACAGAATATACAGTTAAATTTTCAGGAGCAGATACAAGGACGATATCTTTAATAATAAAGATTAATTATTTAAACTGATATACGATTACAGACATTTGAAGAATGTCTTACGGATTTGCTGTTGTCATTGCCATTGTCGAAGTTCAAAAGTTTCCCAGGATTTTCACAATAAGATATTCATTTAAATTTTTGATTTATAAGCTTAAAAAGATTTTTCTCTGAACACATGTAAGTCATAAAGCCTTTTTATACTTTTTTTTAAAAATTTAATATGTAAAATAAATAGATATTGTATTTTTTTTACAAAGGACCATTAATCTAGGAGATTCATATGAAAACAATGTTAACAGTTATATTGTCGTTGCGTGAGGCATGGCGGTGAACCCATATAATTTGGCATACTTGCGGTATCATGGGTCCAACTCAAACCAACTAAATACTAGCATTAGAACTCGCAGAATATAATCGTCTTGCCAATACCAAATTTTACCAGTTTCCGAGTTACCAACATTTATTTATACTTTCAAATTGTTGACTTTCTTATTTTCTAGAAAAAATTGACAATCAAGTAAACATGAATATAACTGAAAATGTTTGTTTATAGTTATAGTAAATTCCTTGTAAATTCTACCGGATTTTATGATAAACATTTTTAAAAAATATTTTAGTAAGATCCCCCAACTACTACGCCAACTTTTACCATGGATTTGTTTCTCTTAAACGACTCATACGATTTGGGTAAAAATTTCAGAGGTTAATTGTATGAACAAGAAAAAGCTCAAATAAAATGCACGACTACGGATCCCACGTACTTACTCTTATGTTCGATCACATCCTAAGCCTAAGATTTTTAGTAGAAACAGCTTAATTTGTTTTTAGTCTTTTTTACTTAATTGCAGGAGAATTTTGCGGTCTTAAATCTATGTGCAGTCATAAGAAGAAGATACCTTTGCCTTTGCTTCTGAAGAGTGGGGTTCATATCGAAAATTTCTTATAATATCATTATTTTTTATTAAAAAAAGGCTAAAATTTAACAGATATTAAGAATATTACTAGTTAATTAAGGCTTTTTGTATTACTTGCCAATTAAACTAATGGTATTTTTGCACAGAAAGAACAAAAAAGTGTTGTTTTTTTTTGGAAAAAAGTAATTAAATATTTTTTAATTTCGCAAAAACTAAGATACATCTTAGCATCTGGTTTTCTGTTTTTTATTATAAATTAATATAAGCATTGAATTTTGAAAACAAAAACTATAAAAAATTAGTTTGAAAATTAAGAAAAAAAATTTGTTTTCAAAATTTCTAGTTTGAAAATTAATTTTTCAAAGACTATTGCCTAGCACAACTTAATTTAAAATGAGAATTAATGAAGAGATTTCTGGCTTTATAAAAAGGTATAGCATTGTAAGTTTTACCGTTGTTTTTAAATACTTTTTTTCTGTTTAAGTCAATTTTTAAGAAAATTGCTCCTCCCGGATAAACGGTGGGAGTGGGAGATATACCCCTCCCATACGATTTTTTTCTTGTCTAAGTCCAACTTACATGCCCCAGCTTTTTGTCGCATCTTATACCAATCACCCTATATATGCGTTGGAAATTAATTACATATATGTTGATGGATTCGATGTTTACATTTTCATCATTTTAACTTCAATATTTAAGAAAAAAAAAAAAAGTTGTGCACCAGCAGGACTCGAACCTGGTCATCGGTGATATACTATCAGATACCATAATGGATTTAGCAAATTACTAAACTTAAAGTAGCCATTCCGTGATTTTAACTTTATCAAACTGTTCGTTTAAAATTAGCTAAATTATCTTTTTAGCTTAATAAATTGCTAAAACTGGCTTTAACATTTTAATAAATCGATTGAAATTTTGCGCTATTGATTTAAAAACATTTTTTTTTCAAATTCCAAACAAATTTTTTTCAAAAATTTTGATGTTCAGTATTATTTAGAATTCAAAGGACCTCTTAAGTACAAATTTTGATCGAAATCCGCCGAGGCGCTTATGAGAAAGTCCAAAATCAAAAAAAAATTCTTGTGGCAGGTCCAGTTAACAACAAAATATGTTAAAAAATTAACCAAAAGGTAGACTACTTTACTTATACGTTTATAGTAGTGCACATATTTTTTTTAATCAAAATCGTTAAAGCTGATTTGGAGATATTTAAGTTAGTAGAGAAAATTATATGGCAGCTACCGTTAGTTTTGGGCTTAAAAAACGATTCAAAAATATGGCTTATAGAATCATGTAAAACGCTTAAATACCAAGTATGAAGAAAAGCGCATCAGACAGATGGAATTGCTGGACCCACTTTTTGGTGTTCTCTGTCATCGTAATGTCAAGTTTGCTTAAGATCTCTAGTTCGATTTTTTTAATGCTAAACTTGCCCTATAGTTGTTCTTATATCGCAGGTAAAACAAAATGTAAGTTAGAGCTGTCCATTGTCACGCCCACCTTACTTATTTTTTTAGTTTTTTTTTCGAAAACGACTCAAATGATTTTAAAGAAATTTTCAGATTTTATTTGAATGAACGAAAAAAGGAAAACAAAATTGGTTTAAGAAAGTCCACCTACGACCACGCCCATTTTTAACACTTCTTGGAATTTTCATAAGTTGCCCTTCTGATACCGAAACAAAATTTAAAATAAGATTAAATAAAATATTTCCATCTTACACCCGACTTTTATCACTTTAGGTTTCTTGGAAACGTTATAAGGATGACATTTTAGTATTTTGCTCTAATGATTGAGAAAAAAATTTAAAATTAGATTAAATAAAATCTTCGATTAACTGTAACGCCTAATCGTTTTATTTCTTAGTATCGTTGGAAATGGCACCAAATTAATTTTACAAACAGACAATATTTCAAGTTTATCTTAGTAGGTATTATTCAGGGGTTAAGCCAGGGGTTGCCGAAAAAGTTTGATTTTTTGGTTCTAATTAGACGCTTCTGATATCCAAGGTTTTCTGTGCTATACAGTAACATCTTAGTTTAGAACGAAGGTGCGTTCTCGAAATAGACCTACATTAAAACAACTGTACTTCAAAAAACATGATTTCGGTTTTGCTCAGTAATTACATTTTTAAATGTTATCTCTAACCGAATTCTTTTATTCTTATCTATACAAAATATTTTAAATTTGAATTTATAATTAAAGAGTATTTTAATATATTATTTCTCTTATTGGTAACCGTTTTTTTTCCTTCTTTTCCTATAGGAATATTATTTCCTGAACAGAACATTTTCAAGCCAAGTTCAAAATTCTGGTCTCATATACTAATAATGGATTATAAACTAAACTTAAAATTTTGAATATCTAGTACTTCAGGTGCCGTTATTTTTGGGGCTAAGCACAATTCAATTCCACCTTTTTGGAATCACCCATGACGCTGAATTCCAAAATAAAAAAAAATAAAATGCACGACTGGATCACACGAACTTGCTCTTATGTTCGATTACATCGTATGGAATAAATTTCTATTAAAAATCTTAATATATTTTACTTAATTTTGTATATATACAAAATTTCTTTAATTTTTTTCCAAAAAAAATTGGTATGAGAATCTTAACTATAAAAAAAAATAAACCTAAAAACAAAAGACTAAATCGGCTTAATCACAGAAAAAATAATTCAAAATTCTGAAATAAATACTTAAACTAATTTGACCTAAAAAAAAGTAACCCATTTTATTTCTTAGATAAATTTGAATTTATGTGAAAAAAAAATAAAAATCTGTGCACCGGTTTTTGAGATAAAAAAGTTTTTTTTTGAACTTTTTGAAAACATTTTTCAAAAAATATTCAAAAACGCAATTTCGGTATTCAGCCAATACACATAATTTTTGAAAAAAATTTAATGAGCAGTTTTCAAAATATAATTTGTTTTTTTTTTCTTTAATGCTTTTAAAAATACAAAAAAAAATATTAATGAAAAATATTGGTACGCAGTATAAATTGGGCAACCTAAAACTATATATGTGTGAAATTTCGAAAGAATATGTTAAGTCATTTACGAGATAGTCGCAAGCATAGAAAACGGCCCTATGGAAGGTACCGTCTTAGATATTTTTACAATTTCTTTTTCAACAATATGATCGGTCGAAAATAAGAAGCACTGCACTGATTTTTTAAAATAAAAATCGTTTCAGACGTTTCCGAGAAAAATAGGCAGGTACCGTTATTTTTTAAGCTAAAAAAAATTCAATATCCCCTCTGTATACAGTACCTAAAAAACTGTATATACTCTATATAACTCTATACCCGGTTTGGCTGTAGGTGTCTATACATACATACTGACAGACTTACAGACTGACAGACTGACAGACTGACAGACTGACAGACTGACAGACTGACAGACTGACAGACTGACAGACTGACAGACTGACAGACTGACAGACTGACAGACTGACAGACTGACAGACTGACAGACTGACAGACTGACAGACTGACAAACTGACAGACTGGCAGACTGACAGACTGACAGACTGACAGACTGACAGACTGACAGACTGACAGACTGACAGACTGACAGACTGACAGACTGACAGACTGACAGACTGACAGACTGACAGACTGACAGACTGACAGACTGACAGACTGACAGACTGACAGACTGACAGACTGACAGACTGACAGACTGACAGACTGACAGACTGACAGACTGACAGACTGACAGACTGACAGACTGACAGACTGACAGACTGACAGACTGACAGACTGACAGACTGACAGACTATCAGACTGACAGACAAAGAGACATACAGACGGACAGAATTTTTAGACCATATTTTTTCGTATGCTATCATCGTATTGTCATGTTTGATTGTTATCTCAAAACTTTTTTTTTCGACGAATACATAACTTGCCATATAGTACCTATTAATCGCAAGTAAAAACTAGTTTCCTTAGATTAATTTGCGTTCAACATGAATGCAGTTACATAATATGAACGTGCCCAACGTGGCATTTTAATTAGGAAGTTCTATTATATGTCAACGTTCTGGATTGTAGAAAAATTTAGTATGGACAAAATGATTGGAAACACCATAGATTTGGTAGTTAACTTAATTTTCAAAATAAGAACGAGAAAAGCCAAACTGCTCTGATAGAATACTACGGCTAGTGAGTTTTATATTAAAAAGAATTAGAGAAAATAGTGTCTCTTTTTTTCTAAAAGATTCTCTTAATGTGGAACATAGAATTATGTTTTTTTTAATCATTTTAGTGATATTGGAGACTTTTGGATTGTGCGCCATGAATAAAAGAGAATGTTAATACGAGTATACTTGTTAATGCCGGTATTGGCATAGTATAACTTGATGCAAAGGTCAGTTTTTCATTTACTTAATAGCTTAGCATTGGTTTCGTGTAAAGAACACAATTTCTAGATTTCAATCAAAAGTAACATTACGATAGTGCATGCAAATAATTGATTTGCGTCATGTCGTCAGTCGGAAGAAGATGTTAAAATCACATATCTTACACATCCATAACTTCGATTTCAGTTAAAATTTGTTTTCTGTAGTGATGAAATTTGAAAGTGACCTTAACATATTATTCTTTGTTTTTGAACATGAAGTGTACACCTGTACAATGACCCCACTATACACAATATGCAGGGACTTTTTGTTGATGCGACAGTTGAATGAGGATTTTTAAATACAATTCCAATTTCGAAAGAAATGCCTAATGGGAGTTGTGCTGTCCATTTATGTATTGTTTTTAGAAAAACTTTCAAGCCGATTGACGATTTTATTTAGTTGGGCCAAATGTTTGTTGTTGGTAATCAAATTTCCATTCAATTCAATTTTTTTGTTTACATATTTCCAATCTAAAGTTATTTAACAATTTATTCTTAAAATTATAAAAAAAAAAACAAAGTAAAACATAATGCACATTTTATAGCTTAAAAGTTAACGTATGTGTACTTATGAATGTACACGCGGTAGAAGTTTTTCGGGTTCTACCACTTAGGCCCGTTTGCTGATACACAACCTTAGCATTTTAGACCTTGTGTGACAGTTTACGCAGATGAAAAAGTTGTCATTAAGCGTTTTAAGTTGAACATAAATATTTATGATTCGTATCAGCAAACGGGCCTTAGAACACTTAATTTTAAAATCAAAAAAGTTTTAATAATACAAATCAAATAAGTACATAGTTTTAAAATGACAGCGTTTTGTATATAACACTTACAAGATT
The DNA here is from genome assembly GCA_910595825.1 of Philhelius pedissequus. Taxonomy (NCBI): domain Eukaryota; kingdom Metazoa; phylum Arthropoda; class Insecta; order Diptera; family Syrphidae; genus Philhelius; species Philhelius pedissequus. The sequence goes on from OU343161.1 coordinate 90,796,366, forward strand.
TCGTATGATTTTCTGTTGACATTTTTGTGACTGTTATATACAAAATGCTGATATTTTAAAACTATTTACTCTATTTCATATATTGACAGGTTTATTAGCTTAAAATCAGGTATTCTATTCGTAAAAGCATTAAATTAAAAAAAAAAATTAAAATGCATAAACAAGCTTCATTTTTTACTTGCTATATGTATGAATACATAGATACTATAGCGATAGTTCTGCATTTGGAAAAAAATCGAACTATAAATTTTGATCAAAGTTGATATTACGATGATAGAGAAGACCAAAAAAGTGGGTCCCACAATTCCGTCTGTCTGTCTGTCTGTACAACTCTCTACAGCCTAAACGGCCGAAGCGATTTTCTTCAAACTTGTTATTTAAGTGTTTTAGATGATTGTATAAAATAAATTTTTGAATTGCTTTTTAGGTCCAAAACTAACGGCACCTGGAATGCAAAGTTTTCTACCATCTCAATTATCTCAAAACCGCTCTAACGATTTTGATAAAAAAAGTGTGTGCACTATCTTATATATACGCTACATTTTGGTCGACATTTTTTTTTTTGAAATATATTGTTATTAACGGTACCTGCCATACAACCAATTTTTGATTCTGATAAAAAAATTTATGTAAGTGCTCCTTCAAATTATAAATAATCAAAAAAAAATTTTTGGATTAGAAAAAAAAATATTTTTTTTTTTTTTGAAAAATCAATATTTCGAAAACGGGTGGATGATTTTTTCGTTAAATTTGTTTTTAAGTTTATAAATTAAAGATTTAAAATTGTTGTATCAAGTTAAATTTTTTTTTTTATTTTTACCTAGGTACATACATAAAAATTTAAGTAAAAAACGGCTTTGAAAATATATTTAGATTCTTAATAGAAACCTTTTGCATACGATGTGATCGAACATAAGAGCAAGTTCGTGCGATATAGTCGTGCATTTTATTTCTTTAAAAATAACAATTTTTTTGCCCACCCTATTTTGAAACTATTTTTTTCATTCATAATTCTATTTCAGCTACATAATGCTTCAATTTCATGGAAATCGGCCAAGGAATAATGAAGTTGATATTTTTTTTTTGACTCAGGCCCGTACTTGCATACATATAATTATACATCCCGAAAACGACCCCCTATTCTTACAATTGAACATAAGTCACCGCCGCCGTCGTTCAAGATTTCATCCGTGGTTCAGCTATTTAATTTAACCGATTTCGACAGGTTAAGTGAGGTTCAACGTTGATTCAAATTTCGATCAGTGCATTATCAATTTCAGAATTTGAGAATTTTTTAACTACAAAATTTCGTAAATTTTTTTCTAAAAAAATTATTTAGTATGACAATTTTATGTATTTAACAATATAAATTTAAAAACTGAATTTCAAAAAAAGTCGTCCAACCATTTTGCAAATATTGAATTTTCAAAAAAAAAAAATCCCTTATTTTGGTATACAGTATTATTTAGAAATCAAAGGCCTTCATATATAAAATTTTTTATCGAAATCCATTGAGTCGTATATGAGAAAGTCCAAAATCAAGAAAATGGTTGTAGGCACTTGCTGATAAGAACAAAATACTTTTAAAAATATTTAACCAAAATGTGTACTATATCTATAGTAGTGCATATGTATTTTTTGATCAAAATTGTTAGTCGTTTTGGAGATAATTTAGATGGTAGACAAAAGTTTTGGGCCTAAAAAACGATTCAAAAATCTGCTTTAGACAATCACCTAAAACACTTCAATACCAAGTTTGAAGAAAATCGTTTCAGTCGTTTAGGCTGTAAAGCGTTGTACATACAGACACATACACAGACACACAGACGGAATTGCGTGAACCAGTTTTTTGGTGTTTCTATAATCGTAATGTCAAGCTTGATTAAAATCTCGAGTTCGATTTTTTTTCCAAATGGAAACTTGCCCTATAGTACCTATATCGCAAGTAAAAATGACTCTCACTCCCCAAGAAAATGAGACGAGAGCGTGATATGCAAGCTTTTTGTAATTATAAAACCATTCAACAATTATTCAATTGGACGACACATTTCACGTCGATATTATTCTATTAATTTAACGTAACGTGACGACTACGTGGAATGCTTTTTGTTCGTCATAATTTGACACTAATTTAACAAGAAAGACGAAGCCTCGTCATATTCACATATCGTTTTCGTATCGCATATATTCTGTTCAAAAATAAAGAATTCTTCGAAATACATGGCAATTCTATTTTAGATTTGTCAGTCGACTTAGGATTTCACGTATATGGCAATGCTAGTCTACATTTTTCAACATCACAGTTTTGTTAAGTGATGTTGTCTCCATGTTGTGTATAATTTTGTTGAAAAATAAAATTAAAAATTAAAATAAAAATTAGTTTTACTTTACCTAAAGCTTTTAATTTGTTTTTTATTTATTTAAAAAAATATCACGACATTTATTTTGATTTAAATTTTACACCTGCACGACAAGTTAACGATATAAGACCGACGATGGAATAAGAATCCGAAAAACGTCGCTTAAAACTTAAATAAAAATAAATGTCGTGACGCTTTTTTTAAATAAATAAAAAGCAAATTAAAAGTTTTACAGCAAATAATAATTTTTATATTCCAACAATGACAGTTTGGTTTATTTTGTGTGTATGTTTCTTTTAAAAATTCATTTGTTCATTTTAAGTAATTATGTTGTAACTAAATTGTAAAAATTATATTTACAATTAAATTGTTTTTGTTTTATTTAATTTAAAAAAATGTATGTGTTAAATGTGGTGTTAATTATTGGTTCTTTAAAAAAATACATTTTTTTTTTCAGTATAAATAGATGATTTTTTTAAATATTTATTAGTGGGTAAACATCTTTTTTTCGATCCAGAAATGACCTTCAGTGATTAATAAATAAAATTCATACTTTCTTTGAACAACAGTCATCAAAGTTCATTACTTTAAGATAGCATTCAACAAAAAATATTTATATCAAATGGTTTTATTTTTTTATTACACCTAATAACGACAGTAAAAATATGATAACTACTAAAAGATAACTGAACTGGATCCAACAAAATCTTATTAGTTTGAACATAAAATTGACTTCGAAAATCTTCTTTAAATAACTCGATTACCAGAAATCCACTTCGCTGTTATTAAAATAATTACCACAGGTATGGGTTAAAGTCTCAATTTAAATTTTATAATTTTTGAAATTGTTTAGCCGTATAAAGTACTGGTCTATTTCAAAAGATGTTTAATCAACCATTTCCATCACATCCTGGGACATTTTAAAATTTAATGAAGATTGATGTATTTCAATTTTCAAAAAAACCAATAAAATGGCAGAATTTTGAACTGACTACTGAATAAAAAAATAAAATGCACGACTGGATCGCATGTACTTGCAAAATATTCTTAGTAGAAAAAAAAATTGGTATGAACATAAATATTTAATAATATAAATTCAAAAACAAAATTTCAGAGAAAATCGTTTTTTTTTTAAATCCAAGAAAACTATTTTTCAAAAATTTTGAAATGCAGTGAAATTTAGAATTAGTATAAAATTTTGATCGAAATCCGTTGAGCCGTTTATGAGAAATTCGAAAGTCAATAAAATGTTAAGAAGTTAAGCGAAACGACGAAAAATCAGAATTTTTTTTTTTCAGTTAAGCGGGTTTTTCACTTAAGCGGACTTCGGGTAACTGAAAAAATATTTCAGTAAGGAAGACTTCGCGTCACGTAACACGTTACAATTTTTACTACATATATTAAACTTTAAAAGCTGAAAAACAACATGTATTAAATGTTTACAAATTGTTTTTATTAACAAATTTGGTTTATCTAAATAAACAAACAGGGCCTAGTTATTGACAAACAAGTAATTTTTTCTTAAACAAAACGAATTTGTACCCAACCAACGCCACTTTGAGTTAAGTTTCTTTTATTCACAGATGTATTTCGTGTTACAAAAACAACAATGTATGTAAGTAAATGGAAATTGCGGGGTTTTCCCTTTTATTTAAAACTTAGCATTTACATGTGTATTGAATGCGGCAGTGGTGGAGAATGGAGGTAAACGCATACAAAAATGAAACAATTCAGCAGCCACTTTTTTTCGATTTTTAGTTTTTCACTTAACCGAGTTGTTTTCCATAGAAAAATAGAAAACTTGAAGGAATTTTTTCTCAGTTATGCGGGTTTTTCAATAAAGCGAGTTTTCAGTTAAGCGAAGTAGCTTGTATGTAAATATATACGGGCATTTGTGAATGTTTTCAGGTAAGGTTCTTCACTTAAGCGAATTTCACTTTTTCAAGTTTCACTGTAACCATAATAAAAATGTGACACAATTTTAAAATGTTAAATGAACTAAAAAATAATACCGCGATTATTGACATTATGGAGAGGAGAAAATTATTGCCTCAACCAAATATTCATACACCCAATGAAAATTGCATTCCAATATACGTTCTCTGGTGAATATTTTCATTATATTAATGTTAAAAATTCTTCATACTTATGCCTCAGTGATTTGTACTTGCGATATTGTAGGTACTATAGGGCCAGTTTTGCATTTGGGAAAAACAATCGAATTCGAGAGTTTAATCAAAGTTGACATTACGATGATAAAGAACACCAAAAAAGTGGGTCTCGCAATTCCGCCTGTCTGTCTGTAGAACGCTCTACAGCCTAAACGGCTGAACCGATTTTGTTCATACTTGGTGCCTAGGCGTCTTAGGTCATTGTCCATAACGCAGGAAATGGATTTTTGAATCGTTGTTTTAGCCCCAAAAATAACGGTACTTGCCATACAACTTTTCTTGAAAAAAAAAAATATTAATATTTCAAAAACGGGTTTACGATTTTTTCTGAGAATTTGTTTTTAAAATATATATTGTTAAATACTTAAAATTCTCATACCAATTTTTTTTTAGAAAAAAATTTATTAATTTTTATATATTAAAATTTAAGTGCAAATTTCTATAAAGACTATTTTGCATGCAATGCAATCGAACATAAGAGCAAGTACGTGCGATCCAGTCGTGCATTTTTTTTGTAATTAACCGTAAGATTCCTTTAACGTTAATACTTGACATAATTTTAACAATTCTACGAATAACATAGTTAATGTTAACTTAAAAATAATTTCATTAAATCAATAAAACATTCATTGTTATTGAACATTTGTATATGTATTTTCATTCATTCATTAACTCAAAGTGTAAATTATGTGAAATTTTCGTTAGTAAATTTTAAGCAAATGGAAACAGTAGGACAAATCAGATATTTTGCGGCACAGCCACACTTTTTCAAATAGCTTTGCTAAATTCGCCTAAAGTCTCAAGGACTTCTGAGCCAAACAGACAAACTTATTATAAATTTTATCTGGACGATTACAAAAATGTTAATTCCCCGACCTGTATTTTTTTTTAACCACGCAAATTCGAAACAAATTCAATAATTGAAATAATTGACCACAACTTATTGAAATTTCCAACTAAATAACACGATTTTCCAAATTCAATAAAAAGTTTGCCATATTAAGTGAGCTAAGCACTTTGAATCCTATTAAGGGTGACGATTGTGGTTGGATTAAAGTACACCTATAGATAGGTACCTAGTTTCCAATGTGGTTTACAGATAACTATACATAAATCAGCATCCTTTTCAAGGTGTTTCATTCAAAAACAAATTCTTCTTAAACATAAACTTTCTCATTGGTTTTAGACTAACTTTATTTCTAAAGTTAGCACAAGTTTACAGAACTTTGACAATATAATATTTTTAAATAATTAATTCAGTTCGAAACCATTAAATTGAATATAAAAAAGTTTTGAAAGTGTTTTCCTCAACTTTAATAGCAATAAGTTTTAAATAATATACAGAAGTTTAAACTTTAAGGAATCGTAGCTTGGCACATTAGGACGAAGTAAATATTTTTCAAAATAAAATATACAACTTAATCCTTAGCAATGAATAGAACGTTTATGTTTTCCTGTGAAAACATTTTTTAAGAATTTTCTATGGTGTCAGGAAGTTTTTTTAAATATTAAAAAAAACACTTTTTCCTTTTTGTAAGGCACTAACATTTGCTTACAACTTATTTAAGTTCATTAGTAATTGAATGTTTGCCTCAAATGATGATCCTATTATTTTAAACTCATCAGCTCCTCTGTCCAATAACCCAGCATTAGTATAATAGTATGCTAAGTTACCAGTCGATCTCGTACTGTGGAAGTGTTAACACGTTCTCGGCTTCCCAGTTTTTCCAAATTAAATTTCGTGTGTGAGCTTAAGTTCTAAATTAAATCAGGATTTCATAAGTGGTGCAGTAGCACAGTAGTAGAGTGGCCGACCAGCAAGTGTACAAGGTGAATGCTAGCATTCGCCCGAACCATGACCTGGAGAGCAGAGCTCTGGTTCACCACTTTTACCTGCGGAACGATATAACGCAGTGGCGATCTGAGAACCTTGGTTTTACCGGGTTTAATGATGAACATTTGGCAAACGCCATAATCGCCGAGCGAAATGGGACCAGTTCCCTGTTAATTTCGAAGATTGAGCTCCAGCTCATCTTTGATTCACTAAAGAAAAAGAAATCAGCAGGAGTCGATGGTATATCCAACGTTGTACTACGACATTTGCCTCAAGAAGCAGTTGACATATATACCACACTGTTTAATAACGCACTGAATAATGCATATTATCCAGTGCGGTGGAAGACAGCAGTGGTGCATCCTCTCCCTAAAAAGGGAAAGGACAATTCCAATCCGGCGAATCTCAGGTCGATAAGTCTTCTTCCGAGTATCAGCAAAGTATTTGAAAAGGTTATTAATAGAGCTCTGTTCAAGTGGGCGGAGGACAACAAAATCATACCGGATAATCAGTTCGGTTTTAAGACGGGACATGATACAATTCATGCCGCGTCTAAACTTGTTTCTGATGTCCAATGGAACAAATCTAAAAAGCAGTGTACGGGTGCCTGTCTGGTTGATTTGGAGAAGGCCTTCGACACCGTATGGTTAGAGGGTCTCTATCTAAAGCTCGCCAGACTTGGTATAAGTAAACCGCTATCGTACATGCTTTATGACATGCTAAATGGTAGAAAGTTTGTTGTCAAGAGTGGCAATGTAACTTCTACCACAATTTTTAATATTAACAATGGTCTTCAGCAGGGAGCGGTTAACTCGCCGATTCTCTTCAGCATTTACACCAGCGATCTGATAGGTAGTCTAACTCAGGCGATTGCGTACGCCGACGATCTAATTGCGTACAGAACAGCTCCAACAGTTGAGGTCATCAAAATTCTCTTGCAGCGTGACTTCGACAAGATTCAGCGATATTGTGATGACTGGAAGTTGAAAATCAACTTCCAGAAATCAGAAACTATTTTGTTTAGGACTCCGTTGTCTAGCGCCTCAAGGGATACGAGAAAGAACTGGCGCAAGCTGGTGATCGTAGGGCCACATGGACATCCACTGGCGAGTAGTAGTAGTAAAGTACCTTGGCATCTGGTTGGATCAGTACTTGTATTTCGACAGACATATAGGTGCTGCTCTGGCCAGGGCTAGGGGAGCCTTTGCCCTGACAAAACGATTGTTTTATAGCAGTCGTCTTGACAGCAGGGTGAAGGTGATTTGCTACATGGCCCTCATCAGGCCGATGATTGCCTATGGATGCCCGGTGTGGTTCAACGTTGCCCCATCTCAAATGGAAAAGATTCGGGTGTTTGAGAGGCAGTGTCTTCGACGTTGCCTTGGATTACACAGAACACCAGAGTCGGAGTACAAACGATATTATTCCAACCAGGTTCTATACAACGGAGCCAACATAAACAGAATAGATAATTTTTTGTTTAAGCTGATTCGGGGTCACGTTGCAAGAGCGATGTCCTCAACTAACAACTTAATTTTTGGGGCGTATTACCCAAATAACCAATATTTCGAGAGTGCGCGGTTAAGTGGCTACATCCCTCCCGAGGCATTCCTCTATTTAGACAGTCGAGGGCTGATACAGGATGGAGGGGCGGTTCCGCTCATCTACCACGTCAGCCGGAAAACTGTGGATAGGCGACTCCTTTATGGTCGAGACGTCATCGCTCAAGGTGGAGAAGAGCGCCTTCGGTTCAGTAGGACTGTGTCCGATCGGGACCGGAGGGATAGGGCGAAACAGGAGAACCAGTTCTGGTGGCTCTCTGAACAGCATCGTGATATTTAAAGTCGATGAAGATGGTATATCTTGGCCGACTTACATAGATTTAGGGAATTAGGTATAGGGAACAGTCGTGGTGGCACCAAAAAAAAAATTTTAAATATGTATATATGCGGGGGCATGCGTGCATGTATCTGCGTGTCTGTACATGTATGTGCGTACGTATATGTACGTGCGTATGTACATGTATGGGTGGGGTGCATGTTTGTATGTGTCTGCATGCATATAAAAAATAAACAAAAAAAAAATTAAAAAACGAAAAAAATGCTGCTGTGGCTGTTCTAGTTTTTAAGTAGTTTTAAGTATTATTAGGTATTTTAAGTAGTGTAAGTTATTTTAGTTAGTATAAGTTAGTTTTATTTAGTTTTAATTATTTTTAATATATATTTAGGTTTAGTTTATAAGTTAAAAAAAAAAAAAAAAAAAAAAAAAAAAAAAAAAAAAAAAAAAAATGATCAGATATCAAGTTTTTGTGAAATTTCCTTGAAATATAAAAAAAAATAAAAAAAAAATTTAGATTTAATTAAAATAGTTTTTAGGTCGAAAGACATTAGTTTTAAGAGTTATAGTTTAATTTAGAGCGCCCGTAAAGGGCCAGTAAATTAGTTGTAAGTTATTGATAATTAGGCTAGTTTTAAACATTTTTGTCTAGCTTTAAGATAGTTATAAGTTAAAATGAAATAAAAATGAATTAAAAAAAAAAAAAAAAAAAAAAAAGAGTGGCCGACCGAGAATCCGAGGGTAGCCAGTTCGATTCCCAGCCGGGCATCAGAATTTTATCAGCTTTTTTTCACAACCGTGAAGTGGTTAACTTTATTGGTTGGGAAAACGAACAAAGGAGAAGGAGTTTAAGCACCGGGGCATCGAAAGGTGTCCTAGGGCCAATGAGGCCAGCGATGGCATCAGCTGAGGGAACATCGAAAGATGTTCCAACTACAAGCAGTGATTCTGCAGCAACAACATCAACAGCAATAACAACAACGGCAACATCATCCGATGCTAATCAAAAGCGCAGAAAGAGGATCAAGTGCGCACCAAATTTGGTAAAAAGGAGATCCACGGCCACCTCAGCAAAGCCGCCAGCTGGGGTGCATACGTCCGATATAGACGAGACGTCAGAGGCAGCAAGACAAACCGAGCTAGACACTTCATCCGAAGAGGGAATAGCATATATGTCTGAAGAAGGAGAAGGGCACTTCACGACGGGCGATAGTACTGCCTTCGTGAACCTCTCCACATCAGAGGCGTCAGCTGAGGAGGACGAGGAATAAAGAATGGTCGCCCAAATTGAAGCTTTGGAGGCAGAAATCGAAAAGATAAAAAGCAAAGTTAAGGCCAGCCAAGAAGCGCGCCGAGCGAGGCAACTAAAAGAACTCGACGAAAAAGAACAACAACAGAAAAAAGAACAATTACAAAAACAACAGCCACAGCAGCAGCCAAAACAACAACGACAAAAACAACAACAACAGCAACAGCAGCAGACACAAGTCCAGAAACAACCGCAAGAAAAACAGCAGCAGCAGATTCAAAAGCAGCAGAATCAACAGCAGCAGAAAAGTCCGTTTCAGCAGCAGCAGCCACAGCCGCCGATTATGAAAAAAGAAAAGGTGCCACCCATTAATACTTATAAGATGGAGTTACAGGATACCATCAATCTATGTAAGTTGACCATAGGTCAAAATTTTACTATTAAAAGATTTAATAACGATAGGCATGCTATCCAGTGCTTCACACTGGAACAGCACAAAAAAATTAAAGAGTTGCTAAAAGAAACTACTACCAAATTCTTTAGTTTCACCCCTAAAACCGAAAAATTTCAAACGGTCCTTTTGAAGGGCATAGATTCCTACACGGAACCACAGGTGCTCTTAAATGAACTCCGCCAAAAAGCGAATGACGATCTCGACTTTATCGGGGTCAAGCCGTTCGCTACAGTTAGAGCTAGGCGGGAGAAGCGGAGTCTTCCCTTCTTCCTTGTTCAACTCTCACCCAGCAGCAAACTGGATAGTTTGAGGAGTATATCCATCCTCAACTACCAGGTTGTAACTTGGGACAAATTAAAAAGGCGCGGCGACATGCTTCAATGCATGCGCTGCCAAAGGTTCGGCCACGCCGCAGCAAACTGCGAAATGCAGTCACGCTGCGTTAAGTGTGGAGAGAACCACAATGCAGATGAATGCAAGTTAGGAAAGGAACGGGTCGAAGCTAGGACCCACCTTAAATGTGTACTCTAATTATCGGGGATGCCCGACGTTTCAGCTTATAAAGAACAAATAAAGCAAACAGTGGTAGAAAAGCGTCCAACAGTGCGCCCTCCTACAACAACGCCCGTCAACCCCCAAATTTCTTACGCCCAAATGGCGTCAGGAATGGGAAGCACGGTACAGCCTACACCAAAGGTCGCCCAACAGGCCCCCGTGCCTAAGGCGCCGGCGGCACAGGCGGATATTATGGACGTTCTACTGGCCATCCAGGGCCAGTTGAACGGCCTCCAAAACCAGATCAGGGAGCAGGCGACTAGGGTGGATTATCTCTACTCTGTTTTGCCGAGCTTAACGCAACTTAGAGGTTAAGGGCGCGCTGCCGGAGAGGCCCTTTAAGATCCTAGCTGTGAATGTAAATTCACTGATTAGGACCGAACGTAGAGCAAATTTATTCCAATTGCTTAAAGACATAAGTCCAGATGTGTTTATGGCTAGCGAAACTAAGCTTAACCAGAAACATAAATTGACTAACAACAATTTCAATATCGTAAGGAGAGACCGACCCAACTCCACGCAAGGAGGAGGCGTCGCAATCTATATACGTAAAGGCATTAGTCATAATGTAATATATAATAGTGATGTGCGAAAATTTCGGACGTTAGAGGCATGCATCATATGCATTCATCTCCAACAGGGGAAGCGAATGTATGTGATCGCTGCCTATGCACCGGAAACACCTCAGCCCACACAGTTTATAACAGAGCTTGAAAAGCTTTTTGAATGCTTAAGATTGAGCTCGGAAGAAAACTACTAAATATTGGCTGGTGATTTGAATGCCAAACATATAGATTGGGGAAATCAAATACAAAATCCTCGTGGTAACCATCTGTATAATTGGATGGGTCGATACAACCTGGAGTATCGCATTGAACTTCTCGCTACAGACAGGCCATCGTTTCCAAGAAGCGGTGCCTATCTGGATATATTGTTGAAAGACGCAAGACTAACAATTACTGATACTGTGGGCCAACGGCCTAAAAATTGTTTAAGAAAGATCGAGTACGACAGTGACCACTGCGGACTCGCCACCGTAATACAACTTCCGAACGCGCTTATGGAGTTGGAGGAGTATGTACCGGTGCATACTTACAATTACAGTAAGGTGCGCTGGCCACGCTTCTCGAACGTCTTATTGAGCGAATTACGATCAAATGGTATATCCCCACCAAATAACAGGAACATGACAAATACCGAAATTGACAGACACTTAGAACAAATGGTCGAAACAATTCAACGAACAATGAACAGAACAATACCGAAATACAAAGAACGTAACGCAACTGACATGTACCGTAACGCGACAATTGATGCACTACACAGACAAAAAAGTGGCTTACTGACCAGACTAAAACGCTTGTACCGACGGTTTACTGACACACGAGATCTGGAGATAAGGACACTGAAGTCGTCTATCAAAAACATCAACCAATTGATCAAAGAAAATTATAGGTTGTCCATTAATTTGCTTTGGGACAGCAAAATTCGGGCCGTGAACGCTACCGACCCGAGTATGTTCCCACAAATTAATAAGATATTCAGAAGAAAAGATCAAAACGACCTTCCGTGTCTTAAGCTCCAGAGGACGACACAAAACAGAGACGTACTTCTGACAGCAGGCATATACCCAGATGACGCCGTCTTGGACGATGACCTCTTCATAATCGAAGATTCGCATGAGAAGGTGGAGGCTGTGGGGGCTGCTTTCCAGCAAGTGTACAAGGTAAATGCTAGCATTCGCCCGAATCATGACCTGGAGAACAGAGCTCTGCTTCATCACTTATGGCTCCGGAACGATATAAGCGAATGGCGATCTGAGAACCTTGGTTTTACCGGGTTTAATGATGAAGATTTGGCAAACGCCATAATCGCCGACCGAAATGGGCCCAGTCCCCTGTTCATTTCGAAGAATGAGCTCCAGTTCATCTTCGATTCATTAAAGAAAAAGAAGTCTGCAGGAGTCGATGGTATATCCAACGTTGTACTACGACATTTGCCTCAAGAAGCAGTTGACATTTATACCACACTGTTTAACAACGCGCTGAATAATGCATATTATCTAGTGCGGTGGAAGACAGCTGTGGTGCACCCTCTCCCAAAAAAGGGAAAGGGCAACTCCAATCCGGCGAATCTCCGGTCGATAAGTCTTCTTCCGAGTATCAGCAAAGTATTTGAAAAGGTTATTAATAGAGCCCTGTTCAAGTGGGCGGAGGACAAAAATATCATCCCGGATAATCAGTTCGGTTTTAAGGCGGGACATGACACAATTCATGCCGCGTCTAAACTAGTTTCTGATATCCAATGGAACAAAACTAAAAAGCAGTGTACGGGTGCCTGTCTGGTTGATTTGGAGAAGGCCTTCGACACCGTATGGTTAGAAGGTGTCTATCTAAAGCTAACCAGACTAGGTATAAGTAAACCTCTATTGTATATGCTTTATGACATGCTAAATGGTAGAAAGTTTGTTGTCAAGAGTGGCAATGTAACTTCTACCGCAATTTTTAATATTAATAATGGTCTTCAGCAGGGAGCGATTAACTCGCCGATTCTATTTAGCATTTACACCAGCGATCTGATAGGTAGTCTAACTCAGGCAATTGCGTACGCCGACGATCTGATTGCGTACAGAACAGCTAATACAGTTGAGGTCATCAAAAGTCTCTTGCAGAGTGACTTCGAGGAGATTCAGCGATATTGTGATGACAGGAAGTTGAAAATCAACTTCCAGAAATCAGAAACTATTTTGTTTAGGACTCCGTTGTCTAGCGCCTCAAGGGATACGAGAAAGAACTGGCGCAAGCTGGTGATCGTAGGGCCACATGGACATCCACTGGCGAGTAAAAGTGTAGTAAAGTACCTTGGCATCTGGTTGGATCAGTACCTGTATTTCGACAGACATATAGGTGCTGCTTTGGCCAGGCAGATCAGTCAATTCAATTACAGATTGCAAGATTCGAATCGCGTTCTCAATTTCAGTTTTTCCGTATTTCTAGGTTAATCATCTCGGGTTCTTCTTCTTCATCTACAATTTCGTTTGCGTAATTTGCAGCACGTATTATTTCCTCCAAAACACACTCATTATCAGGTATTTTGGTTGCCACGATTCCGTCATCGACTTTCATTAAGCCTTTCCAAATAACACCTGCAACATTACCTGTTACAAATTTGCTCAATTTCATAGGTCTAAGTACTACGACTCGTCTCAAAGACTGAGCCGAGAATCGAGAAAATGTGTTTGAGTTAGAGAGAGTTTCGACTTAAAGGGAGTTCTACTTAGAGAATGATTTGTGTATGAAAACCTGAGGGGAATGCAAAAATATGGCGGAAAGTTCCGAGTTAGAGAGAAATTCGACTTAGAGAAAGTTCGACTTACGGAGAGTCCACTGTATTTGTACATAATTATAAAATGCACTAAACTGCACTTAAATATTATCATTTAACAGTATTAAACTTTTCGTAAACAAAGTTAAAGGCGAAAAGTATATCGCACATTTTTTATTATATTTAAGAATAGTATAAATTATGATTTTGGAACGTTACAAAAACTAATTTCTACTACATTTTGGTACAGTTCGATTGTCCGGGTTGGTTATTTTCAATGTCCTGGTCGTCGTAGTTGTCTGTGTCCTGCACGTAGTTTTGGTCCGTAGCCTGTCATCCTCGTCCTCGCTTTTAATCCGGATTTCCGGCATATTGGCGCAAGATTCTCCTTTGCAGAAGTTACATACAGGGTGTCCGCCGGGAAGATATACTAATTTATTTTGCCGCCATTTTGGTAAACATTAGTCTTGACAGTTCATATTTTGCAGTCGTGAACTAGACACGTGGCAAATTTATTATTGGAACTTACTTCGTTGAAAATGCAAACGGCGTAACGGTAACTGTGAATGGAGAGCGATATCGTGATATGATTGAAAATTTTTAACGCCACAACAGCATGCTTTGGGCTTGATTAACATGTAGTATCAACAAGACTGCGCCACATCGCATACAGCCAGGATTACAATGGAATTACTGCGATACCTCTTTCCACAAAAAGTTATTTCAAGAAATTATGATGTTGATTGGCCTCCACGGTCGCCTGATTTGACTGCTCCGGACTTCTTTTTGTGGGGATATCTGAAAAGCAAGGCCTATGCAAACAAACCAGAAACGCTTGAGCAACTCAAACAAAATATTCGTGATGGAATTAATGAAATACCGCGTGAAATGTGTTAGAATGTAATGAAAAATATTCTCAAAAGGGCACGAATTTGTGAGACTAACAGAGGCCGACATTTACCTGATATTGTATTTCATAAATAATTACCCATATTAAATAAAATATTTATCCTTCTATAATATTTATACCTTCCCGGGGGACACCATGTACAATCGAATATTTAATTCCAGACTTCGGCAGCTGCATGCCCCACCTCACTCATTTTTGCACTTAGAAGATAATCGGGGCCTGGTTTCTTTTTATGCCATTGTTATGTGATTGAGCCCGTAAGCACCATGCTTTCAACCCCAGTCTTTACTACTTTTTACTTTTCTCTATGACTCTCCATTTCTGTACTTTTGCAACTTCACTGGGTGCAATTGAGATATGTACATTGGTAGGTACTACTGAATTTGTTACCCCTTGCTCTTAAAACGAGATTACGTAAAATACTTCATGTTTTTCAAATTTTAAAATATTTGCACCTCCGCTTTTAAGGCCTACCAATATTCCGTCACCTTCGCTTCCATATTATGTCTTGCAGATGTCCAAGTTAACTTATTCCCTCTAAATATTATTATTAGATATAATCATACAAAAAAATGTGATTTTCTATGCCATTCTGGAAACCATTTTTGATTTAATGTTCAAAAGCAATCTACAATATATAATTTTTTTACAAAATGTCGTTTGGTACATACGAATTCTACCATTTTGCAGCTTAAAACAAATTGAAACAACGAAGAAACTACATGATAACATTACTCAACAGCATGATGTTTCATGCAGCTATAAATCATAAAAGGATACGTATCCTTCAATTTTAATGAAATGGAATTTAATGAAGCAATGCACTGCATATGCACATGCATATTTTACATGCAAATTGAGAGTTATCAAATTGAAGCAAAGCATTACATTTCACAGTCGACTTGAATTGATGTTTCTGTATAGGCTTACATCAAACCAGGTATTTTGCGGCATGGAATGATTACTATATACTGGTTTGTAATTACACGAATGTGTAATTGCAAAGTTGAACTAAATTAATTCCAAAAAGAGAAAACATTCCTAATTGCTCCTTACTTAGTCTGCTGTCGACTCGAGCCTCAACGTAAAAACCTTTTCCAGCTCGATTCGCATAGGTGTATCCATATTTACTTTACCTGAGGCGCTGTTTTACTCTTAGTCATTATTGGCGTGCTTAAAGAATTTCCTGGGCGGACGGTGGAACTTCTATGTGCATCCGCAGACAGACGAAAAAAAAATTACTCGGCGAATTTTACTCTCAAAGTCATCCGAAAGCGCAATAATCCTCACACATAGAACATGCTTTCCTCTCCGAAGTCGTTCCAGTACTTCACAGTCTTAAAATAGATTTTAAATTTATTTTTTCATTGTTTCTATTAAATAAGTTGTACATTGTTTTTAAATTTAAAAAAAAAAGAAAAGAGTTGGTTGGATGGTTGCCTTGGGGTACCACAAGTTTGTCCATTGCATTGGTTACAAATACGGAAATCGACAGATACTTAGAACAAATGGAAGAAACAATTTTACGAAAAATGAACAGAACAATACCGAAATACAAAGAACAGAACGCAACTGACATGTACAGTAATGCGACCATTGACGCACTACACAGACAAAACGTGGATTACTGACAAGACTAAAACGCTTGTACATGCTGTTTACTGACACACGAGATCTGGAGATCAGGACACTCAAGTCGTCGATAAAAAAAGAATCAAAACGACCTTCCGTGTCTTAAGCTCCAGAGAACGAAGGAGAACAGAGACGTACTTCTGACAGCAGGCATAGAACCAGATGATGCCGTCTTGGACAATGAACTTTTTATAATCGAAGATTCGCAGGAGAAGGTGAAGGATGTAGGGGCTGCTTTTCAGCAAGTGTACAAGTGAATGCTAGCATTCGCCCTGATCATGACCTGGAGAACAGAGCTCTGCTTCATCACTTATGGCTCCGGAACGATATAACCGAATGGCGATCTGAGAACCTTGGTTTTACAGGGTTTAATGATGAAGATTTGGCAAACGCCATAATCAGCGACCGAAATGGGTCCAGTCCCCTGTTAATTTCGAAAAATGGGCTCCAGTTCATCTTCGATTTATTAAAAAAAAAGAAATCAGCAGGGGTCGATGGTATATCCAACGTTGTACTACGACATGTGCCTCAGGACGCAGTTGACGTTTATACCACAACGTGCTGATTAATGCATATTATCCAGTGCGATGGAAGACAGCTGTGGTGCATCCTCTCCCAAAAAGGGAAAGGACAACTCCAATCCGGCGAATCTCCGGTCGATAAGTCTTCTTCCGAGTATCAGCAAGGTATTTGAAAAGGTTATTAATAGGGCTCTGTTCAAGTGGGCGGAGGACAAAAATATCACCCCGGATAATCAATTCGGTCTTAAGGCGAGGCATGACACAATTCATGGCGCGGAAACTGGTTTCTGATATCCAATGGAACAAAACTAAAAAGCAGTGAACGGATACCTGTTTGGTTGATATGGAGAAGGCCTTCGATACCGTATGGTTAGAAGGTCTCTATCGAAAGCTAACCAGACTAGGTATAAGTAAACCTCTGTTGTATATGCTCTATGACATGCTAAATGGTAGAAAGTTTGTTGTCAAGAGTAGCAATGTAACTTCTACCGCAATTTTTAATATTAACAATGGTCTTCAGCAGGGAGCGGCTAACTCGCCGTCGTGAATCGGAAGATAGCAGAATAAAGCTGATAGTTTATTGCCTACCTGCCAAGCCATGGACTGTCAAATTCATTGAAGGATTACTCCGATTAAAATGGATTAAAAAAAAACTGTACAAAATTCAATTTTTATCTTGGAAATACGGCTCTTAAAAGTTGTCTGATAACGTAACTTCACAGTGTATTTTTTACGTTATCACACACCTTTGAAAACTAAATTCGAACAAAATGTAAGCCATTCGGAGCGCTTTCATACGCAACTAATAAAATTCAACTTAAAATCATAGTTTTCGATTTACACAAGTAAAACTTACTCTTTTCAATTTCAAGTGAAGTCTATGGTCTTAGCTTCATGGACCTACGTACTGCAGAACAAAATTTCTAGCTTATGATTTGTTTAGCATAAGCAACGTACAAGGATATATCATTATTCGATTCATGCATAATTGACAAGCACAATAAAGTTGCAAAAGACGTGCAGATGCCAAGTTTGACCGAATTCTTGAGATCCATATTGTACGTTGATTTTCACCAAGTTTCCCAAACTTGGGTTTTTTTCTATTGGTTTTGATAGCTAAATGTGAATATGTGTACCAATTCGTACGATTTTTCACGCTACCAAACACTAAGATCGGAGCAATCCTTGACAGTTCATGACTTGAAAGGTAGGCAGGTTAATATATCTTGACCTTTAAGCAATATTTTGTTTTCGAAATTTCACCTAAAAGGTCTAAAATCCACTTTTTAGGGAGCAATAAATTAAATCGAAAAATTTCGATTTTTTTTAGTTAAAATTTGAGTTTTGTAGAGGTTTTACCGGTTAATTTATTTTTTAAGAAATCGAGCGTTGTATGTAGGTACTCTTTTTTTAAATATTTTATTTGTTTTTGCTATGAAATATATTAACTTACACAATTCTTCCAAAATGTTATTTCCACTTTACTCAAAAGACAAAACAGACTCACGAGTTTGTTTTAAATATTTTCCCTTATTTTTCTTACCGACGAACTGCTGAGATACCACAACCATACTCTATATTTGCAATCCGAACAATGCGTCTTATCTTTATCTTACATCTCTTTACTACCAAAAAAATACGAAAGAAACCAAGACATAGGATGATACCAAGACCGAGACCGAGACCGAGACGAGATCGCACATTAAAATTTTCTCGAGAAAAAGGCGAGACCAAGGCCGAGACGAGACTTGGTTAGGCGAGACCTGGATCGAAACCGAGACGAGACTGAAATTTTTCGATTTTGACGAGACGATATTAACAAAAGTCTCGCCTGGTCTCGGCTCGTTGCCAGCCCTAATCAATTTAGTTTTACGAGTCCATATTCTCTTAAGTTCACCCAAAATAAGAGGAGTTGATAATTGTTATATTACTTTAAGCCAGCAATTCTCATTTATTTATATACATATATATAATAATTAATAAGAAACTTTTATATATAAGTTTTTCGAAAACATCCGGAACGATTTTGATGAAAACATTTTTTTTGCTCTTACAAACGAATAAAATCGATTAAGTTTATTCCATCCACTGCCACGCCCACTCGTTTATTTAATTGCTTCTCGGAAAAAAGCAAATTGCTTTATATCTTGGAGATGACTTTTTGTTTTTTTTTTTTTTTTTTTGAAGCGAAAAGTTAACAAAAAAATATTTCATTAAATTCTTCCACTCTTATTATTTCACAGTATTTTTTATGGGGATTTTTGTTACCGTTATTATGCCAAGACACAGTGTGATCATTTGGAAAGGGAGAATGGCTTCTAAAGGATTGAATGAAAAATTTGATTTTCTATATGAATGACGAAAATAAGAAATTGCTTTAAGTCAAGTTCCCACTGACACGCCCACTCTTATTATTTGTTTTGTTTCTCAGAAACATCCCAAACAGTACATACAATTTTATTCTTTTATGTTACTGCAGAGTTAAATTAAAAAAAAAATTTAATTAGATTGAGAAAAATCCAGTGGTAGCCAATGTTGATTCTTAAACATTTGATTTGTAATTTTGTATTTTAATGATATGTGAATTGCTTTAAGAGTTTTTATAACCAGATGTCCAAATTCTTGCCATGAAAGAGCACAAACATAAACAGATATTGAACATTTGTTCTAGATAGACAAAGTTTTTTTTTCTTTTTAATATAGATGAAATTTTGAATTCATTAGGACTTGCAACGAGACCGAAACGAGACTACTTTAAAAGCACCCGAGACGAGACCGTATTTTTGGAACTCAGGTTCAATTTGTATAATATTCACAAGAGTTTTCTTGCAAAATGTTCTATACGCGTCAAATTATGAAACCACACAGCCATGTAAATATATGGTTATATTCAGATAGTTGCCATGCGAAAATCCAGAGAAGAATACCTACGATTTATATTAGCAGTTCGTTCTAATAGAAATTCGCTCATTTTTCAGACTTTGTTTCCCCCTCCGAAAAAAGGTGACCTTAAGACTTTTAGGTGGCACTTGGAAAACAATATTATAGGAACGTCAAAATATAGTATATGCCAAGCCATAAAGTGTCAAAATTCATTGAAGGATGGCTTTGATTTAAAAGGATTAAAAAACTTCTATAAAATTTTAATTTTATCTTGGAAATACAAAGAAGTGTGATAATGTCAATGTAATGTTTTGCAATAGTTTGGGGTATTGATGCGCTGCGTCCTTGAGATCTATTGTGCCTCACTACAGAACTGGATGAGCTTTCTCATTTTAAAATACGCCCTGAAAAATAATTCCTTTGAGCAATTTGAGTGTTTGTGGTATTTTAATAGACTGTAGGTTAGGTTAGGTTGAAGTGGCTTTCAGCGATACAGTTGACACACTTAGACCAGAGTTGGTCCCTTCTGGTAACACATGAATCCTGAGATAATCTTCATATTCGTTGAACCATTTGGCGTAAGAGACTGTAGATGTCTATTTTGTTAAGATCGCTGAGATCATCGAAGAAAAAGTCTCTAAGATGGAGTATTACGTATGTGAGATAGAGCAGGGCATATACACAGAAGATGAGGAATAGATTCTAGCTCTTCTTCGTCCATGCAGCTTCTGCAAAAATCGTGTGAATAAACGCCAAGCCTAGTTGCGTGATTGCCTATGAGGCAGTGCCAGGTTATGACACCAATTACGGAGCTGATGTGCAATCTGCTTAGGATGTCAAACACTTGACGCATTTCAACTATTTGATCAAAATAGTTTTGTTGTCAGACAGATGGTTGTATGTTTCCATTTTTGGTTTGTCGTGTCTAAAGCATCTTGTTTCAGGACTAACTTACATGTAGCGTTGGGGATACCTATGTTTGCCGTTTCAGGTAATAAAGGTAGTGTCGTTCCACTTTTGGCAAGTTCGTCAGCCTTACAATTCCCTGGAATATCCCTGTGCCCTTGTTCCCAACATAGGTGCATACTGAACAGCTCCGCCACATCCATGAGAAATGAACGGCAATTGAGAGCAGTTATGGAATTTGTAGAGGACAATTCCAGAGATTTAGTAGCCGTCTGACTATTCGAGATAATACGGATATGAGTAGTTGATATCACGCTTTCTTTTAGCCAGGAGAGGACTTCTCTAATTGCCATAATTTCCGCCTGGAACACGCTGCAATGATTAGGAAGACAGAGACTTAATTTTAGTCTATTTGAGTACACACCTCCATCAATCCCGCCATCAGTTTTGATCAATCAGTATAAAATTTCAAACATCATCTTCCAAGACGCTTAAATTCTCCCAGACAGATCTTAAAAGAATAGTGACTTGGTTTTGGGATGGTGCAATCAATGTAATTTGGAAGTGATCCGAACAAGTTCAGAATAATAGAGTGGCCAATATCATTATTGATCCATTGTGAAGAAGTTTTAAGGCGGGCGGCTGTGCTCGCTGCCATCTGTTTGCTCAAAATATCGAGAGGTACTTGATGGAGTAGAACGTCTAGAGCAAAAGCGGTTGTTGTTCTAGAGGAAGTGTAATAGAGGGTAGTTCCTTTTCCTTTATTAGGTGATGCAACATAAATTTGTATCTCTGGTGTAAAACGGCTTCACAATTCCCTAGTATGTGGTCATGTGTCTCCTCGTACACCTTACAGAACCTACAAGAACATTGCTCTCCAATCACAGGATATTGAGGTGTCTGTGAGGAGACCATTGATTTGCAGCCTTTTTTTACGTTATCATACACACCGAAATATACAAAAGAAACCAAGACTAATGATGAGACCAAGGCCGAGACCGAGACGAGACTGCACAAAAAAATGTTGGTACATGGACATAACGCCTTCGACATAAGTCCAAAATAGAATTTTGGACTTATGTCCCACTTTAAGTCAAAAAAAAATAAAAGAGTTTTGCACTTATATCCGCAGGAGTTATGTCCCTGTACCTAAAATTTTCCCAAGAAAAAGGCGAGACGAGAGAATATACCCCCCCCCCCGAAGGGCACTGTACCTGTTGAAAAAAAAACAACATCAAATAGAATAGCAAACTGCTAAGGTCCCACTAATACGTATTAATTATTGTTTAGTTTAAATTAGAAGGAGGAGTCTACTTATGCAGAAACTTTATTCATCTATATATTCTATTTCCTTAGTTAGTCATTGAAGACATTGCTTAGCCTTTAATGTGGGAAAAAAAATTGTTAACCATTACAGAAGTAAAGTAAATACTTGTTTGACAAATTTTTTCGGTAGGTACCAAAAATCAAAAGATTTAGTAATTTCTATTTATTCAGCAATTCAAGGATAATATACCTACATACAGTACATACCCCTTATACATGTACATGTGTGTATCAATTACATTCTCAGTACCTAATTAAGGAATAAAATAATTTCCTGGCGCTCAAATTAAGAACATAACACTAACGACTTATTTAACGAGATATAGGAACATACACACATACATAAATATAACCAGTACTTTCATATTTATTTACTGTATACTATGTAACTATGAACTTGTAGGTACTTTAATTGCAAATATTTTTGGTTTCTTCCAACCGAATAATTTCCGAAATCAAATAGAAATGCTTTTGACAGCTATTAGGTATATAGCCGTTATAAATAACAAAAACAATGGGGGAAAAAGTATTAGAAACACTACGCCGAAATCGAATTAGAGAGTTCTGTGACAGGATATCTGAAATTGCTTATGGGAACTTCTACGCTAAGAGGCTTGGAGTCCTTTAAGATAACAAGAATTATATGTATATTTATTCGGATTCCTTTTACAGATTGCTTACAACTAATTTGAACTTAATTTACATTTATATGAAGATTTCCTTTTGTGTTTATGTTCAATATATTTCTGCTTCAGGTCTAAATCTATATTAATGAAGAAAGGTGGAATTAGAAGAATGAGGAGACATTAATCAGAGGATTTGCGATGGATTAACACAACTGACAAATAGCCATTAATTCCAGATGTTTACTCCCATTCTTGTCTTAAGAAAAACAACAGCAATTTTGGTTATACATTTTTTCGTCAGTTTTGAGCGGTATTTAGTTTTATTCAAGTTAAAATTAATGCCAGTTCGGTGGGATGGAAGTGGGCGACGTGCCGTGGAGCTTCAGGTAAGGCGTTCACTAACTTCTCCTTCAAATTCTGTCGATTCAGAATTACGACGAGGACGTTGTTTTTATTTTATTTGATTTTTTTTTTAGCTTTTGATTTTATACTTTTTTGTGTTTTTCTTTGTAAGGAAACTATAATTTAGAAAGGAAATACTTCAATAAAAGTTCAATTCGTCGCTATTTCTTCAAAAAACTTGCAAAACTTTTTACTTTGATTGTCATTAAAAATGATTTTTCTATGGACATAATTGCAAGTTGCGATAATCTTGGCTCCTGCATTTTATTTCTATCATACGATTTGACGTGTTTAAGATCAGAAAAGGAACGATCGATAGATTCACTGGATGTGGCTATTTTTAGTATCAGTCAATTTAGCTTAAATGTTTTCGAAAAAGTTTCTTTTAATTCAAGAGCATCAACCATTTTTGGAATGTCTTTAACGGAGATATTTTTAAGCTGAGGAAACCTAAAAAAACAATTAATTCATTCTTCAGCCTTGCAAAATCAAAAATTGCCCCATATCAACACTTTAGGCATTAAAAAACTTCACTAGGGCATTTTTTCTATACTCAACAATAATTTTCGTAGAAAGTAAAGCTAGTTACTTAAATTTTGTCAACAACTCGAACCGCATTTCAATTTGAAGATTATCTAAAGAAAATAATTGGCGATATCGGAGTTGAAAACTTTCTAGACCGCGTTTTGGAAAAGATCAATAGTATTTCTATACTTTGTCCCAGAAAAATGTGTCAAAAAAAAAACAACACTCAGATTTTTTTGTTGGATCCTTCATATGGAGATCCTTTTTTGTTCATCCTTTTATTTTTCTTTTTACCAAGGGGTAATGATGACGGGTCATTGTAATGACAAAAGTTTCGTTTGCATAGTCGTTTATCAGCTCGGAAAAGTTTTTCGAAAGATCGGGTTAGATACTTAGGTATATAACCATCAGCTTGTGTTTTAATAGTAAATGGGTTAGGTACCCATTCTTTAAATTGTTTGTTGTTGTTTAATTGTTGTGTTAAATTTTCTTAGAAATATAAATATCATTTCTTTAATTATAGCATCGTGTAACAATTAAGAAGTCCTGGAAGCTATAAAAGCCAAACAAGAGGCAAATCAAAAAATGTTCCAGAGGCTCACCGATGAAATATTCAATCATAAATGAATCAGAAATAATGAATTCACTTATGATGCAATTGAATCCTTTTACCTGGGCTCTTAGACACGATGATTCATTCATGATCTGAAAATTCTTCAATTAAATGAACGTATATAACCGTTCCATATATTCCTTTAAATGATTTATCCCTGAACCTTTTCTGAATCGCAAAAATGATTCCTGTACGATTAATTAAAGTGAAGGTATATACTTAGAAATCCTTCATTTAATTGAATTTTATTGGAATTATTTTTATGATTTAGAAAAGATTCAGGCATTAATCATTTAAATGAATATATGGAGCCCTTATATACGTTCATTTAAATGACGAATTTTCAGGTAATGAATGAATCAATACAATGATTCAAATTGGTGTCTAAGAGCCCAGGTAAAAGGATTCAAATTGCATAAAAAGTGAATTCTTTTTCGGCCGGTTTCTTCACTTTTATGAATTAATTATCGTTCATTTCTGAATTAAAATGTTTGCTGGGTAGTAGAACTTATTGCAGGCTGGATGAATTTTGTCGTCATGATAATACTATTAATATCTATATACAAAGACTGCATTAATTAAATCATTTTGTATTTTGTTCGACCTTCGACGTCGCTTTAAATACACTTGTACGTGAACGTCGCTTATGAGTATGTTTGTAGCTATTTGTACTTGGTACACGCAATGAATCCACACCGCAAGCACGCAATGAATTAAATAAGAGTCAAACACTAAAAGTAAAAAGAAATTAAAGCTCTCTTTTCTGTTTATCCTGTTTTTCACGTTTCGCATCTCGCTTGGCATGGCATTGGCTGCATATCTGGTTTCTCTGATCGTAGTATCTATCTATAAGGTACGTTTTCGTACAGGTACAGAGAATGAATCCGCACCACAGCGCAAATCCACACCGCTCAATGAAAATGAATACCAAATTACCAATTCTCTTCGTACTGTGTACTGAACCTGCTTCTCTTGCACTACCAAACCGAAAACCTATGGTGGAATGAACGACGCTGGCCGAGGCCGACGCCGCCCGACGCACGGTGCACTGAATTTTGTTGAACACCTAACCCAACCATATAGGCTTGTACTGGCAATTTCTTCTCTTTGTTGAATATTTTTTGAATATGGGGATTTGTATCTCTTGCGAGTGCTAATGGGGTGTTCGGTAGCGCACAGCTTTGCTGTGCAATACGTTCGTTGTTGTTGATATATCTGTCAATCAACATCTGACGACCATAACAATGAACAAAACATATGATTTCCAAATCGAAGCCAAGCCAGCGCTAAATTTCTGGTATACTTAGGTATCGTAGTGCAAAGCTGACTACGAAATCAGCTGTCTTTTCAATTGTTGTTTGTGAACTTTAATAACGTACTTAATACATCATCTTCTTCTTCTGAATCGGTTGAAACATTTGTGGTTCTTTTTAATTTATATTTTAGCCAACAAATGTATGTTTAATTCACTTTGAGCCGAAGCGTAATCATAAGCAAATTGTTTTTGTTTTTCTGTTTTGACTTTTGATAGAAATGGTTACCTATTGTATTTTATACGTTCACAAACGCACAATATATTTTTCAGCAATGTATCAGAAAGCTGTGCGACACCGAACGCCCTCAATGTTGGGAAAAGACCCAAATGTTTGCATTTGTGTTTTTGATTCTCTTGCTGTCCGAAAAAGGAAAAGGGAAACCGTGCGGTTGATGAGGGTGAACACCAAGGGCTGTAGAAAGGTTTATAAGGGAACATAAATTTCGTGTCTTGTTTTTTTAATTTTGAATGTGGAATCGCTGCGTTGAAGTTATGAGAAAATCTTTGAATAAGGGAATAAGGCAGGTAGTTTGAAAAGAAATAAAAATGAAAACATTTAGGGATTTTGGTAACACATGCAAAATACAAATGATTTTGGTAGGGTATGCGGTGAACAAATGCGCACCTATGAATAAACGTCACTGATACCATAGCTTCAAACTGGATTATTTTTGATAAATCAGACTAGAATTGATCCAGTCAGTGTTGTATTATGTAGACTATAAACGTAGACTACATGATAGTCTACATGTAGACAATTCGATGTAGACAATTCAAAATTGTCGACAATATAGACATTGTAGACAATTAGTAAAACTAGCATAATTCATAATTTCTTCAACTAAGATTAATCACACCACTGAGCATATTTGTTAAAAAAAGAACCAAGTTCTTCTATAATACAAAAACGTGTGCGTAAGAAACAAGATAGCCGTGAAAAAATCATTTGATCTAAATCTAAGCGTAAGTATACCCAGTTCTATGCTTATAAAAGTTTTAGTTTCAAATATTTAAATTAGAAAAAATATCAAAATACGTTAAATTATGGGAGAAAACAGTTATGGTAAACCTACTGATAGGTCCACTGAATCACTTCATTGGTTTACTACTAGTCAAGTTCTAAAAGCTTTTAAATCTGAGGATTTAGTAATAAAATTAAAAAACACCAGTAAAATTTGCAAATTTGGTTCAGTAATCAAATCATAAACTGACAAATTTCTTACACACTTTGGAGTTTTTTTATTTTATATGTCCAATTTTAATTCTTTTATCAGAGATATTGTTTTTACTCTGATAAAATGGCTGAATAACTGGCAAATATCAAATTTTCAATATTTCAATTCCCTATTAAGAGGAACACCTCTAAACAGTCAAAAGATCATCATTCTACGTGAAAGTACTTCAAATAATTGATACAAAAATCTGAGAATCGAAAATCTCCCGTTTTCATTTTTTAACCTTTATACTAAATATGAACTCAAATCGTATCACTTTACCACATTTCATTTTTCTACAGCAATCCGAAGTGGTTCATAATTGATATCGATTATAAGAGAGTGTGTGGATACCACGCCACGAAACGGAAGTCCAAAGCTTTTCTATTTTTATTTCGTAGGTATATGAACTTCAAGTCAAGACCTACCGATCTACCGTATTTTATACTCTTACAGCAGTTCGAAGAGCTCTTTTTAATTGAACCAATTGTTGGAAGAAGGGAATAAGTCCCAAAGTTTCAAAAATTATATTTTTATCCAAATTCCATTTCTGTTACGTCCAAAAAAAGAAAGAAAAAACAGTTTTGTTAACAGAAATGGCGTTAGGCAATTTCTTATTGTTAAGTTATTGACCAATTGGTTCAATTATTATAGGTGTTCCAGATTTAAATTTGGTCGTAATGTTTTTTTAATGAAACAATTTCATTTCCTTTTCCGACGTTTCGACGGTGGTTGCCGTCTTCTTCAGGGGATCTTTTATTAACAAAAATAAAATGAACATATTATACACATAAGAACATTTAGTGTAAAATTTTGGCAAACATTTAGTATGTATTACAGATAAACATAAATAATACAATGAAAGATAAATATAAAGCAATGTTTAAAAAAATTTGTATGATATAAAAAAACACTTCGATTGAAGTTTAGTCGGCTTTAAATTGTCACGGATTCTGCTTATTCACCAAAGAGCAGTAAACCGATGAAATGTTCTGGCTGCCTTGTTTACGATTCATATTGTTTTTGTTGTTAATAATATGAAGTGTTTCTAGAGTATACCGCTTGGAGACATGTTTCTCCCTTTCCAGGATTTCCACTCTGTTAAGATCTGGTTTGTGTCCACGCTCAATTCAGGGAATGCCAATGGGAAATCCACTTTCTCCTACCATTGCCGATTTAGTTTTGGACAACCTTTTGGACAATAAATTTGCCGATAGTAACAAACCAAAAATAATCGTCAAATATGTAGATGATATATTTGCAGTTGTTAATGAGGGGGAGGTCGACAATGTTTTACGATGCCTTAATTCATATCATGCAAAAAATACAAATTTACCGTTGAGAGGGAATAAAACAGAGCGATAACGTTCTTAGACGTCAAAATTCATCGCGTTAATGATTGACTCTCTTTCAATTGGTATCAGAAAGACACAGCATCTAGAAGACTTGTCAACTTTAGATCTAATCAAGCAAAGCATATTCTTATTAATACAGCATCTAATCTAGTTCAAAAAGTCTTTGCGTTGAGTGACCGGGAATTTCACTCCGCAAATGAGAAAATAGTCACACAAATCCTCCTAGAAAATGGCTATCCAATGGAAATCATACGGAGCTTGATACTTCGCCAAAAACACAAAGCTCCTGTTGATAATCGGCAAAAAGAGAGAGGTATTTATAAGAGTATAGTTTATGTTCACAAACTGTCAGAAAACTTTAAAGAGACGGTAAAAAATAGTACTAATGATGTCAGCTTAGCGTATACATCCAATAGGACGCTGGCACCTCTTTTCACCAGCATGAAAATAAGAACGGAAAAGGATAAGTGCACAGACGTAGTCTATAAAATTAAATGTCTTGGCAATGCGGAAGAAAATTGCAATCTTTCCTATATCGGTACAACGAAACAACTTCCTCGTCAACGAATTTCCAACCACAAATCCGAAATTAATTTAAAAAGTACTGGGAAGATAGCATTGGCCTTACACTCCATTGAGCATGGACACAAACCAGATTTTGACAGAGTGGAAACCCTGGAAAGCGAGAAACATGTCTCGAAGCGGTATACTCTAGAAACGCTTCATATTATTAACAACAAAAACAATATGAATCCTAAACAAGGCAGCCAGAACATTTCATCGGTTTACTGCTCTTTGGTGAATAAGCAGAATCCGTGACAATTTAAAGCCGACTAAACTTCAATCGAAGTGTTTTTTTATATCATACATTTTTTTTAAACATTGCTTTATATTTGTCTTTCATTGTATTATTTATGTTTATCTGTAATAAGTACTAAATGTAATTTTGCCAATATTTTACACTAAATGTTCTTATGTGTATAATATGTTCATTTTATTTTTGTTAATAAAAGATCCCCTGAAGAAGACGGCAACCACCGGCGAAACGTCGGGAAAGGAAATGAAATTGTTTCATTAAAAATATATTACGACCAAAACAGCCAAAAGATATATATTTCAATCTGGAACACCTATAATAGTTAGGCAATTTCGCCCAAATCGATTTGGAAGTACCACCAACAAAAAAATCTTAGTACTCGTAAAATGTTGATGTATTTTTTTTTCTCCTTTTGGACGTTATTTCTCAAATTTCTATTTTTTTTAAGAAAAGAACGCCAAAAATTCAAATATGAAAATTCAAATGGAAAGAACACCCACAATTGGCAATATCGCCCAAATAAGGGAATAACGTCCAAATATTAGAAAAAAAGCCCAAATCAAAATCTTGTCAATAGTTGTACTCGTTTTTAAATACAACCGCGCAATTTTTTTAATGATTTTACTTGTGACATTTACATGTGAAAGTTATTGTTTACATTGTCGACATATTGTCTACATTGTCGACACATTATCTACATTGTCCACATTGTCGACCGATTGTCTACGTTGAAATGTAGACAATTAATGTCGCCACGTAGAGGAACAAAACTGGATTCAGTCATTCCTCTTTGAATTTTATTCATAATCATAAAACAAGCATTTTCTTAAATAATAAATAAAAACTTAAATACATACATACATATTTACAGGGATGGTTTAAACTGCGGTCGAATTATTAACTTTCGGAGTATTCTCTTCATCGGTTCGTTTTGGTTATTTATTTTTATTATTATAATAACTGCATGGCATTTATTCTTTTAAATCAATAAATCTGGCGGTATGATGTAAATTGTGTATTTTATTTATTTCATACTTAATAAACAGGTGTTTTTTTCGATGTGTGGTTTTCGATCTGGCAATACTTTTCTCGGAGTTGGTCTTATTGACAGCTGTCACTTGATTTATGCTCAGTTTGGTTTGCCATTTCATAATGAATAGACTTGCTCCTGAACAACGTTTCCAAATCGTGTAAGTTTATTACAAAAACAATGGTTCGGTTCGCTAGACGCATCGCGCGCTGGGTCCAATATTCGGTCGACATAATCTCCCACCAATGTCGGAATCGGATTATGCGCATCCTCAGATGCAATTGCTGCTGCGGAGTAGAGTGTGGAAGAAGCCTCGAATGAATGAATGAGAAGTTCGTGAAACAATTGAAGCCGAATAACCATCAAGCATGTCGCACGTTCGGTGAATTGGCCGAAAACGAGATGGCCATCGATCTTGATGTTCACAAGAAAATTTTGTTCAGCGATGAATTTATTTTTTGGTTAAATGGGTACGTTAATAAGCAAAAGTGTCGTATTTGGAGTGATCTTATTCCACAAGCCATTGTTGAGACGCCGTTATATCCTTAAAAAGTCACTCTTCGATGTGCTCTATGGACAAAAGGAATCATTGGTCCATATTTTTACAAAAATGAAGCCAGCCATAATATTACAGTCAATAAGGAACTCTATAGAGCCTTGATTAATGACTTTTTCAAGCATGAATTGGACGAGACCTTTGGTTCCAACAAGATGGCGCTACATCCCATAAAGCCAACGAAACAATCAATTTATTGAAGAAAACTTTTGATGAACACACTATCTCGCGCTGTGGGCCTGTGCTGTGGCCTCCAAGATCGTGCGATTTAACACGGCTGGGCTATTTTGTGTGGGGTTATGTAAAGTCGAAGTCAAATGTTAATGTGTAGCGCTGGCTAATTTTCTAATTATTGTCAATTAAATATAAAACTCGATTGATTTTTGCTTAAACGTTATAAAAAATCTTTAATTTATTTATTTAGAAAAAGTGATTTTTTTTATCCATTTGAAGGTTAAACAGAAAATATATGTACATACAAGTTCAAGTGTCATTAAAGCTCATTTATGTAGTAGGTTACAATATTGGTTTTAGTGAGGTGAATACAAAAAATATTAATTTAATTGTGAATTGTATAATTACCTTATTTATAATTATTTATTATGATATTTCGTAAACACGCTTGTCTACACAGATGCCTTGGAAGAGAATATTCGGCGAGTTATTGCTGACATACGGCACCAATTGCTGCAAGAAGGACCTCACGGCAGGAATTTATTCGAGCCAGAAAATCATTTTTTTAAATATAATAGTAAACCCTTATTTTTATCTCAAAGCTAAGTTCTTGACCATAACATTAAATTATATGCGTTTTATTTCTTCTTGAAAACCACACGTATCAAAAAAACACCCTTTAGAAAATATTCCTTTTTTTTCTCTATTTTATGGCGATTTTTCAAAAAAAAAAAAAAAAAGAATTCTGGTACAATTTCGAGCGCTTAGTCTGAATGGCTGAAAGTATTATGCACATGTCCAGTTTCAAACTTAAACTTAACACCTATTGATTTGAAATCAGAAGTTTTGGTTTTTGCTAAAAATTCATACAGCTAATGGCAATTCGGTTTTGATATTTATTGAGTTGAACTTCTTCCTGTAAATGAATCTCGTTATTGGTAAAACTAATTTTGTACTCATTTTACAAACTTGCTCTTCTAAATAGTATGCAAACGGTGCCGAACCTGTGGCTTTTGCCGCCCTAACCAAATTATAATTTTGTCGCCCCAAAGTTTAATAAGAACGAAAATAGTACAAATTAATACAGGGTGGCACACGAATCGTGCTACATAAATAAAACGTAATAACTTTTTTCAGTGTCAGTACTACTATTTAGATTCATTAAAATGAATGCTTCGGATACTGAAAAAAGGATTTGGATAGTGCAGCGATACAATTCTTTGCAGTCCGTCATTTCTGTCCAAAGGGAATTTAGGCTGGAGTTTGGCGGTACTCCCCCGAGTAGATGGACCATTATGAGGCTGGTGAGCATGTTTGCCGAATCTGGAAGCATCGAACAAGGACCGAATGCCGTATCACCGAGATCCCAATGTTCGGGTTCAGGATACAATCGTGGCTGTTGCATCGGCAATACAGGCAAATCCAACTTATCAGGCCAAATTGGAGTTAGCAGACGGTCATTACAACGGATACTTCATGATGACTTAAACTTGTTTCCGTACAAGTTCCAAATTACAAGCAAGTTAAGCCCTCATTATTTGCCTGTTCGCCTGGAATTTTGCCGAAAAATGATTGTAATGGCCGAATAAGACAAGTTAAAGATATCCAGAAGGGATATCTCAAAAAAGAAACGCGAACGACGGCCCACGAGGGGCCGGCCCAACAGTTCGACTTACAGCGATTCAAACAAAACCTAAAGTTTAATTAATGGTATATTTATTTCAAAAGAACCGAACACTTCAAGCCTCTACTAAGAAATAACTTAATAATAATGTTCCATCGAGTAACTGTCCCACGGTGTGCCGCTATACTCCAAGGTCAGTATGCACTCTATGCTGACTCTTCATTACTGTTCAATGACTCACTAGCTCGCTCGCAGCATAGGCATAATGTGTCAGCGAGTCTGAGATACATGATACAACTCCACCGCTACTCGTGCGACAAGACTTATGCATGAATATGATGATGCAGCATTTTGGTTATCCGGTCGTGGGTAACTGTGAATTTACAGGTGCGTTAACTGACAACACATTGATAAATTGTTTGTTTATGTCTGATGACGCCCATTTTGATTTAAACGGAAATGTTAACAAGCAAAATTGCCGTATATGGAGTGAATGTAATCCAGAAATGCTCCATGAGACGGAACTGCACCCAGAACGAGTCACTGTGTGGTGCCCAGTTTCATCAAGGTGTATAGTAGGGCCATACTTCTTTGAAGAAAACGGTGTAACACAAGCTGTCAATAGGAACCGTTTTTTTAAGATGTTGAAGGAGTTTTTTTACCCAGAACTTCGCCGAAGACGTATCCTTTACAGCAGGATTTGGTTTCCACAAGATGGAGCAAGTGCACACGTAGCCACACAAGTTATGGCGGAGCTCCAACAAAAATTCCCAAATAAATTGATAACTAGAAACTGCACTTTCCGCTGGCCACCAAAGTCACCTGACCTGACTGCAACAGACTTTTTTTTATGGGGTTATGTCAAGCACGAAGTGTACAAAACGAAACCCAGTAATTCGACTGAATTGACGCAGTCCATTAAGAAAATACTTGAGGCGATCCCAATTTCAACCCTTCAGGCGCGCAATGAACAATTTTCTGATCAGGTGCCGCATATGCGTGGATGAGCATGTATGTCATTTGCGGTCTATCATCTTTAAAAATCATTAGTTATTTAAAATTTAATTTTTAATCCAATAAAAAAAAAATTAATGAAATACATCGATTAAAATAAAAGTTATTTAAATTTCTTATTGTAGCACGATTCGAGCGCCACCCTGTATTTAAAAGTTTTGTTTAATATATTTAAATGATTTTCGATAAAATAATTTTCCAAAATATTGAGATTAAAATGTTGATTTTCACCATTTCATGTTTGCAAATCTTGTAGCGATTTCTTTTTCTTCATTAAGATTTCGCATGTCTTTTTCAATACAAATTTTTGCCAGGTCTGTTATTCTTTAGCCATAGTTATTCAGATTCATAACGGCGAGTACGTAGCTCGTCGAAACGGACACAATGAATTCTATTTGCATATTCATCCTTATAAAACGCATACGCCGTATACAAAAAATGTCCTTACACCGAGAGTAAGGAATAAATTTATAATTCTTATAACTTTTTCATGTTTGTATATTATTTTTATTCGTTCTTTATGTATTCATGCCTTGAAACACACAACCAAGCTTATGTGATCAATTTGTACATAAAACATAATCTCAAACTAAAATTATTCCATAATACTGTAGACACCAATAGCATTATGTTTTGTTTGATCAATCTTAATTAGGAAATAATTTGTTTGTTCCGAATGTCCGGATTCCCTAAAACGACACAGACCCCGAGGCTATTCCTCACATCCTTCCTTCATTGCTTTTGTACGGCTCGGGGTTATACATAGCTACCTGCTAAAAAATTAATTTTCATCGAGTCTTTGAAATTTCCACCATCCTTCATAATTCTATAGAAAATTTTAAATATTTCATACCAGTACAATGAACATTCACTTAAAAACTTTTTTTTTTTAAATGTATTTCCTGTTTTTCTTTTGAGACTGAAAAAACTTTACAAAACTTTTTTGATTGAGGAAAAGGAATAAATTAAATTCCCTAACATCTCTGACAGGCTAATATTCCTTGAGGTATCTACATGTACATGGTATACATTGAATTGGAATCTTGCGTCTATAGATACTCGTACTTCGATTGTTAATAATAATATTATTTTGATTTCATGTACAGACGGATTCGGATATAATAGCGTGCTTAATAGTGTGGAAACTGTTTCACAGAGTACCTACAGCTCTAAGACACATTCCAATGTCTAGAACATAACTTTCCTAACCCATGAAATTCTATGCTGCTTTGCTCCTTCCCTTTAGATGTCACGAGAATTTTTGGTGTTATAAATTGAAAAATACCTCAGTTCGATGCGTTATAAATATAAGCAACTTATTCATTTGAAAAACAAAAATATTTATCTCATTTTAACTATAAGCGATAACATTGAAATTTTGAAGTATTGAATTCTACTCTAACTCGAGTATTTTAACATTCGCGAGTTTTATGTTAAGAGAAATATCAATCGTGTTCTTTTCATTCAAGCTCGATAAAAATGCATGCACTCAATAAAACTAAGATATAAGATTTTAAACGAACCAAATCTAGAGATGAACTTAATTGAACTAATTAACTGAATTAAGAATCAGCAGTTATCGTACAGTTTGTCAAATTTATAGACATTTTAGTCAATCTGTAAGTCTTTCAATCTGTCAGTCTGTCAGTCTGTCCGTCTGTCAGTCTTTCAATCTGTCAGTATTTCATTCTGGCAGTCTGTCAGTCTGTCAGTCTGTCAGTCTGTCAGTCTGTCAGTCTGTCAGTCTGTCAGTCTGTCAGTCTGTCAGTCTGTCAGTCTGTCAGTCTGTAAGTCTGTCAGTCTGTCAGTCTGTCAGTCTGTCAGTCTGTCAGTCTGTCAGTCTGTCAGTCTGTCAGTCTGTCAGTCTGTCAGTCTGTCAGTCTGTCAGTCTGTCAGTCTGTCAGTCTGTCAGTCTGTCAGTCTGTCAGTCTGTCTGTCTGTCAGTCTGTCAGTCTGTCAGTCTGTTAGTCTGTCAGTCTGTCAGTCTGTCAGTCTATCAGTCTGTCAGTCTGTCAGTCTGTCAGTCTGTCAGTCTGTCAGTCTGTCAGTCTGTCAGTCTGTCAGTCTGTCAGTCTGTCAGTCTGTCAGTCTGTCAGTCTGTCAGTCTGTCAGTCTGTCAGTCTGTCAGTCTGTCAGTCTGTCAGTCTGTCAGTCTGTCAGTCTGTCAGTCTGTCAGTCTGTCAGTCTGTCAGTCTGTCAGTCTGTCAGTCTGTCAGTCTGTCAGTCTGTCAGTCTGTCAGTCTGTCAGTCTGTCAGTCTGTCAGTCTGTCAGTCTGTCAGTCTGTCAGTCTGTCAGTCTGTCAGTCTGTCAGTCTGTCAGTCTGTCAGTCTGTCAGTCTGTCAGTCTGTCAGCCTGTCAGTCTGTCAGTCTGTCAGTCTGTCAGTCTGTCAGTCTGTCAGTCTGTCAGTCTGTCAGTCTGTCAGTCTGTCAGTCTGTCAGTCTGTCAGTCTGTCAGTCTGTCAGTCTGTCAGTCTGTCAGTCTGTCAGTCTGTCAGTCTGTCAGTCTGTCAGTCTGTCAGTCTGTCAGTCTGTCAGTCTGTCAGTCTGTCAGTCTGTCAGTCTGTCAGTCTGTCAGTCTGTCAGTCTGTCAGTCTGTCAGTCTGTCAGTCTGTCAGTCTGTCAGTCTGTCAGTCTGTCAGTCTGTCAGTCTGTCAGTCTGTCAGTCTGTCAGTCTGTCAGTCTGTCAGTCTGTCAGTCTGTCAGTCTGTCAGTCTGTCAGTCTGTCAGTCTGTCTGTATGTATGTATAGTCACCTACAGCCCAAACGAATGGGCCGAATTGCTTCAAACTTGGTATATAGAGTTTTTTAGGTATTGTACAGAGGGGAAATTGAAATGTTCTTTTTAGTTCAAAAAATAACGGTACCTGCCATATAACCATTACGTTAAAGCCTATTTTTGTCGGAATCGGCTTAAACGATTTTGATAAAAAAAAATAGAAAAATGTATAAAAACTGTACTTTCCATAGGACCGTTTTGTTTTTTGCTTTCGACTATCTCATAAACGGCTCTACCGATTCCTTCGAAATTTCACACATATATAGGTTTAGGTTGCCCAAATAATACCGCGTACCAATATTTTTTTTTTTTTTTTAAATTATTTTTACCAAAAAAATTTAAAAAAATTATATTTCGAAAACTGCTCATTAATTTTTGTTTTCAAAAATTATATTTATGTGTGTACGTTTTTAAAAAAGAACTTTTTTCTCAAAAACCGCTCCACAGATTTTTAAAACTTTTTTTCGTAAATTCAAATTTATCCAAGAAATAAAATGACGCACTTTTTTTTGAGCTCAAATTAATTTAAGTATTTACTCGTATTTCAGAATTTTTAATTATTTTTTCTTTGACTAAGCCGATTTAATCTTTTGTTTTTTAAGTTTATATAATTAAATATTAAAGATTGTCATACAAATTTTTTTTAGAAAAAATTAGAGAAATTCTGTATATATAAAAAATTAAGTAAAAAACGGCTTTAAGAATATATTTAGATTTTTAACAGAAATCTTTTGCATACGATGTGATCGAACATAAAAGCAAGTTCGTGCGATCCAGTCGTGCATTATATTTTTTTATCACAATGTTACTCGCACTAAAGTTGTTTTTACTTCCCTTAAACTTAAATGATCAAGCACAGGAAAAGTAGGAAAGTAGGGAAGGATGTAACAGGCGATACCAATGCACATTGGTTTTGAATTTCTGAATATCGAAATGGAAGGAGAAAATTGAGCCGGGTAAAACATTCCACATTCGAGTTGTACGGCTAAATTAACCATAATTTAACAATACGTACGAAGCTGAATTCAAGGGTAAGCTGATGAGCATTCCTAGAAGCGCGAGAATTACATTAAATAGTTTGAGGGAGGAATGTAACTGGCTATTTCATTAGAGCATTACCTTTAAAATACCGATAAAACAATGAAATGCATGAAACAGTGCGACGCCACGATGTCCAAGAGAATTGTTTCAGTTATGGCTCTATCACATATCATTGTTATTTAAATATTTGAATATAAAAGTAAGCGGTTTTTTTAAAGAACGTTTTTTATAAGAAACTTCTGTTTCTTCTATTCGTGTTTTTTTTTTATAAGAAACTCGAAACGGGCTTTTAAGAAACAAATATTGTGGCATTTTGCAGTTTCTTATAAACGTCATTTACTGTACCGTTAATATGAAGACAAAATTAAATATTTTTCTACTTAAAAGTAGACTGTACTAATTTAAGAACACATCGATTTGTTTAATAAATATTCTTGTAGCCGTTTTTGAGAAATACTTTTTCTTCTTAACGGTTTTTTTTTAAATATTTGTATGAGGTACCGTTGTTTTTTATTTATAGAAAATAGTTTCTTGTAACCATTCCAGATAAATATAAAAAAAAACTACCAGATCAGAAGTGAAGTTTCGAAAAGAACGATTGAGTCACATTCGAAATTTAAAGTTTTCAAAAAAAAGAAACATTTTTTTTTTGGTAAAATCAAAAATTTTGGTTTACATCAGTGTCTAATTATGTTAATGTGCGATGACTTAGATTAGGTATATGTATCTATCCTCATGATTATGATGATGATATATTCGATATTAGTGCGGTCGATTGAACTTCTGTATAGATGGAAGCTTGATTATGGGTAACGACTATACAGAGTTTGGACAAATTTGATGAGCCATATTTTGACCGTAATACTATAGTTTTCTTACGGGTTAGCGATATCAGATGAAAATGCGTATTTAATTCCGCTGAACCTGTATACTATTCTTAGTTGGTGGAGGTTTGACTTTGGGTAGCTTTTGCAACCTTAGCAAATGAACAAGCCGTTCAGGTTAAGAAGAAATGGAATGTTGGACGTATATAGCGCACAACATGATAATATAATAATGATAAATAAAAATGTTAGGCTTTAAGAACCATCTTAATCAAAGTAGGCTTTATACTCGTAATATCGGAAATATATTTCCATCAACCTGATATCCTTTTATTGCTTAAACTGTGCCAATTTTCGTTCCCCATTGATTGTAACATTATGTCCGGCTTCAGTTTTGAAGAAATATGGACCAATGATTTCCTATGCCCAAAGAGCACACCAACCACTGAATTTCACAGGATGTAACGGCGGCGTCTGAACAATGGCTTATGGATTATGATCTCTCAAAATACGACAATTTTTCTATTAACGTGTGAAAATCGATATCTGTGGCCATCTCGTTTCGGGCCCATTCACCAAAACTTGCAACGCGCTTGATGGTCGTTCGGCTTCAATTATTGAAATGGCAAACCAAACTGAGCATGAATCAAGTGAAAGCTGTCAAAAAGACCAACTCAGAAAAAAGTATTGGCAAATCGAAAACCACACGTCTAAAAAAATACACCCTTTACTAAGTACGTACAGTTAACGTATGGATACCTGTTAGCTTGGGCCCATGGCCAATTATTAGGCAGCAGGTGTTAAATGCACGTTAAATGCTAAATTCACTTATATTATGATGGCTGATTTTTACGTATGTTTCAGGGAACATTGTAAGTAATGTTGAAATACTACTGCCAGACACCTTCCGTCGGCGGATTTTATAGGCAAACGTTTTAAAGGTCGTAAAAAATCAAAAATCATAAATAATCTTACTTATAAGTATTAGTCCAGGAAAATAAGATATTCAATTCGAAAAAAATCCGACAAAGCTGAATTGGAGAGCCTCACTTTTAAGTCCTAAGCATTTTGTAAAAAGTACCCTAAATTTAAAAAATGTTTGAGGGGGGAAAAGGGGTAAAATTAATTTTTTTCATATTAATCGAAATCAAAAGGTTTTTTTTTTGAAAAAAAGTTGTTGGTACGCATTGTAGGTCATTCTACAAAAAAGTTTAAGTCACTTTTTATCGTACAATTGATAGATTTGGAGAAAAATGGTCGAAAACATTGGGGTGTAGTACATTTTTTTTAACAAAATGTAATAAATTTATGTTTTTGATTGGTAAAATTTTTTGTTTTTCGTTATGTTTGGAAAAACATGTTCTGTTACAAAAACCAAGTTTTAAGTATGGAACCGGAAGGGAAATGCTGCCATCATAAAAATAATAATTTATTTTATTTTGTTCAATAGCTCCCAAAACCTTTATTTTCTCAACCTTTACTAAAAACAACTTATAGACAGTACAATTATCTACAAAATGACATATTAACAATTTCTGTATGTCAATTCGTTCTTAAGTTATAGAGTACCAAAGTTTAATTGTTCGTCAAAATGGGAGCTATATTATGTCCGGTTGCTTTAACGAATGAATTTATTCTATATAACTATTTCAAACCGGGCCACTTCCTGAATATAATTTATATATTTTTTTAAAATCGGAATCCGGTTCTTACTGTATTGGAAGTACCAAAATCTTCCCAAAAATATTAGATATTTCTTCCTTCTTATTATACATTAAGTTACTCTTGGGCAATCTGTATTTTCAACTGCCATACATTATATGTTGTTGAATCCACATATTCTCCAAGTCGTATTCTTCAATACAAAAAAAGTCGCTTATCATATGACCATAACGCTCCGAATTTGACAGTGACAGTCGTTCCATCGTCGTTTTCGAAAAAGTAAAGTCTAATCACAACTCCGGACCAAAGAGCGCCCCAAACAGTGACTTTTTTTTTTGGATGTAATGGCCTCACTTAAACTACTTGAGGATTCTCAGAACTCTTTTTTTCAGTGGTACGAGCGAAACGATGATGCACAGGCCTTACAACATCTGCAACCAATCCAGTCTCTTCAAATTTCTTCACAATTTTGCCAACTGCTTGCGTAGTTGGACGATTATGTAAACCATAATCTCCTCTTAAAGCACGATATGTGGCTGTGGCAGAGTCACCATTTTTGTAGTAGGTTTTAACAATTTTTATGCGTTGTACGATAGTTAAGCGATCCATTTTCGTAAACGTCAGACTTTCTACTGAAAAAAAAAATTGGTTTAACAACTTAGTTTGACAGATGTCGAATTCCAGCCCTATACTTTTGAAACCGCAAAATGGATAACCCATATTTCTTTGACAAAGTTTTAATCATGTTTGAAAGGAGGGAAATAAATCGATTGATGGTTTTCCGGCTATTAACTTTCCAATAAAATATAATTTGATTTTGAATTGGAGCTATCCACCAAGGAACTTTTCTACCTGTCAATTAGTTACCTCTTTTGGTTTCTTGTAGGGTAGCAATCTAAAAAGAAATAGCAGAAATAGAAATATATTTAGTAATGTTTTTCTGTCTGACTGGAACATAAATCACTCTCTACGATATTAAGGTGTAGGTACATATATCTGGTTAATACATAGGTGTGTAATGCAAGCAATCTGTCTGAATGTTATTGCAGATACAAATCCCACAAGAACTGTATCGTTGATCAATATCTTGATGTTTGCCCTTAAAATAACGATACACTATTGATCACATCTTCAACATTAGCTTATACCATCTAATGTAGTTTTATTTGTCAGTTGATTTATTTTACCATTAAGGATTAAATTCCCTTATCTATTCTCCACTAATGATAAAAGAAACTCACAGTTTCCACATTAGGTCTTCTATTAAATAAAAAACATTGAATGGGAAAAGATTTGTAGTCCAGTTTTTTTTTTTTTTACTTGGAGTTCTATGGAAAAGCATTGGTGTCGTTCAAAGAATATTAAAGGTTTCAATCAGATCAAATTATTAGAAGGCACAATTATTACTCAATTTTGAGTCCGACATCAATGTTGACTTCAATTCAATTATAGAATGATTTCTTTTCAAGTAATTTACAAAGTTTTGTATATCTTTTTTTGTATTATGAAGGACTTATCTATTAAACAATGGCCGTCTGCCAATTTGTAAATACTTCTTTATTAAAATGTACATATTCAGATTTCACAAAGTAAATAGATTAAGCCTTACTCATAAACGCATTAAAGAGACTGTGTAGCGTTACGATACCTGTAAAGCCGGAAATGTTATTCATAAAATTTGGGTAACGTTGAATAGAGGAATTTTAAGCGCACTGCGTTCAGAGGCTAAATACTATCAGCCCTAATAATAAAAAACGCTTAGTCCACCTTTAGTCCATGGACTTACAACACATCCATGGAATAAGAGTTAGAACATGGACTAAAATTTTCTATTAATAAAAAAACGAACAAAATCTTCTACAATAAGTATCAACTCTTACTCATTTTATGTCCCTGTAAGTTTTGTTCTTAAATGTCAGTACTTAGTCCATCGCTAGACCACCGTCTTTGATGGTATAGCAAAGGACTAAGCTGGTAAACGACTTTATAGTTTGTCTGAATTGTGTTTTATTTGTTTTTGAATGTTAAAATGGTTGGTGTATTTAGGGTTGATTATAATAAGAAAAATTTTTGTGCTGCGTATGTCCTGTTAAAAACATGCCAGCTGTTTTGGCACTTAGTGTGAGACCCAAGTAGGCAAAAATTCGGATCATACGGAGTTTCGTCTATTTGGGTACAACTAAGTGCCATTATTCTTTTGCC
Source organism: Philhelius pedissequus (assembly GCA_910595825.1). Classification (NCBI taxonomy): domain Eukaryota; kingdom Metazoa; phylum Arthropoda; class Insecta; order Diptera; family Syrphidae; genus Philhelius; species Philhelius pedissequus. The sequence continues at coordinate 90,838,098 of OU343161.1, forward strand.
ACCATGGTCTCGCCGTATACGTAAGAAATGATGTAGCGTACCAACTCCAACCACAATATGGTTTGTGCTCAAACACAAATTTTAACTTCATGTGGTTAAAATTCACGGTAAATAATCACATCTTACACACATGTTTTATTTATCGGAGCCCAACTTTGGATAGAGGTTCAACTTTTAACAAATTTGATGCTTTGTCCGACTCCATCCAAAGAATTGATTCCCATTATCCTCACACCGAGATCGCAATTGCGGGCGATTCCAATGTACACAATTCTAGCTGGTTCCGGTTTTCGAGCCAGACAACACCAGAAGGAAGGTATGTTGCTGAGTTAAACCAACTGACTCAGCTAGTTGACGAGCCGACACGAATCCCTGACGTTGCAGGTCAAACCGCTAACACTCTAGACTTGTTCCTTACCTCTGACCCTAATAAATACACGGTAAATGCATTATCGCCTCTAGGTACTGTATCGGACAAAACATTTGCAACCGGAAATGCAATTAAGCACTTTCTTCAAATTTAAAAGGGATTTAATCAAAAACATAACAATCTTCATACAATCAATATGAAAGCTTTGTATTAAGAGTAAATGAAAATATATAATTTTCAAAATCAAAATAAACTTTTAATTATATAACATTTGATTATATCAATTAAATTAAGAAATTAAACGCGACAAAGCAATTGCATCTTGGAATTCAAATATATAAAAACCTAAAAATAATCAATATTTCGTGGCAAAGCCATTGTTTTCAATGACTACCTGGCACCTTCTTGGCATTGATTCAATTAAGTTTTGGATTGTTTTTATAGGAATTTCATTCCAAGCTGTCTCTATCCTTGTATAAAAATTGTCCGCGTTTCTTACGTTTTCCCGATTAATTTTGCGTGTGACGATCTCCCAAAGATTTTCTATGGGGTTCAAATGTGGTGATTGTGGCAGCCAATTCATAACTTTGATCTTATGATCATTGAACCACGTTTTGACTAGCCCCGAAGTGTGTTTTAGGTCATTGTCCTACTGAAAGACACAACGCAATGGCATTTCCCATTCTCCATAAGGTAACATAACATCCCCCAAGATACTTTTGTATATGTGTTGGTCCATTATTCCATTAATGCGATGCAATGGGCCCAAACCAGCGGCAGAAAAACAACCCCACACCATCACACTGCCTCCGCCATGCTTAACAGTGTTTAAGCAGTAACGTGATTGAAGTCGCTTGCCAAGAGGTCGTCTTATGTAAGGTATTCCATTAATTAAATTTGGATTCATCACTAAAAAGGACTTCTTTCCATTTCTGCTTGTTCCAAGAGAGATGTTCCTTTGCAAACTGTATACGCTTTTTCTGATTACGAATCGAAATTAAGGGCTTTTTAGCAGGACGATAAGAGCATAAATCAGCGAAAGCCAGCCGACGAGATACTGTTCTAGCACTTACTGTTAATTCGAACTCTTGGACTAGTTTCGATGCAGATATGAACGGATTTTTTTTTTACTTTTTCTGGCTAACATAGCGTCCATTCGAGAACTTGTTTTACGTGGTCGACCGCAGCGATGCAAAACAGATACTTTTTTTGTGTTACGATATTCGCGAAACCGACGATTTATGTACTTCATATTTTTCGGAAATATCTTTCGGTTACATCCCCTAAATAAAATCGTCTACAATACGCTGTCTTAACGCATCACAAAATTTATTAGGTGCCATTATTATCTATTTTTTTTTAGATCGATATCACCGGAGATCTGATCTCAGTAAAAATGTTTATGCAACTGAGCTTTCAGGTCACGACCTTCAAACATATGGTGAATGTTATTTACAATTAACAACTTGGATAACAAGAGCGAAGTAACGGTCAATATGCTGTTATTTGTTGATGTGTTTTTAGTTACAATTGTCTTGTCGCGTGTAAATATGAAGTTACTTGATACAATTCAACGTAGATTACTAAAACTTAATTATGATTTTGAAAATTATATATTTTAGTTTACTTTAAATACACAGCTTCTATAATATATGGATATTATTTCATTTTTAAATAGAACTTTTATAAATTTTAAGAAACTGCTTGGTTCCAGTTCTAGTTGCATATGTTTTGTCCGATACTGTACATCAGACCATTGTGTCACATCTACAAATTTCTCATGCCAACAGCACTCAGTTAAAGAATAACCACCTATGAGATCCGTTTGGCAGTATGGGAAAGCCAACTGGGACGGTCTCAATAACTTCTTCGGGAACTTTAACTGATCACTATGCTTCTTCGATAGTTACGTAGACTCCAGCGCAGATATGATAACAAATTTAATTCTTCACGGAATGAGAATTTTATCCCGAATAGGGTGAAATCTATCAAACCGAAAGAAAATGCATGGTTTGATTAGAGCTGTATAGAGGTTATTAGGGAAGTAAGTTTTCGGAATTATAAAGCCAAGCCCACTGAGGAAAACCTTAAAAAGTTCCAACAAGCTAAAAAGACTTGCAACGTTAAAAAAATACTACAATGTCCCAAAGGTAGTAAGAATTTTTGGTTATTTGTAAAGAATATTCGAAACTCAACTTCGTCTTCGGTTCCAACGCTCATCCTTAATGACACCCCTTTTGACAGTTCTCGCGAAAAAGCCAATTTGCTTGCAGTGCAATTCGCTGTTAATTCGTCGCTGCCAAAAAGTGTTATGACTCCTCCAGTACTTGAGAGCTTAAACGATTTTATGAACGAATCTTCTTTCGCACTCGTGCAGTGGCTAGAGTCCTCAAAGACCTGGACATACACAAATCCGCTGACCCGGATAGTATCCCTCCCATCGTTCTGAAGAGGCGTTCTTCAACGCTGGCAAAACCACTGCGTAAGCTTTCCATCTGTCCTACCCTATAGGTCTCTTTCCGAGTGGATGGAAAACAGCATTTGTCCAGCCTGTCCCTAAAGAAGGCACATCTTCTTCACCCTCTAATTACCGTCCAATTGCACTTACGTCCCTTCTTTCCAAGGTCATGGAAACGCTGATTAATTATCAGCTCAAGAAATATCTTGCAGAACGAAAGCTACATAATGACCGGCAGTATGGCTTTCGTAGCAATATGTCCACTGGGGATCTGATGGTATATCTCACCTAACAGTGGCACAAATCTTTACATCGTTTTGGAGAAAGTAAGATTGTTGCGCTTGATATTTCAAGAGCATTTGATAGAGTTTGGCATCAAGATCTCTTATCGAAAAGGCGTGCATTTGGTATCGATGAATCTCTTCTTCGTTAGATTAGAAATTACCTTTCGGACCGTTCAATACAAGTTGTATTGGACGGTTTCAAGTCTGATATTCACAAAATAAATTCTGGTGTGCCCCAGGGCTCCGTATTGTCTCCGACCTTTTTTCTCATTTTTATTAATGATCTCTTATCTGGAACTTCTAATCCACTTAATTGTTTTGCTGACGATAGAACTCTCAGCTTTTCATATTCGTTTTCAGATGCACCTCCTTGTTCTTTGGATGTGCATCTTGAACGGCAGCGTATTATAATCTCATTAAATTCTGATCTCGACAGCATTGTCCAATGGGGAATAAGAAACCGTGTAGAATTTAATGCTTCAAAAACTCAGTGCTGTCTACTGTCGTTAAAGCATTACCCACCCCCTATGCCGCTATCCATGAGTGGCACTTGCATTGAAGAAACCGATCAGCTGTCAGTCCTTGTCATGTGCATCACAGACCACCTTTAGTGGAATGATCACATATTCGATGTCTCCAAAAACGCTGCAAAGTATTTGGGCTTTCTTCGAAGGTGCATGAAATTCTTCTCCCCGTCTGATCTGGCAGTAATCTATAAGGCTTTCATTCGTCCAAATCTGGGGTATAACTCGCACATTTGGGCAGGAGCTCCCAAGACTCATTTGAATCTTTTGGATAGAATTCAAAATAGAGCTCTAAGAATGATTGGCGATAGAACTATAGTGGAAACATTTACATCTCTAGAATACCGTCAAAATGTTATATGTCTCTCACTATTTTATCGCTATTTTTATAAACAATGTTCGAGCGAAATAGCCAGTTGCATTCCTCCCCTTAAATTTTTCAACCGTAATACTCGCGCTTCTAGGAATGCTCATCAGTTTTCCCTTGAGCCCAACTTCGGACGTACTGTTAAGTACAGAGAATCTTTCTTTAGCCGTGCAATGCGAATGTGGAATACTTTACCTGGCTGTATTTTCCCCTCCCATTTTGATATTCAGAAATTCAAAATCAATGTGCATCGGTATCTCGTCTTGTATGCTTCCCTACTTTCCTAACGCTCGCACTGTGCTTGTTCATTTTAAGGGTAGTCAAAACCCCTTTAGTGCGCGCATCCGTAAAAAAAAATACCAGAAATTCTGTTTTATTAATAGTATTTCGCAATTAGTCCACGGAATAAGTCCTAGTCAATTTTGTCTACCATCTTGATTACTTCGAAACGCTCTAACGATTTTTTTATTAACGGTACCTCCCATACAACATTTATTTTTGATTTTTGACTTTCTCATAAGCGGCTAGACGGATTTCGATTAATTTTTTTATTGGGAGGTCATTCGAATTATTAATAATAATAATAATAATCGAAATCGTGTCAATGATTTTCTTTTGATTGCGATTTGAGACAACTTACTACACCATAAAACATATTTTCATTACAGGGTGTCTGAAAAAATGACACATACAAACTTTAACTTTAATTTTATTTTATTCAATAATTATTCTACGGATATACTCCGCGGTTGTAGTTGTTGCTGTCGTTGTTGCTATTGAAGATCAGGTAGCTTCAAATTCCCCCAATTCTTCGATGAATATTAAAGAAGTTTTCCCGCTTCGTACTCAGTACTGAGTCCTTTTTTAGGACACCCTGAAATCAATGAAAAATATAAGCAAATTAATATATGTACATAACATTCGTTGTGTGTTTTTACCAGCATCGTACTCATTCAGCTTCAAAATGTAAATTTGAATTGAATTTTAAGTCAATTGACACTATTATTGATGAAAATGAGATCTTCAATTTTCATTATAATTTTTTAAATTCTCTGGATATGCCAGAAATGAAAATTGAAAATTGGTTCACCGGCTATTCTGTGGCACAACTGAACCAAAATTATACAATATTGTACAATTAGTTGTCAGAAGATACCATAAACGTACTTGAATCAACGATTTTGTCTGCAGAGTTTAAAGGAAACTTCCTCCTGCTACCTCGAATACCTACGACTCCATCAGCATGAACAATACATTTCAAAAGGCTACAATTCTCGATACGTATAGCTTTCGCGATGACGATAAATAAGCCGCAAGAACAGATAATGACAATTTGTGGCTTGGACTTGGAGAAATTGTATTTCTTCCGTGGTCATCTGTATGTTGCATGCTCCCGTGTTTAAATGCCATTAAATTCATTTGTTTTAACGAACGACAGTTTATCGAGTAATATCGGTTATAATTTAGTTCTTAATTAATAGAAATCACTGATTGCTACTTATTAAAATATTTACATATAAAAAATAAAATTCTTAACAATAACAATTTTAATATTTAATATTGAATGCAATGCAATAAAGTCGCAGCAACGCGCGGTCGGGTCTGCTAGTATTTTACAAATATGAATTGACGAACATTTTAATAGAGCCTTAATAAATTTTTACTCACCCTGCATCCGTTGAAAAGTTTGTTAGCTATTGAGTACGAGTGATTGTATTTTTGTTATTTATTTTTGTTGTAGAAAAGCTTACAACAATTTTTTTTCAAAAACTGAGTGTAAATGTCGAGGTATTTAAGCAACTTTTCCCAATCAATTTCACCGGTGAGATATTCGAAAATTTCATCGCCATTCAGAAAATTATTTCCACGAGTATAGGTACTAATTCTAGTTTAAATAAGCATAAGGCATCTGCCCAGTAAATGGAGCATGTGTGCTGTAGTTTGTTGCATCTTGAAATAATTGGTAAGATGACGAACAAACAACGAATAAATCGGGCTTAAACAATTTATGTACAAAAATGTTGTGTTTCATTGGCTAACTATCATAAATTTGAGAAAACAAAATAATAATCGAGAACTGCAATCAGATTGTTACGAACGCTCAAAGCCTATCTGAGTTTCACAAACCATCCACACGTTAACGAACAAATTTTGGCGCGCTACTAACCTCAAAATTAATCAAAGATTATTAATTATTAAATGACCAATAGAAAAAAAACCTTTGAAACCGAAATTTCAAAATTGCCGAATATTAATTAAATTGTTGGTCTGTAGTCGCTCCTTTGTGAAATGAATAGCCCTTTATTGTATATAATGTAAATATCCTGATGTTAACAGTCATTGAAAAGTTCTTAAATTGTTTCGCTTTAAACAAAAATGAGCATCCAAAGATAACTTAAGATTAATTCACTTCAAGAGCTTATATTAGATAATATAACACACTTTATATGTTTTTTTGATCGTAATATAAAAACAAAATTTAAACTTGTACAGCTTACCTAAAACCATTTATTTATCTATTCAGTCTGCTCCGAAAAAAGGTCTTGTCTAAGAATTTTAACATTTGCATGAAATCCCTTACATATAAAAGGAAATATGTGACGCCTTAATATCTTCCATCAGATAAAACATTTTTAAAACAAATTTTATTATGGGAAAAATGTTCCCTGATTTTTTTTTTATATTTTCTTGTTGCCTAAAATTCCAAGAGCTTGACCGAAGTGAACAATGAAGAAATTCGATTCGAAAAAAGATATGACAGAATTGTGGGGTAAATTTATTTATTTTACTTACGCATGATTTGTTCACTGAGTAAATGTGGAAATTTAAATATTCTTTTTTAATATTTAAGACTAATTGGTTAAAATGAAATAACGTTCTTTTTTGGAGTTACAAAATAGATGTCGTTGAGTAAAAATACACATTAGTACACATAAAAGGTGTCAGAAAATGAATAACACTATCGGAAAATCGAAATAGCACAAACTGTATAGTTTTGGTATCTGTGAACAAAACAGCCACCTGGTTTTTGCAATGTACCCTCTAGGTCTCCAGAGTCGACCGCTCTAGACTTCTTTCTGTTGTTTGAAGTAACAAGACTATTAGAAGAATCTTCTAAAAATAGTAGATATTACTTAAAGTTTTCGATTAAACGATCTAAAAAGCAGAAAAAAAATGCATATGCACCTAAGTGCGCAAAAAAATATTCCAAAAAGCAAACTCATATTTTCAAAATAGCTGGAAAGTTTTTTTAAATTATTTTTTATATATAAATTTTCAAGGAAAAATTGAGGATAGCTTAGTTAGAATAATTAAATTATATGCGCATTATTAAAATGCGCATAAATTTTGAATTTCAAAAAAATTCAATAACCCGTTATCTAAAAATTTTATTTTCAAAATTTAATTTTTTTTTAAATCAAAAAACATTTCTTTGAATATGCAATATTATAATTTTAAGATGCTATATAAAAAAAATAATATTTTTAATCAGTTCATCCGATGCGAAAGTCGAAATTACTAAAGGAAGTTTTTCAGAGGTATGTTGTAGAAATTTAAGTTGGCAGCACTGTGTTCATTGACAGCCATTTTGTCATATGACATGTGATTTATCTTTATGCCGGAATAACAAGATTGCCACGTTTGAATTATTTTTGTCATTTTAATGCCAAAATACTGCGGTCATTAAATGAATTGAACGATATGCGTTTACACGAAGCTTAAATAACGCCAACTGTTAGTAAAGAATAAGCAAGTTCATTATTTATCGCAAATTGTCATTATATGAAAATTGTTGTCAGCACTGAAATTACACGATGTCAGTAAAATGCCACAATTTAATGACAATTCTGGCTGAGAGTTTTTTTTAATGATATACGTACATCTTCGACTATTTACACGATAAAAAAAAGCCAAGATTTTTTCAATAAAACTGCGAATTTGGCAGTCTTGTAAACCCCCACTAGTTTGGTTTTGCATTTCATTTTGAATTGATTGATATTTGAACACCGCATGCAAATGTTGCAGCAACGAGAATGATGCTGATCCCGATTTTTACGGGAAAATTTTGTTCAACGATTGCTCATTTTTGGTTGAATGACTTCGTCAATAAGCAAAGCTGCCACATTTAGGTGTAAGCAGTTCTCAAACAATTGCTGAGACGCAGTTATATCTGATAGTTTGGTGTGTTTTATGGGCTGGCGGAATAATTGGTCCTTACTTCTTTCAAATCATTACCGCCTAGAAAGTTATACTCAATGGAGAATGTTATAAAGCCGTTATCTATGACTTTTCGTTACTGAATCGTCTTTACGTGTAGAAGCTGTGTTTTCAACAGGTTGAATATATCACAAAACGCATATGCCACAATTGATTTTTTGATTGAAACGTTTGGTGAGCCCATAACTCTGCGTGTTGGTCTTAAGCCCAACTTTTTGAGTTGGGCTCTAAGATCGTGCGATTTAACACCTCTGTACTACTTTCTGTGGAGGTATGTAAAGCCGATAGTCTACACCGATAATCCAGTGGCGAATGACGACTTCGAAAACAAGATTCGCCATATTATTGCCAATATACGAGTCAAAAATCGATCGGATATTGTTGTCAAGATTGGCTTACATCCAACCCAGCCGCGATGGCCTTATGCCGCAAATCATATTCAAATGCAAAAATGGAAAAGGTTATCTTTCAAATAAAGTTAATAAACTCAATTTTATGGCAATTAGTACAAATTTAGGTATTTGCGTTGCATTTCATTTTATAATTCTACTCCATACCTCTAAAAAAATACACCTAGAACGTAAAATAAAATAGTTTTTTTTTTTACTCAAAAATGACTGCACTAAATAATGGACACACATTTTGTATCACAATTCTTTTACCCGTTTTTTTGAGAAAAAGAAGATTCTTTTAACGTTTTTTTTTTTTTGTATCGTAGATATTTTGTTTTTGGTGTTTAGAACATAGTATTCTCGAGTACCTATTCTAAAAATGTAAACAACTAATAATAAAAATATTTTAAAAAAATTTTTAACGAACCGCTTGCCAGAAAATCGAAAACCAAAAAAAAAAAAACGGTAGGTACAAAATAATACTGTTTCTTTTTTCAAAAATATAATTACGAAAAGGTAGTTTTTCTGTTAATTACTAATTTTTTAAGATTCATATTTTCAGCTCACAAAAACATACCACATGTTATCGAAATAAAATGCACGACTGGATCGTACGAACTTGCTCTTGTAGCTAACAGCTTTAATGTAGCTAACCAACGACGCGACGGTAGTAGGTATAGTTAGTCTAGTTACCCTATGGAAGTTTAAAGCCGATGTAACATTACCTTGATTCTTAGTAAATGAATTGTGGAATAGATGATTCAAGGAATGGTTACATAATAGGTACCTACCTACAAATGTATATTTAAATGGGTTTTAATTATGTAAATTAGGAGGGTAATACAGTGAAAGCTCCCATTGCGGACACCTCCCTTAGACGGACAATCCCCTTGAGCGGACAAGTTCTCCAGACCGTGGATCTTACATTTAAGCTCCATACATTTTGTGATCCCTTCAGCGGCCATTTCCTTACCTGGACGCTGACAGGCACATCAGTCACAATTTGGTAAATTTAATTCTCTTAGGCGGACAAAGTCTTTTTCAGCTACACTTTCCCATAGCTTTTTTTATATGGTTTACGAATGATAAAGCCAAATTAACTAACTTAACAAGGAAAACAATGAAATTGCAATATAGTTAGTGTGTGTGTGTGGCCTATAGTGGATGCGCCACCATACCAATTTCTGTGAGCTGTGAACGAATGCATAACTGATTTTATTTCGGCAGTTGTCGTATCAAAAATTTTCAGAATACTACCAAAACGGAAAGTGTTCAGTTTGAAAGAAAAAAATTGATGCGCATAACTCTTAAAATAAAATATTGTTTTTGATTTTAAGTGCAATTGGAATAATTTAATTTTTGTTACATTTTATCAAAAAAGATAATGAAACAATGTGAAACAATTTTAATTTTTTTCGTGTATTGAAATAAAATCTTTTTGTTATGTTTTTTTTAAAAGAATTTAATTTTTGTTATTTTTATCATTATATATAATATTTACTTATATGCATAACTATTTTTAATTGTTTTTTTTCATTTGTTTCCCTTGGACGGACAAATCCCTTAGACGGACAAAAGAGCCTCGACCGTCATTGTCCGCCTAAGGGAGCTTTCACTGTATGTATCTAACTATATATGTGGAACCTAGGTATGTAAAATATGTACATACATATCTATATAATTAATGTGAATGCTGTATAGGTGAAAATCATTTTTTAAACTTATAAATCCTAGGATTAATCGGTTTTTCCAGAAAACCACGAACACTAGTAGATGCCAAGGGGCAAGGAAAATTTTATCAAAAATTATCTCGAAAATATTAGGACAGATTTTGATAAAATCCTGATTTTTTATTTCTGGTTTTTGGAAAAAAAAATGCGAATATAAAATTTAAAATTATTTTTTTTGATTAGTTTTAAAAATATTGATTTTTCAAAAAAAAAATTAATTTCAATTAGAAAAAAAAAGTTTTACAAAATCTTGATATGCAAAATTAGTTTGGCTATTTAGATCTTCTTAGATTTAAAATTTGGCAAAAATCGAATGTACCATTATCCAGAAAGCCAAAAATTTTAAAATTTTGGTCTGTCTGTCCCTCCGCGCATCTAAAGCCTAAATGACAGGATAGATTTCCTTCACTTTTGGTACATATTGTTTTTACTTGCGATTATAGGTACTATAAAGCAAGGTATGCATTCGTAAAAATTTTGAAAATTCAATGTTTCGAAAACAGGTGGACGATTTTTTCTGCAATTTTGTTTTTAAATTTATATATTTAAATATTTAAAATGTTCATACCAATTTTTTTTTTAGAAAAAATTAAAGAATTTTTATATATAAAAAATTCAGTGAAAAACGACTTTAAAAATACATCAAGCCGTTTCTATTAAGAATCTTTTTCATATAATGTCATCGAACATAGGAGCAAGTACGTGCGATCCAGTCGTGCATTTTATTTGTTTACGAATGCATACCTTGCTTTATAGTACCTATAATCGCAAGTAAAAACAATATGTACCAAAAGTGAAAGAAATCTATCCTGTCATTTAGGCTTTAGATGCGCGGAGCGACATACAGAGAAAACCCAATTGTTCGTCTTAGCTATTGTCATAGTATCAAGTTTGATTAATGCCTCGAGTTCAACTTTTTTAACGACTCCATTATTTCCAATAATTTATGGATGCACGCGTATGTAGACAGTGCCAGTATAAAGATAAATAATTAAATGTCATATCATTAAACAAAATAATATTTATTTAATATTTTTACTTATAAACTTATACAAATAATTATAAATATTAATTTTAACTCGTTTTATTTCAAAACACAATATTTAAAGCACCCTTTAACTAATATCTCCGACTTAAATTTTAAAAAAAAATTGTGTTCACCTAATGATTTTCAGGAAAAGTGAACAAAAGAATGAACAGAAGAAGTAGAACATGCAACCTCTAGAGTTCCAAAAGTCTGCTTGTATATTATTATTATTTTTTGTTTTATTATTTAAACCTTAAAGGCTTATGAGCAAATTTTGAAATTTTTATTTTTTTCGAAATGCGTAACAAAAAGTTTACTATTAAAAAAGCAACACCACTGTTAAAAGTTTAAGCATTTCTCTTAACAAAAAGAGAATCGTAAAACGTTTAATTTAAATTTTGTTAGCAAATTCAACTGACTTAGAGTTAAATGAAAACAAATTTAACAATTCCATTAAAAGTGTCATTTTTTTTCTTTCTTGAAGAAGGTATACTAAATGAATGACATTATTCTTAAAAGTTTTAATACTTTTTCTTAACTTTAAGACTTTCCCAGATTAAATAGTCATATTCGTTTATTTTAATAAGAAAACCCTTAATTCAATTTAATTACTATTTTTGAGAGCAACTTCAAGAAGACAGTGATGCAAGGATTAAAAAAGATTCAGAATAATCAATAAAAGATTCATAAACTATCTTAACTGTTTATGAGCATTTATATGTACTCGTACCTATACTTAGTGGGTAAAATTTATTGCTTCGTGTGGCATTTCCCATCACTATCAGTCGCAATCAAACAAAGTTTAATATTATTGATTTTCGCAACTTTCTTCGAAATAGATTGATATCATCCTTAGGAGGAACTGTGTTTGTGGCGTACTCGTAAAAGTACGTACTTATGAAAGTTGGAGATTTTCTTTCTTCTGTATTCGAAAAGGGTTATCCATTTCGTGGTTTCAAAAGTAAAGGGCTGGAATTCGACACCTGTCAAACTAAGTTGTTAAACCAATTTTTTTTTTCAGTTGAAAGTCTGATATTTACGAAAATGGATCGCTTTACTATCGCACAACGCATAAAAATTGTTAAAACCTACTACAAAAATGGTGATTCTGCCACAGCCACATATCGTGCTTTAAGAGGAGATTATGGTTTACATAATCGTCCAACTACGCAAGCAATTGGCAAAATTATGAAGAAATTTGAAGAGACTGGATTGGTTACAGATATTGTCAGGCCTGTGCATCATCCTTTCGCTCGTACCACTGAAAATATCGCTGCTGTAAGTAAAAATGTTGCCGAACACCCGAATGTGTCGATTCCTCGTCGTTCTCAGGAATTAAGACTGTCTTACGGCACATTATGGCATATTTTGCATTTGGATCTACACCTACATCCATATAAAGTCCAGCTCACACAACAACTGAACCCAACAGGCGGTGGACGTCGATTTTTCGAACAAAATTTTCTTCAGCGACGAAGCACATTTCTCACTCAGAATCCTCACGTGATTGAAGAGAGGCCATTACATCCATAAAAAGTCACTGTTTGGGGCACTCATTAGTCCGGAGTTGTGATTGGACCTTACTTCTTCGAAAACGACGATGGAAAGACTGTCACCGTCAATTCGGAACGTTATGGTCATATGATAACCGACTTTTTTTGCTTTTGAAGAATACGACTTGGAGAATATGTGGTTTCAACAAGACGGTGCCACATACCACACAACTCAGGCGAATATGGCTTTATTGCAATAGACAGTTCCTGGCCGCGTAATTTCTCGTCGTGGCGATATCAACTGGCCACAAAGATCATGCGATTTGACACCGCTGGACTTTTTTTGTAGGGCTACGTGAAAGACCGTGTTTATGCAGATAAACCTTTAACTCTTGAGTACTTGAAAACCAACATTCGTCAAGTTATGGCTGAGATACTGCCCAATATGTGTCAAAAAGTGGTAGAAAATTACCTCTAAAGATTCGATGCTTGCAACAGTTCGGGTGGTGGTCATTTAAATGATGCAAAGTTTCACACATAATGTCAACGGTCAAACTTTATAATAAAAAAGAAATATCACGAAAAACAAAATATTTTATATGTGTTTTATTTACGTTTAAGTTTGAAACCGTAAATGGATAACCCGTTATATCCCAGTGTTATTATTCCCTCTTCAAAATAAACTTCGAACGACATGGTAACATAAATCTATATTATTCGTTATTGGGTAATGCATATGGGATTTGTTGGCAGATATCTCGTGTAAATGTCACGCGAGCCTTCCCTCTAAAATTATTATATCCACCCTGTACTATATCTTCATATAAATATACTAATGCCAATTGAATTATTATCGAAAATTACTAGCTATAGCCGGTTGAGAAGCTATCTTAGAACTTTCTTGAAGCTGAAAAGAAAAAAAAACCTAAGAAAATTGTAACCTAGACAGATGTAAGTAATTAAAACTTTGAATTATATAATTTATTAAAATATCTTTTTTGAATAAAGGATTTTGTAACTCTTAAAACCAAATCAGTTACCAATTTCTTTGCTTCATTGAGAAATTACCAAATATTCTTCGTCGGTGTATCTTATAGCACTATGGGCCTTTGTGTCTTTTGCTTTTGTCGTTAAAAAGCCCTTTTTCCATTGCTTTTTATACTTATCTTGAAGATCTGAGGCACAATTTCATACACAACTTTACTCGCGTGTACTTTGGTGACAGTATTTGAATCTGGCACGACTTATTTGATAGTTCCCAATTTATTGGTCGAGCAGAAAGGTCCTTTCCGGCACATTCTTCAAAACATTCGGTTTGGATTTAGCAGAAATTCACAAGGCAAAATGCGGTTAACATCTCAATATTATCATTGGTTCTTGTACTTAACGAATTCTGAATAAAATACTACATTTCTATTCTTGACCAATGTCATTGTTATTTGTACAAAAAGTCTGTACATCTTGAATTCTTTAAAATTGATGAATACTCCTATCAAGAAGCGGTTTTTTCATATCATTATCATACTACTTCATACTTCGAAGTACTTCAAAGCAAAATTGAAAAGTTTTTTGCTTAGAAATGATTTCAATATTTTCTTAACTTTCAATAACCTGAGACAAAATTTACTGTTTTCAGTCGAAATATGATTCACTATTTTCAATATCGATTTCAAGCATTCTTAAATTAATTCTTGAAGTATGTACTGAATTAAGCTTTTTGAACAGAAAGTGGCTCTATAACTTCTTCTGGCTTACTATAAAAATATCGAAAGCATCTGCCAACCTGTAAAGCAATATAATTGCTAAAGGCGGCTATGAAATGTCCACTCGAATCTGTCTCAACTTTTTAAAAATTATATTAAATTAATTTAATAGCATCGAAATAGTTTGGACCATCTTACATTATCATCAATTTCTTGAAAAGATTAACCTTACTCGTTATAGGAATGGGCTAGAAAAATTCATTAAGATTATACGCGGCCTCTTTGGAAGTTCTGCAATTCTTCATATGAATATAAAAAAATGTGTGTATGCATTTATATATAGAATTTGAATTAGGGCTGGCAACGAGACGGGACCAGGCGAGACTTTAGTTAGTCTCCTCTCAGTCCCGTCAAGATCATAAAGTTTCAGTCTCATCTCGGGCTCGATCTCGCCTAACCAAGTCTCATCTCGATCTTGGTCTCGCCTTTTTCTCATAGAAATTTTAATATGCAGTCTCTTCTCGGTATCTGCCTTGGTCTTGGTCTAATACTTAGTATTGGTTTTTTTCGTTTTTTGGTAGTAAAAATATGTAAGATAAGAGGCGTGAAACAGATTCAAAAAAAATAATTTTTTAGAGTTTTTTTAATCCATTTAAATCGGATGCATCCCTCAATCGATTTTGACAGTTCATGGCTTGACAGGTAGGTAACAAACTATATTTTGACGTTTTGATAATATTTTTTTTTTCATGTCTTAAGTTCACCTTTTTCCGAAGGGAGAAACAAAGTCTGACTAACTATCTGTATAACTATGTACTTAACATGCATAGAATATTTCGCAAACAAAAACTTGTGAACATTATAAAAATTGAACATGAGTCAATTTAATACAAAAATATTTCTTTTAGCGAAAACCTAAACCAAACCACCGAGACCGCCGAGACCAGCGCGACTGTCGGCGAATTTAGGTACCAAAAATATGCTGTCGTCTCGCGTGCTTTTAAATTAGTCTCGTCCGGAGACAGAGATCGATATCGAGACTGAGACGAACCGAGACTATACTCGTTCTAGTTGTCAGCCAGGACTGAAATCTGTTGATCCGTTAAGAAGAAAATTAAACCTAAAAAAGACATTTACCATTAATAAAATTATATTTAAAAAATGTAGAACATATGTACCTACAATATAGGGTTGCGTGTTTAAAAACTGTTTCGATTTAAAAACTTGCCAAATAATTCCAATACGTCAATTAGAAATGCACATTTTATTGCTCTAACGATGTAGAACCATATTTTTAAAGTCATACATTTGAAAATTTTAAATCGATTTTTACGAATACTTACCTTGAAACGCATTTTACTAAGACACTGTTCTGCATGCAAAAATAAATTTAAGACTTTTAATAGAAACTTTCCACATTCATAATTCTCTAAATGCAGTCTTTAATGCATTACAAATAAATGTACAGCTTTATAATCTCAGAACACAAAAAAAAACTTTGGTATTTCAAGAAAACATCACGTTTTGGTTTGTATGGTTTCCATTTTCTATGCATTTCCCCAAAATTAATAATACTTGACATTCAATAATATTTTCTTTAAAAAAGAAAAGCTTTTTACAGACATCTGACCACGATAGTGAATAACAGAGTAGTTTTAATTAGCTCTTTTCAATTAAGTAGAGGCATTAAGCGCATAGGATATTCAAGCAAACCTTCAGAGTTCCCACTTCTCATAAAATCAGTGCATCTTATTTAATTAAGAAAATTATGAATCCTTTTAACAAAATTCTTCTTTCAAAATTCTGCTTTTGAAATTCCGCTTTTTAAAATTCTGTTCGCCGAAATTCTGCTTTTTTAAAATTCTGTTCCCAGAAATTCTGCTTGTCAAAATTCTGCTCATCAAAACTATGCAAATAATAAAGAAAACAAATGTTTGGAATATGTTAAAAAGCGCGCGTTTTTAGTGCATATTCTCCAGATAGATCTGAAATCAATTTTTCAACAGTCAGATATAGGGATAAATTTATTATCTATGGAATAAAGTTATCTGCACAAAACGGAAAAAGGAGATATTCTGAGTAATAAAATAAATAGCTATTTTCGATGCCAAACACTTTTTGAAAAACGATTGCTATGAAATAAACGTTAACAAAAATTAATTCCTATGAAAAGTTCGATACTCGAAATCAAAATTAGTTATTCTGTAGATTGTATTTTTTTGATTTGAAAATTCGATGTTGTTAAATGTTAAATGTTAAACCACCGGCTAGGCTTAAGCGACAAGTAAGTTAATTACTCTGGCAACTTAATGCATGTTTATCTGGAGGTTGAAAAACCGGGTCTAAGAGTTACTTAAGTTAAGTCGTTTTTTGCTTAATTTTCTGTAAAAAACACTTCTAAAATTAAAAAAAAAAATAATTGGTATGACATTTTAAAATATTTAATAATACATATAACCTAAAATCAAAATTTTAGAAAAAAAAATTATTAAATTTTCAAAAAAAAAATATTTTTTTTTCAAAAATCCAAAAAACTGTTTTTGAAAATTTTGAAGTGCAGTATTATTTAGAATTCGAGAACCTACAGTATAAAAATTTTGATCGAAAGCCATTTATGAGAAAGTCGAATATCAAAAAAAAAGCTTGTATGGCAGGTACCGCAAATCCTAAGGAATTGAGGAACCCACTTATTTGGTGTTATCTATCATCGTAATGCAAAGTTTGATTAAAATTTCGAGTTCGATTTTTTTTCAAATGCAAAACTT
The DNA here is from genome assembly GCA_910595825.1 of Philhelius pedissequus. NCBI lineage: Eukaryota > Metazoa > Arthropoda > Insecta > Diptera > Syrphidae > Philhelius > Philhelius pedissequus. The sequence continues at coordinate 90,855,429 of OU343161.1, forward strand.
GCCCTATAGTACCTAAATATATGGCAATTAAGAAGTAAGTCAAATTAAAAAAAAAATAAGCAGAATAATTTTGAAGAGCAGAAAAAATGAAAAAAGCAGAATTTTGAAAAGCAGTTTTTTAAGCCAGAATTTTGACCCGCTCCCCTTTTTAGAATATGAAAAATTGAATTTATAAATTACTCTCGCATTTCTTTATTTAAAACTTCAATAGTATATCCTTATAATTTATAAGTCGAATTCAGATTGTTGAAAAACCATAAAGTGTTATCCCTGGCTACGGTTGATACACCACACAATTGAGATAAGTTACGAAAATTATGCATGGCGTAGAATATTATTTTTTTATGAAAGCAGAAGACGTGGTAGATGAAAGCGAAATCCTATACCCAATATTCGTTGATGCAGAACATGCAGATTTTCCAGCTTCAAAGACCACAAAGTATGTGAGCAAACTGAAAGTGCAATGTGTTAAGCTTCTTGATATCTAAAAAAAATAATTAAGATCTTTTGCAAGCTTATATAGGCAAAAATTTTAGATACGACTATAGATTGGTATTTGCTAAACCTATGATGAGCAGAATTAATTTTTTGAAGAATGTTTTAATCTCCACATTTCTCCATTTTACCTCAGAGGGCAATAATAAATGCCGTTGAAAATTCTGTAGAAAATCGATTCTGAAAAAAAAACATAATTGTTGACTTAATCTATATATCCATCTCATAGATTTAAATGTTTTAATTTTTATATATAAAAGTACGTATGTAATTCTGTTAATTTTTTTTTAAATTTTCATGATGATAGTACTTGGACGTTGCTGCCAAATCCATAGCACTGTCTTATACCTAGAAAAAAAAGAACATTTACCTGAGGGGATCATTAAGAATTCTTGTCACAAAAAATCATTCAAGGGAATTTTGGGGTTGTCCTGCCTACTTAAATTTAAAAAAGCTATCTGTAGGCTTACATCAGATTGAAAAAGAAAATTAGGGTTTCCATTTTGGAGGAAGGTTCTCAACTAGGTATAGTTAATGTTGTAGGCGGATGTAATTTTTTTTGTGGATTAAATAAAAGCACCTACCCTAGGGAAATTTAAAAACATCATCAAACGATTACTTCCGGAGCAAGAACAAGGATTTGTTGTCGTTGGTGTGATAGTTAGTAGATAAGGATGGGCTTGTGGAAAATTTGTTCGACATTAATGCGTGAAAAGGGTTCTACTTTAGGATTAAAAACCCTAATATGCATGTTCTTATAAAATCTTTCTTTAAAGTGTTGCTATTAGTAAAATGATTTACCAAAGCTGAAATAAATAATAAAATACTATTTTGGCATCAGGCGTGTTTTCGTGACTAGCAAGTACAGCAAAGTAAAACATCATAAGCGACTCAACCAATTTTTCCGAAATTTCACACATATATAGGTTTAGCTTTCGCAAATTATACCGCGTACCAATATTTTTAATTAATAATTTTTTGTATTTTTAAAATCATTTTTAAGAAAAAAATTTTAAAAATCTATATTTCGAAAACTGCTCTTTAACTTTTTTTTCAAAAATTATATTTATATGTATTTCTTGAATACCTATGAATTAGCGTTTTTGAATTTTTTTTGAAAAATGTTTTCAAAAAGTTTAAAAAAAATTTCTCATAAATTCAAATTTATATAACAAATAAAATGGCGTACTTTTTTTTGAACTTAAATTAGTAAATAAGTATTTATTTCAGAATTTTGAATTATTTTTTCTTTGATTAAGCCGATTTAATATTTTGTTTTTAAGTTTATGTTATAATATTTAAGACTGTCATACCATTTTTTTTTTAGAAAAAAATTAAAGATATTTTGTATATATAAAAAATGAAGTAAAAAACTGCTTTAAATATATATTTAGTTTTTTAACAGATATCTTTTGCATTCGATATGATCGAACATCAGAGCAGGTTCGTGCGATCCACTCGTGCATTTTATTTTTGTTTAATCTAAACTTAAAGCCAGTTTATCAAATATATTATGTATTACTCAATTATTGGATACTTTTTCAGTTTTAAACCAATTTAAGAAAAAAAATTAAGTATAAGATATCTTACCATATTTAAATTGATTGTTTTATATACTGAATAATTTTGTTTTAGCTAAAGTAATAGCCCGGATATAATCCATTAAATATTGTTAAATATTATGTCAACCCAAACCAAATGAATTAGATTCATTAAATTTTATTTTGGCCCAACTAAAAGGTCAAACTTCCCTCTGGCACATTTCTTTTTTCAATTGCTTAAATATTCTGTTTATACAACGATTTTTTTTATATTTTGATTAATTTTAATACTCATATTGTACTCTCTCTCTAAAAAATGTTAAGAGAAGAAAAATATACCGGCAGACGGCCCATGAGCCATGCTTGTAATCTTAAGTTCTAAGTTTGTAAACTTTAAAAATGAAAAAAATAAAGATAAGAATAATTATAATAAATAAATATCGAAATGAGTCCCGGGAGCATTCAATCCCAGATACCATCTCATTTAAAACGATGTTAGTCTATTGGAGTTTCATTAAAATCTAATTATTAAAATCAACTTAAATTTCCGTTTTAATTATGCTCGAAAATTGGTTAACAATGGGTAAGTTCAAGTATGTAGCCATCCATATACTGCAGCATTAATTAGAATTGCCTTTCAAAACTCAAAACCTTTGATGCATACACAAAATGCTGGTTTAGATTTATTTCATCGTGTGGCTTTGGCTTTGACAAGGTATTTGAATTTTAAAAAACCACAACACAAAGTTACGAGTATAAGAACCAGACACAACGGATTCTAAACCACTTCCAAAAAACCACTAGCACGCAACGCCAATAACAGTGACGACAACATTATGACTGACGAAGTGACGAAGACGTGACGACAGAGCCGACATACGCATGAAACGTGTTCACTAGTTAAATTGTCGGCATCGATACCTACACAAATATTATTACTATCGAAGGCTGTTGGCTTCAAAAGTTTTCTCCAAGGACTATTATTCCTGAAATGCAATTTGATGGTGATGATAATCTATAGATAGATTTGACATGATGTGTCAGAATTCTTTGCACGTAAGAAAATTTTCGCCTATTGTATTGTATTGCCTCGCATATATTTTTTTTTCGAGTTCCCACTTTGATATTAGTAATTTTCAATATCGATCCAAATAATGTATGTATGTCCTCGATAAAGTGCGATAACCTTTATATCCTTATATTTTATTCTTGCTCTTTGCATAGCACGCACAGAATATAACTATCGTTCAGACGACGCATTTGTCCATTTAAATTGCCCATTTTGATGTAGCTCCTTGTTCCTGAGCCATGGCACGTAAAATAATAAAGCGATGTTATTAATATTTACGATTAAAAGATAATCGTGTGTTTATGAGGAACAACAGGTTAGATAAAGTGGATTATAATACAGTCCGTCATAATTTAATAAACATACCTATTTTTAGATAAATTTTATTGGGTGACTACCGGAAATGGCGAACTTCGTCTCGCCCCAAGTTAACGCCTTCAAACCAACTGCTGAAATATAATAAAACACAGATAGTTCAAATTTCAATGTGATTTATTTGAATGGAATAAAAATAAGGAGAGAATGATATGAAAAACAATGTTTTTCGATTTGTTTTCCGGCGCAAAAACAAACAAGAAAGGACGTTTACCAAGCTATCGACGACGTTCTCTTTCTTCGCTGCTAGTATTGCCCGTTCACAAATCCAATAGAGATTTTTTATAATTTTTTGGAATGCCGGGGAACACTTTACTTTGGTGATGAGTTTTGCCTTCGACGTTGTTAACTCGCAAAAATTTGCCGGGAATGATATCAATCCAATCGAGAAATCAACAGAAATTTGGCATTGCCAAGCGCCAGGAGTTGTCTTGAGAATTCAGCAACCGATGGATCGTCCTGCAATGCGATTCTCAAATTCTTCTTCTTGACTTGCTGGCACAAGCACGACGATTTCAAGCATGCATTAAATTCACCGGCAGCAGTAGATTCCGGAATGACGGGAAGCGTTTGACGAAAATCTCCCCTGAGCAATATCCGCCAAATCACCTCGAATCACCTTGCAAATCATTCATTGTTAGTCAACTGCCTCCAAAGCTCGTTTATGCGCCACCGGGCATTTATCGCAAATTATGATATTGCATTCCCGCATCAACTTCGCTGTCGCCGAATTCTTGGTCATTGTCCACGTTATTGGTTTGTCAACCGTGAAAAAATCATCGCCAGTTTCAAAGCGAAATGTGCCGTTTGACCGCCTTCAAACGATATACCACACTATAGATGCCATAGGATGCAACAGGCAACGAAAGAAATTTTGGCCGAATTGTTGCTAGAATAAACTAAATGACGAATGTCTTGCATCTCCCACCGGGAGCATCGAGCAAGTATTGCGGAATCGTATTCCAAAGAAGCGCGATTGAAGTCTACATTTACTACTACTCTTCTACTAATAAATTTTTGTCGAATTTGTGATACAGTTTGAAGTTGTACAATATGGGCACGTCCCCATTTAATTCCTCTGCACATACCTATTTCGTTTGATTATCAAGGACATTCTGATTAATTATTGCAAGACGTGTACGTCGTCCAAGGTTAGATCGGAATCAGTGTAAACCTATTATTTAGAAATCGTTTTAATTTTTTACGCAACACAAAAACGAATTTTCAGTCAAAGAAATACACCGGCTGAACTTACAAAACCGAAATCAGGAATTATACGTTTTTGACAACATTTTTTTTATATATAAAGATTTTGTTTTATTGCGACTTTAAAAGAAAATTATGTCTTACATTACGACAAGTTTTAGCAAATACAAATCAAAAACGGTCGATTATGATAGTTAATATAGAATAGACATTTCAGCTTTGAAACTCCCCAATGTCTTAAGACAGTATAAATCTTGGCATAAAATAAAACTTTTCACTGTCATGGCAGACTTTAATTGCGATATTTTACACATGTATCTATGACGAGATTGTCAGCTTAACAGTTTAAGCCGTATAATATTTGTACCAATAACATATAATTTTTTGTTTAAATCGATAGAGCTGTTTTCGAGATAATTAACGATATAGTTTTTTGTTTGGGTTAAACAAATATTTCCATTTCCCCCATAGGAAATAACCCAAGTTCCGCTAGCAATCTTATTTAACGAAATGTTTGAGTATGATAAATCACTCAACAATTAAAAATGCAATAATTTTTCAAAAAGGGTAGTTCAAGAGACCCGGCGAATTATCCGGGATTATCATTTTTGAATTCTTCGTATAAGATCTTTACAGCAATTCTGCAAAAATGGTTAGAGGAGCGTATTAAAGGTTTAGTTTGAAACCCGACTTTATATAATTCTGTTTTTTTTTGTTGCTTTTTTTAAATCTCGCTTTTAACTAACCCGTTTCATAAAGTCAGGATTTTTACTATGCCGTTTATTAAATTCCCTGTTTTGGAATCCATAAAAGGTGCAAAAAGGGATGTTGCAACCCTTCTGCTTGGCCCAATATAGAATTTTGGGTGGGGTCGAGTTTGGGTGTGGGCAAAGTTTGCTGTGTAACATTTATTAAAATATAAAACAGACTAAGCAGGAGTATTGCCGGATTTCAAAAAACAAAATTCTAGAAGACGGGATTTTTAAACTTTTTTTTGGGGATTACTGAAAAACGGGATTATAAAAACCGGGATTCTAATACGTTCCCGTGAATTGAAGCCAATAATTTGCTTAGGATATTCTACCGTTTATCATATATTAGAGCTTAAGAACATTGGCTAATTCATTTCTTTTAAAACAAAAACAAATTATATGCCTTCTTTGAAGACTTGAAAGCAGCATTCGACACAGTTGACAGGGACGAGCTAATGTACTAACTCTTTGGCATGTGTATGTCACTAAAGTTTGGAAGACTTATTCAGGGATTGTATGGAGACTCTCGATTGGCTTGCAGAGAAGTGTCACAATGGTTTCAAACTTAGATAGGAGTTAGAAAAGAATGTGCTCTCAGTTCTAGCTTATTTGCGGTGTTTATAGATGAGTTAGTTTACATTCTACGCAGAGAATTTTTGCTGAACATCTAGTTATATTAGCGTATTCACCGCAGTAATTACAGTTTATGATGAAGCGGCTATTTGACTACTGTAGATTGTAGAACCTAAGCGTTAATCTTATTAAGTCGAAAGTACTGATATTTAAAAATGAAGGAGGGAGATTCTACGCTTACGAATATTGGTTTTTCAATGGTGGAATAATATCCGGTCAATTTAGACATAAAAAAGTGTTCAAATAACAAAAGTCCCGGAAAGCCAAAAATTGGTGGAAAGCTAGGGTTTACCATTCCAAATAAAATTTTAAAAAGCCCCATCGATCCTATGTGTGCTACAAGAATTATTCGGGGTCAAAGGTCAACATTTGAGGTTTTTTGGATTTTTCTCGATAATGGTAAGTTTTCCGAAAGAAAACCTCAAGTCAAAGTTGTAGATCTTAAGATTCTCTACAGAAATGATCCTAACAATTTTTTTCCTAAGAGTTATATCGCGATTCTAACCCCCAGTATCACAATTCGAGTTTAAACTCTACGTTTGGTTTAAACTTCGGATCAACAATATATTCGGTTTCACAGTGTCGCTTAAACCTTGAAATTTGTTCAATTTGTTGTTTAAGTTAACCGAGATTATTCTGCCGTTTGAACTTCAGTTCAGCGTTTCTATTGCTTTCTTTTCAGAAAATATTATGAACAGACCAAAATTGTGTATTCAAATGTTATCGAGTTGCTATAGTGATTTTGAATATTATTTTATTTATTATTCTCGTTGTTTCGCGAGCTTTTTTTTATGTCAGAGTGTGAGGGAGGACGGGGCAAGAAAAATGCTGCCAACTATTTTTCATAAAATATAGTTAAACGAAACCGGACGAATTAAACCAAAAATTTAAACTCAGTTTAAGGTTCAGTTGATCTTAAATTTAAACTCCCACTGTGAAACTGGGATAAGAGTCACATTATACATGATATATACTTACATATAAGCCACAGGCACTTAAGAAAGTATATAAATCCTGAAAACATTTATTGAAAAGTTAGTCAGTCCCTAACAGAATCCCTTCTACCCACGTGGCCTTGAAAAACAACTGGCTATTTTATTGTCCGTAGGTCTCGTTCACATACCTGTTTTTTTAAGTGCTGAAGGTTCAGTTCAAGTGAATATACTTACTTATTATAAGCGTCTACCATTTAGGTTATTTGTGTAATTTTATAGCTCGAAAAAATGTGTCAGCTTTAATTTATTTGGAATAAACTTTTAACTGAAGATAAAACATTGTGGTTGATCGTGGAGTGCCAAGTTTATTCGAGGCTAGTGTCGCGAGAGGTGATGGGTTTATTGAGTATTTAAGAACTCAAAAATCGTTAGAATACACTTGGATTGCAGCAAATCATACACCCGGAAACAAGAAACAAGTATAACTATCATGTCTTCCTCCAACATCGGCATATGCTATTCAACAATTGTATCGAGTATACTATAAAGTTCAAACATGGCTAGGCAATTAACTGAACACAATAGACTAGGGTTGGAAGTTGATAGATAAAACAATGCCAACAAACAATTCTTTCATAACTTCTTATTTCTTCTAATGCTATGCAATTCTAGTTGCATTTAAAAAGACCTTAGGTCTTACAGGCATATAGTTAAATAATTATTATTACTACTCTGGATCCGATTAAGACTTTACTCCACATAAACTCCTCAACACTATTTTTTGCAATTGCAAAAAGGTTGTAGTGCCAAATGTGGCTGTAAAAAAGTCGGGTTGATGTGTTCTCCAGCGTGTACCAATTGCCAAGGTCAGTTTTGTTCAAATGTTCAGTTGAGTACAATAGAGGAAGATTCCTGTGATTTTTAACGAAGAGATTAATGACGCAGCCACATTTGAACAATTTATGAACATCCAGCAAGAGGAAGAGTAAGAAGAAGAAATCGAAGAAGACATGACTGTTGAAAGTAGACTTTCAAGAGTATGAATCTGATTAAAATATCTAAAAAAAATCAAAACAATAATTAACCCAATAATCAATACCAATATCAATAATCAATAGCAATATCAATACTCAATATCAATAATAAGGTAATATCTAGAGCTTGACGGGTATTGTTCCCTTAAATTATCCTAAAATCGTCATGACAGTTAGTGGAGTAGGCCCACAGTGGAAACCACGGTCAATGCTTGCCTCATAGGAGTGTGAGATTCTTACTGCACTAAAAATACTTCCTCGTCCCGATTGCAACTACTTTGAAACTTATATAGCAATTTGTTTTTAACGAATTTAATTAACGTGTTGCATAGGTAACTAACAGGCTTAAGCACCTGCCTATACAAAATTAGCTAGTTTTCGATACTGAACTTAGAGTGTTTCCCGAGCAACCAGTACATATCTCTGAGTTTATTATTTAACGCTTCGCACTTCTTTTTAACATGCAGTTTCCATTTTAATTTCGCATCTAGAGTCTTTCCGAGATATTTTGCTTCATTAACAAACGGAACTTGAACCGTATTAACAAATACCGGTAATCTATTAATTTTTTTATACGTAAAATCTACATGGACCGATTTTACTTCGTTCAGCGATATCCGCCATGTTTTCATTATTCAGAGCTTTTTGCAATTTAGTCGTAACATCATTTATCTTTTGGCCCATTGCTAGTATTGCAGTATTGTCAGCAAACGTGGCTATGATAGTGTCTTTTGTTTGAGGTATATCACGTGTAAATAATATGTACAATATTGCACCTGAGACACTTCCTTCTGGTACCCCAGCCATCATATCTTTGAGATCCATTTTATGTCATTTTCATGTCTTAAACTAGAAAGTCTATTCTGTAGATTTACTTTTAGAAGCGTATAAAGTACTTCAGACAGACCATACCTTATCAAAAGCTTGCGACACGTCTAGGAAGACCGCCGAACAAATTTTCTTTTCTTCAAGAGTTTTCTCAATGACGTCAGTGATCCTATGCACTTGGTCAATTGTCGAATGCTTGCTTCTAAATCCGAACTGATGTTCAGGTACAAGGCGTTTTTCTTCTATTATTGGCTGCAGGTGCAGGAGTAATATTCTTTCAAAGACCCTTAATATTACGGGCAGAAGCGAAATGGATCTATAAGATTTCTTATCATGTGATGGTTTTCCTGGTTTGAGAACCATTATAACTTCGGCAACCTTCCATTGGCTCGGAACGTACTTTAGCCTTAGAGTGGCATTTATTATATACAGAAGATTAATTAACGCTTTGCGAGGAAGCATTTTGAGAACTTCGGCCGTAATTAAGTCAACTCCCGAAGCTTTCTTATATTTAAGCTTTCTTATTTCTGTACTTAATTTGTGATGCAATGTTTGCTTCAGTTAGAACGTATATTTAAATTTTGGTTGAGTCCTTGTCCATCAAAAGGTTTACATGTATTCTCCAGGTAATCCGCCCATTGGTTTTGACCATTCTAAAACCTTTCCACAGTGAGTAGTTAGATTGTTTTCCTGCTGTCAAGCCTTCAAGATAATTTCCAACTTCATAATTTTTTTAAATTCTGCTATCGCATTTTTTTCGTAAATTACATAAGCGATTTAAATTTAGCTTGTGTTGAGGAGCTCGAGTTTGCTGCCATTTCTTACGTGCTTTTCGTTTCTCTTTTACTAAATCTTTTATTTCCTGCGGATATTTTCGGTTTTTAAAGCGCGGCATTTCTCTTTGGTACGGGGTGTTGTTCCATACGGCTTGTTGTACGATATTGACGAACTTATCTACTGCGTCTTCAAGTTCGGGAGGTGTTTGTAGTGAAAGCCTTAATCCAACCTTATCCTCTATATCATTCTAAAAACTTTCCCAGATCGTTTTCCCATTGGTTAGCGTGTGTGGTTTTTCATTCTTAACAAGATTTTCGCTCATAGTGAGATTAAAAGCAGGATGATCTGAGAAAAGATCAAAGCTTTCTCTTATGTTAATTTTATTTGAGGGTATTCCTTTGACCACAAAAAAATCAAAAACGTCAAGTATTTTCGATGGATCAGTCGGCCAGTAAGTCGGGTTGCCAGTCGAATGAATTTTTGTTAAAGATGCCCCACCTCTTGCTTTGTTCGACGGATGAGTTGGGTATTATTCTAAATATCCATTGATCTTACTATTTGATTATTTCTTGACATGCGTTTCCGATATCAAACAAATTTTAATATCTTTCTCTTATATAAACATTTCTGGTTCTTCAAGTTTTTGCCATAATCCGTTGGCATTCCAAGGAAAAAAATTATCAAGACCATTTTTGTAGAGAATTTGAAGATCTACAACTTTGGTTTGGGGTTTTTTTTTGAGAAAACTTACCTTTTTCGAGAAAAATCTAAAAAACCTCAAATTTTCACATTTGACCCCGAATAACTTTTGTAGCACACAAGGGATCGATAAGGATTTTTAAAACTTTATTTGTAATGATAAGCCCCAGCTCTCCACCAATTTTTGGCTTTCCGGGAATTTTTGTTATTTTAAATGTCTATATTGACCGGACTATTAGCTAAATAGTATAAATATCTGACTTTGAAATACGAAATTCAAATCAACAGGCATTCCAAATACCAAAGAAGATTTCGTTTAACTGATAAAAATCAGTAAAATTTCCACTAATTCACCATGTTTCAGTTTTAGACAAATAAACTAAAAAACGCATCTTCCTGGTATCCGTGGTTTTGCAACTGTGATCTTAGGAGGAAGACAATAAGAACTTATTTTTGAAAGCTAAATTTTAGCGAAAATATTGTACGATGAGTATTATTGAGTAAAAATATTCCACACTAATTGAGTCACTCCCCATGTCACAAAATGACGTAGCATTGGAAACCTGAAAGCAGATGTCCTAACCAAAGAACGAAATATGGCTGCCAGTCCCTGTGTCATAGATAAATTATAAATGAGTTTGAAAACTCGACTTTTGTCAGCTTTCGAAGAAGGCGATAAGAAAAATTTATATCCTCCTCAGCATAGCTTCCTGGATTGAAGATGATTAATTCCTTGACGAAGATGTTTGAGCTTTAATCACTTTAACCAACTATTCCTGAAGACATCATCAAAGCATTTTCCTCCTTTGTTTCTGTGAGTTGTACACTAGTGACAAAACAGCTTCTTTCCAAATTAAAGTCACAAGAAGAACAAATTATTTGCATTCTAAGAATTTCTCCAAGAAATGATGGAAGACTAGACATCTGCTAATATGCTATCTTCTATTTGCACACATTATTAATTTCTCCATCGCAATTGGAAGTTTCCATAGTCATAGTTGTGCCAATAAAATCAGGACAAGTACGTTTTTCGAGCTCACTAGACTTTGCTTCTTTTTTTTGTGTAAATTCATTTTAATTTCATATTCATTTATAACTATCTTAAAGCTAGACAAAAATGTTTAAAACTAGCCTACTTATCAATAACTTACAACTAATTTACTGGCCCATTACGGGCGCTCTAAACTAAACAATAACTCTTAGAACTAATGTCTTTCGACTTAAAATCTATTTTAATTAAATCTAATTATTTTATATATTTTTTTTTAAACCAAGAAATTTTTTTTACAAAAAACTCAGTATCAGTATTTTTTTTTTAACTTAAAAACTACCTAAAGATAAACTAAACATAATTTTAACACTACTTAAAATACCTAATAATACCCAAAACCAATTAAAACTACTTAAAAACTAGAACAGCCACAGCAGCATTTTTTTCGTTTTTTTAATTTTTTTTGTTTGTTTTTTATATGCATGCAGACACACAACAGCATGCAACCCACCCATACATGCACATACGTACATACATATACGTATGCACATACATGTACAGTTACGCAGGTACATGCACATATACCTCCGCATACATACATATTTTTAATTTTTTTTTTTTGGTGCCACCGCGACCGTTCCCTATACCAATTACCTTAAATGTATGTAAGTCGGCCAAGACATACCATCTTAATCGACTTTAAATATCACGATGCTGTTCAGAGAGCCACCAGAACTGGTTCTACTGTTTCGCCCTATCCCTTCGGTCCCGATCGGACACCGTCCTACTAAACCGAAGGCGCTCCTCTCCACCTTGAGCGATGACGTCTCGACCATACAGGAGTCGCCTATCTACAGTCTTACGGCTGACGTGGTAGATAAGCGGAACCGCCATTCTATCCTGTATCAGCCCTCGACTGTCTAAAAAGAGGAATGCCTCCGGAGGGATGTAGCCACTTAACCGCGCACTCTCAAAATATTCATTATTGGGGTAGTAAGCCCCAAAAATTAAGCTGTTGGTTGAGGACATCGCTCTTGCAGTGTGACCCCGAATCAGCTTAAACAAAAAATTATCTATTCTGTTGGCTCCGTTGTATAGAACCTGGTTGGAATAATATCTTGTGTACGCCGTCTCTGGTGTTCTGTGTATTCCAAGGCAACGTCTAAGACATTGCCTCTCAAACACCCGAATCTTTTCCATTTGAAATGGGGCAAAGTTGAACCACACCGGGCATCCGTAGGCAATCATCGGCCTGATGAGGGCCATGTACCAAAGCACATTTACCCTGCTGTCAAGGCGGCTGCTATAAAACAGTCGTTTTGTCAAGGCAAAGGCTCCCCTAGCCCTGGCCAAAGCAGCACCTATATGTCTGTAGAAATACAGGTACTGATCCAACCAGATGCCAATGTACTTTACTACACTTTTACTCGCCAGTGGATGTCCATGTGGCCCTACGATCACCAGCTTGCGCCAGTTCTTTCTCGTATCCCTTGAGGCGCTAGACAACATAGTTTCTGATTTCTGGAAGTTGATCTTCAACTTCCAGTCATCACAATATCGCTGAATCTTGTCGAAGTCAATCTGCAGAAGAATTTTGATGACCTCAACTGTATTACCTGTTCTGTACGCAATTAGATCGTCGGCGTACGCAATTGCCTAAGTTAGACTACCTATCAGATCGCTGGTGTAAATGCTGAATAGAATCGGCGAGTTAACCGCTCCCTGCTGAAGACCATTATAAATATTAAAAATTGCGGTAGGAATTACATTGCCACTCTTGACAACAAACTTTCTACCATTTATCATGTCATAAAGCATATACAATAGAGGTTTACTTATACCTAGTCTGGTTAGCTTTAGATAGAGATCTTCTAACCATACGGTGTCGACGGCCTTCTCCAAATCAACCAGTACATTGCTTTTTAGTTTTGTTCCATTGGATATCAGAAACTAGTTTAGACGCGGCATGAATTGTGTCATGTCCCGTCTTAAAACCGAACTGATTATCCGGGATAATATTTCTGTCCTTCACCCACTTGAACAGGGCTCTATTAATAACTTTTCAAATACTTTGCTAATACTCGGAGGAAGACTTATCGACCGGAGATTCGCCGGATTGGAGTTGTCCTTTCCCTTTTTTGGGAGAGGGTGCACCACAGCTGTCTTCCACCGCACTGGATAATATGCATTAATCAGCGCGTTGTGGTATAAATGTCAACTGCTTCTTGAGGCAAATGTCGTAGTACAACGTTGGATATACCATCGACTCCTGCTGACTTCTCTTTCTTTAATGAATCGAAGATGAGCTGGAGTTCATTCTTCGAAATTAACAGGGGACTGGGCCCATTTCGATCGGCGATTATGGCGTTTGCCAAATCTTCATCATTAAGCCCGGTAAAACCAAGGTTCTCAGATCGCCATTCGGTTATATCGTTCCGGACCCATAAGTAATGAAGCAGAGCTCTGTTCTCCAGGTCATGATTCGGGCGAACGCTAGCATTCACCTTGTACACTTGAGGGATAGCAGCCCCCACAGCCTCTACTCTCTCCTGCGGATTTTCGATTATATATAGGTCATCGTCCAATACGGCATCCTCTGGGTCTATGCCTGCTGTCAGGAGTACGTCTCTGTTCTCCGTCGTCCTCTGGAGCTTAAGACACGGAAGATCGTTTTGATCCTTTCTTCTAAAAATCTTATTAATTTTTGGGAACATACTTGGGTCGCTAGAGTTAACGGCACGAATTTTATTGTCCCAGAACAAATTAATAGCCAACCTATAGTTTTCTTTGATCAATTGGTTGATGTTTTTGATGGACGACCTCAGTGTTCTAATCTCCACTAGTCTTTGCTTTTTCAATCCAAAGTGATCGACATTCTTAAACATACTTGTCTTTTCAACTTTGTTAGTATACCGTACATACCTTTTATCTTTGTAACCGCCCTTGATACTGCTCGAAAAGCTCCAATAACATTGATCATAGTTATAAAATGTTTAATATTTTTTTTCAGGACAGGGACACTTTTTCCTCTTATTCCTTTTCAGGAAACCAAGCTTCCGAATAATTGTAGCTGAGATGCGGTGTACGGTCTGCTGCAAGGCTATACTGCTGGACCATTTCTTTTTTTGAATCATTATGAATCATTATATGACAAAAAATATTTGCTTACGATGTCCATATTGTTAAAACTTCTAGCTGAGATTGCGTTAATAGTATCAACGATGATCTAAATTTGGTCAAATGGAGTATATGAGCATTCAAAAAGATGTCGCAACTTGGTACAATAAAAATTGTAGATGTAGTAAAACATATTTGTATGAATACATTATTATTGCCTTTAGTCTAAGGGTAGTGTTTTTCCGAGGATAAATATTTCGAAATAATATTCAATAATTAAAATTATTGTTACACACTATGAAAGGTTGATGTCGATATTGCTGGAAGCAGAAAGTTAATCATCTACTGAAATACTCCTTAAAGTTTTAGGAATGAGGTGTTGTACTATCTCATTTTCATAAAGATACAAAACAAACAAAACATTCCATATAATAATTTTACTATACATACGAGTATTTACTTATGTGTCTAAAAGCATAGAACACAATAAAGCATCCACTCAATCAATTCAATTAATTCAAACCTTTTAACAATGCAAACAAAGTCTTTCCATATCTAAAACAAAAACCTTGTAATTCTTCTTTAACCGAACCCAAATGTTTAAACGAAGAACATATTATTTAATCCTTGAAGAGCCTTAAGATAATTACTCAAATAATTTCAATTTACACTTTATTTCTATGTAAACAAGTGCAAAACATCCTTTGCCAAGAACATTCCTTGAGAAAAAAACAAACGTATCGATCGACAAACTTTTCACTTAGGCTAATGATAATAAACAAAATTGTTAAAAATTAAAAAAAATAAAATGCACGTCTGGATCGCACAAACTTGCTCTTGTAGCTAACAACTTTAATGTAGCTAACCATTGAGGTTTAGTTAGTTAGGTGTAGTTATCCTATGCATGTTTAAAGTCTATGTAGGTAAGATTACCTTGATTCTTAGTACAATGAATTGTCGAATGGATGATTCAAGGAATAGTTACATAGGCAACTACCTACAAATGTATATTAAAATCTAAGTTATGTATTTTAATTATGTAGGTTAGGAGAGTAAAATATATCTACATTATATACATATTTGTGGAACCTAAGTAAGCATACATTTACATAATTATAATAATGAAAATGAAGGATCTAGGTGGGTAGGTAGCTATATGTATATAAAATATAACTTTATAATTTACGTGCAATATGCATACATAAGGTTCATGTGATTTTTGAAGACACATATGTATATATAAATGTATGAAGGCCTAAATTGTATTTAGTATTCAGTGACGTACGCAAAAATTCGTAAAAAGGGAATAATAATAAGGTAGAAATAAATGGATAATACACATACTTAAATGTTTTTATATTGCTTAGTCGTTATAGTTCGGGGGAAAACAAAGATGCAATTTGAATTCATGGATAAATTAGAATATATCAAAAATAAAATCTTTGGAGCGGTTTTTTAATAAAGTAATTCTTTATGTATAAAATTTTGAAAACATTTTTAGAAAAAAAATTTGTAACGCTATTTTGAAGATATTATTAATATACATTCAAAATTTAAATTTAAAAAAAAATTATGTGACTGGTTTTTGAAAAATCGATTTTTCAAAAAAAAAAATGTTTTTTATTTTTTAAAAATCCAACAATTTTTTTGAAAATTTTAGTATACAGTCTTATTAACAATATTAGGGAGCATTTGTATAAAAAAAATGATTTTAATCAGTTTATCCAATAGTGAGAAAGTCGAAAATATTAAAAGTGGTTCTGTGGGAGGTACCGTTAATAAGTACGCAAAATAAAATATTTTTATACTTAAAAGTGGACTGTAGAAATATAAGAACACACACATTTTTTATACAAATTCTTGGAGCCGTTTTCGAGAAATACATTTTTTTCTTAAAGTTTTTTTTTAACATTTGTATGGGAGGTACCGTTGGTTTTTATTTTAGGAAGACAGTTTTTTTTTAACTGTTCAAGATAATGTCAAAAAACTCCCAAATATGAAGTTTCGAAAAATCCATCAAGTGGTTTTCGAAATTTTGAGTTTTCAAAAAAAAATTAATTTCCAAAACAATTTTTTTCAAAAATTTTAGTATACAATAATGTTTAAATTCTCTGGGAGCTTCTGTGTAAAAAATTTCAAAAAAATCCAATTAACCGTTTACGAGAAAATCGAAAACCAAAAAAAAATGGTTCTACTAGAGGTACCTAAAATAACAATTGTTTCCAAAAAGGTACCCTTTCCCTTCGTTAATGAACTGATTTTTTTTTATAAAAATCGTTGAAGCCGTTTTTGAGAAAAATAAGATTTTTGTTTTGGCCAAAAAAATGTATTGGATCTACTGTAATTTATCGTCTTAAAAAAACAATGGAAAAAACGTGTGGGCATATTACGGGAAAAACAACTGTATCAAGTTTGAAGCAAATCTATCAAAGCGTTTAGGCTGTAGACTCGGTGACAGGCAGACAGCCTGACAGAATGACAGACATACAGACAGACGGAATTGGGGGACCCACTTTTTCGTGTTCTCTATGATCGTACTGTCATGTTTGATTGTTAGAATTTTTTTTTACGAATACATTACTTGCCTATAATCGCAAGTAAAAAATTAGCAGTATAGAATATTTCCATTATATTTTTCTTAAATGAATATTGATTGTATATTTTGAATGATGGTGATTTATTATGATTCGTTTAAATTACACAAAAGGTATTTGGATATTTGTCTGCATAGAATATTCGAGTTTAATTTATTATTAATTTTTTTTTGACATGTTAGTTTTGATTTAAAGCATTAGCTTGTTTTCAGAATTAATTACTCAAAGCCGCGATGTGTAACCACCTTGTTGCATAAAGCACGTTACATATAAAAGTTTATATGTAAATGTAAATGTATATTACAAAAGTTATGTATTCATGACAAAATTTTAAGAATGCTTTAATGTTATTAAATATAAATTCTTTAATTTCGATAATGATGCAGTTAATACTTATTTATGACGCCTTAATTGGTATAGTGTTCTTGGTAATGGTGATTTAAGCCACAAATACCGAATGTTTAGGAATGCAAAATATGAAGTTTTTTTGGATTTTTTTTCCTATTAAGGCATGCTCTTGTTGGAAACAAGCCAATTTGGTTTCATAAGCGACTTTCGAATTGAAAAAAATGCTATGTATCGAGCCTATAAAACAACAAAACCGATTAATTTTATAGAAATGAATTTGTTCGGTTAAGAAAAGAATTTTAATTCCTCAAAAGGTTTTTATATCGACAACATATTTGGAAATTGTTATCAAAAATTTAATTAAATTCGAAAGCCTTTTGGACACATATACGTGGTAAAAATAAATCGTGTAGTAAACCGTCAACTATGAGCTATAATGGAGCAATTAGTATTGATCCTCTTCAAATTTCTGATTTTTTTGGGAGTTACTTTCAGTCTTATACTTTGTTTTGGAATCATGTATTCTTGAAATGCCAGGTGAAGGTAAGTCCATTATTGACCTGGGTTCTTTTTCGATCTTTGAATAGGAGATTCTTACTGAACTGTCATCTTTTGAGGACTCGGTGAGCCTACCACCAGATAATATTTCTCAAATATTTAAAAAAAATTGAAATCTTGTTTCGTTACTCCTCTTCATATTATTTTCAACATCTCTCTCACCGAAGGTGTATTTTTGGATTGCTGGAAAAACTCAGTTATATCACCAGTTCATAAATCTGGAAACAAACATGCAGTCAAAAATTATAGACCAATTGCCAAACTTCAAGTTATACCCAAGGTTTTTGAATCAATATTAAAAAGGAAGTATATTCCTTAGTTAAAAACCATTTCTCCGAATACCAGATTTTTGAAATTCAATATCGTTCTGAAATTTTTGTTTTTTGTAAAAAAAATTATAAGTTATTAAATATTCAAAATTACCATAGCAATTTTTATTTTATTTACCTAGAAAATTAATTAAAAACCGCCTTTAAAAATATATTAAACCATTTCTTATAAAAGCTTTTGCATACAATGTGATCGAACATAAGAGAAAGTACTTTTGATCCAGTCGTGCATTTTCTGTTTTTATTAGGTTTCCATTGAATTTTTAATTTTAAAAAAGCGTATTTTTTGTGTATTTATGACAGATGCCCCAAATAATAAAATGGCAAACAATACTGAATCGAAATGTCAAATGTTCGTGGAATTTGTCATGTGTGATCTGTCAAAAATATAAACGTCAAAAACCAAGTAGCAAAAAAATCACCCTTTATCTTATGCACCCACAACAGTATGCATATTTTGTTTTGGCAATCATTAACGCCATTTTTGAGATAATTTGCCTTTGGATGTCGTGGGAAATCCCCAAAAAAAATCCCCATCGGACAAAATAGACAAAAAATAAAATCCAAGCAGCCAATATCTGTCATATATAAATATGTGCAAGTAGTGAATCATGCGATGAAGTCGCGTGTGCAATTTCATCGTATGATTCACTACTCGAACATATTTGTTTTGGGGATATTAACATGGGGATTCTGCCCTGGGGATTTTCTTTGGGGATTTTGATGCTGGGGATTTTAATTTGGGGATTTTACTTTAGGGATGATGTCTTGGGGAAAATGTCACTAACCCTTTACCTTTTTCGGGTTGGTGATGTTTGCTCCAAAAACATAATCCCCAAAAAAAATCTGCAAAGACAAAATCGCCAAGAGAAAATCCTCAAATAAGCAGTGCAAGTAGTGAATCAAGCAATAAAATCGCCCGATTTTATTGCTTGATTCACTATTTGCACTGCTTATTTGGAGTCAAGCTTAACAACATTTATTCCTGTATGTAATAATTATGTAATAATTGTCTTCATCCTTTTTTGATAAAATAAAAACACAGTGCTTTCCAAATCCGTTTTACTTTTATTAAGCGAACAAAGGACCTGATTTTGAAATTAAAAAAAAAAAACACAGTTTATCATAAAGTAAAGCAAAATATAAAAACTGTCAATTCTAGAAAAAGCTGCATTTTTTTAAATTAATCAGGGAATATACGATAAAGACAGGGTGTATGATATCCACTTCAAACAATTTATTTTACTTCCTGAATTAAAATGTATGAAATAATAACTAATTTATTAACTGAATCGCCCTAAGCCAAACAAAAATAAACTGGGGATTATTTGAGATTTTGGAGATTTTGGGAAAAAGATAGTATATTGGAGATTTTGTCCATAGGGCTTCTTTCCTCATGGGGATTTTGTATTGTTAGATATTTGTTTTGGATTTCGTCCGATGGAGATTTTGTTTTTTTGGGGATTTCAGGTGGCTCCCGCCTTTTTCATATATTAACATAATATATTATAAGAACACATTTATTGAAATCATCTAAAATGTTTAAATACCAAGTTTGAAGGAAATCGCTTCGACTTTCAGTGAGCCTACACACATGTAAATGTTATTGGTCGACAGCTGCGACATTTCTCCATCAATTGCTTATTACGCATACCATTTTTTTATACTGTGTAGAGAAAATATAAATATTCAAAGAATTGCTGCTCAGCAGCACTCCCTCAATTACTGACTTCCGACAAAAATGTGCCAACATTTGGTAGGCTAGACATTCAGACACCATGTTTTTCTTAAGAACCATTATCAGGTATGTTGTTTGTTGGCAATTAAATTTGTATCTACCAACATTGACGTCTTTGGCACACCTTCTATAAATGCCTTTAGATCAAGTTCGTGCAACCCAGTCGTGCATACTATCTTGTATCGCCTTTCAGTTCATAACATATGCATAAGCAGATTGGAAAATAAATCAAATTTAATCCACCACCTGGAGTATTTTCTTCTCTTTTTCTATACATATATGTAGATGGATTACTTTATATGAAATAAATCTATCTTCATCATCAGCTCCACTCTCCCTCGGAATCGATTAACTTATCCCATCCATCTTGCCCTGAGCGATAACAATATGTATATATTTGAGGTTCCTCGGGATGATATGTTGTCTTCTGTCAGAAGGATGCTGTGGTTGATATGATTAGAACTTGTCTACGAACTTACAACTTGACAATCTTCAGCAATTATAAGGGTGTTAACTCTAAGGATTGCCAAAGCGGAAGGATAAAATGTATTTACTGAAAATTGAAATTTCTACCCCATACTCATATTAATACTCTGGCGGACTATAAGAAAGCAATGTCTTACATTTTGATCGCCCATTATCTATGGTTTTGAAAATTCTTAAAGACTTTCCATAGCGTCAATAGAAACTTCGGAAAAGTTTATCGCTCTTATCAAGGGAACATTCGACGAACGCATAAGGCCATAATAAAGAGATGTCAGACAGATCCCATGGACTTCCAAGTGAGTGGACCAGAATTACTGCGGGTAATCCCTAAGAACTTACACTTTCGGATGGAATAAATATTCAACCACAAGCATCAGCAAAGCCTATTAATGTTCTTGGTCTTATGGTCTAAGAGGAAGTTTATCAACTTAATATTATAGAAACAACCTATCAACGGAGCATTAAGATACCTACATTGAATAGTAAAGCAAGTTTTTTGGAGACGTGATACATATGGGAATGCTTAAATACCCACATCTATTGCTCACTACTGGAGTACTTAAAGGGCCCTCAAAAATTCATTCATGTCATAAGTGATTTCGCAGAGTAGATTCCAGTTGCTTTCTAAATTTATTCAATTTGTACACAACTCAACAACAAATGGTAACCGTTTTTGTAAAGTAGACAAAGTTTAGAACTTGCTGGAACAAAAAACAAAACTTCGCCAATACTTCAGTTTCGTTAGCCAACAAACTCGTTCGTTACCAAGAAAATCTGGCCTTAAGCTCTAATTTGGCGTCTTCCTGCAAAGTACATAGAAGTTACCGAAATTACCGAAGTTACGGATAGTTGATTAAATTGTAATTAAATTATCTGGACCTTGATGAGATGATATTTGTCGCCGGATCTTGGTTACGAGGTGGTAAATCGGGACAGTTCTAGAAGTCTAGTATGAGAAGTATTGTCTAAGCTTGGAGTATTTATGTGGATTAACTAACGACAGTGGTTTTGGGGTTGACCCCCCTCCAACGAAATATTTTTTTTAGAGCAAGTAAATTTGGTATGCCAATGGGGAAAATAGTGTAGGTGTTGGGTCACAAATAACGGGTCTTACGACTGAAATATACAAAAATTCACTTTCTTGTTTGCAAATATGTACATTTACTAAAAGCCAGTCGCCAGAGGAAACAACATAATTACGAAGGTGATCCTGAAGAATATTTTCGTCGGTCTATCTATGTATGTTCCTTTCTTGGACCATTTATTCATGCAATTAAAAAATAGATTTCTCGACTGTCGTTAATTGTTTTCCAAAATTAAATATATTTTCCCGAAAAATGTGGCAAACAAACCAAGAATTCCCAGGTGATGTAAAATATGCTTATATGATTTTCTAGTCGAATTGAAGATGTGGCGCAGCTAAAAATGTATTTCTTTAATTTTCTTAATATATGTCATTGTTAAATGAACTATGGTTGCAAGTATTTTGTTATCATGCCGAAAAACGGTTCAAAAACTTTATAGACTCGTTAAATGTTTGCAAATCGTCCTTTTATAAAACAGTTCATTTTATGCAGATCGGTGGAATACTTCCGGTATCTGTGGCGTCAAGCGAGCGATCTTTTGCCGATTTAAAACCTATCTGCGAGGCAAAACGGGTGAGAAGCGATTGAACCGTTTGATGTTGCTGAACATCTATATAGGAATATTGAGGTTGACTATGAGGACGTTATAAATATAATTGCAAAAGTTCAAATGCACATGGATTTTATTTTATAATCCATCTAACAAAAATTCAAAAATTGAGATTTAAAAAACAGAAATAGTTTTTTATATACCTACAAACTTTTGAAAACAGTAAAAAATAAATTGAAACACCAATTTGAAGTAATTATTAATGTACATTTAAAATTTTAATATCAAAAACTCCGGAGACTGGATTTCGAAGATTTTTCAAAAAAAAATTGATATTAATTTTTTTTAAAAATCGAAAAACCAATTTTTTGAAAATTTGATTATGCAGTTTTATCATTTACGGAGCATTTGCATAAACAAATAATCTTAATCGGTTCATCCAATAGTGAGAAAGTCAAAAATTAAAAAGTGGTTATATGGGAAGTACCGTTAATATGTACGCAAAATGAAATATTTTTCTACTTAAAAGTGGACTGCAATATTTTAAGAATACACATATTTATTAAAACTCTTGTAGCCGTTTTTGAGAAATAATTTTTTTTCTTGACGTTTTTTAACATTTGTATGAAAGGTACAGTTGTTTTTTATTTTAGGAAAATCGTTTTTTAACTATTCAAGATAACGAACAAATACGAAAAAATCGATTGAGTCGTTTTTTGAGACGAAATTTCGGGACCCACTTTTTTCGTCTTCGCTATCATAGTAATGTCAAGTTTGATCAAAATCTCGAGTTTAATGTTTTACGAATCCAAAACTTGCCATATTGTACTTATACGAGTATATCACAAGTGAAAATTGTTCGTTAATATTTAGTTAATATATTTTTTCAAAACCCCGCCGCTCATTTTTTACTCGCGATTATAAGTACTATAAGGTAAGTTATGTATTCGCAAAAAAAAAAGCTAACAATCAAACATGACATTACGATCATACAGAACACCAAAAAAGTGGGTCCGGCATTCCGTCTGTCTGTCAGTCTGTCCTCGAGTCTGCAGCCTAAACGGTTCGGTGGATTTGCTTCAAACTTGGTACATATTATTTTTTCGGTAATATGCCCACACGTTTTTTTCATTTTTTTAAGACGACAAATAACACCAGCTCCCATATATTTTTTTTTTGGCCAAAACCAAAAATCTTATTTTTCTCAAAAACGGCTCCAACGATTTTTATAAAAAAAATCAATACAATAATGAAGTCAAAGGGTACCTTTTGATAATTTTTCTTTTGGAAAATAATTGTTATTTTTGGTACCTCTAGTATAACCATTTTTTTGGTTTTTTTTTTGAAAACTCAAAATTTCGAAAACGACTCAATAGATGTTTTTAGAACTTCGTATTTGGTGGTGTTTTGGCATTATCTTGAATAGTTAAAAAAGCTATTTTTTTAAATAAAAAACAACGGGAGGTACTCCCGTACAAATGTTAAAAAACCATTAAGAAAAAAATTTATTTCTCAAAAACGGCACAGTACAATTAACTTTCAAGTATAAAAATATTTTTTTTGCGTACTTATTAACGGTACTTCCCATAGAACCACTTTCCATATTTTCGATTTCCTCAATATTGGAGGAACCGATTAAAATACTTTTATCGTTAATAAAACGCGAAACAATTTAAAAAAAAACGTTTTTCGATTTTTAAAAAATAAATAATTTTTTTTTTTTTTTTTTGAAAAATCGATTTATCAAAAACCAGTCACAGAATATTTTTGAAATTCGAAGTTTTTATGTATATTAATATTATCTTCAAAATGGCGTTTCAAATTTTTTCTAAAAATGTTTTCAAAATTTTATACATAAAAATTTAATTTATTAAAAAACCGCTCGAACGGTTTTTGAAATTTTTGTTTGATATATTCTTATTTATCCATGAATTCAAATTGCATCTTTGTTTTCCCCAAACTATAACGACTAAGCAATATAAAAACATTTAATTATGTGTATTATCCATTTATGTATACCTTATTATTATTTCCTTTAAACAAATTTTTGCGTATGTCACTGAATACTAAATACAATGTAGGCCCTTATACATTTATATATACATATATGCTTTAAGAATCACATAAATCTTATGTAAGCATATTGCACCTAAATTATGAAGTTGTATGTATATAGCTACCTACCCACCTACATCCTTCAGTTTCATTATTATATGTACATGTTTACATACTTAGGTTCCATATATGTAGATACATTTTAGTCTCCTAACTTACATAATTTAAATCAGTAACTTAGATTTAAATATACATTTGTAGGTAGGTACCTATGTAACGATTCCTTGAATCATCTATTTCACAATTCATTATACTAAGAATCAAGGTAATCTTACCTACATAGGCTTTAAACCTGCATAGGGTAACTACACCTAACTAACTAAACCTCAATGGTTAGCTACATTAAGGTTGTAAGCTACAAGAGCAAGTTCGTGCGATCCAGTCGTGCATTTTATTTTTTTTGCGTTTGCCCCTGATTAAAGATAAAACATTATCTTGCGAAGAGCAAATTTTCCATTCTGGTAAAACTTTAATTTTTCGAAGAAGTGGTATTTACTTTCCTTCGTTCTAATTACTGTGCTATCCGAAAGAATTAGGGATAGGAGTTTGCGTTTCTTCACGAGGTCATTACGCAGAGGTTAAAATACAAATCAATTTTGTTTTAGAAGGATTGATTTTGATTCCCCATTGGAGGTTATATTCGAAGAGCTTAAGTATATAATTATCTTCACTCTCCGGAGATTTATTTCTGGACTCCTTTATTAGTTCATTACTTATGTAGGCTTCTCCAGTCAGCTGTTAGCTTAGTTAGCTGCTTCCAGTTTAATACGCGAAATTGGTTGAGGTCCTCTTCTAATTGCGCGTGCCACTTTAGCTTCGGTCTTTCTTTTTTGCGTCGCCACTTCTGGAAAAATGCGAACATGAAATCCAAACAAGCTCGCAGGTGTCGGTTTATCGGTGATTATCGGACGATTTCAGTTTAAGTGGAGTAGGTGTTCTCTTTCTTCTACAGATTTTTGGTTCGATCGGCCGAGTTTGGAGGATGTCGCCCGAGCATACCTCGGCAGATAACAGCTTTGGTGTACGCGAGACGTTAGCCTAAATAAGTAGCGATTGGCAGGAGCTTTTCTTAATTTACTTTCGGCGCTTATTTATAGCGGAGCCTAGGTAGACAAAATTCATAACTGCCTAACAGTTATAGATGTCTATGGTGACGTTCTGTTCAAGTCATCGGTGTTGGATGTCCAAGATCCGCCGTAACGTTCCTGGCCCAAGGCCACACTTATATGGACCTATCACCTTGATGAAGAACGGACTTATGCGTTCATACAAAATACTAGAGAAGATCTGGTATGCGATGTTAAGAATACTGATACCTGTATAGTTGCTGCAGTTCATAGGGTCTAATTTCTTTAAGATCGGGCAAACAATGCTGAGATTCTATTAGCGGGCATGTAGTCTTTTGACCATATCTTGGTGCATACACCTAACCAAATCTAAGCCTTTGCTTTGGAGAGCTCTGCGGTAAAGCCATCGGATCCAGCTGCCTTATTAGACCTGAATTGTTGGTCTTCGCGTATATTCAATGGATCATTCTGCCTAACACCGGAGTTAGGTTCTTCATCCAAAATCTGCAGAAGTGCGGTGTTTGCAAACTCTTAAAATTGACTGCGTTTCTGCTATCTATAAAACAAGGAGTATTCTCACCCTTGCATGCTTCGAGTCGTGCTTTGTAAACCTTTTGAAGTCCTTTTGGTAAAATTTCATTTCGGCAGTAACATCTTTCATATTCTCCATTCACGCGCTTCTCATGCTCCCTTTTTTTCTTACTAAGAAGCCGGTGTTCGCCACTCCTCCTAAGTCTTTTGATTTGTAAAATTGGTCTTTGTTAGAATCATCTCTCTCCTTTGTTGAGACATGCGCGAATATGTAGGTAATGTAGAATTTAGCCTTAACAGGAATTGTCGTGCTTATGTTGCCCTTAGCAATCGCCAATCATCCTCGATTGGTCTGGATTGTTGTGGCGAGTTCGAGTGGAACGAAAAACTGAATGTGATTAAACTCGAATGACAAGTCGAGTCTCAGCATAAAATCTTCCTCAAGTTTGAAATTGCCTTTGATTATGGCGGCTTCGATTTCGATCCTGATGTTCAAAAATCATCGGTAGATGGCAAGCCGCTACACCTCACTCGAATCTCTAAGGATCCATTGCGGTCCCCAGGGTAGGATGGGAGGAATTTAAGGAGGGGAGTAAATTGGAACATTTAGGTTTGAGTTTGAGTGGCCTCCCTAAGTCATCCTGACCTTTGAATAAATTTCATACTATGTTTAAGTGGTTTATCCGAGACATCGCCCAGTTCGTCGAAGAAGTAGTCTCCAAGGCCTTCTTTCCTTATTCTGGCTAGGCTAGTGCATTCACAAAGGAAGTGATATGAGCCCTCTGCCGCCTCCGTCCATATAACATCTGCATAAGTCAGATGTGCTGATGCCCATTCTGGTCATGCGGTCATGTCCCATTGAGTTGTGGCCCATTAGGATGCCCATTAGGAGGGACGGTTGAGGTCTGTTAAGCCCCAGTAAGTAATATGCTTTTTCCTTAGAGATTTCTGTCCAAAGATTTCTCGAAATCCGACAGCGGTCAATTCCTGACCATCTGACGTTTGCAGTTTTGAGGAAAGTTTGTTGAATTCTTAAACACAAATATTCCTGAAACGATTTGGGTAGGTTCAAGCGATGATCCGGATTTGGCCAGCTAGTCTGCGATTTCATTTCCTTATATATCAGTATGTCATGGGACCTAGATTAGGGTGACTTAGTTCATTAAGGCAGCGGATCACTAGTTTTGACCTTTTGATAATTAAGAAAATGGCTTTGATTGCCTCCTGGCTGTCTACGAAAATATCTATATTCCTGTTGACCATTTTACATGCCTCACTTATAGCAGGCATAACCATTCTTTTGTAAAAATGTCAAGTATTGAAAAAAATGTTGTCAATTTTTTTAGATTTTCTTGAGAAAGTACTGGAATATTCTTTTGCATACAAAAATTACAAAAACTTCGACAATATTTAAGAAAAATTAAATATACTGTGCTCAGTGTTACTCGTATTTGAAAAAAAAATACCAAAACAAAACTTTGCCTATTAAAAATTCCACTTAACCAAACTTTTCATTTCGAACGCTCAGGTTAAACAAATTTGCAAATCTGCAAAAAGGCAAAATTTATTTATATATTTGTCAAATTTGTTGAATATTTAAAAAACTATAAATTTCTTAAAAAGATACGCGTATTTCAAAATAGTTTCAACGAGCAGAATTATATTTTACAATTCAGCTGTTATCAAAAAATTGGATTTACTGTTAAAACTCAACACACTTGGATAGAAGGTCACTATAAGTCATTAAATAAAACAAAGAATAGCTCTTGTCAATCACTGGCTATGTAAGGAAAGTCTTCTAAAACACTAAGAATCTGGTACTGTTTCAAGATACAGCGGTCATGGAGGAAACATCTGTTTATTCGACAATTTAAGTAGCAAAGTTGAAAAAATCAGTTTTCTTTAATTTCAATTTTACGAGAAATCTATCTCCGGATGATTTTTTAACTTGAGCAGGTCTCAACTGTATATGTATCTCTCTTTAATAACAAGCCACATAAGCCAGAATGGTATTCAGTACATCTTACTTTAATAGCACTTGTCAGAAGGACAAATCCGATGAGACATTAAATATCCTCCTTTACTCAGCTTAGCTAAAATCCGCAAAGCATCCCCAGAGAATACTTACTTTTCGATGAACTGGACGATGAGTGAGATAATAAATCTTGGCGTACAATTACCCCTTAACGCACAAAAAAAACAAACTCTCCGGAACATTTCTGGTCGCGTCTGGAACAATAAACTGTTTGTGTGGTAAAAACGGCAATAAATTTTCAATCAATATCGACTAATGCAAACAAAATCCTTGACCTTGGTTATACACAAAACAAAACGTACTTAGGATCATTGAAAACAAAAATCTTCTCTGATGAAAATTAATGAGCCCTTACAGCACCAGCAGCGGTGCCGTTCGCTGATGAGAAAGTTTAGTAAAAATGATGATTGATAAATCGGTCGCATGCCGAAGGTTCAGACCCATTAAAAAAGTTTTCAAATATTCTAAAAGCCTAGTTAAGTTTGTCTGCGATGAAAATGCTATAAAATATTTTTCGTTATTTTTTTAATAAATAAATCCTTGAACTCTATGTATGTATTTGTCTGACGATGTTTAAGAAGATAAAACAGAAGTGCTCAAATAAATTTTGGATTAGTAAATTGATTTCTTCCCTCTTTGTACAATTATTTTTTTTTTGTTGTTAGATTGAAATTTTTGTCTAAATCTTTTTGATGTCAAGAATATGGAGAAGAACATATTTTTCAGCACAGTTATCTCTTTTAATCAAATTTCTTTCAAGAATGACAGTCAGTTCCAGCGTCATTAACATAAAATACCTCTATGAAAATTTATTTAAAAATATTTTAAAATTTTAATAAAAATTTAAAACAAATGAAATTTTAATCAAATTAATTATTCATCATCGAGGTGAAACGAGTCCAGACTAGACAAGTCTCTTCTCTGTCTCTTTTTATTTTAAAATGTCAGTATCGCCTTTGTATTGCTTTCGAATTATTTAAATCTCTTCGGTATTTTGCTGTCGGTGTCTTTGATTTTTATCAAAGAATTATCAATTAAATCTAGAAATCTGATCTTAAAGCATGCAGCATATTCTTTACATGAAAAGTCGGATTGCGAAAGTGTAAGTTAATAATCTATAATTTTCAATTATGTCCTAGACAAGATTTAGGTTAGCAATGGAAGCACCTGCCACAAATGTGAGAATTCTACAAAATCTGTGGATGAAATGTATATTTTGTAGATAAAATCCAGATTAGAGAGAGGAACTTTTTTCTTCAATCGCCTAAGAAAATCCACGGAAATTGTAGCGTGTTTGGCGTTAATCAATATTTAGCCTTTCACAGATAAACATGCACCGCTGAAAGTTCTGATTTTCGATCCAAGTATCATCATAACTAGCTGTTCGTGCCCAACGTCTTCCTAATATTCCATGTCATTAAGCGGTACAGTGAAACCCGCTTAAGGGAAACGACGAAAAATAAGAATTTTTTTTCAGTTAAGCGGGTTTTTCACTTAAGCGGATCTCGGATAAGTGAAAAATATATTTTACTTAAACTGGTTTCGGATAACTAAAAAATATTTCAGTAAGGCAGACTTCGTATCACGTAACACGTTACAATTTTTACTACTTATATTGAACTTTAACATCTGAAAACCAACCTGTGTTAACTTTTTACCAATTGCTTTTATAAATAAATTTGTTTTATCTAAATTAAAAAAACAGGACCTAGTTATTAACAAACAAATAATTTATTTATAAGCAAAACGAATTTGTACTCAACCAACGCTACTTTGAGTTCAGTTTCTTTTATTCACAGATGCATTTCGTGTTACAAAAACAACAATGTATGTTAGTAAATGGAAATTGCGGGGTTTTCCCATTATTTAAAACTTAGCATTTACATGTGTCATGAATCCGGAAGTGGTGGAAGATGGAGGTGAACGTATACAAAAATTAAACAATTCGGCACCGGATTTTTTTCGATTTTTAGTTTTTCACTTAACCGAATTGTTTTCTATAGAAAAATAGAAAACTTGAAGGAATTTTTTTTTCAGTTATGCGGGTTTTTCACTAGCGAGTTTTCAGTTAAGCGAGGTAGTTTGTATGTAAATATATACATGGATTAGTGAATGTTTTCAGGTAAGCGGGTTTTTTACGTGAGTGAGTTTCACTTAAGCT
This sequence comes from Philhelius pedissequus, assembly GCA_910595825.1. Lineage (NCBI taxonomy): Eukaryota > Metazoa > Arthropoda > Insecta > Diptera > Syrphidae > Philhelius > Philhelius pedissequus. The sequence goes on from OU343161.1 coordinate 90,885,478, forward strand.
GGTTTCACTGTACATAGGTGCTTTGGGGGTGTCAGTCAATCAGTCTATCCAATCTAATCTTTTAATGAAATTGTGTTCATTCGAATACATATTTATTAAAATGAAATAAATCGGAATCTATTGTTTTAACAATCATTCATTGGTACTTTAAATTATTTAATGACAGCGTTGTTGGAAATGAATGATATATGTTGCAGATGGTTTACCGATTTTCGATGAAACAACACAGCATACAACTGACATGTCAAAACATGGTAATTCAAGAGTTATTGAATAGAGATTGACATTGCGATTTATTAATTCTCATCATGACAAATGCAATCCGGAATCGTAAGTTGGTTGAAATAAGTTGTATTGTTGAAATCAAAATATTCCTTTGAACTTTTTTTCCGTGCTCCAATCACGTTATTCTTAAGCTTCTTGATTGCGATTCTTATTTCATTGCATAGTGCTGCCATTGATGATCGTGTTGATTAAGTCGACACTGAAGTACAAATATTGTGGCGACATTCCTTGCAAACACTATAACATCCAGGAATTCAATTGGTATAAAAGACTTACATTTTTGAATATAGTCAACTCCTTATGACGACCGATAGGACACGTGATGCACTCAAATCTCGAATGATGAATATCGCTACTCGCCATTTCAGCAAAAATATTTTTGTCCTGAGATATAGCCTCACCCACAAATAAGCCATACTAAGATCGGAAACCTTCGTACGTTTCACCCCCCAAAACCCATTTGTTTACATTGTTGTATTTGTACATTTAGCACCCTATCCATGAATAGATGGGAAAGCGAAAAACAAAACAAAAACAAATTACTAGGACTGTGTTGTCTATGTGTCTATAGGAAGAGGAACAGAAAAGATTTTTGTGTGCGTTTTTATGAATGTGTCTATTGGAAGAGGAACGGAAAAGTTACATGTGTGCGTGTTTCAGCTTGCTGGCAAATGTCAAATTAAAGCAGAGGTTTCGGGTCTTTATGTTATTAGTTTATGGCCTCACTCCTATTTCCATCATTCTCTTTAATCTTAACTTCTATATTGTGCACGGCAGCCAAGAGTGCACTTCTACTTAAAGAAACGCACAGTAGCAAAGGTCATGGATCTATTAGGTATATGCTAATATGGCCGAACTTGACTACTTACATTTTTAACAAAAGCTTTACGACGTTAATACCCGAAATGCTTGGATGGGAACCTTGCTCACTATTAATAGAACAGGGTATTTCCATCTACACTGATGATGATGATAGCATCGAAGAAGGAGCTGGAGCCGGCGTCTTTTGTGAAGCTCTTAATATTATGGAATCATATAAACTCCCAGATGAATGTAGCGTCTTCGGCTGAGACTTACGCTATTGAAAAAGCTGCCGAAATGATCCATAGAAGTAAACCGATAAGAAATCACATTTTTCGTGGACAATGAGATCCACGGCAGTGGTAAAGTGCCGAAGCGTTCTGAATATGATCGGTAACTCTAACCAAGTGAATCTCTGCTGGTTTCCTGGACAATGTAATGTAGAGAGTAACGATATAGCAGATGAAATGGCAAGGAAGATTTCAATAGCAAAAAGGGACAGCAGCAACTTATTAGGAATGAGTTCTGAAGTCCCGACTTGAGTTGTGACATTGACATAAAAATGAAAAAAAAAAAATAACTCCTGGATATACAGGAGCGACTGTGTCATCTTTAGAAACGTATGGTCTAGAATAAACAAAAAGAAAGCCCAGTATATTTTATCACTCCATAAGAAGGGCATCTGGGATGGGTGTACTAACAAAACATTGTGCCATAAATGTCATCTACACCTTTATGTGTGTCTATTGATCTTTCATTCATGAATATCACATCACTATACTTTTTACCTATGTACTCCTTGTAATTATTTCTTGTTATATAAAAATATCATCCAAATTTTGAATTCCAATTTTTTCTTTCAAACAAACCTTGTCCTGGAAATTATGTATAGAGTAAATGAAATATCAGCTTAACCGGTCAAGCCGTTCTCAAGTGATGATCTTTCATATATACGGCCTATGTTTTTTATATACATATCTAATTATATAGAAATAGAGTGGGAAGTAACTACCACATTCAACAATAAAATAGGAGTATAACATAATAATACCAGATTTCCTTAAATTGTCCTGGCAGCTAGCGGATACAAACATTATTTTATATACGAAAGTATATTTTTCTTCAATCATATAATTTGTGTCAAATAACAAAAAATCAATCTCAATAACAACCAATTCCTCTTTATGTCTTTTTTATTCTCTCTGAAAGACTCTGAAAGGTCTATCAATAAGGAAGCTCCATTTTTAAATATAAATAAAACAAGTCGTGTGTAAGATATCTACTAATTTTTTGTTTAACTTGAAAGGGCATTTTATGGAATTATAACATTGTTAAAATACTCGCTTCTTCTTTGCTTGGATGAATATATTCGAGAGGCTCAATTTGAAGGACATAGGCTTTCAAAAATGTGCCTTTTTTCAAAATATATAAAAAGTTGCAAAGTTCGAATTATCATAAAACAAAGTGTGTTGAACTTCAATTGACTACCTTAGATAGAGGTAATGAACTGTGTTTGGCAACATTTAAATGATGAATGCAAAATCTTTGTTTTTCCTTCCGTTTTTTTATGTACAATATACACGCACAATAGGGGATTTTTTTTATTTATTTTAACTGCCTTTAATATGATTAAATAAAATAAGGAAATTAGAGAAGAATTTAAGGAGAACATTCGTTTAGTACGTCTGAAATAAAATACATGAAAATAGACACAAGATTTAACAGATCTATCATGCCAAGAAGGGCGAGAAGAGTAGAATGCCTAAAACAATCCAATACGAATTTTATTGAGTAGTCCGAAAGCTAGGTTCTAATCCTCGAAAAAGAAATTTTTCGATACTAAGGCGCGCTTTAGCAGACTCTTAAATGCTTTTTAGGTATTAAATGTAATAACATTCTTTCTCTAAGTCGATGTAAAGATTGATTATACTACTCGGTAAGATGTTAACTATAAAGGACCTATTGCCGGTCATTAAGGCGTAGTCGTTTTTGAAATTTCCTTAGCTGATTAGTAATCAGCATTTCAATGATCTTGAAAAGAATCTTGCCTTTTTTGGGGACAAGCTGATTTTGAAGTTTTTGTGGTACTATGGGGTTGTCAGTGACATGTCAAACCGACACGTTTTCTTTGAATTATTTTTACCAACAAATAAATATTTAAAAATATTATTGAAAAAGAACCACAAAAAATAACCAGCATAACATCTTAACACATACTTTTTTTAAAGAATAAAATAAAGGTATTTTTTCTTTTAATAAATTCAACGAAGAATAACCACCATAAGCGAAAACCATTTTCATTAAAAAAATAAAATGCACGACTGGATCGCACGTACTTGCTCCTATGTTCCATCACAGTACATGCTAAAGATTCTTAATAAAACTGCTAAATATATTATTAAAGTTTTTCACTTAATTTTTTAGATACGTATACAAATAATTAAACTTTTTCTTAAAAAAAAATTGGTATGAACATTTTAAATATTTAATAATATAAATTCAAAAACAAAATTTCAGGAAATATTGTCCACCCGTTTTCAAAATATTGAATTTACTTATGAGATAATTAAGATGGTAGAAAAATTTGTATGGCAAGTACCGTTATTTTTGGGCCTAAGACAACGATTCAAAAATCTGTTTTGAACAATCACCTAAACCGCCTAAGTGCCAAGTTTAAACCAAATCGGTTCAGACAGACAGACAGACGGGCGGAATTGCGGGACCCACTTTTTTGGTGTTCTCTATGATAGTAATGTCATGTTTGATTGTTAAAAAAAATTTTTCTTTGCGAATACATAACAGTACCTATAATCGCAAGTAAAAAACGGAAGCAGTCGTTAGCACTGACAATAGAAGTGAAAACATTAAATTATGAAATAACAGCAATTTTTCATATTAAAATTTAAATGAACTTCATCTCCATGTATATCGCTTACACCTAATCTGATTTTGTAATTTTTTTAAGTTCCCCCATTGATTCTTGTGCTTGTATAGAATAATTAAATATCTTAAAATGCAATATACAAATTTAAGAAAATAATATAAAGAAATAAAAATAAATAAATAAATATTATACAAATATTAATAGCTAATTTTCGGACGGAAATATTAACACAATTATAAGAAATATTTTAAAAAACATGCTTTTTTTATTTATTTTTCCAATATGAGAAAAATATCATATCAATATCACATATACAGTATGCGCAGTTATTCTTGAATCGTAAATTTTAAATAATTTAATAAACAACAAACAATGCACAATACCTCTACGTATAGATAGATAGATAGATAGATATATAAGTTCTTTATTATATTTAGATAAAATGATACAATATTTCTTTACTTAAGAATAATGACATGGATCCTCTGCCGTCTGTCTGTCTGATATGACACTTCATTTTAGTGTTAAGAAATAAATAAAAAGAATAATAATAAAATAGCAGATACTAAATCTTAAATAATAATAAGTTTTTAATATGCAAATTAAAAACAAAAAAGAAGCGTAGAATAATTCAATTTAAATTATTTCGATTCACACGTTTAAAAAGAAAATGTATTGACTTCTTTGAATTAACGAAAAGTAACGTTATGACAATAGGTGTGTTTTGGTGAGAAAAAGAAACTAAGTCAGTCAAAATGTAACAAGAGATACAACAACAAAAGCCCGCTGGGATCTACTTTACCTTTTTATTCCAGTGAAATGTTACTTGACATTATTCTTTGTGCTGTTCACACTTAGAGGGCGCTGATCTAATTTTGTGTATTTGCTATGTTGGTAAACCTGATAATAGATTACAATAGATGTGTTCGATTTTTGATTTTTAGGCTTGTCACGCACGTGACTTTTTAAAGCGGAGTTTTATAAGCTAGTTATTTAGAGTTAAATCATTTTACATTGAGGGATTCACATGTAATATCATTTTGTACAACATTAGTTGTTTTGTATAATCAGAATTGAACCATATTATGGATTGCCAAAAAACTTGCATTACAAAATATCTTGCAATCTATCGAGATCACGTTTCATGATCCAAAAATGTAGTTCTGGGGATGGTAGTGCAGTGCAAAGAAAAGAAACAAAATTTAGATGAAAAATAAACACACAAGGAAAAAGAGATGGAAGTAAGGCGCTGTTGTCACTTTGATAAATATTATTTTATTTTCATGAGATGGAGCCCGATTACACGAATCGTTTTTTTCGGTTGTTTCGTCTTTACGAGGAAGAAACGAAAGCACGAATGAAAATTTCAACACTTTTTATGGTTGAACTTGAATGCATGTATATTTTGATTGATATTTTCTTTCATTTATATAGACCTTTTCACACTTTTGTTTACTTAACTATAGATGTATCATGTATCTATTTACCGAGTTTGAATTGGCCGCGCTACACAAATCTTATTTTTATTGTTTTTTCTTTCAATGTACCAACTTCAAGTAATGTATTTTTCTATTATAGTAAACTGAATAATATTTTTTGCGTCCAATCGATGGTTGAACTTTGATGATTCTGATTTGACAACCGCAATGCTCTTCAATTCAAATTATTGAGTTGGTAATTTTTGTTCACAATTAAATGGTATCTATTTGTGAAAGAAGTAATTCAAATACATTTTTAAAGATTTCTACAGATTATTTTTACACAAAACAACAACAAATTTTATAAACTTCATAATGACGAGCGAATTAACATACATATTTCCACGAACGGTGTAATCACGAACGTGTGTGCCTGTCAAAATGACGACTAAGGAAAAGAACGTATGGTGAAATCAGGCTCATGATCTATATGGATCATTAGCGGTAGTGAAATATGGCAATTATCTAACGGAACGGACGGATTGTTGATGGTGAAATTAGTTTTCATTATTCATTTCATATTTTCAATAATTTAATTTTAAAATAAGATATAAAAAATAAAAAAGATTTGACCAACATCTGATCACATAGGTTGTATGTCTTGAAAAGCCTCCAAGCTCAAAAAGTTATGAAAATCAAACAACACGTTTGTCAGGTGCTTCTTTTTATGTTCAATCATCAAACATCGACAAAGTACTTCCAAGATTTTTTACGATCTTACATGCGTGAAAAGAAACAGACAATCTGCCCTTTTCTTTTCTACGAATGTAAGATCACAAAAAATTCTCATAGTGATCAACCACTTTGAGACTACATTTTTTTAATCTAACTTAAAAAAAAAGTGAGAGGTTAGCCTTAGACCAAAATTGATAAATTAGAAATGCTCAAGAATCGAACAAATTTTTATGTCAAATGAACAACAAGCAGAGGCACCAACCCTTAAATAGCTAACCAAGTAGGAAGACATTTGCTGTGGATCGTTTTCTTGAATTTGTTTTACGGCACTGTGCTATATTCTCACCAAAACACACCTAATTTTAATATGATTTAAAACACAAAATATGTAATTTTAGTTTAAATATGATTTTAAACACAAACTTGTGTAGAAAATATGTCAATTTTAATATGATTTGAAACACAAACAAGATAAACATTTTTAAATGATTTGGAACACAAAAACATTTGAAAAGTTTTCAATATCAGTGCAATATAAAACACCACATAAAAAATAAAAAATTAGGGTACTTTAAACTGCGGTAACTGGTTGAACTTAATGTTTTAAATTTCAAAACTGTTACGATATGATAATGCTTATAGTACTTATATAAGGTGGGCGATCCTTTCGTATTTCGTAAAGTCGATTTGGATAGACATAACTCTCGTTGTAATATAAACGGCGGATTTCCGGCAATATTGGGCAGATTGCAATGAAATGTTTTGTATCTTCATTCTCTCTTCAGTTACATAGATTGCAGATTTGTGACGGGTCAGCTCTGTGAGGTATAAAGTTTATGGTAAAAAGTTTAAAACGTGCTCTGAATATGTAGCTTATGGCTTCGACTGATAATTCATTACAGAAATAGTTAGCTTCTGAACACAATTGGTGATCGAGATTTCGATAGATGTTCCTGGATGTTGTAGAAGTTGCTCTGGATAGATGCTGGATGTAAATCTTCTCGTCTATTTTCGCAGTGACATCTGCAAATATACCCTGCCATTCATCGACGTTTATTTCCATTAGCGATAAATGAGCATCATGGGACTGTGCTAACACACTCCATTCCTTGAATGAGGAGGCATTAGTCTGCAGCAGTCTTAACAGGATTGATTTGTGGAGACTCCTACCACTCCTTCACTCAAAAAATTTTTCTGGTACTAGTAAAATATACCAGGAGAAATCCTGATAAATAATATCGTTTTCCAGATACATGTTATCGGATTCCACAGTAAAAGAGAGCTTACCTGGATTCTGGGTAGTCGGTAATAGAACCAGAAACACAAATATTTTATCAGTTTTCCACATTAAAATTTTTCGATCGGAAATCCTGATAAATACTACCATTATCCTGATAAATTTTATCGGGTTTTCTAATAAAGAGGAGTTTATCTGGAGTCTGATAACGGGTACCAGGAAATTTGTGTATCAGATCTCCTGGTTATTTTTATAATATTATCAGGAATTTTTGATAGAAAATATACTCCGAAAAATCAAGATAAAAACTACCATTATCCTGATATATTTGATCGGTTTTCCTAATAAGGAGGAGCTTATCTGGAATCTGATATCAGATCTCCTAGTTATTTTTATAAATATTATCATGAATTTCTGATAGAAAATACACTCTGAAAAATCAAGATGAATGCTACCATTATCCTGATAATTCTTAACAGTTCTGCTAATAAGGAGGAGTTTATCTGGAGACTGATAACCGGTACCAAGAACTATCTTATAACATTTTTTTTTGATTTGAGACAGTTAATATTTAATTTTAAAAATACTTTTCACGTTTTTGAAGATTTAGACTAACAATCTAACTGCTTGAAATTAACAAGTAAATATCATTAAAAAAAAAACATACAAAATAAACAAAAAAACTATCTCATTGGCAAACGTGGACCAAAATTGCCATATGTAAGGAATATTAAGTCCACTGACTAATTTAAAATAGCATTGCCATACACTTGGAAGAATTTCTTATTTTTGAACTGAATGTATGCAATAAGAAAACGAGGCGTAAGCGTGACGAGATCTCGTCTTTCTTATTAAATTAGTGTCAAACTGGGCGGAAAAAACATACCTACCTACGTCATTTGACAACGAGTCTGATAAGAAACCTTGTTAAGGTTAGCTTTTCAGTAGTATATATACGCGTTTCCTGACGAAAATCGTGGTGGAAAGTGCCCGGCAGACGATTTCAAAGATTTGATGATATGAAACAATCAAACATGAAATGGTCAAACATCACTATTTGTCTGGCTGCCAGATAAATCTGGCCAGTAATAGATCCAAGACACTCAAAAGATCTTTTTTCTCTCTGAGCAGGAAACATTTTGGCTCCGTAATAGGTGTCATAACTGGACACTGCTTAACTGGCAGACACGCCAGTGGTATATTCGCCAATGAATCTTAGCAGAAGTTGTATGGATGAGGAGGAAGTAAGCTGTCATATAAGTTCTTAAGTAGAACTTAAATGCTTAAGTTGTGTATCAGCAAACGGGCATAAGACACATAGAGATTCACCAGCTACATCGCTTCTTTAGCGGCTCCAAATTCACGTGGTATCTCAATGGACATATCTGTGATCTAAGTGTGTCACCCGTTTTCCAGATAGCCACATCAACCTAACATAGCCTAGATAGCCTAGAATAAGTAGACTATTATGATAAATTGAAATATTTTCTTTCTTACATCTCTGATACAATCATGTTTGAGTACATAAATCATGTTTACTCCGATTATCCAGCGGTATCCCACAAGGAAACCACCTATGTCCGCTATTGTTTTTTGTTTTAAATAAATAATATTCCCTCCTATATCTGGTTTTCTCGTATATTGTTGTTTAAAATTGTAATTTTCTTTGTAACCATGTTTATCTTTGCCTTAAATAAAATTGAGATATCTTACTAACAACTGTCTTTGAATGTTCTTTGAGAGACTGACACTAGCCGTGTTCTTTTGGTAAATCTATCAGCAGCAAAGCAGGATTTTCCAAAAGAACGATCCCCAGCAGTCTGATTTTTGGTATTTTTAAGTTGGTATTACCCTTTTCCTCACCTGAAATTAAATCTGATAATTTCCAATTGTTTGTGAGAGAAAAATAAAGATTTTTTAGAGGAAATCTTAATAAACTTCACAATCGAATTTGACAGTTTATGTCTTGAACGTGTTATAAGTGCTATATCGATAACATACACTTACGTGCTGCTAATAAGTGCTTATTTATTACTAAATAAAAGATATACACTGACTTGCTCCTTAAATACTTGTTGTTACTCCAATTTTAGAGCTTTGGTAGGGGGCGCTGCTCAAGTTTTACTAAGTTAATTTTTTTAGGCAATTTTACAACAGCTGACACAAAGCCACTCAAACATCTTTTATTCATGTATGTTTGATCTGGCAGTTTCGCACGAATAAGCTTACTTTAACTTTTAAGCGCATTTCATATGAGCTGCGAATGCGAATAAATTATATTATATTTTTATTTTAACTTTTCAAAGAAGTAAGTAAGTTAACTTATTTACAAAATTAAAATATAAAAAACTACAAGCAAATTGTTTAAATATCAAAAAATTATATTTTAATATTTTCTACTCGACCAACAACAGACTTCTGCGAACTGTCAAATGTAAATTCGTAATCCACAACAACAGGACGCAATCCACAAATAGGCGAATAAATAATTCGCAAGAATTTAACCTCAAATTTTAGACTTCATCTTAGTTCTTCTCCATCTTCATGGTGATTTACGTTAATTGGATGGACATTAAGCTTATGTTTCCTTTTTAAGCTTTTATAGCAACCCCAAACTGGATAAAAATCATTTTTTTAATAAAATTGTTTTTAACTCATTTTGCAGCAAGCCAATTTCGAAATTTTTTTATTTACATATGTATGTACATATGTATTAATGACATTTGCCAACTGGCTAGTCGGCGACCAAAGATTATATTCATATGAAAGATACTTCAGAATTTGCGGCCATTACCAATTCGCTTCCGCAATTCGCTGCTCATATGAAAGGCGCTTTATAGACTTTTCACACCATACCCAAAATACGGTTTTCGCGAAATTATCGGTTTTGGCTGAAAACCTAAAGCGAAAACACAAGTTTTCCAATACATTTTTAATAAACCACTCGTTTTGATAAACTACAAGTTTAAAATAAAGCCTGTCGAAAACATGTTGGAATTGCAAGATGAACTAAACAAACACACCTTGTGAAACATTCAGTGCTCAATTAATCGTCACATAAACAGCTGATGGGTTGCTGCCAGTAAAAACGAAAAAAAACAGCTGACTAGGGTAATTTCAATTTCAATTCACAACGTATTTGTTGTTGTCCGTGGTGCCAAAATAATTGAAATGTCAAACCAAAACTTGTAAATGTTCATTGTGAACGGTTTTCGAGTTTTCCTCAACTTTTAGCTGAAAACCCGGTTTTGGGTTTGGTGTGAAAAGCCTATTACTTAAAGTGAAAGAGCTCCCACTACCTATGCTTATTTTATTATTATAATTTATAAAGCAACAGAAATAAATAAAACGTATTTTTGGCCCAATTTGTTGCGTTAATGGTTTTTATTTAGTGTATCTACGTGAATATGTGTGAAACAAATTTTTTAAGAAAAGAACACATATTTAACCAAAAATTATTGATTTTTGACTGCTTTCGGCTAACCTCGAATCGTTCACGAATAATTCGTATAGCTTAGTATCGGACATAACTCATCTAATAAATGGGTGAACGTGGCCATTCATCAAAGTCATCGGAACTACCAACTAAACAACATTAGCTGCACATACAATTCGCTACGGTCGACAAAAAGCTAAAGTAGAAGCTACGGTGGATGACTAGTTGAAGTTTATTCGAGTCTCTATTTTGATTTTGTTAGCTTTGTTGGTACGATTGATAATTCGATTGAATCTCGATGGATGTGTTCATGGAGTGTTATAATTATTAATTTCATTCCTAAGACATCGATGTGTTTGATTCTTTTTTTTGCTTTTTTCTTATAAATTTTAAGATGTTTTTCTGAAAAGTTTCTGACTCTTACTATTAAGAACTGTATTCTTTGCTTAATTATTTTCTGGAGTACGTCTTAAATTCCACATATATCTGCAATTTTGCATACCCCTAATGTCAGATAATCAATTTTAATAAATTTCGATTTCCATTTTGAAAAAAAAATCAATATTTATTGAATGAATTCTGTTTTACTTTTATTTTTGACTAACTAAGACCAATATTCGTTTAGTGTTCAAATTTATTGATAGTTATAATTTAAACAAACGGAGTTTGGTGAAAAAAATTATCTTTTTATTTAGATCTACAAAAAAGCAATTTGAGAAGACAAACCGCATTGGGTGGAAATGCACTATAGAGGAACTGCTCGACACTGCGCCGCAAAATATTTATTCGTATGAAATTCTATGAGATGTAAGGCCTGGCGCGCACATATGCAACGTTCAGTTTTGCAACAGTTTGGTTGCTAAAGTGAATACCATGGACTTATATGAGGGTGCGCGCACATGCTACAACTACTCAGTCTGCGATTCGAGCAACTAAAAGTTTGTGTTTTGGCACAAATCGAACGATCGCCCTAAATAAGTTCTTCAGTTTATATAACACCGAACTATAATGTAACTGCGCGCATATTAATTCAAAATGTTGCACGTGTGTTGGCTTATCTCATTGATTGATTTTTAAATTACTTATGTGCGCGATCATCGTTAAACTAGTGATTAAACTATTTCGTTTCAGAAAAAAAGCATGTGCGTGCCTATCCTAAACGCACTAAGCGGCAACTCAACTTCACAAAATGTGTTTTTTCTTCACTATTTAATGAACGTTGGTCATGAACCGTATTCGCTTCACTGCATGGACATGGACTGGGCGTACATTTTTATGATCGCATTGTTTTTTTTTCTGGACATGTGCATGGAAATGGCAAACCAAATGTTAACTATTTGTTCTTTACTCCTCGTATGTTAAGTGCAGTCTGATCTCTGATGAGTGAATATTGAATTGAAAGCAAAACATACTAAGAAAATAAATTTGTAAATTGACTTGAAAAATAAAACTCTAGCTACCGATCTACTCAGAAAATAAATAAACTCATGAAATATAAAGGGGAAATGTAAGGGGAGTGAACAATTTAAACTACGTTGTAGTGTGCGTTCAAAACCAAGAAACATTAAAAGGAAACAACCAAATTTACGGCAATTTTGTTTCCTCGTGTGAAAGGCATAGACGATTTTTAAAGCAATACAAAAATTGTGCTGTGTAAGAAGGGACTTGACCATAGTCTATGAACAAACCCATTCACTTATCATTTCCTTTCTATTGGTGCAAAATGAATGTTCGAATCAAACATTGCAAATGCAGAAAAAATGAAAACAAGAAATAGGTTTAAAACATAAATTAAATATTGGTACGTTTTTCTACTTTATATTTTATATGAATAAAAGCTAGTTCATAATTTTAATATTTTCTTAATTTTATTTTGCAAAAGACTCTTTCATTACATGTGTATGCTGTGCAGGGGTATCATTTTTACAAAAATAAAAAAGCTACGGTCCATGCTAGGGTCAATGCGTTTTTTTGGGAATTACTTACGGTACAATGGATAGATTCCCAATAAAAGACAGGTATTATAACTTTCGATACTCGAATAAATGTCACAAATTTATCCAAGCAAACTTTTGATTTTACTTTTATCGAAAGCAGGTTCTTGTACTTGTAATGAGTGTAAATTCTGCTTTGCTGCCGATGGCTTTTTCCAAAAGAACCCTTAAAAGAAACAATAAGCCCTCCATTTAATTTCATATCCATAAATTCTATAAGAACTAGCAATTTTTTGTATGGTTTTAATAAATATTGTTTTTTTTTCGTTTTTTTACTTTAGTCCCTTTGGAAAAATATATATCTAGATTTATATCTCTATATAAATTTACATACCCAAAAATAAACCTTTTTCTTAAGTCTCGTTGGCCACTAAATCCAAATTAGTTTGATATACGGATGGTACCGTAAGGAATAATTTATTTTTAAAAAAATATATACACAACCAAGACAAGATGTCTTCTGAAAATACGAGTAACATTATCCTCTTAAAGACAGCTTAGAAGATAATGTGAAAATAAAAGTATTGAGTATGAATTTATGTGACCCTTAAGAAAAACGTCAAAATAGAATTATAATATTTACTCGTATGCTTGTACTGAATTTCCATTAAAACACATAGAGATATCATTCTTAGTCATAATTTTTTGTTTAGGAATTTATTTAAAAATAACAAATGAGAATAATAATTTACCTCGATAAAGGAAACACCTTACATAGATTATATTTCTGGCTTTTGTCGAAAAGATGTTATCATTTAATATTAGATGTTCAAGGTAAAATGATAATCATGATTTCGTTTGGCACTCTTCCAGAGATAGTGTTAATGGGACTGGTTTTCAGCCAGACCATACTATCTGTGAAATCCCTAAAACAACCCATTCAATAGGAAGGTCTCGCCTCGTATAATCCGTACAAAAAAGAGGAAAATCTTATGTACGAGTACACAACAAATATTTACAATTCAGCACGTATGGCCAAAGTCAATACGAGAAGAGCCTACTCAGGAACGCTTCGAACTAGAATACATAAGGAATTGTATTAAGATACGAAAATATATTTTTACAAATTAAGTATACGCCACAGTACCCAGTGTGCGTAATAAACACACTTAAACATTTTTTTCCTGCTAAAAGATTGGCTTTTTATTTTTTATTTTTTTCTTCACTATAATGGTGAGGATAGCAGATGAAAGATTATTAAATTAGTCTTATATCTCCAGAGATTTTTTAGCATTATAACTTATTATTTGAAGGTATAATAACTGGATGGATATAGGGCTGGCAACGAGACGAGACCAGGCGAGACTTTTATTAGTCTCGTCCCGGTCTCGTCAAAATCGAAAAATTTCAGTCTCGTCTCGGTTTCGGTCCAGGTCTTGCCTAACCAAGTCTCGTCTCGGCCTTGGTCTCGCCTTTTTCTCGAGAAAATTTTAATGTGCGGTCTCGTCTCGGTCTCGGTCCTGGTATCATCCTTAGTCTTGGTTTCTTTCGTGTTTTTTGGTAGTAAAAAGATGTAAGATAAAGATAAGACGCATTGTTCGGATTGCAAATATAGAGTATGCTTGTGGTATCTCAGCAGTTGGTCGGTAAGATAAACGCGGGAAAATTTATGAAACAAACTCATGAGTCTGTTTTGTCTTTTGAGTTAAGTGGAAATAACATTTTAGAAGAATTGTTTAAGTAAATATATTTCATAAAATATTTAAAAAAAAGAGTACCTATATACAACGCTCGATTTTTTTAAAAATAAATTAACCGGGTTTTTCAAGCCACGACCTGACAAAAACCATTTGAGGATGTCTCCAATTTAAATGAATTAAAAAAACTTCTACAGAATTCAAATTTTAACTAAAAAAGAATAGACATTTTTCGATCTAACTTATTGCTCCCTAAAAAGTTGATTTTAGACCATTTAGGTGACATTTGGAAAACAAAATATTCCTCAAATGTCAAGATATATTAAGCTGCCTACCTGTCAAGTCATGAACTGTCAAAACCCATTGAAGCATCGCTCCGATTTGATGGATTAAAAAACCTGTAAAAAATTCAAATTTTAGCTCAAAAAATTCGAAATTTTTTCCTCCGGAAAAGTTGATTTTAAGCATCTTGTATGACATTTGGAAAAAAATATTATCAAAACGTTAAAATATAGTTCGTTGCCTATATGTCAAAGTATGAGCTGTCAAAATCCATTGAAGGATTACTCCGATTTTAGTGTTTCGTAACGTGAAAAATCGTACGAATTGGTACAAATTTTCACAATTTGCTGTCAAAACCCATAGAAAAAAAAACCAAGTTTGGGAAACTTGGTGAAAATCAACGTACAATATGGATCTCAAGAATTCGGTCAAACTTGACATCTGCATGTCTTTTCCAACTGTATTGTGCTTGGCAGTTATGAATGAATCCAATAATGATATATCCTAGTACGTTGCTTTTGCTAAACAAATCATAAACTAGAAATTTTGGTCTGCAGTACGTAGGTCCATGAAGCATAAGGCCATAGACTTCACTTGAAACGAGTAAGTTTTACTTGTGTAAATCGAAAACTATAATTTTAAGTTGAATTTTATTAGTTTCGTATGAAAGCGCTCCGAATGACTTAAATTTTGTGCGAATTTAGTTTTCAAAGGTGTGTGATAACGTAAAAAATAGGCTGTGAAGTAAGGTTATCAGACACCTTTGAAGAGCCGTATTTCCAAGATAAAATTTAAATTTTGTACAGTTTTTTTAATCCATTTTAATCGGAGCAATCCTTCAATGAATTTGACAGTTCATGGCTTGGCAGGTAGGCAATAAACTATCAGCCCTATTCTGCTATCCGATCCGATCGTATCTTTCGATTCACGTGAGAATTTCACTCAATGTTTCACTAATTTTCAAATGTCTTCTATTTTTTGAGTCCAAAGCTTTACTAATATTTTTTTTGTTTAATTCTTAAGAGAATCTAATTTTTAAAATTTATTTTTGATCGAAATTTATATACTTTTTGAAACAATTCGTTTTTTCTGCCGGATAGCAGAATTCAAATATTCACTTGAACGTTTAACAGAATAGGACTGTATGTTTTGACGTTTTTAAAATATTTTTTTTCAAACCTTACCCAAAAGGCCTTAAATCACCTTTTTCCGAAGCCAAAAATAAAATCGGAAAAACTTCGAATTTTTCGAGGTAAAATTTTAATGTTGCAGAGGTTTTTTAATCTATTTAAATTGGAGCCATCCTTCAATGGATTTTGTCAGTTTATGGCTTGGCAGGTAGGCAGCGAACTATATTTTGACGTGCTGATGTTATTTTTTTCCAAATGTCACCCAAAAGGAAGCAATGACATGCATACATAAATCGTACGTACTCTTCTCTGGATTTTCGCAATGTGCCTAACTCTGTATAACTATGTACATACATATATGGATTGATATGTTAACGTGCATATAATATTTCGCAAAAAAAACTTGTGAATATTATAAAAAATTGAACATGATTAGATACTAAAAAATAATTAAATAAAAACAAAATTTTCTTCTAGCGAAAACCGAAACCAAACCACCGAGACCGCCGAGACCAACGAGACTCTCGTCGAATTTCGGTACCAAAAATGCGGTCTCGTCTCGCTCTCGTCTCGGTCTCGTCTTCGGTACTTTTAAAGGAGTCTCGTCTCGTTGACGAGACCGAGACCGAGACGAGACCGAGACTAGTCTCGGTCTAGTTGCCAGCCCTAGATGGATAAGGTAAGTGAGAGGTATATCATCCAGAGGGTGCAGTTTTCTCAGTTACAATGAGTCATTGGTCTGAAGTTCACAACGTACTTACTATAAAAATACCTTAAGCTGAATTTTGTTGTTTTTTTTTTGCCAAACCACTGAAGTTTTGGACCGTGACTAAATTTATTGGATGTGAAATTCCAATTTTACTTGCGGTTATGTGTATGTAGGTGCTATAGAACAATTAGTTTTTATTTGGAAAAAAAATCGAACTCACGATTTTGATCAAACTTGCCTTTACGATGATAGAGAAGACGAAAAAAGTGGATTCCGCAATTCCTACTGTCTGCATGTCTGTAGGTAGACCTACAGTCTAAACCGCAGAAGCAATTTTCCTCAAACTTTCTACTTAAGCGTGTTAGTTGATTCCCAATATGCTTTTTGAAAATATTTTGTTTAGCTCCAAAAAAATGCTACCTGCCATACAATTTTTTTTGTAGTGAAGAAAGTAAATCCTGTTTCCCCCAAAAACGAATCTAATGATTGAAAATTTATTTGCGCTATATTAGCAATAGTTTACATTTTGGTTGAAGAAAAATAAAATTTTATTAATGGCACCTCATTAACGATTCAACAGATTGCGATCAAAATTTTCATACAGGTGGTACTTCAAATTCTAAATAATACTTCCTATCAAAATTTAAAAAATAGAAACAAAAACTCTAGCATGTATCTGATTTAATATAAAATTAAATAACATTATTGAGAATATGCATAAATAATATGAATTGGTTCATCCGATAATCAGAAAGTCGAAAATTTAAAAAGTGTTTCTATGTGAACTACCGTTAATAAGAAAGGAAAATAATTTAATTTAAGAACACAGACATTTCACAAGCACAAAATTCTTGTAGCCGTTTTTGAGAAAAACAAAATTTTCTTAACGGTTTTCTTAAGATTTGTATGTGTTAGGGTTGCACAGAGGTATTTTGTTTTAGGAAAATGTTTTTTTTTTCTAAAGTATTCAATCGAATGTCAAAAAACTACTAAGTACATTGTTTCGAAGGAATCTATTGAGGCTCTCTCGAAATATTCAGCATTCAAAAAATTGTTGTTTTTTGTTTTTATCTTAAGAAAAGTTTTTGCCAAATGTGGGCTTAAAATCCTATTTAAACTTGTTAGGATCTTCAAACAAATTTCACTCTAAGAAAAGTTGTCAACCTGTGCGCATTAAACGAAAAGAAAAACAAAGGGCTGTAAGCGGAGCTTGATAATTTTGGAGACATTTTTTTAAAAATTATATCGGGGTTTACCAGAGACATGGCAAATTAAAAGTGAAGCTTATAAAAACAAAACGAAATAAAATGCACGACTGGATCGAACATACTCGCTCCTATGTTCGATCACATTATGTGCAAAATATTCTTAATGGAAACGGCTAAATGTATTTTTAAAGTCGTTTTTCACTTAATTTTTTATATATAAAATTATTATTTTTTTCTAAAAAAAAAACGTTTTCAAAATATTGAATTTTCAAAAAAAAAAAACAATTTCTCGAACATTTTTAAATGCAGTATTATTTAGAATTCAAAAGGGAATATTGTATAAAATTTTTCATCGAAATCGGTTGAGCCGTTTATGAGAAAGTCGAAAATCAATAAAATGGTTGTATGTCAGGTACCGAAAATAACAAAAATTTTGAAATGTTTTTCGTCCAAAATGTAGACCATACTCAAGGCAGTACTTCGCGATGGTAGAAAAATTTGTATGGCAAGTACCGTTATTTTTGGTGCTAAGATAAAGATCCAAAAATCTATTTTGGACAATCACCTAAAACGCCTAAGCAGCAAGTTTTAACAAAATCGGTTCAGCCGTGTAGGCTGTATATCATTCTACAGAAAGACAACCAGGCGGAATTGCCGGACCCACTTTCAATCTCGAGTTCGATTTTTTTCCAAATGCAAAACTTGCCCTATAGTACCTATATCGCAAGTAAAAACATAAAGCTTATCAATTTTTTTTGGACAAATTTAGAGAAATAGTGAAGTCATTAAAAAAGACCACTAATTCCAATAATACATGTTTTCTCAGAGAACTAAAACAAAAATACAAAGTGTAAGATCCGGGTCAGGAAAAGAAGAGCTATATTTTCCTTCGTTGTGGTATTTCAAAGTTTTTCTGCTTTCATCCTGAGATAATTTTTATAATCTACATACGAAGTCAATTCAATTCGTCCAACAAATTAAAAGAACAAAATGTTGGACATTTTTTTAGCCATTCCTTAGTCAAAATTTGTTTCCTCTTATTTTGTTGCCTTTTTTTTCTTCTTGCTCTTCATCTTCTAAAATCTGATCAATTACAAGAGCTGCAATTAAAACGTCCGTCATGGTCAAAATTCTAAAGAGAACTAATGTTTGACAGCCTGTGGGCTGATTAGGGAATACGAAGTAAATCGTTTTTAATTCGATATCTCATTTTCGACTCGCTTCGTTTTGATCAATTAACGAATTCGAAGCGAATTGTAAATGCTACTTCCAAGGTTTCCAGATAATTGACAGCTGATTGCCAGTGAATATTTATTATTTTGATCAAAATTATTTGTATTTTGTGCGAGGTGCATTAACTTTGTGATAAAATATTTATTTAAATAAAAAATGGACTTAAATGTTATTTATATAAATTCTTAACGTGAGGAAGAAAAAGAATCTTAAAATTCAAACTTATTGTTAAGAAGTGCTTCGTCACCTTTTGATCTTACTTGCTTCGAGTCAGTGTTTTTACTTAACGTGTTTAATATTTGTTAAATTAGCTTTATTTTATAAAAACTTGGTTCGATAAGTTGTTTCGCCTTTCAAAAGAGACATTTAAAATTGTCTTGGACGAAATAAAAGACAAATATAGACCACAGAACAATAATGGTACACCACCAATTATAAAATTAGCTGCAACATTGAGGTTCCTTGCAGAACGATCATACCAGAAAGTGGTTGGGCAAGATGCAAACATTTGAATGGCGCAACCCACAGTATGCAATTCAATGTCCGAAGCGCTAGACATATTGCAGAGAACGTTGTATGTTGTGTCCTTTAGCTATCCCTTCGTTTTCCCTCATAAATTCGATGAGCGGAGAAAATTGTTGCTGGTTGGTGTCTTGCTGTCTTGGGCGCCTACACGTTTATTACGAAAAAATAATGTTTATTTCTTTAGTTTGTTTTATAAAAAAAAAAATAAAAGTCAAACTCACATTTTTATTTATTTAAATGAAAAAATCCACTAAAATATCACTTTCGACCGTGTCGATAAACCAATTCGCCAAAGAAACCCTATCGGAAATGCACGCGCTAAAAATTGAAATGTCAAATCAAATTCGCTTTCAATTTCGAAAATAGGGCGAATATAAAACGAAAGAGGCGAAAGCGAAAACAGTAATATCAAATCTCATTTTCGCCACCTAAAATGATTCGCTTCGTATTCCCTAATCAGGCCACTGGTTGATCAATGTGAACGCAAAATGTGTTCAATCCATCAAACATCATCAAGTTTGAGAATGTGAAACCCCCTATTGTCATATCATCTACCCACCGCACACCGCACCAAGTCAGTCACATCTACAACCAACACAACACCGTAGTAGCCAGCCGACCGCACAGAACATGCCGAGTCACCTTCGGCATCAGCAACCACTAACACCGGCAAAAGCAGTCCAGCTAAGGTAGCCGTATGCACACTATGTACATACGGAGGTGATGTGTTTCATTTCGTGTTTTCTCGGTTCACACTGTGTGCTGACAGCAGAATACTTATAGGAAGCTCACAATGCCAGGTAAAATCAGCTTTTATTGGATTGTCGTCCATTTAGAATCCATTCAATACACATAAGTAAAGATTAGCTCCAAGAAGCAGGCTGCTAGGTATGTAGTGTACCAGTTAAAATTTTCTGCACAACTTTTTGGCTTCGCCGCCGTAAGCTTCCGTTCCTTCCCTTTTTTCTGCATTAAACCTACGTTCGAAGCTAGGGATTAAATCCCACAAATACGACCGAGCTCCGATTGCGCTAAAGCTAGGGATTTAATCTAATCTACATTTTCGCTTTAGTTAAGCATCGAGACTAGGGAATTTGTCCCACCGTCTATCCGTGCCGTAACGCTGATTGAGGCTAAAGAGTATATCTTATCAAAAAACAAAAAGAGTGTGGGCATATTACCCATAAAGCAATATGAAGCAAGTTTGAAGAAAATCCATACACCCTTTAAGGCGGCTGAAGTAGGCTCGCAGATAGACAGAATCATAGTAAAATCAAGTTTGATGAAAATCTGGAGTTCGATTTTATTTGAATCAAATATAAATGGATTTTAAAAGCAGGACCCAACCCGATTTGATTATTTGATATCAGACCAATATAATAGATACTTTTTTTATAAATCTATGAAAGACACTATAGCTATTAACAAAATGATGTGTTATACACAACCACATACCATTCTTGTGACTTTTTCCTGTGACTGATATTTACCTACCATTATTTCCTCAATTCTTTAGGCCAATAATTAATTAAGTTTGTTAAAATAATAATTAACTTAAGCGACCTTAGAAATATATACCTATAAATAACTTACGCACAATTTCGATATTCCTTATTTAACCAAGATATATGTATGAATGTATTTTTATTTGGAAGACATCTTCAAAGTGTAAGCTCAATCTCTGTGATGTGATGCATGTCTCCTAAAAAAGCTGGTGTAGATTAATTAAAGTTATTGTTATACTTATTCCTCAATATGCTATTTTAATCAAGTAATGTAAAGTGAATATTATCTGTCTAGCAGCAGTTTCAAATACAATATCATTTAATCAGCTTAATCGATGAGTCAACATTTACCAAAAAAAAAAAAACAAATACTTACAGGAACTATACCTAGCCCGAGAGCTAAATTAGTAAAGTCAACAAAAGGACATTGATGCCTTAGCTTCTTCATCAATTTAATTGGTGCTCAATAGCTTAAGCCCCTTGAGAGGTTTTCTTTCAAAAAAATTAATTATTGCCTAGGATAGAATGATACTTTTTTGTTTACTAACATATTTGATAACGCTGAAGTTAACATTGCGAATGCATACGCTTCCAATCTATTAGAATTATTAAACCACACAAAAGACCTATAAGTCAATTTTTACTTGCGATATAGGTACTATAGGTCAAGTCTTGCATTTGGAAAAAAATCGAACTCAAGATTTTAGTCAAAGTTGACATTACGATGATAGAGAACACCAAAAAAGTTGGTCCCGCAATTCCGTCTGTCTGTCTGTCTATAGAACGATCTACAGCCTAAGCAGCTGAAAGGATTTTGTTCAAATTTGGTGCTTAGGTGTTTTAGGTGTTAGTCTAAAACAGATTTTTGAATCGTTGTTTTAGACCCAAAAAATTACGGTACTTGCCATATGAATGTTTCTACCATTGTTATTGGATGTATCGATACGGTACCTGCCATACAAAAATTTTATTGATTTTCGCCTTTCTCACAAACGGCTTAAGCGATCACAATTTTTATACAGGAGCTTCTTGGAATTATAAATAATACTGCATTTCAAAATTGTCGAAAATTAGTTTTTTTTGGATTTAAAAAAAAATATATATTTTTTTTTGAAAATTCAATATTTCGAAACGAATAGACAATTTTTATTGAAATTTTATTTTTACATTTATATTTATAAATATTGAAATGCTCATACAATTTTTTTTTGTTAATTTAAGAATTTTTATAAGCTATAAAAAATGAAGTGAAAAACGACTTCAAATACACATTTTGCCGTTTCTATTAAAAATTTTTTTTTCATATGATGTGATCCATAGGGCTGGCAACGAGACCGGGACTAGTCTCGTCGGTGTCGTCAACTAAACGAGACTCCTTTAAAAGTACCGAAGACGAGACAGAGACGAGAGCGAGACGAGACCGTATTTTTGGTACCGAAATTCGACGAGAGTCTCGCTGGTCTCGGCGGTCTCGGTGGTTTGGGTTCGGTTTTCGCTATAAGAAAATTTTGTTTTTCTTTCATTATTTTTTAGTATCTAATCATGCTCAATTTTTATAATATTCACAAGTTTTTTTTGCGAAATATTATATGCGCGTTAACATATCAAACCATACATGTATGTACATAGTTATACAGAGATAGGCGCATTGCGAAAATCCAGAGAAGAATACGTACGATTTATGTATGCATGGCGTTGCTTCCTTTTGGGTGACATTTGGAAAAAAATATTGTCAAAACGTCAAAATATAGTTCGTTGACTAACTGTCAAGCCATGTGCTGTCAAAATCTCATGAAGGATGGCTCCGATTTAAATGGATTAAAAAATCTCTACAAAAGTCAAATTTTACCTCAGAAAATTGGAAATTTTTCGATTTAATTTATTGCTCCGTAAGAAGGTGACTTAAGGCCTTTTGGGTGAGGTTTGAAAAAAAATATTTTAAAAACGTCAAAATATATAGTCCTATTCTGTTAAACGTTCACGTGAATATTTGTATTCTGCTATCTGGCAGAAAAAACGAATTGTTTCAAAAAGTACATAAATTTCGATCAAAAATAAATTTTAACAATTAGGTTCTCTTAAGAATTAAACAAAAAAAATATTAGTAAAGCTTTTGATTAGTAAATATAGAAGACATTTGAGAATATCTAAATAGTGAAAAATTGAGTAAAATATTCACGTGAATCGGAAGATAGCAGAATAAAGCTGATAGTTTATTGCCTACCTACCAAGCCATGGACTGTCAAATTCATTGAAGGATCACTCCGATTAAAATGGATTAAAAAAACTGTACAAAATTCAATTTTTATCTTGGAAATACGGCTCTTCAAAGGTGTCTGATAACGTAACTTCACAGTGTATTTTTTACGTTATCACACACCTTTGAAAACTAAATTCGCACAAAATGTAAGCCATTCGGAGCGCTTTCATACGCAACTAATAAAATTCAACTTAAAATCATAGTTTTCGATTTACACAAGTAAAACTTACTCGTTTCAATTTCAAGTGAAGTCTATGGTCTTAGCTTATGGACCTACGTACTGCAGAACAAAATTTCTAGCTTATGATTTGTTTAGCATAAGCAACGTACAAGGATATATCATTATTAGATTCATGCATAATTGACAAGCACAATAAAGTTGCAAAAGACGTGCAGATGCCAAGTTTGACCGAATTCTTGAGATCCATATTGTACGTTGATTTTCACCAAGTTTCCCAAACTTGGTTTTTTTTCTATTGGTTTTGATAGCTAAATGTGAATATGTGTAACAATTCGTACGATTTTTCACGCTACCAAACACTAAGATCGGAGCAATCCTTGACAGTTCATGACTTGAAAGGTAGGCAGGTTAATATATCTTGACCTTTAAGCAATATTTTGTTTTCGAAATTTCACCTAAAAGGTCTAAAATCCACTTTTTAGGGAGCAATAAATTAAATCGAAAAATTTCGATTTTTTTTAGTTAAAATTTGAGTTTTGTAGAGGTTTTACCGGTTAATTTATTTTTTAAGAAATCGAGCGTTGTATGTAGGTACTCTTTTTTTAAATATTTTATTTGTTTTTGCTATGAAATATATTAACTTACACAATTCTTCCAAAATGTTATTTCCACTTTACTCAAAAGACAAAACAGACTCACGAGTGTGTTTCATACATTTTCCCGCATTTTTCTTACCGACGAACTGCTGAGATACCACAACCATACTCTATATTTGCAATCCGAACAATGCGTCTTATCTTTATCTTACATCTCTTTACTACCAAAAAAATACGAAAGAAACCAAGACATAGGATGATATCAAGACCGAGACCGAGACGAGACCGCACATTAAAATTTTCTCGACAAAAAGGCGAGACCAAGGCCGAGACGAGACTTGGTTAGGCGAGACCTGGGCCGAAACCGAGACGAGACTGAAGTTTTTCGATTTTGACGACACCGAGACGAGATTAACAAAAGTCTCGCCTGGTCTCGTCTCGTTGCCAGCCCTAGTGATCCAACATAGGAGCAAGTACGTGCGATCCAGACATGCATTTTTATTTATTTACAGATCATTAGTCTCTTTTTACTTAATTTTGTATATACAAAATTTCATTAATTTTTTTCTAAACAAATGTTTATTATGACAATTGTATGCATTTAATAATATTAATTTATAACCTGAATTTCAAAAAAAAATTTTCCACCCATTTTCGAAATATAGAATTCTCAAAAAAAAAAAAATGTTGGTATGTAGTATTATTTATTAATTCCAAGAAACTCCTATATAAAAAATTTAATCGATATCTGTCGATCCATTTATGAGAAAGTCGTAAATAAAAAAAATTGCTACAAAAACGATTCAAAAATCTATTTGTGACAGTCCCCAACAAAGCTTACGTACCAAACTTGAAAAAAATTGCTAAAGTTCGACTTCGGTTTTTTTTCCATTTTTTCCAAGTGCATAACGGTGGTAACAATGGTACTAAGCTAGTAAAAATGCATATCCGGCGATGTATATTAATATCATCTAAGCATTTTAAAACCATTTTATATATGAAAAAAAAAATCTTTCCATCTATCTGAATTGATAGTACACCACTTTAAAATTCTTGAAGCTGTGCTTCAACGTGGAGCCGAATATGACGGATGACAGAGCTGTCAATCAAGGAGCGACCTCTTCATTTAAAACTAGAAACCATATAGCAGGGGCAACAACCAACTCGCCGGAATCATTGCCTTTATGTGTACTGTCAAACGTGGAACTTAACGGTTAACCTAGGGAAATCAAAGGTGATGATTTTCAAAAAAGGAGATGGTAAATTATGCAGAAACGAGCGATGGTACTTCAATGGAGAACAAATCGAAGTTGTAAAAAACTAAATATAAATACCTTGGCATGATGATTTCTAGTAATCTTAACATGGAACCACACTTAAAAGATAAACTTGTTAAAGCAAAGAGTGCAATCAGTGCTATATGGAAGAGATGTTTTTCGAACAAATTCATTGACCATACCGTCAAATACAAAGTTTTCGTTGGAGTGTTGGAATCGGTGATAATGTACGCTGCACAATCTTGTGGACACAGTCAGCATGAAACTGTAGAAAAACTCCTGAGATACCATATCAAGAGAATATTTGGATTACCAAGTACAACACCCAATTATATGCTGATAATTGAAACAGCACTTTCACCATTATTTGTTAAATCCTTGAAGCTGCACGTAGATTATATTCTAAAAGTTCTTGAGATGCCAGACAAAAGGCTGCCCAAAATCGTTGCTATGAGAGTAATTCAAAGAAAAAATGTATGGGTTAATAAACTTGAGGAACTTGCTGGTTATTGTGGGATGGAATTTGATTATTCAAGGATAACAAACAGAAGTCAACGTAAATATATGCTATACGAGCTCATCTGCAAAGTGGATGAACAATACAGGATAGATTGTATAAATATGGCTACATCCTCCGTTCACCGTTCAATATATAGTGCCCTGAATCACAATCTAGATGAAAGAAATCAATAACCGCAACAGCCAAGAACTAATATCCGCCATCTTCAGAATGAGAGGAGAACTCATAAGGTTAAATTACATACCACATCGTCCCGATTTACCGATTTATTGCAGTCTTTGCAACCTCTTGGAGAGAGAAGATGTTTTACAATTTATTTGTAGGTGTCCCGTTCTTAAAGATACTCGCAGATGTTATCTAGGCAGTTATGTTTTATCCGAATATAAAGTTAAAACACTTTTAAATTGTGAAACAGATGTAAAGCTTCTTCTAAACTACTACCAAAAAACAATAACTTACAGAAATAATATTATAAATGAAAATTTTTAATATCAAAATAATTATCTATTATTATTCATCTTTTTATCTTGTAAATAATTACAATACAAACTATATATAATTATGTTTATTTTTGATTTAATGTCGATCAGGCAGACGGCAAAAGCCATGCTTTAATGATTTATGTAAAAATATATATTTTGTAACATACTGAAGGAAAAAAAATAAAATCTATCTAAATCTATCTAATCTATCTTTAAAATTCTCAAATTTCAGAAAATTAGTAAAATTTCTTATTAACTTATATACATATATAATGTAGGTATGAAAATAGGTTCAAAATAATTGAAAGCAAAATTCTTCAAAGTTCATAACATTATCTTAACTAACAACTTTTTTTTTCATTTGAGTGTGCACATACTCATAAAAAGATTGAAAAAAAAATAATAAAAACACACACAAGAGAAAACCAGGAAACTTGTGAAAATAAAAATAATCAAAGACGATGCAACACACGATTTGCCCTATAAATTCTTTAGAGAATAGAATTTATTGCGATGTAAAGAATTAAAGCACGTTCCTTGTTATCCTTGTCTAAAAGAAGCTGAATGACCGCAATGGAATATATTTCAGACTTGAAGTTTATTCTTTTTTGCTTTTCTAACAAGGGAAACAAATATGTCACGTAGTTAATTTAATTCGCATTTAAAAATAAAATGATCCAGTAGATTGCGTGAACTAGTATTGCTAATGTGATTACATAGAGTATTATAGATAATTAATAGAAATACCTTTTAAATGGAAATACAGTCGAGCTTCGATAAGTCGAACTTCGATAACTCGAATATTTGATAACTCTAATGAAATTGGTTGGAAAAACCGCGAATCCTGAACTTTACATGTAATTTTTGTTTGATAACTCGAACTTCTATAAGTCGAATGTCTCGATATCTCGAAGATATTAATTTGCGTCACCTTCGATAAGTCGATTTTTTTAGGGAAATTATCAAATTCTGTTGATTTTTACAAGTTCATTTCATAATGCATTGCGTTTGTGGGCACTGTGTTTGTATGTTCTATTACATATGTGTGTGTTGAAAATTGTTATTCCGTTAAGTGTGAGTAAGAGCTCTCATGTCCCGGTGTTAGAACTCACATTATTAGGTTGATATACGTATGTATTATAATACGAATCCAAAGTCTTATTTTAAAAATTTTAAAAAAGACGAAATAAAAAATGTAAAGAAACTGGCGTAGGTATTAACAGTGCAGTGTGAAGTTTTTATTAAAAGTAAAGCTAACGGGGATATGTCGTTAAACGAACATTAAAAACATTTAAATTAATAAAAGAGGTGGAGAGTGCGTCAAGAAAGAAGGATGTGGTTATTAAATATAACATTCCGGCAAATCCATTCGTCAGTTAAGTATAACAGAATATTTTAAGTAATCACAACAACTGTACTTCTTATATTACGTAAATTATATTAATTTTCTGTTTTACTTGATAACTCGAATTATTATTTTGGCACGTGATTGGTTCGAGTTATCGAAGTTCAAGTGTATATGGTGGTTAAAATTCACGGTAAATAAGCTTATTCGATTTCCATTAGACAAGCTTACGTATTAAGCTTGGACCTCGATTAAACTTGGACACATCATTAATTGGAATTCTTCCAGGCACATATTCATATTTGATATTAATAATTTTATGACCCGACATACGGATTTCCTTATATTTTTATTTAAAAATGCAAACATTCAAAATTCTGCAAAATATAACAAACTGTGTTTTGCTAATTAATTAAAAAAGTCTCCCCTTCCTCAACTAAAAAGTATATAATACTACCGAACCAGGCGAACTTCGTCTCGCCCCAATTTAACGCTTTCAAATGAACACAGATAGTTGAAATTTCATTGTAATTTATTTGAATGGAATAAAAATAAGGAAATAAGGAGAGAGTGGTATGATAACAATGTTTTTCGATTTGTTTTCCGGCACAAAAACAAACAACAAAGACCGCTTACCAAGCTATCGACGAGGTCCTTTTTCTTCACTGCTAGTATTGCCCGTAAGCAAAACCAATCGAGATTTTTATACATAATTTTTTGCAATACCGGGAAACACTTTACTCTGGTGATGAGTTTCTTCTTCGACGTTGTTAACTCGCAAAAATTTGCGGGACTGATATCAATCCAGTCGAGACACTAAGAGAAATTTGGCCATTGCCAAGCGCCAGCAATTGTCTTGAGAACTCAGCAGCCGGTTGGTCGTTCTGCAATGCGACTCTCCTATTTGTGGTCGAAACACGACGATTTCAAGCATGCATTAGATTCATCGGCAGATTTCGAGATGACGGAAAACGTTGGACGAAAATCTCCGGTGAGCAATATCATATCCCCACCAAATCATCTCGAATCACCTTGTAAGTCCTTCATTGTTAGGTCAGCTGCCTCCAAAGCTCGTTTATGCACCATCGTGCATTCATCCCAAATTATGATTTTGCATTCTCGCATCAATTTCGCTTTCGCCGAGTTCATGGTCATTGTGCGCGTTATTGGCAACCATGAAAAAATTCACCGCCAGTTTTAAAGCGGAATGTGCAGTTCGACCGCTTTCAATCGGTGTGGTATCAATGCCATAGATGCCATAGGATGCAACAGGCAACGAAAGAAATCTTGGCCGAATTGTTTGCTAGAATAAACTAAATGACGAATGTCTTGCATCTGCCACCGGGAGCATCGAGAAAGTAAATGCGAATGCGGAATCGTATTTCAAAGCAGCGCGATTGAAGTCTACATTTACCACTTTTCTTCTTCTAATAACTTTTTGTCGAATTTGTGGTGGTGATTGTGCAGTTTGAAACTGTTCAATATAGGCACGTCTCCAATTATTTCTTCTGCACGTACCTCTTGCGTTTGATTATTATGGACACTCTGATTAGTTATTGCAAGGTCCAAGGTTAGATCGGAATCAGTGCAATAATACGCAAAACTCGAATCAATTTCAGCAGGGAAAAATAGCACATTTTCTGAATAGAAAATTATAATGTGAAATAAAGAAACCTGTCAAATAGCTCACAGCCTAAGTCAATGTATAACGCAACCTAACGGGTTGTGGCATTTATCGCAGCACAGCGTCCTCTGATATATATCTCATAAACTTCTCCACCCAAAACGCATGCAAAACGTCTACTATCACAATGATTTTCACAATTAACCGAAATTTTCCAAGCTTCACAAACAATTTTCCACCTTTAAGTCGTCCAAAAAATCCATGGAACATTCTAGACAAAATCCATTTAATGGGAATCAAATGCTGTAGTTGTGTTCATACACGCGGCGACAAAGAGAAGGCAAAATAAAACTGTGTGTATACAAAAGAAAACATAATTATTATTTATTCCAATTAAGCAATAACAAACATGTGAGTGCATTTTTTGTCATAAAGCCGTTCCTAGATATCGGACAGCAAACAGATTTCTTATATGCATTCTCCAAACATGCCTTAAGATCTCCTGAAGATTTTATTCAAATCGATCAAGCCGGAAAATAGAAGATAGCGCACAAACATAATTTGTATTGTTCTTTATATATATAAGACTAGCGGACGAGGCGAACTTCTTCTCGCCCTAATTTAACGCTTTCAAATGAACTATAATAAAAACAGATAGCTCAAATTTCAACGTTTTTTATTTGAATGGAATCAAAATAAGTAGAAAGTGATATAATAAACATTCTTTTTCGATTTGTTTTCGGGCGCAAAAACAAATAACAATGACCGTTTACCAACACGCAGATTTCTTCCACAGACACGATTGGCCTTGCGGCTTATTGATTGTCATCGCAAAAGCCTATCGAACTAAATCCTTTTGAATTGGAACGGAAGATCAGTTGGAATAATTGGTATTGGTCGGATATTGCACTTGATGGTCATGGTTGGAATCACTGCAACATGTTCAAAAATGTCATCGGATAGTTGTACGCTTCATCCTGGTCGGTCCACTTTCAACAATCGAGATTTTTATAATTTTTTGCAATGCCAGGGAACACATTACTTTGGTGATGAATTTCCCATTTGACGCTGTTAGCTCGCAAAAATTTGCCGGGAATGATATCAATCCAGTCGAGACATCAACATAAATTTGGCCATTGCCAAGCGCCAGAAATTGTTTTGAAAATTCAGCAGCGGATGGGTAGTTTTGCAAAACGACTCTCATATTTGTGCTCAATTTCAACTTCTTGACTTGCCGGCACAAAGACGATGATTTCAAGCATGCATTAGATTCATCGGCAGATTTCGAGATGACGGAAAACGTTGGACGAAAATCTCCGGTGAGCAATATCATATCCCCATCAAATCATCTCGAATCACGTTGTAAATCCTTCATTGTTAGCTCAACTGCCTCCAAAACTCGTTAATGCGCCATCGTGAATTCATCTTAAATGACGATATCGCATTCTCGCATCAATTTCTCTGTCACCGAATTCTTGGTAATTATGAATGTCATGGGCTTGTTAAATGTGAGAAGATTCATTGCCAGCTTTACAGCGATATTGCAGTTCGACCCCCTTCAAACAGTTTACGAAATTTGAGATCTTGACCGAATTGTTGCCATAATCAACTAAATGACGAATGGCTTCCATGTCCCACCGGGAGAATCGTAAATGCGATTGCGGAATCGTATTCGTAAGCAGCGTGATTGAAGTCTACATTTACCACTTTTCTTCTTCTAATAACTTTTTGTCGAATTTGTGGTGGTGATTGTGCAGTTTGAAGCTGTGCAATATGGGCAGGTCTCCATTTGATTAATTATTGCAAGTCGTGTACGTCCTCCAGTCCGAAGTTAGATCGGAATCAATTGCAGCAAGGAAATAACACAATTGCTGAATAGCGTGAGCCTAAGTCAATGTATAACGCAATACGTAATCTATCGGGTTGTGGCATTGATCGCAGCGTCAACTTACATATATCTCGTAAACTTCTCCACCCAAAATGCCGCAAAACGTCTTCTACCGAATTTTTTCCAAGCTTTACGAATTGTCCAACTTTAAATGATCCAAAAAATCCATGGAACATTCTAGACAGTTCGACAAAATAAAATATCAAAATCCATTTATTGGTAATCAAATGCTGTAGTTGTGTGCATACACGCGGCAACAAAGAGAAACCAAAATGAAGTATATATACTTATATGTGTACTAATCCAGCAATAACAAACATGTGAGTGACATTTTTGACCATAACTCCTGTTCTAGACATCGGTCGGCAAACAGATTACTTATATGCACTCTCCAAACATGTCCTAAGATCTCGTAGAAATTTCATTCAAATCGATCGAGCCGAAAAAAAGAACATAATTTAGATTTATCTTTATATATAAGATTATTTACTGAAATATGATGTTGAAATACAGAATTTCGGGAACCGTCAAATCGGCCCTCACCAAAAACAGTGTTACCAATTTAAATATTTCCGGTACATATTTGAAATCTTTGTTGATTAGTGTTGTGAAATTGAACTTTAGTTTTTAATAATTTTATAAATTTATTGTGACAGATAAAATGACCTACCCACAAATGAGAGATACTAAGATAGATCTCTTTTGTACCGTTCAAATTCCAAAACCCATATCTTTACAATGTGTTGCGGTCAAATTTACCACAACAAGTTTCACATACCTAAATAGGTCTTCGATTCTGAAATACGAAGTTGAGTGACAGGCGGTCACCAAAATCCATATACATATATGTGACGGATGAGTCACAACGGCAAAAACACACAGGTACACAGTGTGCGACAGATGGTCCACAAGGGATTGTAAAACATGAAGATTTTGACCCATGTTCAACGGCATGTGTGATTTCAAGTTCACACCAACATAAATTTAGTATGGCCTTCTGCCCAATTTTAAGTGTCTGGCTCACCAAGTAAAATCACGTTGCGATGTTTTTCCCTTTACCCTGAATTGTCTGCGCGAAAGTCTACGGGTTTAAATATGTTAAATTTCGCGTGAAACATCGGATCCTGTCTCATAATGTTTATTGGGAAAATGGCATGAGATCCCATCTAACAGAATGCTTTCTTCAAGTTTTTGAGTTGGGCCGGTTGGGCTGGGGACTTTATTCGCGATCTTTAATAATTTTTCGTTTAACTTTTTAGACCATTTGAAATTGACGGATTAGAACTGAACTCGTCCATTAAGCCAAGGTTGGTGTTCAAATCACCAATGTGAAAGAGACCATATATGCGTGGCTGGATTCGACAGCGGCATGCACACCAGCGAAAAAGCCGGGTATTGCAACCGCGACAGAATACCAACACGGACCAAAGGTCAGAAGAGGATGGCAGATATGTCGTGGCCGGATGGATGAGAGAAGTTCTTTTGAGAGACACTTTTTAGAAAGCTACGAAAGAGCGAGGTTGCAAAAAGAAGTTAAAAGTGAAAGTTAATTATCGTCTAAACGAAATTTTTGAGTTGCGTTTTTTTATAAAGTAATTTTTTTTGGTCAGAGGAATCCCAGTTGGGGAATATTTAAAAAAAAGAATTTATTAGTGCAATTTTACTGTGGTGAGAAGAAGGCATTCTTGTTAGAGGAAAAAGAGCCAGGGTGAGACTGATTGTGGAAGAGACAGGATCCGCTGCAAAAAAAAAAAAAAAAAAAAAAAAAAGCTAAGTATACGTTGTTCGTTTTTCATTTGTTGCGTAGGAGAATTTTCATTCGTTTTGTTTTGTTTGGAGGCTATTAAGTGCCTTAGATTTACCCCGTTTAGGCTTTCGTTTCGTCTTTTGTCTTCCCGAGATTGCGGGACCCGCGACCGTTCTAAAAATTCCGTTGTTGTTCGGAATTTTTCCCAACGTGATTTTTCTTCGTGTCCCGTTGTGGCACAAAACCATTGTTCTTGTTTTAATTTTCCATCTTTTATCTTTTCGAACATATATTTTTTAAATTGACCATCTGCCAATTACCAAATACCTACCTTTGTAAATTCATACTTGTTTTGGAAAAAATTCTGGGTTTTATACCTATACCTATAAAGGTTTCCCAGATAATTTTAAATAAAACTTCCTTAAAATCCTATTCAGGTAAATTAAAATATTCTTTTATTTTTCTTGGGAAAGAACTTCTTTTTTTTCAGTGTATTGGTCCAAAAGGTTTGTAATTTCCTACTTAATTCAGAACTAAAACAAAAAAATTACTGGCGCCCATTTTATGTTGATACACCCTACTTTACAATTCAATTTAATTAATTTTTTTTACATCTTTTTTTATCGATCCCCCAATTAATACAGCCCATCGTTCTGCTGAACCCACCCCATCGCTGAGCTATCTAGGTGGTAGCATTTTTTGTTGCTCCCTGTTGCGAATGCTCTAAACGCGCCCACCTTCGAGTGACAGTTGTCATTATTTTATTTTCTCTCGCACGCCGCGCCGGCTCTTTTCGATTTATTTTGTATATTTAATTAATTCGTTTAATTAAATAGTTATTCTATCTGTTTTGTGTTTTGCGGATTGTAGTTCCGCCTTCGTAAATTTCTAACTTTAATTCTCATACAAATTTATCCAAATTCGCGTTTAGAAATTCGGTAACAATTGCTGTATTTGTAAATTTGACTTTCTATCCATGAATAGGTGAGAAATAGAACAACCAAAAAATTTAATAGGGATGTGTTAATAAATACGAATTTTGTAAACATATCTTGTTTGTGGGAAAAATTTGTTAGCATGAAAAAATATATGCGGTTGTGTTACCAGAATTGTTTGTTTAGTGGTAGTTTACACATTTCACAGACTTGCGGATTTTTCTGTCTAAGAACAACGCAAGCATTTCTTTTTAATTATATGGCTGTGTATGTATTTTGTAGAGTAAAGAAACCCGTTTGACGTTTCAGCAAACTTGGTAATACTTTAATGTGTGTGTAAATGTGTGCATTATGCAAAAATCCAGATCTGTGATTTTGATCACGAAGAGAATGCGAAAAGTGGTCCGCGATCAGAAAATTCGTCTGGGATAGATTTTTTGGTTAAAATGAAAACGATATTATCCAAAAATAGGTAATTTTGCTGATTTCAAAAAAAAAAATTAAATTTGAAATTTTCTAATTTTATTGACATTAATTGATGTTCAATTAACTGGATTAACAATCGTAAAATTCTAGTTCAGCCTTGGCTCAATGTTTGAACTTGGTTTTACTCCAACAATGTGTTGTACACAGTGGTGTACCGTAGGGGGGAGGGGACACAGGCCCCAGGCGGCACTTTTTTAGAGGGCGGCAATTTTCGAATATATTAACATTAATTTTGTATGCCTATCCTGTCTGTTTTTTTTACGGAACGACTGCCCGACTTTCCCCTTAATATTGTCACTTTCAACAACTATCAAAACAGCAACTTGAATCTAATAAATCATACACCTGCACACGGTGGCAGTATTATTTTAATTTGTTAATTTTTCTGCCATGCACACACACCGTTGGTAAGTTTTACTGGCGAAGTGGCAACTACAGGCAGATCATTAAAAAAAGTTTTCAAGATAAAAGATGAAGCGCACGGGCTGATGCAGTAGACAAAATTATGAGGGCATCATTTACACTTTGGAAAAAACAGACCAAGGCAGACGGAAATTTTAACACAAGACAAGATGCAGGAGCTGTGCTAATTGGAATGCGATCGTTTTCTCTTCTGTATTTCTTCACCTTTGGAAACCTGTGCTACATAAAGAGTAATGATGCCCAAATTCACTTACAAACAGCAGGAGTCGAACTTCACTAAGCCCGCCAAATATTAATGTAGTGCAGAGCTTTCTCATAGAACACGTTTTCGGTGATAGAAATAGAGACATAGTTCTTGCCCGCTACAACGAGTTAGTTCTTCACTACATTCAACACAATTTTGTACAAATATTTTGTCTTTGTCCAAAATACTGCTTAAACCTATCTCATATTTAAAATTTAACAAAAGTAAAAGTCAGACCACTTTTAGCTTTTACTTTTGTGCAAACTTTTGGAAAATTGAAAATATGAGTTAGGTTTGAGCAGTATGTTGGAAAAAGACAAAACATTTATTTTACTTTTGTACAAAAGTGTGTTGAATGTAGTTAAGCCTTTACGGCGGAAATTATTTTCCTCCTTGGATAGGGTCAACGTCGAAATTAAGGAAAGATTTCATCAGCTACGAAATTTAGCCAACAATTTTGACTTTATGACTACAATACAGATATTGCATCTTATGAGTATGAAGTTAATAAAGAAGATTTTAAAATCGACCCAAACCGCTAAGGGCTTTTGTATGCTCATCAGCAAAATAAAATAATTTAATGAATGCAAGCCCACTTGAATTATTTAAATATTTCGTGCAGTGTAGGCTAGAAGTAAGTCTGACAAATATTATTATAATGCCTCGGTTGTTCTTGACAATTGCAATCAGCAATGCAGGTTGTTAGAGAAGCTTCTAAAAATTAAAACTTATAAACAATTATTTAAGATCCACGATGAGCACACTGAGGTTAAGGTAGTCTTAGTCTGGATATAGAGCAAGAAAGAACCAAATCCATCGACCTAAAGGTATATTCAAGGATTTTGCGTTAATGAAAATTTGAAGAAGTTTTCTCGTATTGTTTTGAGCTTTAACTAAACAAAATGGATTGAAACCAAATCTTACCCAATTATTTGTTCCACACCATAACGTATAAACTATTGTTATATAGAAACTTTTAATTCTTATAACGGGTGATTTTTTTGCTACTTGGTTTTTGACGTTTATATTTTTGACAGATCACACATGACAAATTCCACGAACATTTGACATTTCGATTCAGTATTGTTTGCCATTTCATCATGAATAGACTAACGCCTGAACAACGTTTGCAAATAATTGAAATTTATTATCAAAATTCGTGCTCTGTGAAAAATGTTTTTCGCAAGCTACGTCCGTTTCAGCGACGAGGCTCATTTTTGGCTAAATGGATACGTGAATAAGCAGAATTGCCGTATTTGGAGTGAAGAGCAGCCAGAGGCAATTCAGCAGCTACCAATGCATCCCGAAAAATGCACTGTTTGGTGCGGTTTATGGGCAGGCGGCATCATTGGGCCGCACTTCTTCAAGGACGATGAAGGCCGCAGGGTTACGGTCAATGGAGAAAGGTACCGTTCGATGATAACAGATTTTTTTTTGCCGAAAATGCAAGAATTGAACTCGGTCGACATGTGGTTCCAACAGGACGGTGCCACATGCCACACTGCACGCGAAACCATGCATCAATTGAGAGGCGAATTTGGTGAGCAGTTGATCTCACATTTTGGCGCAGTCAATTGGCCACCAAGATCATGTGATTTGACCCCGTTAGACTATTTTTTGTGGGACTATGTTAAGTCTATTGTCTATGGGGACAAGCCAAACAGGATTGCTGCCTTGGAAGCCAACATTGAACGCGTCATTGGTGAGATTCCGGCCGAAATGTGTGAAAAAGTTTGCCAAAATTGGACCTTCAGAATGGACCACCTGAAGCGTAGCCGCGGGCAACATTTAAGTGAAATTATTTTTAAAAAGTAAATGGCAGAAATTGATTTATCGATCCAAATAAAAACTTCATTCACTTTTTACAAGTTTCTGTGTTTTTTTGAATTTTCAAAAACCAAGCTCTTAATAAATCACCGTTTATAAACCTTATAAAAATGTTTTACTTTGGATTAGTGACTCCTTCAACGGTTATGTCAAGATAATTGCAACGTTCGAGCTCAGATAAGCTGTGGTCAGCACACTTGCGGGTTAATTTTGGGAACGAGGTGTAATTTTGCATTAATCAGCCCAAAATTACAAATATATGAATTTGGCGCTGGCGAAAAATTTTAAATGCACCGTCAAAATGTAATCAGGGGCGGCAAAAATTGGTTCTGCCCCGGGCCCCAAATATCCTCGCTACGCCACTGGTTGTACAAACGAGGCTTAAACTTAACTCACCGCTGAATTTTCGATATATGTGATCTCTTTTGTGCCGTTTTATACTTTGTAAGCAAGAGCTCGAAATTTCGTGCACTATTAGAAAGCAGGATTAGGGTTTGGTTTTTTATTTCCGTGTGTTAGTTGTGGTCTTAAGTGCTCTCAATATATTCAAAATTAATTCTGCGAAAATAGGTGTTTATCGCTATCCTATCGCTCTACCAAATTTCACCATTCTACGACGATCAGTAGTTCTTTACATAGTTGATATCAATTCTATGCAAATGGGCGGTTGCCACGCTCTTGAATGTAAAATCTCAAATTTTAAAATTTGGCCTTTGCCTGAACTTTGACCCCTACCCCTGTACCAAATTTAATCATTCCATGACGGTAAAAAGTGCTCCAAATAATGTATATCAATTTTATGAGAATCTGTGGATACCACGCCTTCTTAATGAAAAATCTTAAATTTTAAAATGTTGTCTTTGCCTAAAGCCCTACTGCTGTACTGAATTTCATCAGTTTACGACAATCAGAAGTGCTCCAAATAATTTATATCAATTCCTTGAAAATGGGGGGGTACCACGCCCCCTGAATGGATTTTTCCCTTTGTATACAACACCAGGCCTACCGTTGTGCGAAATTACAAGAATCACGATGTCGGTAAGTGCTCCATAATTATGATGATCTGTCAGTGAGTTATTGGGTCAGTCAGTCAGTTACGGTTTTTGCGATTTTTGCATTCTTATATCTCGGGAACCACTAAAGCTAAAGAATTGAAATTGGGCGAGTTGTCTAAGCCAATGCAAATGCTGAGAGTTTGAAGTTTCGGACTTCTTTATTGGTACTGAAGTTAGAGAGGGGTCGAAAATCGCCTGAGTTTGTTCATTTAAATAAGGTGTAGTGCCAGAACTTGGCTGGGCACTACCGCGCCCTTTGATTTTATTCATAAAAATTGATGATGAAGTGGGAAATCCACCAAAAAATTACAGTTTTAGATTCGATTTTTAAGATTTTATTTAACATTGCATTAAATGCTCGTACCAATCAGTATTAAAAAATTAAGTATATCATGGCAGTTGAAAATAACACCGTTAGATACGTGGTGTATTTAAATCGTACATAAATTGCACAGCGTTTGAAAAAAAAATGTAAGCTTATTTCTTTAAAGATGACTCCTTGAACTAATTTCTGAATTGTTATATAAAAACACTTTTTTCAAGATTTTTCAGAAATGTATAAACTTAGACTTTAAACAACTGCTAAATATATTCGATATGCTTTTTAGTTTAAAATTGATTTAAGTTATTATATAATGTAACTAATTATTATTTATTTATCTTCAATGCAATTCTAAATTGAAATCAGATACATTTAAGGTGAAGTTAGTTAGAAGAATTTTACATTATGTTACTCATATTTCTTTAACACACCCACCGATTCAACATATCGGAGGATTCCCACAATGATATTTCTCATCTGAAGCCCTACCATGTGGGTTTATTTAAGTTTAAAGTTGATTTCTTCGCTTGTCTAGTCTCTTAAATTTAATCAAATTAAAAGTAAAAATTTTGTAACTAGACATATTAGGTCTAACACATTAAGTATATGTGTTTGTATTTTTTCTTATGATTAAAATACATATTCAGTATTACAATTTTTCTCCAGATCTAGCCAAGATTTTTTACTGGCAAAACTTAATATTATAAAATCACCTGCTAATATTAAATCAGATTTTGAAATTTGTATCTCCCTAAGCCGTTAATCTATGAAAATTCGACGCCTTTGGCAGTAAATTAGTTTAATATTGAACAAATAATTAAGGTTCATCTTCCCATAATGGTTCGGTGTTCACGGGAGAATAATTAATCAATCATCATGCTTCAATTTATTCTATTTGCCCGGAGTTACAGGGATGGCGAGATAAAATGAATTGATTGATGAGGTTTGTCGTTATATTTCCAAAACCCTCTATTGATAATAACAAAAAAAAGACTAAGTAGGTATATTTATTTCATGTTTTATACTTCCGTTGGGTATATATTCAATTAATTTAAAGCCTTCGAAATTGGATATATTATGGATAGCACATTTGTTTCCTTTTAGATTTCTACTGGAATATTAATTATTCTGAAAAAAATAAGCAGATTTTTTTTTGTTTTTTCTGTAAGAATTTTGTTAGATTTGGGCATATTTATTGCGGGTAAGGCAGATTCTAGATATCTATGGAAATTCATATAAATATTGTGAACGAATATCCTCATTCATATGCCTCCATTCTATAGGATATTACAGGATATTCACTCACATGAACGTGAAGTTGCTTAAAATAATACAAAAAATTAAAACATTTTTGCTGTAAGCAAAGACTTATGTATTATTGGGGAAACAAAATTAAACAAATAGATTGATACATTAGGATTTCGTAAATGCCCTGTTTATTGAAAATCTTGTGGTAGTTAATAAAATTATATACAGTGAGCGTCAAAAGTAAGTATACCCCTATAAACTTCATATTTGCTCTGTTAGTAAAAGTGGGGTTGATATTGAAGTAAAATACTTATCTTATGTTTTAAGGCGATTCATTTTCAATGAATTGGCATATAAAAATTAACAAGATATATAATACAAAAAAATTACAAAAACAAAAATATTTCATTTTTATGGCGTTAAAAAAATGTACGCGTTGTCAAGCATTCTATACAGGGTTCGGATTATCGGGAAGACAACCGTTAAATTTATTTTGGTTTTCTTTCTAACTCTCAATTTGTTGATCAGTGTATTTTATTGAGTTAATTTAAACCCAAAAGCGCTTGGTTAAAATTTTTTAAAGATAATGGCGCAAGATTACACTAAGCAACTCTTCTAATATAAAGTAGATCTTTAGGGCAACGTTAATCAAACTTAAGTTGAACACAACTTATTTTTATAGATAGAAAATACGAGTATATATTCATTTATTTATGAAAAAAGACTCGATATACATTTGGAGGTATTATTTTATAATTTGGCTTTCTTCAAATCGATATGTTGAGACTAGGGAACAGTACACCGAAGAAATACACTGTGTATCCTGGTTCCTTTTCATGCTAATTTTGTTATTCAAAATATGCAAAGTTTCTAACGTATATCGTTTCGATATAATTTTTCCGATTGAAGAATTTGCACATTTTAAAGTCAGGAACATGATTTCTTTCTAAGCTTAGACTAGCAAGAGCTGTTTTTTGAGAACTCTTGGACTTAATATAAGATTTGTGATTTGAGGTCCTTTGTTTTAAAGGCTGGTTGGTAGTGCTAATGTAACATAGTTCACAATTTTCTCTTTCGTTGCCTTAGCAATTGATCTTATATACAGTGTCTGTACTTTTATCCACTTTTCTTGCCAAGTTTTGGTAAATAGTGTGTTAGTGTTTGGTTGGATTTGTAAGCAACA
The DNA here is from genome assembly GCA_910595825.1 of Philhelius pedissequus. NCBI lineage: Eukaryota > Metazoa > Arthropoda > Insecta > Diptera > Syrphidae > Philhelius > Philhelius pedissequus. The sequence continues at coordinate 90,926,140 of OU343161.1, forward strand.
TTGACATCTTTAGATTTGCTTGCTAGCAATGGTTTTCTTCAGACTTTCAGCAAGTTTCGGAACGTAAACCATACTTTTGAAATAACCTGATCTTTCATGTTTATTGCTTTATTGGTGATTGGTTTGGTGTTGTGCTATGTTCGCGAATCATATCTAGCGGATATTCATTATTAATAACGATTTTTGTTATTTTCTCTTTGTTGGCGGGATGGAATTTCTTGTCACTAATCGTATGGAATTTTTTAATAAGGCTGGAAGCCGTATTGACTTTAATATGTTTCGCTTGATTTGTTTGAAAATTGACGATTCTTCCGGATGCTGTCTCTTTCTGATGCCAGTCAAAGGTGAGTCTGTTTCTCTCACAATTTATTTGTACGTCCAAAAATGCTATCGTTTTATTTTTTTTCCTTTTCCACCGTAAATTGGATTTTTGAGTTGAATGCGTTAAGACATTACAAGACTTTGTCAATCTCACGATTTTTCATTACTGCAAATATGTCCTCAACGTATCTGCTTATGAATTTTGGCGGATTTATTGAATTGAACGAAGACAAGGTCGGCGATGGTAGGTGAAAGTGGATTTCCCATTGGGATTCCATGTATTTGTTTATATTTATTGTCTTTATATTCAAAAATGTTGTTATCTTTCAAACAGAAGTCAAACATTTCCAAGAACTTATTTAAGCTAAGGCTTACGTGTTCACTCATAATACTCCACTTTTTCTTTACAATGTTTATCGCCACCTGCACTGGAATATTCGTGCGTGAAAAGTGACACCGTATCGAAAGAACTAAGACTTCATGTTCACTTAATACTAATTCTCTTGTTTTTTCAATAAGCTCGAACGAATTTTTGACATTGTACTTTGAGTTGCGAGTAACACCTTGTAGAATTCTACCTATCTATTTCTATAACTCTTACATGGGACTTTCATAGGCGACACGATATGTCTCAGTGGTAAATTCGGATTGTGGATGTTACATTAGCACTACCAAGCAGCTTTTAAAACAAAGGATTTCTAATCTGATATCAAGTCCAGAAGTTCTCAAGAAACAGCTCTTGTTAGTCAGAGCTTAGAAAGAAATCATGCTCTCGACTTTAAAATTGTGCAAATTCTTCAAACAGAAAAACTATATCGAAACGATATACGTTAGAAACTTTGCACATTTTGAATAACAAAATTAGCATGAAAAGGAAGCAGGATACACAGTGTATTTCTTCGGTGTACTGTTCCCTAGTCTCAACATATCGATTTGAAGAAAGCAAAATTATAAAATAATACCTCCAAATGTATAGCGAGTCTTTTTTTATAAATAAATGAATATATATTTTCTATCTATAAAAATAAGGTGTGTTCAACTTAAGTTTGATTAACGTTGCCTAAAGATCTACTTTATATTAGAAGAGTTGCTTAGTGTAATCTTGCGCCATTATCTTTAAAAAATTTAAACAAGCGCTTTTCGGTTTAAATTAACTCAATAAAATACACTGATCAACAAATTGTGAGTTGGAAAGAAAAACAAAATATATTTAACTGTTGTTTTCCAGATAATTCGATCCCTGTATAGAATGCTGGACAAGGCGTACACTTTTTTTGACGCCATAAAAATGAAGTATTTTTGTTTTTGTTATGTCCTTATTTTTTTGTTAATTTTTATATGTCAATTCATTGAAAATGAATGCCCTTAAAACATAAAATAAGTATTTTACTTCAATATCAACCCAACTTTTACTAACAGAGGTGCAAATATGAATTTTATAGGTGTATAGTTTCTTTTGACTCTCACTGTTTGCACTTATGATCATCACGAGGTAAGATTGAATTATGAATGCTTATTTTGTTTTAAGTTTTGAGTTATTTATGATATCAAAGTATTTTTGATTTAACTTGGAATCACGTGCGTAGACAAGGGGATCTGAATAGTTGACAATTACGGAGGAATTGTTTCCTTTTCGGATTTTTTTTCCATTGAGTCGAATATTCCTACCAACAATATCCGGAATTAACTTTGAACCATTGTCCAAAGAAATTACATTAATTTTTATTCAGGAAATAGATTTGCCATGATTAGATTTTGTCTTTTCAGAAAATTGTGTATTATTGGATAGTAATAGGTACACACATTTGTACAGTACATTATATATCATATGGAGACAAAAACTGGGGAAGAAAACATTGCGTTGATTCGCAATGGGGAGAGATTAAATGAATTTGTTTCAATTTGCCTCTTGGGTTTCATTTGGATATGTAAATACGAATTGCATGAATTTATTAATAAGAAATTTTAATTTGTTAATTGAATATTTGTTCAATAATAACTTTGTGTATAAGGGATGCTTTTCGTAGTTCTGCTGTCAAATTTGATTCACCACTATTTCAGTATGGGTGAAATTTGACAGTCGTATGAAGAGTGGTCGATAACAAGGTCTTATGTAGCGACTAAGATGACAAGAGTTTAAAATGATGCTTATGCGATTTCTTCCTATTATATACCCAAATAAGCCTTGATATTCGAGAATTTCGCCACTGAATTTCCCAGATGAAGCATACTAGACAAAAAGCTAAACCAGAAATCCAATATACTAAAAAGAATAAGAAAATCAATAGTTGGGTTCTTCTCTTGCAAAAAATCCATCGCGAACAAATAGTGCTTATACCCACACATTACCCACTGATGGTTGTACACAGCGGTCTTTATACCAATAAATACTTACGGGGTAGCAGTAGGGGGATTGCATTGGACAAATTCACATATTGGGACCAGCTTATGTATCAGTGGACCACTCTTAATCCTTAGCTGCCCTACACATACTACTTAACCTTACACCCCTACATATTTTGAGCAAACAAGTGGCCGCGAGTACAGCTATTCGTCTTCGATAGGACATTCTAATATTCTGAACACTTGGATTATAACAAGGACGATTCCACTACTCCACACACAAGTTAATATTCGACAAGAGCTTCCAAGTTATCATTCCTCCAAAATCTGGGAGTGGGTGGCGATGGCGGTGTGTACTCAGATATACTAAATTTTAGACTTCCGTCTTCCTGGATATTGTAGCGTGCTCCAAGCGGAAACTCCGGCATTTAGAGAATTTTTATCCAGGCTAAAGGAAAATATAATATAGAGATCGGATATGAGTATCTTCTCAGTCAGTCAAGTAGTCCTAAAATCACTTGGCGCCTTTTCCACAAACTCTATAACTGCACGCAACTGTCGCTTATCTCTCAGGGAGATGGCAGATCCTGATTTGGGTGCCGGCGCATAGCGATATCTTGCCAAACTAAATAGCCTATGAGCTCGCCAAAAATGGAACCCTAATATCAATTCTACCTAAAATGGAAAAACACGGTATGCCTATCGCTACATGTAAGCTAATGTTACAACAAAACACCGCAAAACAAACAAACATGAGATCGTCAAAACACACTACTTGCATATCTACTAGAAATATCCGGGCACAAATGGATAAAAAAAAGCTCAAAATATCTGCTATCGTTGAGCAGAAAACATCTTGGCTCCGTAATAGGTATCAGAACTGGACACTGGTTAATTGGCAGACAATCCAAAACACTCATCGTATATGAATTTAGCAGAAGTTGTATGGATGAGAAGGAAGAAGAGACTATCTTTTCGCGTAACCTAACCAAACCTAACCTAACCTTACCTAATTTTGTTTATCAAAATCGTTAGAGCCATTTTCGAGATAATTAAGGTGGTAGAAAGAATCGTATGGCATGTGCCGTTATTTTTGGGGCTAAAAAAACTATTCAAAAATTAATATCAGACAATCACCTAAAACACTCAACTACCAAGTTTAAAGAAAATCGCTTTAGCCGTTTAGGATGTAGATCGATCAACTGACAGACAAACAGACAAATGAAATTAAGGGACCCTATTTTTTCGTGTTAAATTTTTTCTTAATTCAAAACTTCCCTATTGTTATAGGCTCGCAAGTAAGAGCACTATAAGTATGTAACATTTTATAGGAGAATGTTTAAAACTAACCTCATCTTCAAGTTGTTGTCAATTTTCTGCATTAAATGCACAATTGGAGTAAATTTATTACGGATAGTGTCTCATACCATCTTTATCAAACAAGACCGTTTTAACTTTACTTCTTAGTTAAAAAACAGTAATTTGTCCTTATTTTCACGGAACCAAAATGTATAGTCGGAGAATTGGGTGTGTTACCAAGGTATTGAAATAAGGTCAATTCATCTTAAAGCACAATAAGACATATTTCATCAGTTAAAATATGGCCTTATTTAACAAAAATAATTACAAAGTGAGCCAAATTTGAAAACTTGACCTTATTTCACCAGTTTCTTATTATAGATACAAAATCTAAGTTTTGTGTAGTTTTTCATTTTAGTTTTGGTGTCATATTTTATTTTTAATTCGTGTTCATAAATTCGACGCAATTTTTCATTATTAAATATCATCCCAAACTTGAAGGTGAACAAATATATTATAAGGTTCTAAGCCGTCAAAATAAAAAAACGTGTTCTACATACATACATATATACATTTTTACCGCCATTTTGATTGCGATATACAGTGAACGTCAAAAGAAAGTGTACATCTATAAACTGCATATTTGCGCCTCTGTTAGTAAAAGTGGGGTGATATTGAAATTAAAATACTTATCTTATATTTTAGTACGATTCATTTTCAACAAATTGGCATATAAAAATTAACAAAATACATAACACAAAAAATAAAATAAAAAACACCAGCAAAAATACTTCATTTTTATGGCGTCTAAAAAAAGGGGACACCCTGTCGAGCAAACAACGACGGTGGGGAAAACAACCGTTAAATTTATTTCGTTTTTCTTTCTAACTCACAATTTGTTGATCAGTGTATTTTATACTGAAAAGCGCTTGCTTAGAATTATTTAAGATAATGGCGCAAAATTTTAAACGTTTTAGTAAAATGTTAAAGCCACTTTTAGCAATTTAGTAAGCTAAAAAGATGATTGAGCTAATTTAACATTTTACTAAAGTTAAAATCACGGAATGGCTACTTTAACTTTTAGCAATTTGCTAAATCCATTGTGGAATCTGATAGTATATCAGTCTGGCACGCGGGGTGCCCAGGTTCGAGTTCTGCTGGTCTAAAACTTTTTTTTTTTTTTTTGTAAATAATGAAGTTAAAATGATGAAAATAGAAATAGCTAATACCTTTTTAGAGCACATGTTGGGTTTTCATCAACATATAATTAATTTACAACTCATAACAACAATAATTGTGTTCATCAAAATTCAAACCCTACAAATGCTAAGCTTTTTGCTTAATTAGCAATTTAGTATTGTTTAGAAAAGGTTTAAAATCTTGAAATAGTTATTCAATCAATAAGCACTTAGGAAATTGCTAACTAGTAAAATGCTAAGCCCTTAACAATGGGTTGTTTAAAATTTTGCGCTAATAAATTAAAATGGGTAAGAAAAGTGCAGTTGAAAAACGAGAACTTATTATAAAATTAATATAGGAAGAAGAATCTTACCGCGAAATATCCAAAATAATCGGAAAAAATAGTCCAAAATAGTCGACAGATGCCATAGCACATTGAAAAAAAATTTAAAAAAAATTTCAAAAGTTCAAAGACGTTAAAGATCGACCTCGTTCCGGTCAAAAATACTGTCCGTAGGTGATGAACGTACTTTGATGAGAGAAGTGCGCAAAAATTCTACGGTATGTGCAACAAAAATTGTTGAATACGTTAACCAATATTCTTAAGTTAACGTTAGCCCGAACAATGTTCGAAGGAGCGTGTACAGTAACGGGTTGCATGCTAGAGTTTATCGAAAAGTACATCAAACCGAAAGCGAAGATTTCTTTATGTTTATATTTTGCTGTTCATATTCTGTGTTTATCGTTCTCCATATGTTTGGTTCTTTCCTTGAACTAAAAATCTGGAATTTGTTCTCGTCACTGAAAAGGACATTACCCCAGAACTACAAGCTTCATTTGTATATTTATTTGCATAAAGAAGTCTTCGCCTTGGCATTACGATGATAGAGAATGCCAAAAAAGTGGTTCCCCCAATTCCGTCTGTCTGCCTATATGTTTGTCTGTACAACGATCTACATCCTAAACGGCTGAACCGATTTTCTTCAAGCTTTGTATATAAGCGTTTTAAGTGATTGTCTAAAATAGATTCTTGAATCGATTTTTTTTTAGGTCTAAAACTAACGGTATCTGCCATACAAATGTTTCTATCATCTTAATTGTCTCGAAAACGACTCAAACGATTTTGTTAAAAAAAAAAACATGTGCAATACTATAGGTAGGTATAGTATATATTTTTTACATATTTTGTTTTAACGGGGCCTGCCATATTTTTTTATTTAACACCTTATCAAAAATGGCTCAACTGATTTCGATCAATTTTTTTGTATATTAGCTCCTGCAAATTCTTAATAATACTGCATATCAAAATTTTAGAAAAATATTTTTTTGGGATTTTTGAAAAAAAAAACAATAATTTTTTTTTAATTTAATATTTCGAAAACTGATGACAATTTTTTTTTAAATTATGTTTTAAAATTTAATACATTAAGTACTTAAAATTGTTATACGATTATGGTCTTCCAATCTACGGGTACTACGCAAAGAGTGAATTGAACAAAATTAAAACTTATTTTAACGCCTCATTTAGAATTGCAACGGGTGCTTTCCGTACAACACCCATACATAACCTACTTGCCGAATCCGGTTTCGTGCCGCTGGGGGAACGTAGAGACCTACTTACAGGCAAACTTATTCCAAAGCTACTCACCTCACATGGTTCCCCTTTACATAAATATATCATGGCTACGATCAGACGTTAAACCAAACCCAAGATAGAACATTCTATCCTCAAAGCTACACATACAGCAAAGGAACTCAATATTCCGCTTAAAGCCGTTAACACAAAGCCAGGTGGTTTCCCACCCTGGACATTAAGGAACAGTAGCATGGACACTCAACTCTCGGTCTTGAAAAAAGAAAATCTGCATCCAAGCCGTTTCAGACAATTATTTATCGAAAAGTTTGACAACTTGTCACAACAAAATTTCAATTTTCTCTACACCGTTCAGTAATAAATCATAATATCGCCTTCGCAATAGTCGACCAAAATCTCACCACCGTACTAGCCCTTAGACTCCACTACCACAGCAACATATTCACAGCCGAAGCAGCAGCAATTAAAGGTGCAATGTAATACGCTGAAAAGAGAAGAGGCAAATATTGCATATTCTCTGATAGCCTTTCTGTCTTAAACGCAATTCAGAATTTAAACTGCGGACTTATACCCATTATCAAAATCCGAAACAAACTTTGCCAATATACAACAAAAATTAAAGTCGTTTGGATACCAGGACATGTAAACATTCCTGGAAACGAAGCCGCTAATTCTGCAGCCAAATTCGCTACCAACTTACCCATCGACACTTCCACCATTAAGAACCCATATGATTTCTTTAAAACAATCACAAACTCGCAAGTCGAAAAATCTCTTCAAAACTTCAAAAACATAAACAATTATTATTCTAGAATTCTAGTCTTGTTGGATATAGTTCACACTAGATGTTCTTCACAGTATTTTTCAGAATTTGAAGTAGATCCTGTATACCAATTTTGATTGAAATCCGTTGAGCCGTTTATGAGAGGGTCGAAAATCAACAAAATGTTTGTATGGCAGGTACCGTTAATAACAAAATATCTTTAAATTCTTTTTTGGGCCAAATGTAGATCATTCTCAAATTAGTACACACTCCAATTTTTATCAAAATCGTTCGTGCGTTTTCGAGTAAGTAAGATGGTAGAAAAATTTGTATTGGAAGTACCGTTATTTTTGGGGCCAAAACAACGATTCAAAAATCTATTTTGCACAATCACCTAAAACGCCTAACCACCAAGTTTGAACAAAATCGGCTCAGCCGCTTAGGCTGTAGTTCGTTCTACAGACAGACAGACAGACAGACAGACAGGCAGACAGACAGACAGACGGACTTGCCGGACCCACTTTTTTGGTGGTGGTCAACTTTGATTAAAATCTCGAGTTAGATTTTTTTTCCAAATGCAAAACTTTCCCTATAGTACCTATATCGCAAGTAAAAATGGCTAAGCATATATTTCGATGTGATCGAACATAAGAGCAAGTATGTGCGATCCAGTAGTGAATTTTATTTATTATGCAAATATAACATATTTATTTGTAATTTTTCATTTTTGGCTTGGAGCCATTTTTCATTGGGGTCAAATTTATTGGATACTTTTTTCCTCCACCTTAAGTATGCCGAAAGAAAGATTGAAAGTAAAACATACTCAAACAATAGAAAACAGGATATGTGGCTCTAAAAGAACTTCCTCAATAATCAAACATAAATTTGCATCTATGTCAGAGAAGAGACCAGCGCAGGAGCGGGAAAACCGAGGGCACACAAATGTGAAATAAACCTGAACCAACTTATGGTCTACGGAGCTGGTGAAGGTCAACTGACTTGTTGGTTATGGCGTTTTTTTAGTTCCACCATATATCTCGAAAATGGTCGAATTTTGATTCGATTTTTGCACTAAGATCCATTTGTATATGTAGTATAAGTCACCTAATAAATAATATTAAAAACAATTTTAAAAGCAATCTCTTTTTAACTTATCAAAAAATTAAAGAAATAATATTTGTGTATTAGTCTTAACATTATTTGGAATTAGCATTTAGCAATGGAAATTATATGGATAAATACTGATGTTTTACGGCTTAAATGCTTAGTCAACTTAAAGGATTTAGTCCCTAGACCAAATTCGTGCAATCCAATCGTGTATTTTAGTTTCTCTGTAAATACTACTACCTATTTGGTATGAAATTTATTAGCCTGAATATTTTCATTTGATATTAGGGGGAAATTAATTGTGAACCAGTTGAACATTTCATTGTGTATGATGGCAGAAATTCTTCCTCAGACAAAGTACAACTTCCATTAGAATAGTAGGTGCTTTTTCAAATACCTTAGACCTTGTGCGTGTCAACAATTTTTGATAAACTTAATACTTAAAGAAAAGATGCCACATTAAACTCTAAGTCTAAGTTGGTCTTAAGAAACCAGTCACATTAACAGAGGGATTAAGTCACCACTCACCGCCGTCCGCCGACGGCCGGCCGTCACCGTCGACAATATTCAGCAGGTGCTTGGATTACAAATTCTCTACTTATACTTTCTTGGCACGTTTATTATTTATTTTATATTGATATTGATTTTCTTTTTCAAGAAGTATCAGAGTACATACCTTAATATGGAAAAAAAATATTTATTTTCTGGGCCAAAACTAGCATGAACATTTTCATGTTTACAGTGTTCCATGATGTATGCAAATGAGATGCTTTATATTGTAGGACATGTCATTATCCTTTAGAATTTCGTTGTATTCCTTTTTTTCAAAACAAAAATTAACCTTTAATCCATCAAAAAATGAGAATATGATATTGAATGAGAAAAATAAGAAAATATTAAATTCAGCTAAGGATATGTACAGATAAGGCGAACATGCGGATAAAATTTTAAATCCTTATACAAAAATTCGACATAGTTTATAATATCACATCCCATTCAACTCATTGAAAAGGAAAATATCCTTAGAAATACTTGAAAGTTTGCATTCTTTGTAAGCTGGAATTGCATTTGTACATGCCTAGTCTACACATGTAGATTGTGTATATTTTATAAAAAAAAAAATGGTATGCGATTGATAAAATTTTCATTTGAATTTTTTTTTTAACAATTTTAAATCAATTATGCTCCAATTTGAAAAGAAAATATATGAATACTGTAATTAATATTTAATATTGTAGATTTTTGATAGGGTAGATGAGTCAAATGATGAACCAAGTAGGTGGACGCAGAAAGTTGCACTACAGTCAAACTTCTTTACAACGTACCGTCAATGTAGAAGTTTAATTATCTATTGGAATATGTAATTTTTGCGTAGTCTTATCCTTTGTTTTGATATAAAAATCATTTCATTTATGAAGCTTCAATTGTGCCCATAAAACTTAATATTAATTCAAGCATGGCACTTACAGTGTTACAGAATGTTAGAATACATTTACATTGTTTTTTTTAAATATCCGCTCTTAGCAATCCTTCAATAGAATTTGACAACATCCATTTGCTCTAGAATCACATTTTTGTGGAACAGTAAGAAAAAAGTTGGAAAAGTAGTATATTTTTTGCCAATCTTTCACACTGTCGTACTTTTGCACTATTTCACTTTCACACTGTCCTATTTTACCATATTTCATTGTTACATTTTTACATTACTACACTTTCCCATTGTTGCACTTTAACACTGTATATCATTCCCAACAATCTTTAGCTTAAACCACTGGTGCATCCACATTGGCGGGGTTTTTGTCCACTAAAATGAATGCATTGACTGACAGTGGTATATTAAAAGAGGCCTTTCGATACTTTCATACCCTTTTTGGACCTTTGCCGTAGACTTATCAACATGATAACCTGCCAATACTTACAGACCGGGTTGTTGAAACGTGTATAAAGAGAGTCAAAATGTGGAACTATTAAGTTTTCCGACATACTCACCGGATTTAAACAACCTTGAAAATGTTTGAGGATGATTGATACGTCAAATATATGGATCAGGACAATTAACCAAAGCCATCGAATTGGCTTGTAGCTCGATTTCGCTAAATTATTTGGCCACTTTGTATGCATCCCTTCCAAACCAGATGTGTGAAGTTCTGGAGCAGAAATGTGGCTCGACACACCATTAAGACAATTGTTGTTTAATCAAGATTACCTTTAATACGTTAAATTTAATTAATGTTTGCAATGAAAAGAATCAAAATTCTCTAAACTTTTCTTATAACATTAAATAACACCAATTATGAACTTTGGTTTAAAAAAAAATCAAGTCTCTATACTCTGTTCAATTTATATTTTCAGTATAGGGAAATTAGGACATTTGCCTAGTTCGTGCCGGGCTTGCATTTATGTTAACCCTAAAGTATCACACGGTCATACTGCCGCACTTAAAACCAAGGAAACTTGAGACACTGCCTAACGATTTAATTATACGTACAATTTTGAAAAAAAAAAAAAAACATTTGAATTTTTTGTCAAAATTTTGAGTCTGAAAATTGATTTTTCAAAAACTATTCACCAAAGCAAACTTGATAAAACAGATTTCTAGCATTACAAAACTTCAAAGCATAGCATTGTTGATATTACCGTTATTTCTTAATATCTTTTATTCTTTTTTCTGACTTCATCTTTCAAACATAGAAAGGAAATGGTAAGTGAGTATGTGTGTTCGTAGACTATGGCCTGGCGTCATTTACTATTCATGGACTTGATGACGTCTTCGGTGATATTTTTAGCAGTTTAAACAGATAATGATAATTGATTAAATAGAGATTAATTGTTGTTACCAATAGAGATTAAAATTTGTCAAATGTTCATCAATTTTAACTTATGTATACGAGTGATGTATAAAATAGCTGAAATAAATGTTAAAAAGACTTTTAGGCAATAGTCTTCTTAAAATGTACTTAAGTAAAAAGGTCACACAAATAATCAATTATTAAAAAAGCTGAAACTTCAGAGTTATCTCTATTTCGTGATTTTACTTATTTTCGGAATATGTTTTATTTTTAACTCATTATTCATGAAGGAAACTTCACTTGACATAAGTGGATTTGGTAAGAAAGCTAACATCTATTAAAAATAGCAGTTGTTACAGCCATGAACATGTTAAGAACATTAACAAAGGAAGCTCAAAAATCTATGTACTTGCGGAGAAGTGACATTATTATACAAAGAACCGACTTTGACGCTTTATTGTTTTGAGAACTTAGTCTTATATTATACGACGAAGCGGCAGCGGCGAATTTTTTCGAACATAATAAGTGCGAAATTGAAGAAAGACATATACGATAGTAAAAATATGGTCGTTACCCAATTACAGAACTCACATTTGACGTTTCTCGTTTCCTTAATTTGTTATTGTGCGTGTAATAGCGCTTGCTTCCACAGAATGAAATTTCGTGATTTTTTAAGAGCTTGGTTTTCGAAAATTCAAAAAAACACAGAAACTTGTAAAAAGTGAATGAGATTTTTATTTGGATCGATAAATCAATTTCTGCCATTCACTTTTTAAAAATAATTTCACTTAAATGTTGCCCGCGGCTACGCTTCAGGTGGTCCATTCTGAAGGTCCAATTTTGGCAAACTTTTTCACACATTTCGGCCGGAATCTCACCAATGACGCGTTCAATGTTGGCTTCCAAGGCAGCAATCGTGTTTGGCTTATCCCCATAGACAATAGACTTAACATAGCCCCACAAAAAATAGTCTAACGGGGTCAAATAACATGATCTTGGTGGCCAATTGACTGCGCCAAAACTTGAGATCAACTGGTCACCATATTCGCCTCTCAATTGATGCATGGTTCGCGTGCAGTGTGGCATGTGGCACCGTCCTGTTGGAACCACATGTCGACCGAGTTCAATTCTTGCATTTTCGGCAAAAAAAAATCTGTTATCATCGAACGGTACCTTTCTCCATTGACCGTAACCCTGCGGCCTTCATCGTCCTTGAAGAAGTACGGCCCAATGATGCCGCCTGCCCATAAACCGCACCAAACAGTGCATTTTTCGGAATGCATTGGTAGCTGCTGAATTGCCTCTGGCTGCTCTTCACTCCAAATACGGCAATTTTGCTTATTCACGTATCCATTTAGCCAAAAATGAGCGGAAGTCTATTCATGATGAAATGCCAAACAATACTGAATCGAAATGTCAAATGTTCGTGGAATTTGTCATGTGTGATCTGTCAAAAATATAAACGTCAAAAACCAAGTAGGAAAAAATCACCCGTTATAATAACAAACCTACAAATGCTGAAACACGTCCAATGAAAATTACAGTTATAACTACATAATTCATGAAAATGTCCGTCGAAATTCAATTCAACTATCATTTGTACCAACATCTAAGAACAAAATCTTAAAATAAAATCCAGTCTCGGCCAAATATGAAAAATCCATCCGCAGTAGGATTTTTCATTAATTGCGGCCGATGCAGGACTATAAACGATGTTATATTTGTAACCCGCATTGTACTATGGATGACTTTTCAGAGCAAAAAAAAAACAAAGAAGATATCGATTTACTGCATTTGGATATAGCATCAATAGTCACAAAATTTAAATAGCATGTACATATTTTACTTCACTCGAAGAAGCAAAATTCTCATTCCCTAAAGAAAAAGAAGTTAGAGCAGGTAATTTTGTTCACTAAATTTTAAACTTATGCATTTAATAATATTTGAAGCAATCCTACTAATTTTATAAATGTAAAAGTTTGGATGTATGTTTGTTGCTCAATAATTCCGGAACGGCTAAACGGATCTGGATGAAATTTGGTACAGAGATAGATTCTTGTCTGGAATAGTGTATAGCCAAATGTATGGTTCCCGTGGGATAGGTTTCTTTTAATTTTTCGTAGAGCTCATTCTAAAAATATTTTATTCACAAGGTGCCTAAAAGCACACGGATTTGGAGGAAATTTGATTGGTAGATGAACGGGGTACTGGATTAGCACATAGGTCATTTTTACCCCGAAAAAATTAACGGTTCCTATGGGAGAGGCTTAAATATGAAAAAATATATACTTGGGTGTATGTTCCGTTTTCACGCCTCAACGAATAAACGGTTTTTATTGAAATCTTGTAGGTGGATAGATGTAATTAGATTCCCGTGGGATAGATATTCCGTATAGCATCGCACGCGCATATGCTATTAAAAATGGTGTGAAAAAATGTATTGTAATTCATCAATTGAGAACGAATCGGCCGATTTGGCTCGAACTCTTTTTAGTGGTTCGTAATATCCAGGATAAGGTTTTTACGAAAGAAAATTTTGTGAAAACCCTCCAGAACCCGTGAAATTTTAAAAATCGAAAATTAATTTTATGTATGGAATTGTGTATGCATGTAATCCTTCTAATCCTACCAATATTATGAATATAAAAGTTTGTTTGGATGGATGTTTTTGCCCAATAACTCCAGAACAGCTGAACGGATCTGGATAAAATTTGGCACAGAGATAGATTATAGTCTGGAAGAGCACACAGCATTTTTTTTTATCCCGGTAAAATGTATGGTTCCCGTGGAATAGATTTGTTTTAATTTTCCAGAGGGCTCATAATAACATATCTGCTCATTCTACAAATAGCCAACATAGCTTTTGTTCACAAGAAGCCAAAAAGCACATACTCATACACAAATGCAGCCACACACATTCACCAATACACACTCCATTATCACATAGGTCATTTTCCGAAAAATGGAACCGAACGATTCCTATGGGAGAGGTTTAAATATGAACAAAATACATACTTGGGTGTTTGTTCCGCATTCATGCCTCAACCATTTAAAGGATTTTAATGAAATTTGTTAAGCAGCTGGAAGATAAGCCATGATTTATTTTTCCAAACATTATTTTTGTAGTTCTAACTTTTTGAATCCAATATAAAATCTTCGCTTTGTTCGCGAACATGACCATACGAGACGAACATCGAAGCCAACGAACACGGCAAAATCTTAATTTTTTGCCAACAGCAAGCGGCTCGTGAACCAGCCTATATACAAGAAGAGCACAGCGAGCGCGATCATGCTGGGCGAACATGTTCGTCGTTTGTGCCTACATTCAACGACTGAACGGTTTTTAATGAAATTTTATTCGTGGATAGATGATTTCATTAGTGACCCGTTGATCCGTAGCATCGCACGGGTATCTGCTAGTATTAAATAAATTGAAATAGAACACATGTGAAGGCATAATATAATAAAAGCATCAGCCTTTGTTGAAGTAAAACTTCTTTTGAGGCGTTGCTTTGGAGGTGATAAATTCTTATGAAGCTGTCAAACCGATTGACATCTGACATGACCCCACATCTGACATTACCCGACCATACACGACAAGATCTCTAAAAAAAATGTTTGCCCACAATACCCACAATATTTAACCGACACAACACATATTTTTCTTAAAACAACACTCGCGAAAAAAAACTGTGTACCATAAAAACCACTTCTTTTTTGGCATAATTAACTTATATGTTTATTATATACATTAACAATAGACATTAAGAATAAATTATGCTAAATATGTGTAATATTTATCCTCTTTGTTGATTTTATTACAAGGAAAAGTCAATGTCAACAAGTGAAAGGAATGTCAGTGAACGAAATGTTAAAGGCGTAAACAGTTTGCATGGGTAAACCGAGCCGCTGTACAATTTTCAAGTTGGGATCCAATTAAGTGGAAGCCGTCTACCAGGCGAGCATACCAATGCTTAAAATAATAAAGTAATTTAAAATCGTTGTCTTCAATATTATTTTCTTAAATCTCGTCGTGAAAAGTCCCATCCCATTGAATTGGGAAATGGTTAAATAATTACAAAATGCTTACAGTTAATCTTGTCACGCTCTTGTCTTATTTTCTTGGGCATTGTGAATGATTTTACTTTGGCAAATCTCTCCGTTAAAATTTTCGGTCCAACTTCAATTGTGTAACATTTTTTTTTTTAATTTTTTTCTTAAATTTAACTATATATGCCTGTAAGACCTAAGGTCTTTTAAATGCAACCTGTATTGCACGGCACTAGTTTGTCACAGTGGATTTGGGAACCAGGTATTGACTGTCTCATTTTTAACCCATGGGCGGCATCCAATTAACATTGGAGGTATAGAAAAGAATGCGCCTAGCGTGGGGATCGAACCCACTGCGCCATTACCTCCCATTAATATATAACTACTAAATTATTATGGCAGGGCCAGTAACAAACGTGGTTTAAATATTTGATCCGTGGTTCAGTGAATTTAACTGTCGATTTCAGCAGATTTACTGAGGTTCATCGATGGGTTAAGCATGTATGACACTTCTCTTATATATCTGTAACTTAAATTATAAACTCCAGTTAAGTCGCCGAAATCGTGAGTTAAAATTGCAACTGGCCCTCAGTAAGCTCATGGATTAGATGGGGAATAAGCATTTTTGAAGTAAACAAATTTCTATGGAGCTGTCAAACAGACCAACGATATGATATACGATATGACCATACGTTATGGCCACACGATATGACACCATACGATATGTTATTGTTGGAAGCATTATTTTCATTTTCATTGGATTTTTTTCTTGTTCGATTTGTGGATATTCATAGATGAGTGCAGATATGTATGTATCTTCTTATACTTATTGATTTCTTATATAAAAAATAATCATATAATTTTAAGTATTTATCTATATAAATTAAAACCAGAATTTCAAAAAAATCGTGCACCAGTTTTCGAAATATTGATTTTTCAAAAATTAAAAAAAAATATTTTTCTAAAAATATAGACAATGAAAATTTGACAAAAAAAATTATGATGAAACTTCGAAAAAATTCCGACAAAGCTGAATTTTGGTGGAACGCTTCATTTTAATGTCCTAAGCATTTCCTAAAAAGTACCCTAAATTTGGTGCAGAGCAAAAATGTTTAGGGTGAAAAATTCAGTTTTTTTCCAAATTACTCGAAAACTATAGGTTCTTTTGAAACAAAGTTTTTGGTACGCATTTAAGCTAATGTTATTCTACACAAAAAAGATTAAGGCACTTCTTATCGTACAATTGATAGATTTGGAAAAAAAATAGTCAAAAACATTGGGGTGTAGTACATAGTACTTCAAAAAAATTTAATAAATTTATGTTTTTGAGTTTAGATTTTTTTTTATTTTTATATATGTTTGCAAAAACATATTCTATGAAAAAACCAAATTTTAAGTGTGAAACCGGAAGGGTAATGCTGCTATCTTTTTTTATTTTCTAAATAACTCCCAAAACCTTTATTTTTTCTGAAAAAAACTCTAAAAGCAGATTTAAGACAGTAAAATTATCTACAAAATAACATATCAATGACTTCTGTGTGTGAATTTGTTCTTAAGTTATAGCGTACCAAATTTTAATTATTAAATAAAATAAATATCAAAATAGATATATAGATTAAATTCATTCGTTAAAGCAACCAGACTCAATATAGCTCCCATTTAAACGAACAATTAAACTTTGACACGCTATAACTTAAGAACGAATTGACATACATACATACATGACATTGATATGTCATTTTGTAGATAATTTTACTGTGTTAATTTCGCGCTTAGTTTTTTTCAGAAAAAATAGAGATTTTGGGAGTTATTAAGCAGAATAAAAAAAATTAGGATTTTTAAGATGGCAGCATTACTCTTCCGGTTCCACACTTAAAATTTGTTTTTTTTTCATAGAATATGTTTTTGCAAATATAAATAAAAACAAAAAAAAAATCTAAACTCAAAAACATAAATTTATTACATTTTTTTGAATTAATGTACTACACCCCAATGTTTTGGACCATTTTCCTCCAAATATATCAATTGTACCATACAAAATGTCTTAATCTTGTGTAGAGTAACATTAGCTACAATGCGTACCTACAACTTTTTTCAAAAGAACCTATAGTTTTCGAGTAATTTGGAAAAAAATACAAAATAGTGCGTTGAAATTTACTATAGTTTAGCTACAAAAAATTAAATGGCTGAGTTTTGGAGCTAAAAAAAGATTTTAAAAAATGGAGCCAATCACATAAGATTCCAAATTTGAAGAAAATCGGTTGAGCGGTTTAGGCTCTAGGTCGACCTACAAACAGAGGGAGACTGACTGAATTGCCGGACCCACTTTTTTGGTGTTCTCTTCATCGTAATGTAAAGTTTGATTAAAATGTGGAATGCGATTTTTTTCCAAATGCAAAACTTGTCATAAAATAATTAAATAAATACAAAGAAAGTAAAAGTACCTATTTTCTTGTCATAACAGAATATTATCAGAACTGAACGAAATGTAAGATCAATTTCAATTTCATTAAACTGTTGCTCTTGCTTTTCAGTTCACATGCATTTCTAGATTACATTTATGAATACATACCCTGTTCCTGTCCACTTTTGCCAAAGATATCAAGGACATGCAGATCCATTATTTTCCAAAACTGTAATTTATTTATAAAACTATGCAATTTATTCATAAACTGCTTGGAAATATGCACTTTGAATATTGTAAATGGGAATATCGGAAAATTAATTTTGAGTTAGTTCCTACTTTCAATTGAACCTCAAAATTAAGCTTGTTTTGGATCCAATTCATATTTCTAGAACGAAATTCAGCATTTTCCCATTGAAACTTTGAATTTTCTTCTTTTTTTTGTAAAAGTTTCATATAAGATTTCATTAAGTAATAAAATTGGATGAAATGTGAAATTGCTTTTGTATTTGACTTAAAACTAATATTGCTTTCCCAATAATTATGCAACTAAAGCTTATTTTAATTTGTTAATTTGGTTTTCTCAAAGATAAGACTCACTTGCCAGTAAAATACACTTATGTGGGAAATTGGATTAAAATATTGAGATGTATTCTATTCACTTTGGGATTTAAATAAATCTGTTTCGTATATTTTGTTCAGGGTTGTTTGAGTTTGGACTGAAAAGACGACCTATGCGACGACTTATCATTTATTTTGTGAACATAAAAGTTACTCATAAATAAAATGGGTTGGACACAAAATATTAACCTCTATGAAACTATAACTCGCTAGGTATGCACTTAATCTTTTTAAGTTGTGGTCCGAAGACGCAGCGACGAAAGTGAAAAATGCGTAGAAAGATTTTAAAATATATTAATTTTGCATTTGTGTCGGTTTGAGTTTAAAGATTTATTGTAAAACTTATTTATTTGCCATTAGCAAAATAAATCACAATTTATTACGATTTTTTTTTCTTTATTTGAGAAAGTAAGTTTTCGTAAAGTGATTCACTTTCGTTACCAAAATTAATGGAATCATTTTGGATGAAAACTTTTTAGGGGTTTTTTATTACGTTTGGCATAAATTCCATAACAAAGTGAAATATGTTATCGTTTGATATTTTTAAAATATGTAATACGTTCACATGAAGAATGATGATTGAAGTTGAAAAAGCAAAAAAAAGCAAAAAACTCATAACAAATTTAACTTTACAACAAATGAAAGGTCACATTTTGAGTAATATGTAAGCAAGAAAAAGTTTGTTTATGGGTTTGTGTTAAGTGCAATTAATATCTTTTGTATACTAAATGCATACATACATGGTAATAAATAATTCAAATTCAAGTTGAACCGGCAGACTGGCGTTGTCCTGGCAAAAACCTCGTCACTCAATCCAAGGAAAATGAAAAATTTCTTAATCATTCCAATAATGTATTGAAAAAAAGGTGATTTGACATTATTTCTATATTCTTTATTACTCGATACCTGATTTTAGTGACATAAATGTCATAGGTCACAAACAATTTATGTTATATGGAAACAACAACAAAATTAGCTAAGAACGTTAAATATTAATATTATTGTGAAAAAATAATCAGAAACAACAGTAACTCGACTCAACCAGTCCTCAAATGTTCTATAGTGTTCACCTGTTGACTGTAACATTATGGCGGGCTTCATTTTTGAAGAAATATGGATCAATGATTCCCTCTGCCCATAGCGCACACCAACAATGGCTTGTAGATTATGATCACTCCAAATACGACAATTTTGTTTATCAACGTACCCATTTAACCAAAAGTGAGCTTTATCGCTGAACAAACTTTTCTTGTGAAAATCGGTATCGGTGGCCATTTCGTTTTGAGCCCATTCAACAAAGGTGCGACTCGCTTGCTGGTCGTTCGGGGTGGCAGTGGCGCGATAGATGTGTGCTCGCCTGTCAACCTCGTGGTCGCAGGCTCGATTCCTTCCAGAAATCAGAAACTATTTTTTTTAGGACTCCGTTGTCTAGCACCTCAAGGGATACGAGAAAGAACTGGCGCAAGCTGGTGATCGTAGGGCCACATGGACATCCACTGGCGAGTAAAAGTGTAGTAAAGTACCTTGGCAACTGGTTGGGATCAGTACCTGTATTTCGACAGACATATAGGTGCTGCCCTAGCCAGGGCTAGGGGAGTCTTTGCCTTGACAAAACGACTGTTTTATAGCAGCCGTCTTGACAGCAGGCTGAAGGTGATTTGTTTCATGGCCCTCATCAGGCCGATGCGATGATTGCCTACGGATGCACGGTGTGGTTCAACGTTGCACCATCTCAAATGGAATAGATTCGGGTGTTTGAGAGGCAATGTCTTAGACGTTGCCTTGGATTACACAGAACACCAGAGTCGGAGCACACAAGATATTATTCCAACCAGGTTCTATACAACGGAGCCAACATAAACAGAATAGATAATTTTTTGTTTAAGCTGATTTGGGGTCACACTGCAAGAGCGATGTCCTCAAATAACTGCTTAATTTTTGGGGCTTATTACCCCAATAACGAATATTTTGAGAGTGCGCGGTTAAGTGGTTACATCCCTCCCGAGGCATTCCTCTATTTAGACAGTCGAGGGCTGATACAGGATAGAATGGCGGTTCCGCTTATAGATAGGCGACTCCTGTATGGTCGAGACGTCATCGCTCAAGGTGGAGAGGAGAGCCTTCGGTTTAGTAGGACTGTGTCCGATCGGGACCGAAGTGATAGGGCGCAACAGGAGAACCAGTTCTGGTAGCTCTCTGAACAGCATCGTCATATTTAAAGTCGATTAAGATGGTATGTCTTGGCCGACTTACATACATTTAGGGTAATTAGGTATAGGGAAAAGTCAGGGTGGCACCCAAAAAAATTAAAAATATGTATGTATGCGGAGGCATATGTGCATGTACCTGCGTAACTGTACATGTATGTGCGTACGTATATGTATGTACGTATCTACATGTATTTATGGAGTGAATGTAGCTGTGTGTCTGCATGCGTATGCAAAATATAAACAAGAACAACATTTTAAAACGAAAAAAATGCTGCTGTGGATGTTCTAGTTTATAAGTAGTTTTAAGTGGTTTTGGGTATTTTTAGGTATCTTAAGTAGTTTAAGTTAGTTTTATTTAGTATATAAGTTAATTATATCTAGTTTTAATTATTTTTAGTCTAGATTTAGGTAGTTTATAAGTAAAAAATGAAAAATGATACGAGACCGAATTTTTTAAAAAACAGTTTTCTTGGTAAAACAAAAATAAAATAAAATAATTAGAATTAATTAAAATAGATTTAAGGTCCAAAGACATTAGTATTAAATAAAGTATTTTTTAGTTTAGAGCGCCCGTAAAGGGTCAGTAAACTAGTTGTAAGTTATTGATAATTAGGCTAGTTTTAAACATTTTTGTCTAGCCTTAAGATAGTTATAAGTTAAGATTAAATAAAAATGAATTAAAAAAAAATACTCATACAATATGACAACGTTATAAATAAAATAATGAGAATTAAGAGACATAGATAAATAGGACACGGTAAATTCTCCGCATTAGTACAGTCCAATATCCGTGGAGATTAATTTGAGACAACAACCTGCTCTAGTCTCAGAACATCGCCACACATCTTTCCTATCCTTTTATTTCTTCTCTCTCACGCCCGCGCTGTGTTAAAAAAACATATAACGGGTAACATTATAATCCCTTGAGCGCGTGTAAATTATAAGAAAAAAAATCTTGAAATGGCAAACCAATCTGAGCATAAATCAAGTGACAGCTGTCAAAAAGACCAACTCCGAAAAAAGTATTGCTAGATTGAAAACCACACGTCTAAAAAAAAAACCATTATAAAATAATTTTTAATCTTGGTAAAATATAATAAACATTACATTTATGATAGGTGTTCCAGATTTAAATATATCTCTTTTGGCTGTTTTGGTCGTAATGTTTTTTTAATGAAACAATTTCATTTCCTTTCCCGACGTTTCGACGGTGGTTGCCGTCTTCTTCAGGGGATCTTTTATTAACAAAAATAAAATGAACATATTATACACATAATATGATTATTTTTAATTGACAAGTAATACTGTTGCTTTCGACTAATAATAACAAGCAAAATTGGCGGATATGAGGCAAATGTCAATCCAGATGAGTTCAACCACGGAGTCACTTTTTGAAGCATATTGTTTTCCGGTGGGGTCTTTTGTCCGTACTTCTTCATACTTCTTAGTCACCATTCCAATTTAGAGAAATACCAATAACCAATTTCTGATGGCCCAAATTTGGCAATATAAATGTGATTCCAACAAGATGGAAATACAACTCATGCCACATTGACACTTCTGCAAGAACTATTTGATTATCACTTGAACTGACCTCAAGTGATTTCACACATTTAAACTTTCTCTTGATGGTATTACTTTAGTCTCAGGTCTATGCTTAAAAACCCATAACGGAGTGGTAGACTCTCAAAGTCTACATAACTCGTCTATGCCTATGTAAGAGTGGGCCAATAAGTCCCTGACAAATGGAATAAGGTATACTAATTTCGGTTTTAAAGCATTTTAGCATAGGCTTTTTATAGCTCGATATACTTCATTCAACGTTTCTCCAATTTTTGTATGTTTTTTATAAACGGTGATTTTTTAAGAGCTTGGTTTTTGAAAATTCAAAAAAACACAGAAACTTGTAAAAAGTGAATGAAATTTTTATTTGGATCGATAAATCAATTTCTGCCATTTACTTTTTAAAAATAACTTCACTTAAATGTTGCCCGCGGCTACGCTTCAGGTGGTCCATTCTGAAGGTCCAATTTTGGCAAACTTTTTCACACATTTCGGCCGGAATCTCACCAATGACGCGTTCAATGTTGGCTTACAATACAATACAAAGATTTTTCGATCCCATCAAATTAAGCATTTGTTTTAACGATGTTCTCTTAATTCGACTTAAGTCCATTACCTCCATGTAATTTCATTATGTTTGGAAATAAGAAATAGAGAGCTAAATCTGGGCAATATGCTGGATGAGTAAGGAGTTCGAAGCCTAAGTCGTGCAATTTTGACGATTTCCTTCTCTAAATGCAGCCGTTTTTCTTCAAATGGACTTGGAATTACACAGTAGCCTTGTGTAATATGATATCGCAATGACCTTCTTTGCTGATCTGCCATCTTGCGGAAAAATTTTTCATGTCCAAATATTTAAGTAAAATCTAAATCACTGAGACATGTGATAACCCTATGGCATTTTCAAACTCGCATATTTTTAATCGCCGGCCGAGAGTCTATTATGAAGCAATGGATTTTGTCGACCATTTCTGGTGCGGTGACCAAAGTTAGGCGACCAAGACTTTCGGCGTCACTTGTGCTTGAACCAGCCCACCGGAATTGAGTAAACCAGTAGTGAATGTTTTCAATCGATGGTGAAAAGTTCCCATAATATTTGTCAAGCTTTTGTTTGGTTCACGTGATAGTTTTTTTCTCGCAAAAAACTAGTGTTGAATGAGCCCTCGAAATTATTTTTTCCCATTTTAACGAAAATGTTCGTAGGCATCAATATAAAATGGCTGCCACAACAAAACTATTCGACAGATTGTTACCAAATTATTTAAACGCGAATTTAATCTAACGAAGGCGGGACTACAATCCGCAAAATTAATTAATTTAATTAATGCAAATTTAAATAGCAAGATTTCAAGAATGTAAACAACCGCACACGCAAAGAGAAAACAACGATTACGAAGACGAACTGTCAAACAATGAGTGCGTTTAATAATTTGTATACAGATAATCAAAAACAGAGATCTTGTAAATCGAACGCGATTAATAAAATTAATTAAAACACAATAAAATGTTAAGTATAAGTATAGGGTGTACTTGTAGGTACTTAAATTGGACACTAAATTATAAAAAATTAGAAAATTCCAAAACCAATTCTGTTAAATAAAACCAAATGAAAACAAGTAAAGAACCAAAAAGAAAACGCAAATTTTATATACCTGAAAGGGGACTTTAAAAGATTTATTTGGGAAACCTTTGAACCGAAGTCCAGGGATTAAAACCCAAAATTTTTTCGATATATATAAGAAAATATTTTACAATTTTAACGGGCTTACGGTGAAAACGTTAAGCCGAAATCAAACGCAAAAAAGATTTAAAAAAGAAAATGGCCCGTTTACTAAAACAATACCGTGTCCCTCAAAATCTGGGATACACTTCGAATTAATAAAACGAAAAACTAAAATCGATCAGAATTGAAACCAGCAAAAAAAACAAATCAAACCACAACACTCTACTTATCTTTGTTTAATGTGTCCACGGATCGCCTATCCGCCGCTTCCTCTATCACGTCGATTATTTTACGACAAAATCCAAATTCCTTCTCCGCCTTAAATAACTTAGTTCCTTCAATTTTTATCTCGAAAACTTTTCCTCCTGGTCTCACAAAAAAAATACTTTTTCTACAATTTAACTTCCTTTCAACTTCCTCGAATTTTTCTCCAAGAAAACAGCCTCTTGCTTGCAAAACTCATGAAAAGTGTCCTTTCCACGCATACTCTATTGTCTACCTCGGCCATTCCAGTCTCTCACACATACATACTACCATTCAATCGTTTTCGAGATCTTCACTCACGGGATCACGGCTTCGTGGAAAGCTACGTGCTCTCCTAGAGAACCACTGTTCCTCCGTTGTCGAATCTCGTTGAAACTTTACTCTTACACAGACATTCAATGATTTGGCAAGTTTTGGAAAGCCATCCAACAACTTGCTGAACCTTTTCAACTAAAATTCTTCGAGAAAGCTTAAAAGAAATAAAACTGAGAAAAAGTTTCTTTTAGGCATTCTCCTAGTTACTCTAAAACAAATCACGAGTGATTTAAAGCGCGAAGCAAACTTTCTAAAACTAATGGCGCAAAATTTTAAACAACCCATTGTTAAGTCATATATTTTAAATCATATAATTTCCCACTTGTAATGTTCGCCCATTCCACTTGTAAACGGTGATTTTTTAAGAGCTTGGTTTTTGAAAATTGAAATAAAATACAGGAACTTGTCAAAAGTGAATGAAATTTTTATTTGGATCGATAGATCAATTTCTGCCATTTACTTTTTAAAAATAATTTCACTTAAATGTTGCCCGCGGCTACTTTTCAGGTGGTCCATTCTGAAGGTCCAATTTTGGCAAACTTTTTCACACATTTCGGCCGGAATCTCACCAATGACGCGTTCAATGTTGGCTTCCAAGACAGCAATCGTGTTTGGCTTGTCCCCATAGACAATAGACTTAACATAGCCCCACAAAAAATAGTCTAACGGGGTCAAATCACATGATCTTGGTGACCAATTGACTGCGCCAAAACGTGAGATCAACTGCTCACCAAATTCGCCTCTCAATTGATGCATGGTTTCGCGTGCAGTGTGGCATATGGCACTGTCCTGTTGGAACCACATGTCGACCGAGTTCAATTCTTGCATTTTCGGCAAAAAAAAATCTGTTATCATCGAACGGTACCTTTCTCCATTGACCGTAACCCTGCGGCCTTCATCGTCCTTGAAGAAGTACGGCCCAATGATGCGGCCTGCCCATAAACCGCACCAAACAGTGCATTTTTCGGAATGCATTGGTAGCTGCTGAATTGCCTCTGGCTGCTCTTCACTCCAAATACGGCAATTCTGTTTATTCACGTATCCATTTAGCCAAAAATGAGCCTCGTCGCTGAAACGGACGTAGCTTGCGAAACACATTTTTCACAGAGCACGAATTTTGATAATAAATTTCAATAATTTGCAAACGTTGTTCAGGCGTAAGTCTATTCATGATGAAATGGCAAACAATACTGAATCGAAGTGTCAAATGTTCGTGGAATTTGTCATGTGTGATCTGTCAAAAATATAAACGTCAAAAACCAAGTAGCAAAAAAATCACCCGTTAGAAGAGCCAGCAAACCTGTAGCCTTATGTAACAGAAATTTGTTACACTGTTAATAAATCACTTGTACTTCAAGTACTTGTAGTTTTGTGTTACAGGCCCCAGGTATCTACAGACTCTACAAGCATTTTTGAGCAGTAACGGAAAACAAATAATAAAATGGTTAAAGTTATACAAAAGGAAGGTGAAACTTGTAATAAATTTTACCGCAACAAATCTTGTCATAAAATTTGGGTGCATTCTTTTGAAAGACGATTCTTGACAAAAAAAAATGCCAAATTTAAGTTGACGACACAATTTGTGTTAATTTTTACATAAATATACATTACCGAATATTGTAATTCAAAAATAAAACAAAAATTTCGTTGATATAAAAAAAAAATTCATTTTATTTCATTCACCTGACGCCATATCAATGATAATGCGGAACACAAGGCAGATTGAACTTACTGATATTATTCTGGCTCATTGCCCACTAACGGCTTTCGACAGAAATGCACGAAAACGGATTTATACTATTTTGTGCTCAAGTATGCCATGCTTAAAAGTTTATGAAGCTTTTTAAAATGTTAACGATGTCACAGTTGGGACAAAAAAATAAATAATTTGCATCTTTACTGCCTAGCCACTTAATAATACTGGAACTGAACTATAAAGTTTCACATGAAGCCACTACTTGGCTATGATGAAAAAAGTCAGCTACCCGTATATAGTTACTAATGGAGGAATGCTGTGCCTCAGGAAATGTCCTGCAATGGTTGTGAAGCCTAGTTAAATAAATAAGAAACACAAAGTCAATGAAAGAGTGTTTCGTATAAAAGATGCAAACAAACTTATCAATTTATTAATTTTAAGCCAAACTGGAGAACTGCTTTACATGTCGTCATAACTTTCAACTTCCTACATACATATAAATCTGTCAGGAGGTAAATGTAAATGTGACATACATCTAATGAATTTCTTCAATAGATTTCATCTTGAAACGGATGGAATTTAAAATATCTTTAGTCACTTCCATTTTGAAGCGTTATGTACGTATGTACTTACACATTCGGTATATGTATATGTATGACGACATCATAATCCCAGCAGCATAACTAGCTTGTCACTCTTAAAAGGATTAAATTATTTCCGAAATAAAAGTTTTACGGGAACTTTGTGTTTGGGTGAATTGTTACATAAATGATGCCGCGGCGTGGGACGTGACGTGTGGTGTACCATATGTGAGCTATTCCCCATAAATTGTATCGTCACCCTCATCGTGTAAATGTGGAAAAATGAAAATTTTGTGTAATGGTGTTTGAACGTGTTGTAATAGATCAGAATGTACGCTATACGTTCACCTAATTCATATTTTAAGTTATTACATTTTCCTGAATGCCTGTATGTATACAGACAGTCGCGGGCTGACATGGCATGAAACTTTATACATTGTTACAAAATTTCTTAACGCGAATTAGAATTTAATTTTAGGTAGTTATAATTTATGTTAGCGGAAATAGAATCCAGAAACTTGAAAAACATTTTATTAGGTAATAAGAAATTAGAAATTAACGCACAATGCATGTAAGCTGACGTAAGTGACGGTGACGATATATAGTACGTCAAGCAAAATGAATCTGTTTGTTAAAAATGGTTCTATTTTTTTTTTTTTTTTTATTCATTTTTATTTAATCTTAACTTATAACTATCTTAAAGCTAGACAAAAATGTTTAAAACTAGCCTAATTATCAATAACTTACAACTAATTTACTGGCCCTTTACGGGCGCTCTAAACTAAAAAATACTTTACTTAATACTAATGTCTTTCGACCTTAAATCTATTTTAATTAATTCTAATTATTTTATTTTATTTTTGTTTTACCAAGAAAACTTTTTTTAAAAAACTTGGTCTCGTATCATTTTTCATTTTTTACTTACAAACTACTAAATCTAGCATAAGAATAATTAAAACTAGATACAATTAACTTATATACTAACTAAAACTAACTTAAACTACTTAAGATACCTAAAAATACCCAAAACCACTGAAAACTAGAACAGCCACAGAGCATTTTTTTCGTTTTTTTAAATTTTTTTTGTATATTTTGTATACGCATGCGGACACACAGAGAAATGCAGCCCCCACAGCCAAGTACATACGTACATACATATTCGTATGTACATACATACACAGGCACGCAGCTGCATGCACAAATGCCCCCGCAAACATACATATTTAAAAAAAAAATTTTTGTGCCACCCGACTGTTCCTTATACCTAATTTACCTAAATCTACGTAAGTCGGCCAAGACATACCATCCTAAACGACTTTAGCTATCAAACTGCTGTTCAGAGAGCCACCAGAACTGGTTCTCTTACTTCGCCCTATCCTTTCGGTCCCGATCGGACACAGTCCTACTGAACCGAAGGCTCTCTTCTCCACCTTGAGCGATGACGTCTCGACCATACAGGAGTCGCCTATCTACAGTTTTCCGGCTGACGTGGTAGATGAGCGGAACCGCCATTCCATACTGTATCAGCCCTCGACTGTCTAAAAAGAGGAATGCCTCGGGAGGGATGTAGCAACTTAACCGCGCACTCTCAAAATATTCATTATTGGGGTAGGAAGCCCCAAAAATTAAGCTGTTGGTTGAGGACATCGCTCTTGCAGTGAGACCCCGAATCAGCTTAAACAAAAAATTATCTATTCTGTTTATGTTGGCTCCGTTGTATAGAACCTGGTTGGAATAATATCTTGTGTACTCCGACTCTGGTGTTCTGTGTATTCCAAGGCAACATCTAAGATATTGCCTCTCAAACACCCGAATCTTTTCCATTTGAGATGGGGCAACGTTGAACCACACCGGGCATCCGTAGGCAATCATCGGCCTGATGAGGGCCATGTAGGAAATCACCTTCATCCTGCTGTCAAGTCGGCTGCTATAAAACAGTCGTTTTGTCAAGGCAAAGGCTCCCCTAGCCCTGGCCAAAGCAGCACCTATATGTCTGTCGAAATACAGGTACTGATCCAACCAGATGCCAAGGTACTTTACTACACTTTTACTCGCCAGTGGATGTCCATGATGTCCATGTGGCCCTACGATCACCAGCTTGCGTCAGTTCT
This sequence comes from Philhelius pedissequus, assembly GCA_910595825.1. Taxonomy (NCBI): domain Eukaryota; kingdom Metazoa; phylum Arthropoda; class Insecta; order Diptera; family Syrphidae; genus Philhelius; species Philhelius pedissequus. The sequence goes on from OU343161.1 coordinate 90,955,073, forward strand.
TTCTCGTATCCCTTGAGGCGCTAGACAACGGAGTCCTAAGCAAAATAGTTTCTGATTTCTGGAAGTTGATTTTCAACGTCCAGTCATCACAATATCGCTGAATCTTGTCGAAGTCATTCTGTAAGAGATTTTTGATGACCTCAACTGTAGGAGCTGTTCTGTACGCAATTAGATCGTCGGCGTACGCAATTGCCTGAGTTAGACTACCTATCAGATCGCTGGTGTAAATGCTGAATAGAATCGGCGAGTTAACCGCTCCCTTCTGAAGACCATTTTTAATATTAAAAATTGCGGTAGAAGTTACATTGCCACTCTTGACAACAAACTTTCTACAATTTAGCATGTCATAAAGCATATACAATAGAGGTTTACTTATACCTAGTCTGGTTAGCTTTAGATAGAGACCTTCTAACCATACCGTGTCGAAAGCCTTCTCCAAATCAACCAGACAGGCACCCCTACACTGCTTTTTAGTTTTGTTCCATTGGATATCAGAAACTAGTTTAGACGCGGCATGAATTGTGTCATGTCCCGCCTTAAAACCGAACTGATTATCCGGGATGATATTTTTGTCCTCCGCCCATTTGAACAGGGCTCTATTAATAACCATTTCAAATACTTTGCTGATACTTGGAAGAAGACTTATCGACCGGAGATTCGCCGGATTGGAGTTGTCCTTTTCCTTTCTTGGGAGAGGGTGCACCACAGCTGTCTTCCACCGCACGGGATAATATGCATTATTCAGCGCGTTGTTAAACAGTGTGGTATAAATGTCAACTGCTTCTTGAGGCAAATTTCGTAGTACAACGTTGGATATACCATCGACTCCTGCTGACTTCTTTTTCTTTAATGAATCGAAGATGAGCTGGAGCTCATTCTTCGAAATTAACAAGGGACTGGGCCCATTTCGGTCGGCGATTATGGCGTTTGGTTCTATTTTAAAAAGGCAGTGTTGATGCTGTAACGAACTTACAAGTTTAATCAAACAAGTCATTCCAATATCCACCACACACCACCAAATTCCAAAGCCGGCGAATTACAGATCTACAGACATCGTCAGCAAGCAGACAGATGACCATACGATTTGTAATGAAAACAGAACATTATCATCCAATCCAACGCTACGCCATATGAATTACATAGGATAAGTTTTTCTGTACTTACAATTCACACTTTCTTGTTACCGAGAATATTACAGAAGAGATAAGACAGATAAGACAGACGGACTTCTGCTTTGAGTGGTGCATGTACCAATCTGATGTGCTGTGCACAAGGGGAGTAGCTAGAAGCAAAGTGTTGAGTGCGTAATGCACTAGTTATAAGTTTCGTTACTTTTTGGCCTTGTGCTGTGAATTTTGTACCTTTGGTTTCGACCGGCCCAACCTGTATTAGATTGTAAGAGTATTTTTAAGGAAAACGATTATAAATTATATATTATCTGAAATACCTTGTTTAACTTTGATTGAATTTAATGTAATATCTAAAAACTTTATAAAGGTTGATATTTAACGGAGTTCTGAACTCTTCATGCACCGAGTTTTTATTGTTTTCTGCGGTCAGACCTTGGAACCGCTGACGCTACCTCAGCTCTAAGCTGAAAAAGCACCACAATGCTGATTGACTGTCATTTGATTTCCAAATTGCAATATTCCAATTGCGTTTTCAATATAAGTCAAAGGGCACGGTAGGACCCAGCTAAGTCCTGGCATACCCTTTTTATAGGATCAAACTCAGACGCTTTTATATCCTATTCTAACTTCAGTACCAAAAAAGTCAGAAACTCCAAACTCACAGCGTTTGCTAAGCTTTTAACGAAATCTCAATTTTTTAGCATTAATGGTTGCCGAGATATAGGACTGCAAAAATTGCAAAAACAGTAATTGACTGACTTAACGACTCACTGACAGATCATCAAAATTATGGAGCACTTCCCGCCATCGTAGAATCTTTTTGTTTCGCACAACGGTAGACCTTGTGGTGTATACAAACCACAAAATGAAAAAAAATTAACATTTTCAATTCATGATTTGATATAAATTACTTGGATCACTTCTGATTGTCGTAGTTTTAAGAAATTTGGGACAGCGATAGTGCTTAAAGTGCAAGCAAAGGCAAAATTTTACAATTTTAGATTTTACATTCAGAGGCGTGGCACCCGCCCATTTGCATAACATTGATCTCAACTAGGTATAGAACTTCTGATGGTCGTAGAATGATGAAATTTGGACGAGCGATAGGACTTGACATGCATGCAAACAAGTGGAAAGATTAAAAATTTGAGACTCGATATTCAGGGGACTTGGCAACCACCCATTTTCACAGAAATAATATTAAATATATTTAGAGCAATTCCGATTCCGATTAGTGCAGGATTATGAAATTTGGTAGAGCAGTAAGCTTTCACTTGCATACAAAAAAAAATTGAAATTATGAAATTTTTTATGCAGGGGCATTTCATCCACCAACTTCTTAATAATAATTATTATCATTTGAATAGAACACTTCAAATTTATGAAAGTTAGAAGGCGGGTAGGACATGTTGTAAACACAAAAGGCATACATTAAAAACTTACATTTCCTTTTGAGAGGTCCTCATTAGACATTTATTCCACCCACTTATCCTGATAGAAAGAATCTTTGCAAAAAGTAGTGAAAGCCAAGTTCTTCTATATACAAAAACCTTTGCGTGACAAGTCAGCGGCAAAAAAGTAAAGAGATCTAAAAGTAAGCCAAGTTCTAAATTTATTAATATTAAAAATCAAATATTTCAAGTAGAGTAATATGGAAGAACCTTAAAATTATCAGAGAAATTTGTTATGTAATGATTACTGGCTTTAATTGTGTTGGTTTACTTGGCAAGTTTTATTTAAAAACCTACTTAGCCAATTATGAAATGAAAACTTGAAAAGTAAACCAACACAACTTAAGTCAGTAATCATTAAGTAACAGATTTCTCTGATAATTTTGACATTCTTCCATATTACTTGAATAGATTTTTTTTTAATTTTTTCAGCATTAATAGAGAAAGAATACAAGTTTTAAGAACTTTTTTAAAAAATTAAAAATAAATTAAAATAAAATTTCGTTAAAAAAAAATTAAATATCGCTTGATGTCAATTTTATACACACTCTATAAAGCACAATAACACTGTTGGGCATTCAAAGTCATCAAACAATAACACTTAACCTCCAATTCTGAACCTACCTTCTCTGATTCTTGCCCAACTGACCATCTATTGCCTCCGAAAATATTATTGCCATACAATTGGTCCTCTTCTGTCAGATGGGTCGCTTAAAGGATTGATCAATAATATGCTGAATAGAATGGAATTGTAAGTTCAAAAATGGATATATCCTCTTCAGGCAAATCTTTCAATAGATGTATGCCGCAAGGCTGCATCCTGTCTCCATTCCTTTATAACTTAAAAAAAAAAACAAAGAATCTGACGTTGGTGCCACTTTAAGCAAAATTGTACGATGCTTTTTTAATTCGAAAATTAATGAAGGCACCTGGACTAATTCAGGTCTAATGATTGCACATCGAAACTTATAAGAAGCTGTTTTGATCAAATATATTCCTGTGCACGCACAAAATGTGAAGCTATTGTGTTCAATGTTCTTGAACCAAATTATATCGAAGAAATTCAAACTTCTCTACGCAAAGTAATTTTTGTGACAGTTTTTTTGTGATTATTCTAATCATGACTGCACAAGACTGTGTCCGCTCTTAGTTCGTTATTTTACACCACAACTATGTATCGTGGTCAAGACTTTGGAGGTTGAAAATCTTCCCAGGGAAATATCGGACATCAATTGAAAATAATAGATAAAACTTTGCTAAAATTTTGGAAATTTGTGCTTACAACATATACTGTAATTTTGGCAGGTCAGCAAGAACAACATTTTTTGATAAGCTTCAACACATTACCGGTAATGATCTAATTGGAGTTAATTATGCTTCTCACGACTTAAATAACTATTCGCTTTTATATCTCTACACTGTTCGTGTTGAAAAATTTAAGGAAATTTTCGTAATGTCTCAGACTAAATACTTCAAACTAGTAGGTTACAGCAAAATTGGTTGGCTGTCTTTAAAACCAGCTAATGATAGAATAATACAAATTTATAATCCTTTAAGAGAATTTTTCTTATTTTGAAGAATTTGTTTAATAACCGTTTGAGGTCCTTCCTTCTCCATTTTATTCAATCCGAGGCCTCAATTTTTATGTAAGCATATTATTAGCAGAGTCGCAAAAAATTTGCATGTCTAAAGTTGCGCTAGCAATTAAATGCTTGAAATTGAAATTAAATTATCAATTAGGGGAACAATTGATAATTCTGTTTGTAAACAAATTGATCAATGAATAATTCGAAAAATTAATTGAAAAAAAGTAATGTAAAGTAAAAATTCATCAATTTTACATAACGTGTTACGAATACTTAAATCATTGGGATTTATCTTTTAAAGAATATGAAGTTTTTAGTTGGAAAATTCTTCGAAACATTCCTATTTCCTACCTGACGGGAAATAGAATCTTCATTATCATTCGGCAACCAAAAGTAGGGGGATACAATTATTAAAGAATCCACCTTGTTTGACGAATTTGTGTGTCACAAAATTGTAACAAAATGGATAAAGAACAAAATAACTGTGACCGAGAAATGGAAAGACATTTTTTAGCCTTTTTGCAAACAAAGTATAAGCTTCAAAAATCTTTTACTTATTGTCGGGTTAGGCCTCTGTCTGCCAAGCTCAAATGCTCCAACCGAAAGAGTTTATTCCATAATAAAAAATATTTGGATAAATGAAAACACACAACTGAATGTTGAAACTCTCAGAGTCATGTTAATGGTAAAATTAAACTGTAATTTTAGCGGCCAGGAATATAAAAAAAAATATTTAATAGGAAACGAAGAAATTTGTTAGGCAAAAAAGTACTAAATACCAACAATTTTTTTGGTAATGTTTTATTAAGGTTTATTTTTCAAAGACTTGATAAAAAAAGGTTGAATATTAAAAAAAAAATGAAAAGCTTTTGTATTATGTACTGGGTTTTATTAATTTTTTTTTGTTCTTAAGAATTTTGTACCACACACGTTTTTTAATTCAAATTTATGTTCCGGGTTTTTCTCAGAGAAATATGGTCACCATATTATGGTATTCTTTACTCAACTTCCTTTCTGAATGATGCATTCATAGAAAATGAATCGAATGAACTGATGAATAAAACAGACAATATTATGACGCAGTAGTTCATGTTTTAACTCTGTTTGATGCCAAGTCATATGTATGTTATCCCGGAAATTGTAAAACTAACAATCTTACTATAAGCGGAACAGCACTTCCTATTTTAATTGATAGAACCAAAGTGGGTTTAAAAATCGCTAAATGCAAACTTAAATGTCTAATTTATTAATAAGAGTTGCTATTTTTGCGAGCGACACTGAATTAGGTACATATTTCAAGTGCCCGGACATTTCAAGTTGGCTACGGCCTTGGTTAAATTTTCCCTAAATTATACTTTTTGTGATGTGATTTTAAAAGCATTATAAAATGACATTGTAGAAGTTTTTTGTTAGCTTTTCCAAGGTACTGTTAAAAACTGTTTTTGAACATTTTCGGAAGCCTCAGAGATTGTAACATTTCCGTTTTCTCTTGTTTGCTGGCAACTGTATGTGATTTTCATATGCTTGTTTATCCTTTTGCATTTTGCCTTGTATCAAGGCATTCACTGAATTTCAAAGCAATTGTGCTATACAAACAGCATCCTTTATCCATACACCTACTTTTGACTATGTACATTAAAGTAACAAAACATGAGGTTACGTTTTTGGAAGTTCATTCAACGGCTTTAAAATGTTTTATATAAGTAATACACAAAATAAAATACATGTCTGTATCGCACGTACCTGCTTGCTCTTATGTTCGATCACATCGTGTGTACAAGATTCTTTGCAGAAACGGGAAACTATATTTTAAAAGTCCTTTTTAACTAAATTTCTTATATACAAAATTTCTTTAATTTTTTTTTCTAAAAAAAAATTGGTATGGCAATTCTATGTATTTAATAAAATAAGCTCAAAAATATAATTTCAAAAAAAATAGTCATCCGTTTTCGAAATATTATTTAATTTAAATTTACTTTTAATTTAATTTTTGCAAAATTTTGGTATGCAGTATTAATTTGAATTCGATATAAAAAATTGATCCAAGTCCTTCGAGCAGTTTACAAGAAGTCGAAAATCAAAATGGTTGTATGGCTGGTACCGTTGATAAGAAACTTTGCTTAAAAAGATTTGGACCAAATAGTAGTGCACAGACTTTTTTTATCCAAAATCGTTAAAACCGTTTTCGAGATAATTAGGATGGTAGAAGAAATTATACGGCAAATACAGTTATTTTTGGGGCTAAAAAAACGATTAAAAAATCTATTTCAGAAAATACCTTAAGCCGCTTAAGCTGCGTAGATTGATCTACAGACAGACAGACAGACGGCATCGTTTTCAACAAATTTTTTTTTTTGAAAATTTGAGTATGCATAATTTATAATTTAAAGCAGTATCCATGTACGAGTACACACAAGAACTCTTTATAATCATTTCATCCAATAATAAAAAAAATTAAAAAATAAAAAGTAGTTCGTTAGCCAGTAGTTACAGTTTATTAAAAAGTACTCTAATTTAAGAGCACAAACAATTAAAATTCTCGGAGTCGTTTTTGGGACAAGCAGATTTTCCTTATCGGTTTTTAAATATTTGTATGCAACAGTACCTGTCGTTTTTTTAAGTGTTGTAAAAAATTCCAAAAATTAAATACAAACTTTTAAATAAAATTATTAGGTCATATATTAATTAAAAAACAAAATATTTTCTTATAATTTCAGGAAAAAAAGTTTTCAAAATGTTTGGAAGCTTCTCCATAAAAAAAACTATCTGAACCGTTTTCCATAAGATCGAAAACCGAAAACCATTTTTTTGACAAAAACAATATTACGAAACGTAGCCGTTCCCTTTATTAATTGACTGAATGTTTTTTTTATCAAAATCGTTCGAGCCGTTCTTCTTCAAAAATAATATTTACCTTTATGACTAAAAAAAAATGTATGACACATTTATTTTTGGTCTTCAAAAATCAAAAAAACGTGTGGACATATACCGAAAAAACAATACGTACCAAGTTTGAAGAAAATCCACCCAGCTGTTTATTTCGTAAAAAAATCGAATACATTTTTTTACGAATCCATAACTCTCATTTTAGTATTTCTATGTACGTGTATATATCAGGTAAAATGTGATTGAAGAGTATTTAACTTTTTAATTATTTTATAGTCAATATTTGTTACAGAGCTTAAACTATAATATGGTATTTAGTTTAATGAAAAATAAATGGACTAATTCCGAAGACTGAGATGTGAGCAACCTCTTTCTGTTCATTCAAATACTTAATACATATGCGTCTCGAGACGCCCCACAGAAGTGATAACTTAAACTAATCTAAGTTGAGCTATTTAATATTGAAATTGTTTAACTTGAGAAAAGCTTCAAACGTTCTTCGTTAATTTGAAAATGTTCCGTATGCGTATGAAAAAAAATCAACACGACTGGATCGCACGAACTTGATCTAAAATGAATTTTTAAAATCGTTTTTAACTTAATTTTTTATATATACAAAATTTCTTAATTTTTTATATATACAAAATTTCTTAATTTTTTTCTAAAAAAATTGGTATGCGAATCTTAAATATTTAATAATATAAGCTTAAAAACAAAGAACTTAATTAAAGAAAAAATTATTCAAAATTCTGAAATAAAACTTTAACTTATTTGAGCTCAAAAAATGTACGCAGTGTTATTTCATTGATAAATCTGAATTTATGAGAAAATTTTTTAAAAATCTGTGGAGCGGCTTTTGAGAAAAAAAGTTTTTTTTAAGCTTTTTGTTTTGTTTCGTTCAAAAACGGTATTTCATAGTTATTCAGTAAATATATATAATTTTTGAAAAAAAAATTTAATAAGCAGTTTTCAAAAAATTAATTTTTAAAATATTTTTTTTAAATGCTTTTAAAAATACAAAAAAAAAAAATAATAATTAAAAATATTAGTACGCAGTGTAAATTGGGAAATCTAACCCTACATATGTATGAAATTTCGAAAGAATCGGTTGAGCCGTTTACGAGATATTCAAAAAAACGGTCCTATGGGAAGTACCGTTCTTAGACATTTAAAATTTTGTTTTTCAACCATGTGATCGGTCGTACTTAAAATGCTGCATTGACTTTTTTAATCAAAATCCTTAGAGCCGTTTCCGAGAAAAATAGGCTTTAACGTAACGGTTATATGGCAGGTACCGTCATTTTTTTAACTAAAAAAATATTTCCATCTGTACAATACCTAAAAAACCTATATACCAAGTTTGAAGCACTTCGGCTCACCCGGTTGGGCTCTAGTTGTCTATTCATATATGTAGGTATGTATGCATACATACAGACAGCCATTCAGACGGGCAGAATTTTTATACCATCTTTTTTCGTATTTGCTATCATTGTAATATCATGTTTGATTGTTACCTCAAAACTTTTTTTTTCGACGAATGCATAACTTGCCTTATATAGTATACCTGTAATCGCAAGTAAAAAGGAAGCCATACGTAACGAAGCGGTTTACTCTCCCATAAGAAATTATCACTTAAAAAATGTGGATATTTGAATGCAATGTTTGACAGAGGTAAATTTGTGAGATCTCAGTTTTCTCAACTGGCCAAATAAGCTCATAACACAATTAGAATAATTATGTCAAAATATGCATTTGTAAAAAAATAGAAGTCGAGATTTTGTCGGAAAATTCATAAGTGCTGGAGTGCCCCAGGGCTCCGTTTTATCTCCTACTGTCTTACTTTTATTCATGAATGATCATATTCATTAAATTGTTTCCACATTCGTTGTTTTTGTATTCGTTTATATATTCATACGGCAGCGCGATGCTGAGTGTGTTACCCAATGGGATTGGAGAAGATGTTTTAATTTTAAATATCTGTATCGCATTGCCAAAAACATAACTAAGTGGTTAAGTTTTTAATTTTACTCCTTCTTCAGTCGAACACACCGAGACCTTCTGTTAAATCCTCTCTATCTTTCCTAACAATTGTACTATGTGAGTAAACACGTTAAGACGTTATGTCGTCTTCGTGCATTTACTGCAAAAAGCAAGACTCTAACAATCCAAGTAGATAGTACCCCAATCGTTATACATTAGTAACAAGCATATATACATATTTTCTACCTACACCTAGATAATTCATTTATTTAATTCACTTTTAGAGAAAAAGAAAAAAACAAGATATATTACTTGTAGGTCCTTAATTATTTTTTCGCAATAAACTTTGTGTGGGTTGACTTACTAAATCTGACATTTCAACATTAATTTTCCATGTAATGAAAACTAATTGAAAAAGGAGTTCGAAGGACGACGAAGTATTCGTATTAAGTTAAATCAATGATTTACCTACTTACCTAAATGCATTACGCAATAATGATAGAAGAAATATATTATAGAAGTCAATTCATCTGAATTGAGCATTGTGATGTAATTTGAGAAGAACAATAGGATCCATTATGTGGGAAAATACTACACCCATTTTAGCTTACTAGCTTGATTGTAATTAATCATTTTGTCTCATGTGAACAACAAGGGCTTCAAGGACTAAAAATAAATTTCTGATAAATTAATCCTGTAATGCGATTGCTTTGTTATAAAAGCAAACATCTAATGTTTTTTTTTTTTAATTTTAATTATCATGTTCTCTTTTTCTTTGTTTTGTAAGTAGGAAACACAGGGAATGAATATAGAACAGAGGGTAAGTCAGCATTTGTTAATCTAAAAAAATAAATTCAAAGTTTTTAATCAATAAGGACAAAAAGGAAAATCGTTTTTTTGTTTTGTTTTTTAGTGTTTGAATATACACATTTAATATGGAGCTGTCAAGCCGACACTCAGATAGATAGATAGGTAGATTTTATTTCGTAATAAGTTCTACAAAGGTTTGCCGTCGCACATTTTAGAATATAGAGATTCTATACAGTATACATATCTTTCAGCTAAAATATTATTTTTTAAATATTATATTTGGAGGAAACACGATAAGACCTCGCATACAAAAAAAAAATAAATACTGGATATAACTTAATTCTAATGACTAGCTAGATTATGGAATAGATGTTAAATAACAAAAATAACCATTAACTTTATTAACGTGGGGTTTTAATTAACTAGGTAAATAGTGAAATAAATAGTTTGAACTCTTTCAGGAATTGAAGTCAACATGAAAGATACATTTTAACAAATAAGCATTTATGTAAAAATAGCAGATAATGCCATAGAGGATATAAATAAAATAACAGAACAAATAAGTAACTGAAAAAAAATAGATGCATATTAAACAAATAAGATAATAAATAGGTAAATAATTTAAAAAATAAATAAACCAACAAATGAATAAATAAACCAAAGAAAATAAATAACACACAAATATTTGGACTTTGGAGAATTTTTAAAAAGTGATTCTCATCGGCTTTATTGGTCGTAATGATAATTAAATGAAAACAATTTTCATTTTATATTCCCAACGTTTCGACGGTGGTTGCCGTCTTCTTCTGGGGTGTCTTTATTTACAGAATTAAACAGAGATATAATGTTTGTACATACTCGTATTGATATATTATTAATCGAACAAAATACTTGCATAACGTTAAGTTTAAAAATTTTTACTTTTTTAAATTACTGAATAATAATTTGTTTAAGACATATAAAAAAACAGATTTTGAACACTTCACATTTGAAGTATAGTCTAGGTTTTATGATATTTACTGTCAGAAACTAAGGAACAGTAAACGGCTGATATATTTTGTGTGGCTTGGTTGCGGTTCATATTATTTTGTTGTTAATTATATGCAGTGTCTCTAGTGTGTAACGATGTATGTTTTTCTGTTGCAAGGATCTCCACTCCCTCGAAGTTTGGTGTGCGACCGGTATCAACGCTGTGAGAAGCCAGTACCGTCCTCTCAGAACTTTTTAGGCGAATATCTGACTTGTGGTTCGCCATTCTTTGCCGAAGGAGTTCTTTGCTGGTGCCGATGTAGCAAAGGTTACAGGATTCATCCGTTTTCACTTGGCAATTTATTTTATAAACTACGTCTGAACGACGATCTTTGTCGGTTTTCATCTTCAGGTTGGTGAATAGGGATGCAACAGTCTGCTTTGACCTATATGCCAAGTGGACTTCCGGGTTGTTTTTCGCGACCATTTCTTAAAAATTTTCGGAAAGTTTGAGCACATAAACAACACTTATAAGCACATCTCCTCTCTGCCAACTTATTTTCAGAACGAACTTGGTGTTTTTTACGAAGTAACAAGTTTCTAATAACTTCTGACGGAAAGATGTTGTCTAAGAGTATTTGCGTAACTTTTTCTTCGTTAGCGGAGTGGAATTTTCGGTAACTCAACGCAAAGACTTTGTTTATTAATTTCGACGCAGTGTTTATACGAATGTGATTGGCTTGATGCCATATCTTTCTGGTAACAGTCGAAAGAAAGTCAATCATTTTCGCGGTAAGCCTTAACGTCCAAGAACGCTATCGATCTGTTTTTTTCCCTCTCTACGGTGAATTGTATTTTTTCATTAAACTGGTTAAAGCATCGTAAGACATTTTCAATTTCCTCTCTATCCACAATCGCAAAGATATCATCAATGTATTTTGCTATAAACTTAGGTTTGTAGCTTAGTTTAAAACATTCCTCGAGTAAAAAATCTAAAACCAAGTCCGCAATCGTCGGTGAAAGAGGATTTCCCATTGACATTCCTTGTACTTGTTTGTACAAATCGTCCTTAAAATGCAGGAAGTTGTTATCTTTGAGGCAAAAATTTAATAATTCCATAAATTTGTTTTGGCTCAGCTTGGTACTTTCAGCTATTATTTCCCATTTCTTTTTAATAATGTTGATTGCAAGCTTAACAGGAACATTAATAAAAAGAGAAACAGCGTCATAAGAAACCAAAATATCGTTTGTGTCAAGTACAAAATCTTTTGCTTTGGATTTAAACTCCAACGAATTTTTTACAGGTGAGTAGATTTTTTCGTGACACACTGCAACCAGATACTTTGAAAGTTCGTAACAAGGAACTTTCATCGATGACGTTATCGGCCGGAGAGGCATGTTTGGCTTGTGAATCTATGGTAAACCATATATTGTAGGTATCTGTGCTGTGTAGGTAGTCATTAATGCTTTTTCAATCTCATCGATTATCTTGTTGGTGTGCTACCATTTCACAAATTCATTATTTTTGTTATGTAGAGTGGTGAGTGGGCTTGCTCTTGCGACCCTGTATGTAGTAGAGCGGTCAGACAGTAGTTCCGTCATCTTGTCTTCATATTCCGTCATATTCATCGCAACAGTCACATTGCCTTTATTTATTATATTATATTTTGGTTTATTATGACGCTGTTTCTCTTTTAACTAATGTTCCTGTTCTTTTTAAAAATTCTCCAAAGTCCAAATCAAATCAACTTGGTCAAAAACTTCTTAAATATAAACACAAAAATATATAAATAAATAAATAACCATACAAATAAGTACGCAAATTAATAAATAAATAAATGTATAAATATAAGTAAGCAAAAGCCGTGTTTTATTGGGAAATTTATCCGCCGTAAGTTCATCCGTTGTAGCATTTTACATACAATTCGCTACAGTCGATAAAAAGCTAAAGTAGAAGCAACAGTGGATGGCTGGTTGACGCTCAGTCGAGTCTCGATTCTGATTTTGTTAGTTTTGTTGGTACGATTGATAATTGAATTGAATCCCGATGGATGTGTTCATTGAGTGTTATAATTATTAATTTCATTCGTAAGACAAATCAATCTTTTTGATTCTTTTTTTTAATAGCTGGCCAGTTTATATTTCTCAAATCTTAGATAACTAAATTTTTTAATATATTATAAGCTGTTCTTCTGAAAGGTTTATGACTTTTACTATTAAAAACTGTATTCTTTTGTCATTTATTTTCTGAAGTACGTCTAAAATTGCACCTATATCTGCAATTTTGCATACCCCTAATGTCAATTAATCAATTTTAACAAATGTTGATATCAATTTTGAAAAAGAAACCAATATTTATCGCATGAATTCCGTTTTACTTTTATTTTTGACTAACCAAGCCCGGTGAAAAAAATCATCTTTTTATTTAGATCTACAAACAAGCAATTTGAGAAGACAAACCGCATTGGGTCGAACTGCACTATAGATTAATTGCTTGACACTGCGCCGCAAAATATTTATTCGGATAAAATTCTATGAGCTATAAGGCCAGAGGCGCGCACATATGCAACTTTCAGTTTTGCAACAATTTGGTTGCCTGGACTTATATGAGTGCGCGCACATGCAAAAACTATTCTATCCGCGATTCGAGCAACTTAAGAGTTTGTGTTTTGGCACAAATCGAACGATCTCCCCAAATAAGTTCTTCAGTTTTTGTATCACATCGAACTATAATGTAACTGCGCGCACATTAAATCAAAATGATGTTTGTATGTTCGTTTATCTCGTTGATTGATAAGCTCAGAAAATAAATAAAAGCATGAAATATAAGGGGAGTGAGAAATTTAAACTACGTTGTAGTGTGCATTCCAAACCAAGAAACATTAAAAGGAAACAAGTAAATCACCGGCACTTTTGTTTCCTCGTGTGAAATGCATAGACCATTTTTAAAGCAATACAAAAATTGGACTGTGTAAAAAGGGACTTGACCATATGAACAAAGCCATTCACTTATCATTTCAGTTCTATTGGTGCAAAATGAATGTTCGAATTTTAAACTGCAATTGCAGAAAAAATGAAAACAAGAAATAGGTTTGTGACATAAATTAAATATTGGTTCGTTTTTCAACTTTCTATTTTATATGAATAAAAGCTAAATATTGTTCATAACTTTGATATTTTCTTAATTTTACTTTGCAAAAGACTATTTCATTACTTGTGACTGCTATTCAGGGGAACCAATCTTACAAAAATAAAAAGCTACGGTCCATGCTACGGTCGATGCGTTTTTTTGGGAATTACTTACGGTACAATGGATAGATTCCCAATAAAACACACCTAATAGTGTTGTTCTTTTGGTAAAATAGCATCGACAGCAATTTTCACACATTACAAATACAACAACCAGTTTTCGATAAAACTAAAAGCAGTCTGCTTTGGATACATTTGTGACATTTATTCGAGTATCGAATGTTATTATATTAGCTGTGTTTTATTGGGAATCTATCCATTGTACCGTAAGTAATTCCCAAAAAAACGCATCGACCGTAGCATGGACCGTAGCTTTTTTATTTTTGTAAAAATGGTACACCTGCACAGCAGTCACAAGTAATCAAAGAGTCTTTTGCAAAGTAAAATTATTAAAAAATCAAAATTAGGAACAATAATTAGCTTTTATTCATATAAAATAGAAAGTAGAAAAACGTGTCAATATTTAATTTATGTTTCAATTCTAATTCTTGTGTTCACTTTTTCTGCATTTGCAATTTTAAATTCGAACATTCATTTTGCACCAATAGAAGGGAAATGATAAGTGAACGGGTTTGTTCATAGACTATGGTCAAGTCCCTTTTTACACAGGGCAATTTTTGTATTGCTTTAAAAACCGACAATGCCTTTCACACGAGTAAACACAATTGCCGGAGATTTGCTTGTTTCCTTTTAATGTTTCTTGGTTTTGAACGCACACTATTCTTCACTCCGATTACATTTCCCCTTTATATTTCATGCTTTTATTTATTTTCTGAGTAGACCGATAGCTAGAGTTTTATCTTTCAAGTCAATTTACAAATTTATTTGCTGAGTATGTTTAGCTTTCAATTCAATATTCACTCAACAGAGATCATACTGCACTTACGCGGAGATCATACTACATACGCGGATTAAGGAACAAATAGTTAACATTTTGTTTGCAATTTCCATGCACATGTCCAGAAAAAAAAACAATGGGATCACAAAATTGTACGCCCAGTCAATGTCCATGTAGTGAAGCGAATACCGTTCATGGCCAACGTCCATAAACAGTGAGGAAAAAGCACATTTTGTGAAGTTCAGTTTCCATGCATTTTTTCCGAAACGAAATAGTTTAATCACTAATTGAACGATGATCGCTCACATAAGCAACTTCAAAATCAATCATCGAGATAAACCAACACACAGACAACATATTGATTTAATGTGCGCGCAGTTACATTATAGTTCGGTGTGATTCAAACTGAAGAACTTATTTGGGGCGATCGTTCGATTTGTGCCAAAACAAAGCTTATAAGTTGCTCGAATCGCGGACTGAATAGTTTTTGCATGTGCGCGCACTCTCATATAAGTCCATGGTATTCAATTTAGCAACCAAACTGTCGCAAAACTGTAAGTTGCATATGTGCGCGCCTGGCATTATAGCTCATAGAATTTCATACGAATACATATTTTGCGGCGCAGTGTCGAGCAGTTCCTCTATGGTGCAGTTCCACTCAATGCGGTTTGTCTTCTCAAATTGCTTTTTTGTAGATCTAAATAAAAAGCTGATTTTTTTCACCAACCTCCGTTTATTTATAACTATCAATAAAAATTGAACACAAAACGAATATTGCTCTTAGTTAGTCAAAAATAGAAGTAAAACCGAATTCATTCCATAGATATTGATTTTTTTTTTCAAAATCGAAATCGAAATTTGTTAAAATTGATTAATTGACATTAGGGGTATGCAAAATTGCAGGTATAGGTGGAATTTTAGACGTACTCCAGAAAATAATTGAGCAAAGAATATAGTTTTTAATAATAAAAGTCAGAATTTTTTCAGAAGAACAGCTTATAATTTATTAAAAAATGGTATTATCTAAGATCTTAGAAATATAAACTGGTCAACCATAAAAAAAAAAGAAAAAAAAGGCTCAAAAAGATCGATTTGTCTTACGAATTAAATTAAAAATTATAACACCCCATGAACACATCCATCGAGATTCAACCCAATTATCAATCGTACCAACAAAACTAACAAAATCAAATTCGAGACTCGAATAAACGTCATCTAGCCATCCACCGTAGCTTCTACTTTAGCTTTTTATCGACCGTAGCGAATTGTATGAAAAATGCTACGATGGATAAACTTACGGCGGATAAATTTCCCAATAAAACACAGCTATTGTTTAGCTGGTAGTCCCGATGACTTAAATGAATCTCGAAGGGCACGTTCACATATTTATTAGATAACTTATCTCAGAAACCAACAATTCGAACATATTTGTGAAGGATTCGGAAAAGTTAGCTGAAAGCAGTCAAAAATCAATCATTTTTGGTTAATTATGTGTTCTTTCACAGCTATTTACGTACAGGAAATAAAAAATGTCTTACGCAACAAACTGGACCAAAAATACGTTTTAATAATTTTTGTTGCATTATAAATTATATTAATAAGCATATGTAGGGGGCGTTCTTCCAATTTAAGTAAAACTTAAAGTTAGCTTATTCGTGCGAAACTGGCAGATCAAAGATACTTCAATGAAAGATGTTTGAGTGGCTTTGTGTCAGCTGCTGTCAAATTGCCTAGAAAAATAGCTAAACAGAACTTGAGCAGCGCCCCTTAACAAAGCTCCGAAATTGGAATAGCAAAGAGCAAGTCAGTGCATATCCTTTATTTAGTAATAAATAAGCACTCATTAGCAGCAAATAAATGTATGTTATCGATAGAGAACTTAACACGTGCAAGGCATAAACTGTCGAATTCGATTGTGAAGATTATTAAGATTTCTTCTAAAAAATCTTAATGTGGTTATACCAACAATTGGAAATTATCAGATTTAATTCATCTGCGGAAAAAAGTGATGATTTAGAGCTTTCCTTCGAAATTTGGCAAGAAAAATATAGCTTGTTGCCTAGTCAGAAAATGTGAAATTTTATTGATGGATATCTTTGATAACAAACTTGACTCTAGAATTAATCCCAAAACAGATTTTGACGATCTTACGTCATTTTGAATTCGTAGTCGAGTTGACCGTTGACCAACCCGTGAATATAAAAGTGAACATAATCGTCTTTTTTCAGTGTTCATTTGTTTCGACGTTAAACATTCTTACCAAAACACGAATAATTACCCCAATTATGTGATTCAAAAAAAGGATTTCTGTCCATATTTCATATAGCTCATTTTTAATTAACCTCTCTACTTTTGAGCCGCATGTAAACGAAGTTTAAAAATACTTAATAGTTAAATAATGAATGCGATCATTTTTGCAAGGAAACACAATGCGAACATACCCTTTCATTGGCACAAGATGTGGCTTATTGAAAAAAAAAAAACTCAAACACAAAATAATTTTTAAATGAACATTTTGGAACACACAGATGTGGAAAATTCAACTTTTAGTTATTTCTTACTGCTTCATATATATTCCATTTGATTTGCATCTTTTAATTCAAGGTTTAGTATTCTTAAATACCTTTAATCTGAAGAAATAAAAAATAACCAATTGTAGATTTGTTGTATTTAGTTATTAGACACAAGTTCGGTAATACCAACTTAAAGATACAAAAAAAATCAGGCTGCTGCGGATAGTTCTTTTGGGAAATCTTGCTTTGCTGCCGATAGATTTACCAAAAGAAAAGGGCTAATGCTATGGTATACGAACAAATATTGAATAAAGCAAAAAAAAAATAAAAAAACAAAACAAAAGTATGTGAATCACAATTTTATAATCATGTTAAGATTAAGTGTTCAATTGGCTTATGAGAATATTCTCAGCGAGATCAAGGCGATTCAAAATTATCTATTTAGTCATAGAATTGGTTCTGAAACCAATTCAACATTCGATCTCGCATGGAAATCCGAAGTCGAGTGATACCAAGGAAGGTCAAGCATCATTTAGAGGAGTTTGTTTTGAGCAATTCGCAGCTTTTGAATGTGAAGTTTGCCTACATTTATCCAAACGGGACAGCCATACAAGAGAAGTACCTGGAAACCGACACGTTTTCTGTCAAAAAACCATTAGATTTTTTTGCGACAGATTTCGCCTTCACTCTCTAAAAAAATGATTACCCAACAATAAATATTTAAAAAAAAAACCCTCTTTTAATACCAGAAAGAAGATTAGTAAAAATATTATTTTTCAACAAATTAAACTGTTGAATGAACAAATTTGTGGTCGATTTTTTTTAACTAAATGTTTTTTTCAAATTTAAAATCTTTATTGACCGCAAAAGAAAATAAAGTCAAAATAAATAAAACAAAACAAAGACTTTTATAATTTTTAACTTTTATTATTTTAAATACGGATGCATTTCGAGCGGTATTTTATTTATTTTGACTTTATTTTTTTTTATAATCTTTTGCGGTCTATAAGGATTTTAAATTTGAAAAAAAAACATTTAACTAAACCAAAAAAGAAGTTTCTCTTTTTGCAACAGGCACAATATTAAAACACATATTTTTTATTATAGGACCACACAGATGTTTTTTAATTAAATCAAAAAAAGAATAACCACGAGAATCAAAAACCAATTTAATTTACAAAAAAATACATGAACAACGTCATTTATACAATTTTTATTTAAATCAATAGACACTATATTTATTTCTTATTTGATTTATTTTAATTGTATTTAAGATATTGCTTATAACTTAATACGATATAATATATTATAATCTATTGAAGAGCTAAAATTACAATTTAAAAAAAAAATACAAAGTAATAACATATTTATAAGTAAGTATATCTGTCAATTATCTTATCTTATCTTATCTTTATTTCGTAATAATGTTTTCAAAAAAAAGTCTGTGACCGCACATTTTACAATTCAGAGATTTGATACAATATCTTTCTACTGAAACATTTTCTTGTATATAATAAAATTAGTAAATATAAATAATGAAAAAATATATTATCGAAGGAAAATACGAAAAAAAAAACCTTCATTTAAACAAACAAAAAAAAAAAATAAATAAATATAGTATTATAATTCAAACTATAAATTAACGAAAATCAATTAACGAAAACAAAAAGTTTTATACAAATAAATGAATAAGTGAATAAATAAATAGTTTAATAAATCAATTAACAACTAAATAAATAAATAATAAAATAAATAAATAAATAAATAGATAAATAAATAGATAAATATATAAAGAAATAAATAAGAAATAAACAAATAAATAAATAATAATGAATAAATAAATAAATAAATTAGTAAATAAATAAATAATATATATTTCATAATGAAAGCAAACGCAATAAAAATTTACACAGAAATATCACAGATTAAGGATTAAGCTGGTTTATGAGAGAATTTTCAGAACTATCACAGCTATTATTAAAATTAATTGTTAGTTTTCGAATCCTTTCAAGAACCAATTCAACATTCGCCCTTCTGTGGAGATCAAGGGTTGAATTATGCCAGGGCAGATTTAACATCATTTTTAAAACTTTGTTTTGTGATACCTGCAACTTCTTTATATGGCATGTTGCTGCATTGCCCCATATTGGGCACCCATATAATAGTATTGCTTGGAAAATTACTTTATAAATTATAATCTTATTGTCATTTGTGAGAGAAGATTTTCTATTGATAAAAGGGTAAAGCATCTTAATTGCAATACTTATTTTCTTTAACGTGCTTTGAATATGTTGGCCAAATGTAAGTTTTGTATCAAGATGAACCCCGAGATACTTTACGGATTGCTCCCATTCTATTGCGTTACCATTTATTTGAAGCTGACTGCTGGGAAGATAGCAAGCTTTTATTTTTCGTGTGAAAAAGATGGCTTGCAACTTCCCAACATTCAGCTTAATTTTCCATTTCTTATAATATTTTTCAAGTATTTCAATCGCATTTTTAAGATTGGTCTCAATGTTGAGAGCAAATTCATGCGACGCAAATACTGCAGTGTCATCAGCAAAAATGGCTGCTTCACATTGCGGAAGATTTGGAAAATCTGAAGTGTAGATATTGTATAAGGCTGGTCCAAGGACTGAGCCTTGAGGCACACCTGAATCAAAAAATAACACTTTAGAAACACCACAATTAACATGCACCTGAAAACATCTACCGGATAAGAAACTCTGAACAATTTTACATAAATACAAAGGAAAGTCAAACTGTAACATTTTATATATTATTCCATTGTGCCATACACCATCAAAAGCTTTTTCAATATCTATCAATATCATGCCCGTTGACTGACCCCTTAAACGACGATCTAAGACATGATTACAAATTCTTTTTACCTGGTGTGAAGTGCTATGAGAGCTTCGAAAACCAAACTGTACATCAGGAAAAAGACCTTTATCTGAAACTATTTTTAAAATATATTGCTTCAGGATTTTTTCAAGAACTTTACTAACGTTGCTTAATAAACTAATTGGCCTGTAACTTTCAGAAATATCTGGGGGTTTTCCAGCCTTAAGAACAGGGACAACCATGGCTTTTTTCCAACATTGAGGGAAGTATTGGCATTTTAAACATGCATTGATAATAAATGTTAAATATTTAATTCCAACCTGAGGTAGTTGTTTTAAATATGCATTTCGAACTTTGTCTAGTCCTCCTGTTTTTCGGGTTTGCAAGCTGTTGACTACATATTTAATGTTTTCTTCTACTACAAAAGCATTTAAAGGAGTCAATTCATTTGAAATGTCAAATCTTTCGATTGCGTCCCTTACAAGTTCGTTTGTTTCAAACTCACCCAAATGTTGAGAAACTAGGTGATTTTTTGAAAAGTTTGTGCCAAGTATGGTTGCTTTTTCAATATCTGTAAAATATGTTTTTGAAGAATCCTTTAGAAATGGTACCTTTCTGTTTTTATTTTTTACAACTCTGATGATATTCCAGAACGGTTTAGCATTTTTATCAAGAACGCTCAATTTTCTGTTCCACTCTTCGTTACGATTAATCATTATTTGATCAGTAATGAGTTTGTTAAAATGAGAAACCATTGTTCGAGAAAAGGGTTGACGATATTTTTGCCAATTTTTGCGATGTACATTTCTTATTTTTATAAGTTCTAATATATGATCTGGAAGTTTTTTAAATAAATCTCTTTTTTCACGTTTGGGAATGCTTTCATCAACTGAGGAAAGAACAGCTTGTGTAAAGTTTTGAACGATGGAATCTACATCATTTTTACAAGATACTCTTTCAAGATCGGTGCAACTATTTTGCAGGTTCATTTTTATCTTTAATTTGAACGATTTCCAATTAGCATTTTTTAAGTCTAGAAAATATTGCACTTTTTTTTCCCCCAACCAAGAAAGGTTACAAGAAACAGGATTATGATCTGAACTAAGCGCCCTAAACGAAACGGGTTCTGTTATTAGATGAGGGACATTGGACACAAAAAGATCAAGAACAGAAGGACGACCACGGGAACCCGCAGGAAAATAAGTTGGACTAGGAGGATAAAAGATATTAATTGGTACAGTCAATGGAAAGTCAGACAATATATTGCCCCAGGCATTAGCTCTTGCACACCCCCAATCTCTATGCCGGCAGTTAAAATCGCCGCCTAATAGATATTCCCCACTCATTGTGAATAAGTTTCTAAAATCTTGTTTAAGCCATTTCCTTTTTATATCTGACGCGGATCCACCAGGGAAATAAACTGAAAAAACTTTAACTGTTTTCTGGTTTCTTAATTTAATCTCTATCCCTATATTCTCCACCATGCGTGTGGGTACTACAGGTAAGAGCGAATGTTGAATTGATTTTCTAATAAGAATCGCAACCCCCCCACCTCTTTGATGTATTCTATCCAAACGATAGCATTTGAAATCAGATGATGGGAGTCTTATATTACAATCGAGCCAAGTCTCCGTTACTAACGCAACATCCACTTTGTGGCTATTCAAAAAGTTTAAAAATTCAAGAAATTTATTACGTATGCCCTTAGCATTCCAAGTTATTATTTTTATTTGTGTATCTGCCATTTTACTTATAATTAGAGTATAAAAACTTAGTAGCTAAATGCGCGATCACATTAAATTGCTCTATTTTTGTTTTACAAACTGATAAATTTGAGATCATTTCCATGCACAGGGAATTCAGTTCCTCCATTGTGAAGAGTGATGAATTGTTGTTGGTAACGTTGGTGTTATTATTATTATTTAATGAAGAAGCGCCACGTGAGTCACTTTCCAATGCATTAATTGTTTGTGGTGTTCTTTGAAATTGAAAACTTGAATTTGCATAGCTTTTGCTCTGTGAATGTACCTGCCGACGCTGCTGTGGAGGTGGAAGCGGCGGAAAGTCACTCAAAGAAGCAAATGAAACCGGTTTTTGGCAAGCTTGATGAGCAGAAATGTGTGCTGTTGCATCAGCGAAATGAGTTTTTGGGTGGGGATGAGCTTTTCTTCCAGATGATCTTTCTTTAATTTCTAAATATTTAGATCTGCTAGTGCATGTTATGTCAGTAGCTTTGTGGTTGCCGCTGCAGTTAGCACATTTATTCGTAGAAGGATTATTGCATTCGCTTGTTTTGTGAGCTCCAGCGCAAACGGCACAATATGTTTTTATGTGGCAATTTCTCTCACCATGTCCAAACATTTGACAGTTAAAGCATTGTGTCACCTTACCTTTGATTTTTCTTTGGAAATTCCAATTCACTTGGGTGTGGAAAATTGACCGATAATTTTTTTTTTAGTTCATTTAATTTAATCGATCCATTTTCAAAGGAAACGATATAGAAAAAGTCAGTAAATTGATCGTATTTTTTTTCAATTTTTCTTATATCAACACATTTTAAGCCAAGAGAAATGAGTTCAGCTTTAAGTTCATTAGTTTTGGTGTCATCCAAACCATACAAAACAACTTTGAATGTTTTCGCACTTTTAAGGTCATGAGAAAAATATTGACAATTATCCTCTTTTAGTTTTTCTAAAACAATATTAAACGAATCCATAGATTCGAACACTATTTTTATTCCAATTGTTAGTTTTTTAATTGAGTAGTTGGATACATTAAGGATCTTCATTAGATTGTGCACATATTCAGGTGATTTTTGGAGCACTTTTATAGGTGGCACATACACTTTTTTTACTACAGACGGAGAATCAATTTCATCCATGTCTGAATTATCAGTATCTGGATGGCATTGGAGGGGAGTGAATTTATTAAAGAAGTGGTTTTTACTGGGCCCACTTGTTGGAAACATAGTGGAACGAAGTTTTTTATCCGAGGACAAGCATTTGTCCCCGGTTTCAGGCGATCTATCGCGTTTTAGAATTTTGTTAATTAGAACTTGCGAAAGAGATGAACACGTCATGCGCAGTCGAAAGCTCCGGATAAACTGAATCTGTCAATTATAGATCGTTTGTTTGTTTCTTTCTTTCGTATTTGTTTTTTTTTTTAAGAAGAAACAAATTTTTTATTTCGTTTTTACCCTTCTTAGATCTTCAATTCTTATGATGTCGAATGGGAGGCAATTCCACTAATTATTTTAACACTTTTCAATTTTCTTATAATTTTCTTAAAACTTAACTACCTAAAATTAAGAAATAAATTTTCGTAAGATAAATAAAACACACAAAATAAACAAAACTGTCATGTTGACAAAATAGGACCAGCATTGCCGTATACGAGTAATCATAAGTCCGCTGACAAATCTAAAATAGCATTGCAGAATTCTTTATTCTTGAGCAGAGTGGATGCGATACGTGAGTATGACGCGATCTCGTCGTTATTATCACATTAGTGTCAAAATATGACGCGGATACACTTAGTAGAGCATTTTCCTTCAATAAATAGATTAAATAATTGAAAACTTTAATTGTCGGCGTGAAAAGTTTCGTCCCATTGATGGGTAATGGTTCTATAATTACGCAAATAATGCTTATAACTAGTAAATAATGTCACGCTCTCGTCCGATTTCGTTGATATTAAATCGTTGAGTTAAAATCGGTGGGTTGAAACGGCTAAACCACAGATGATAGTTTGAACGAACGTTAAGCCTCACTTAACTCGCCGAAATAGGTGAACCACGGGTCAACGGTATGTCGGTGACGATTTTACAAATTCTTAGGTGGGCCAAACTCGTTGTTCTTTAACCGATTTCCATGAAATTGAAATTGTTGTAGCTGACATAGAATTATGAAAGAAATAAAATGCATGACTGGATCGCACATATTTTCTCTTATGTTCGATCACATCTTAAGCACAATATTCTTAATACACAAGGAAAAATATAATCTTAAAACCATTTTTTACTTATTGTTTTTATTATATAAAAAATGTGGTTATTTAAAAAAAATGTATGTTAATTAAAAATATATAATAATATAAATTTAGCTACAAAATATCAACAAAAAACATCCTCCAGCAGCTTTCGAAATAATGAATTTTCAAAAAAAAATTGATTTTTTCTCAAACTTTCTAATAAGGCTCAACGGATTCCAATCAAAGATTTTTTTTACAAATTCTGAATAACACTACTTACTATTTTTCTTTAATTTTCATACCAAAATTGTGTTTCTTATATTTGTTTTATAAGAAAAATTATATAAAAAAAATAAATAATAAACGCTTTAAAAATAATTTAGTTATAGTAGAATTTTTTTGATAGGTCCTAATTTGATTTGATTTGTTCTAATTTTTTTACGGAAAAGCATGTAAAAATCCACAATACTATAGAAAATTTAAAAAATAATTTTAAAACTATTTGTGTAAGCAGTTCCTTTGAACAAAAAATAATTGGTGGTGAGAATTTGTTTCCGAGAGGAAAACATATGCTGTGAAAACGCGGAATTTTTTTCTTTTCTCGAAAAAAAATGTCACTGACTTGTTGGGGGTGGGTATATTTTTTATTGCTTCGCGTAAGTTCTAAGTTCGATGAAAAAAAAATTAAAGGTTATACATTTTTTCATGTAAGCTTAAAAATGTTTTAAAGCTTTTTTGAAATTAAAAAAAAAAAAAAAACATTTTTTTTTTGAAAAAAATATTTCGAAATTTCGAAAATTATTTGATACATTTAATCGAAACTACTCGTAGTATTTAATAGTTTGTGATTTTTTTTTTGTTCTGACAGCTTATTTTCATTCCAAGACCTTAAACTTTGTTTGTTGATGGAGCCATTTATAATAGGTAGTTAAAAAATCTGAAAACTATTGTTTGGTTGCTGTAAATTTTACTATGACAGTGCATAAAGTTGGGGTGTAAGGTGTGATCCATTTTTCTTTGTTTCAAAATAATTTTTTCTAAAAGATCAATTCAAAGTAATTAAGATTCTTCTTGATAAACTTCAAATTCTTTTTTTTCGCTTCCAATGGTTTGTGATTTCTTGTCATAAAAAAAATCACTGTCGCCTATGTTATTTAAGGTACACCGCATGTAAATTTCTATACCTTTTATTTTCATTCAATTGTTTTCTTTTTATTCGCAATTCGATTAATAAAATTCCACAACCCACACGCTGACGCTGAACCCACTCCATCGCTGAGCTATAACCTTTTATGCACTACCTTTTACGGATTGTCAAAAAAATGGCTGAAATGCAAAAAATTAATTCGTAAAATTTTCTTTTACAGTTCGTTGGCGGAGGTCATATGTAAGTAGTCTAAATCTCGGTTTTCTTCGAAGAACTTCGCCACTTTTGATTCTTGATAAAAATAATATAGGTAAAACTTGTAGGAAATTTAATTTTCAACAACTTTGGTCTTAATATTTTTTTTTCAGTTGCCGTTCGCAAGGTATTAATGGGGCTTGTGACCCCCTTCTGGGACTGAAATATTAATACGTACAATTTTCTCTTTTAGTTTGTTTGGGGACCATTAGTAGTGTAAAAATCGATTTTCAGGAAAATACTGCTGGAGTCTTAGTCGCCATTTTGAGTTTAATGAAGAATTGTTTTTTTTTATTTATACACAACCCTTTTGCGCACCACTGTGCAGGTAGAGTTGAAGTAGGTGTTTTTTTTTTTGAAAACCCAAAAGAGTTTTTCATATTAATATCTCGCGAACGGTAACTTTTTTGAAAAAAAAAATTAAAACCAAAGTTTTAGAAAATTAAATTTCCTACAATTTTTACCAATATTATTTTTTCAAAACCAAAAATGGCGAAGTTATTGCCCATTTGGGCAAATGTTCATTAAATTCAAAATGGCGGCTGAAGCTCCAGCGCGATTTTCCGAAAACCGAGATTTAGACTACTTATGACCCCATCTAACGAAGTGTGAAAAAAAATTGTACGAATTAATTTTTTCCATTTCAAATGTTTAACCCGACTGGACTATATAATTAAAATTGTCATTTACTGTTGATTTTGATTCTCTTTCTACGCGACACATGTTAATGCGTTTGTTTGATTATTATGGGGAATATTCGTAAATCCAATTATGTTATGTGGATTGTTGTTCCGGCATCCTACAATTTAATATATCATCCGAAAGTCAAATTTCCATCACGTTAAACAAATTTACCAATAATTGGCGCCCAACTTGGGGACCCTGAGATTAAACATCTCGTGCTCTTCCGACTTAGCTAGCCGGTTTGAGAAAAGACACATGGTTTTGTCTCCGCATGAACATTGGCTATTTTTTCTTTAATCTATGTAGATATAGATACATATATATGATACGAGTATATGTAACTTTTTGTGGGCTGTAGGTCAATAAATTAAAGATGTTATTCTTTAGTGTGCAACGTTTCGAGCATGTTTATGCTCTTCATCAGGCCTTTATTAATACAAAATATAAAAGTAATACATACATAAATTAATATGAAAAGTTTTATATACATATGACGTCAAGTAACTTACAAACTATTTTCAAGGAATTTAAGTAAAAGCAAGAAAATTACACATTATACACAAAAATCTCGAGCAACAAAATCTATTACAAAAACCATCAAATTGATTAGTGAATTTAAATTTTTTTGAATTCGAATTTAAATTTACTGGTAGACCAGAAGAAAACGTCCATTACTATACACAATCACCTATACTTTAACCTACTGTGTGTTATTGGTCGCTTGATCAGTTGGCTGTATGCACTGCAGTCTGATCTTCGGTTGACGGCATTGTTGTTGTTAATTATATGTAGCATCTCCAGCAACATTCTCTTTGAGTAGTGTTGCTCTGTTTGCAAAATTTCCACATTATCCAAATCTGGTTTATGTTTTTCTTGCAAACAGTGGAGACCTAGTGCGATTTTTTGTGCAGACCCGCTATTCAAATCTGATCTATGACCAGACAGACGATTTTTAAGTTTTTTGCTTGGAGGTACCTATATGGACAATGAATATAGAATTCCAAGATAAATAGTTTGTAAACAATACTGCTGTAGAGTTCCCGTCGGATGTCAAATGGCTTCTGTCATTAGGCCCAAAATTCACTCTGCCAACCAAGAAAGGTGAATTTCCACTCTTTGAAATTATCACTGATGGAGACGAGTTGATTAAAACTCTGGAACGGGGTGACCAGGAAATAGCTCGATCTAATTTTACAAAAATTGTACAAAACCATTTAAGATCGGCATTATTCCTAGGTTTGACAAATTTTTAAACAGAATTTACAATACAGTCCTTAGAAAACATAAAGATGTTTATATTGTGGCAGCTGATAAGGGAAATTTTACAGTGGCAATGTATAAAACAGATTATAATAATAAAATGGAGGAACTTATGACCGACAGGAACGTATATAGGGTTTTAAGAAACAACCCAACAACAACGCTGCAAACTTTTAACAATGATTTTGTCAAATATTTGTTTAAAGAAGGTCATATTTCCGAATTTGAAAAGAAAAGGATGACTACTCACACTGCTACCAACCCAAAAATATATGGTTTGCCGAAAATCCATAAGGAAAACATACCTCTAAGACCTGCTTGTGCTTCTACGAACGTCCCTTGCTATGAGCTTTCGAAGTTTGTCGGGAAAATTCTTCAGAATTTGACACATAATTCAAAATTTAATGTGAAGAATTCGAAAGACTTCATAGAAAAAGTTACACCTGTCCGCCTGGAAAATGGAGAAATATTGGTTTCATTTAATGTGGTTTCCTTGTTTACCATCATACCAAATGTGCTGGTTCTAGATATCATAAAGATGAACTGGGATAAGATTAAAGAACATACCAATATTAAAAAAGTGAAATTTATGGAAATATTTAGATTATGTGTCATTGATAATAACTATTTAGGATATTCAGGTACCATTTACCACAAAAACAAGGTGTACCTATGGGCAGCCCAGCTTCCCCAATTCTAGCGGATCTAGTGATGGAAACTTTACTAGAAGATGTCTTGGATAAATTGGATTACAAGCCCCAGATCATAAACAAATATGTAGATGACCTGTTCGTTGTGATTAAATCCGAAGAAGTACTGAAAACACTCAATGCATTGAACTCTTTCAATAACAAAATTAAATTCACGGTGGAAATGGAATCAAATGGCGAACTCCCATATCTGGATGTGAAAGTCTTAAGGCAAAATGACAGATTGATTTTCGATTGGTATAAGAAACCTACTGCTTCAGGTCGCCTTATCAATTATCACTCCAAACAACCCAAACCAATAATTATCAACATGGCACAAAACTTTGTCAACCGCATAGTCGACACAAGCGATGTTTCTTTTCACCAGAAGAATATTAATAATATCCGTTACACCCTTCTCTCTGATTCCTTTCCCACCATCATAGTCAACAAACTCATCAAAAACTACACTTTTCATTCCCCACCTCTCCAACCGTATTAACACCGCACCTATTAGAGACAAGACGAAGACAAAAATAGCTTTCAAGACTGCGAATCCCCTGAAAGACAAGCTTTTCACTAACATCAAAGGGAAAGTGAATAAGATGCAGAAAGCCAACATTGTTTATAAGATCAATTGCTTGGGTGGGAAAGAGACGACATGCTCATCGGTCTATATAGGTACCTCCAAGCAAAAACGTAAAAATCGTCTGTCTGGTCATAGATCAGATTTTAATAGCTGGTCTGCACAAAAAACCGAACTTGCTCTCCACTGTTTGCAAGAAAAACATAAATCAGTGGTGGAATCGGCTAAGGTGATTTGTGATAGTTGAGAGTCACAAAAAATAAATTTGGGCTGCGTAGGTGAATGTCACATGTGATTTCTTGTGACAGCTATTTTGGTGTCATTTTCATATAAAATACATTTGTTTTCTAATTTTGTAAATTTGTGACAATGCTTTTGTGATTTCACAAATTCCGAAAATAGAAATCATATATGTACATGTGCACACCTATATACACTACATTCAACAAAGTATATCCGATCTAACAAAACAGTAGTAAAAAAAATAAAATATTGATTGATTGATTTTATTTTTTCTACAATTTGTTACAATTTGTGATATACAATCAATATTGCATGGCATTGTTGCCATCTGCCTGATTGACAATTTGTTAATTCTTTATCATAACTAAGTTACAGTTTAATACTAAAATGCTTCGTTAAGTATTTGCTTTCTATATCTGAGTGCTGTCTTGCAATACATTGATAACTTTGTTACATCCATTTCATGAAGTAGGCCAAGAATTTCTTCATCAGATAGATAGTCGCTGCCAAACGTGTACCTTCTTGTTTCCTTGAGTACTCCACACCTTCCGACAAAATGCAGAACATCTTCCCGCTCTCCCATATAACACAGGCTGCATAATAACGGTAGATCTTCTCGATGTGGCATGAAGTTCAAATTAAGTAACTCTCCTCTTAACCGGAATATGAGCGAAATTTGTTCGATTGTATAATCGTCACGGAAATAGTTTCTTTCGTTAAGATTGTAATCTAGTCTGCTATAAAGCATTCGGTGTAGAGAGCTTTAAGCTTGTTCCTTGTAGCGATCTCTTGCAGCATCGTCCAAACGGGCGATCAACGTATACAAAGCAGGCTTCCATAAAACAGTCCTTGAACCATCCCGTCCGTGTTTGGATAGCTTGTAGGACAACTTTCTTAGGAAGCCGATGATTTGGCATATTTAATACTTTCATAACGTAGTCTACTTGCAGTTTAAAAGTCTTGATGAACAGTGGTGATACTCCTGTCTCTAACATTATCATATAGTTTGGAGTGTTCGGAGGAAGGCGAAAAATACGTTTTATATAAAACCTGAGTAATTTCTCCACTTGGTCATATTTTCTACCTCCCCACACCTGAGCTGCATAAAAAAGAACCGATTCTGACACTGCTTCGAAAACTCGGAATTTACTGCTATGTGCAATTTCACTGTTGTTGAAACATTGCTTCCATGCAACATTTATAGCGGTTTTTGCTTTCGTAAGCTTTTCGATAAAGTGCTTTTCCATACTGAGGTTCTTTGTGAAGTAAACTCCAAGATATTTGTATTCTTGCACAACCTCAATTGTTTCATTATTGTAATGCCAATGTTCATTTGCCCCAATTCTACCTCCTCCTTTCTTAAAGATCATCACTTTAGATTTGTTTAAGTTTACTTCCAGATTCCATCTCGAACAGTAAACGGAGAGTCTATTTATCATCAATTGGAGAGATTGTGGCATGTACGCAAGCAGTACTATGTCATCAGCAAAGAGCAGTGCTTTTATGGTCATGTCTGCGTATTCAATACCCCCAGCTAATATTTCAACAATATCTTCTATGAAGAGAGCGAATAAACTTGGGCTGAGTGCACAACCCTGTCGAACACCTGAGTTCGTTGAAAACCAGTCAGAGATGTTTTTTCCATTCCAGAACGCCGCTTTGGTAAACAGTAGTATGTACATGTAATTAGGTAAAGGCTTTGTTTTACTCACACATATTTATTTTAACTTTTAATTTATTTTGTTATTAATTGGCATATAGAATAAATTAATAATAGGTACAAATTAAAAAACTTTTGGCAAACGAGCGAAATATTTTTATTTTCGCAGTTTGTAGAACAAAATTGTAAATATCCTAATTTAATCAACTCAATGGCTAGATTCTACTTTTTATTTTAACTTTTTTGGATTGCGACATAATTATAAATTTTTTTTAATATTAAAAGGTAAATAACGTTTGAGCACTCAACATTGCATGAAAAAAAAAAACAAATAAAACAATTTGAATACAAACAAAATCAAACCTATACATATGGACTTATGTCAATTCTTAGTACTTCTCTTAAAGTGGTGCCAAGTTTTGTGTAATTTATTGTGATCACCTTACACAGACGAAAAATATAATAGGTGTATTCACGATCTGGTGTACCAAGTCTTGTAAAAGTGTAAAATTTTATTTTTTTACAACAGACCGTGAACACACATTTACTAATCTGTAGCAACACTGAAGCAAATGTCAAAATCTGTTTCACATTTGTTCTGAAGAAGGCTTTAGCTTGTGTTAACAAAATCTTACACCCTTGTATTTTTCTGTTACAATAGGGATCGGGTATTGTAAAAGTGTAAGATTTTGACATTCTGTATATTTTGTTGTTGTAGTGCAAAAAAATGCTACACTTTTACACTTTTACAATGATAAAAGACCAGATACATCGGATCGTGAATACCCCTATTATGATCACATGTGATTGTCGGAAATGTGACAATCACAAATCACCTTAGCCGATTTCACCCCAGATTTGGATAATGTGGAGATTTTGCAAACAGAGCAACACTACTCAAAGAGAATGTTGCTGGAGATGCTACATATAATTAACAACAACAATGCCGTCAACCGAAGATCAGACTGCAGTGCATACAGCCAACTGATCAAGCGACCAATAACACACAGTAGGTTAAAGTATAGGTGATTGTGTATAGTAATGGACGTTTTCTTCTGGTCTACCAGTAAATTTAAATTCGAATTCAAAAAAATTTAAATTCACTAATCAATTTGATGGTTTTTGTAATAGATTTTGTTGCTCGAGATTTTTGTGTATAATGTGTAATTTTCTTGCTTTTACTTAAATTCCTTGAAAATTGTTTGTAAGTTACTTGACGACATATGTATATAAAACTTTTTATATTAATTTATGTATGTATTATTTTTATATTTTGTATTAATAAAGGCCTGATGAAGAGCATAAACATGCTCGAAACATTGCACATTAACCTACAGCCCACAAAAATTTACATATATCTTTAACGATAAAAGGTCACAAAAATTCTATATAATTTTATTGATACATATATATCTACTTTCTTACTTTCTTTTTTTGAAGTTTTAAAATTGGCAGTGAATTTTTTACATATTTAAATTATTCGTGGATTTTGACGAAACTGAATTTTCACTGTCTTAGAATTAATCAATAAAAAAACATAAATACTTTCTACCAGATATCTATAGTCCATGTATTATTTTAAGTTGTAAGTAATACAAACAACAATTTTAATTAATTATCCAAGAATTTTTTTGCTCTTGCTTAGCCTTCATACTCAATAAAATACAAAGTAATGAACTAATTGAAGTAGATGGTAAACTTTGGTCCACATATGTTGTATTGAGTATCATTCTAATAGAAAAACCCAGCAGTCGGCACCCAAAAAAGAAATTAAAAAGAAAAAAATATATATTCACGTTTCATGGCTTATCCGTATAGAAAATAAATTCCTAGAGTAGGTACACGTAGATTGTAATATGACACGAAGGGATATGTATAAGGATACAAGAGCGTTTTTCGTACACAATTTATTTCAATTATTCCACGCTCTCAGGACGCAAAGCTACACCTGTGGTACCTACTCACATTTATATTATTTAAATTGTATACTTATTTGTGATAAAGCTTCCTTAAGGTTCCTAGATTAAAATGATACAAATTAATAATAATTATAATCATAACACTCAATCTACAATTCAAGGTAATGTTATTTTTTTTAGAATAATGAGTACGCATGAATATATTTAATTTGGTAATTAGCAGAGAGAGTTGTTTTCTCAAATGAATAAGTAAGTATTCATTTTATTGATTTGTTATGTTGATACATAAATAAAACAATAAAGAAATAAATAAATAATAATAATAGATAAGTATTTCTATTCAAATTCTGATATTAGCAACATCCTAACTTGGAAATATCTTTCAAGAATGATGCCAGAGTTTTCGAGTCAGTTTCGTTTAAAAGCTTTATTGTTTCTTCCATTGTTAACGATCTTTTTCCGCAATACGATAACCGTTGGGATGCAAATATTGGACATATACTAACGAAATGAAAGCAGTCTTCTTCGGATTTCAGATTACATAATGAACAGAACTGATTGAAACATCCATTGTAAGGTGTAGCGTTGAGTCCTAAGAGTTCACATCTTGCTTAAAAAATTAATGAAATTTCGCTGTAGCTCAGTGAGTCTTGGAAGTAATTTGTTTGCTTTAAGTTCATATTGAGTTGGGAGTACAGCAATCTACTAATGGATTTGCGAGCCTTAAGACCATCCCGCGCAGAGTTTTCCTATTTTCCAATAATGCGATAGATCTGCTCCTTAAATCAACCAAGTTCCTTCAATCCATAGATAATTCCTCATCAAAGCCGATTGCCATATTTTTCCATTTCCTCATCCACCAATCCTCACTTTTTATTTCGTATCGAAGCATATTTTTTGACAGCCGCTCATCTTGTTGGTTAAAAACTTTTACGATATAGTCCGCTTGGGTCATCAATGTACTGGTGAAAAGTTTAGGAAGACCTGTTTCTATGTATAACGCATAGCTAGGGGTTTTCAGGGGATGTTGAAAATTTGTTTAAAGAAATTTCTGTGGAATTTTTCAATCACTTCGTACTCATCCATACCCCACACTTGAGCATCATAGCAAAGTGTTGTCTTCAAAACAGCGTTGAATATTTTGTATTTTAATTGAAGAAAACGCAAACAATATGTTTTTATTATTTTTGTTTTTGTTTTAGTGGACTGTGTGGATTTAAAGCCAATTGAATGATTTTGTGACCTTTAGTCCAAAATGCGTTTCGCCCAGGTACTACAGCTGGGCTCATCAGTTAGATGCTGTAGTACCTTTCTTTTGTATTTTGCAGTGAGTGGGATTCGTCTATACGAAAAGACATTTCTCCACGATAGATTCGGCATACTTTGACATGACGTCACCATAGTATTGAAATGCCGTATACGCCATTTTTACATTTTTGGGAAATCGCGTTTAAATGTTTGGAAGTCTATTGCGAAAAAATTAACCGCTGGCATTTTTTGATTTTTTAGTATGATATAGTTAAGAATTTTTTTTTATTTACAAATGTTATTAGACATCTGAAAGTCTTTTAGTTTTCAAAATATTTAAATTTGTGTCCAAAATGAGTTTGCCGTATACGCCATAAAAATCAGAAGTTTCTTTTCTTCATACACGTACGTCAAAAAAACGTATACGACATTACAGTAATAAACTAAATTAAGATTCCGTATTCTCACTTTTTAAATTCTTCTTCTTAATAAAAGACACAGTTTAAAACGAAAAATAAAATAAAATAAAATTATTTCAAAATTCTTAAAGTTACCTAGTCCATTTTTTAATCTAAAACTATCATACAGTTTTTCAAAAAGTATATAACACTTCAAGTTATGATACCTACATAGAAAAAATGAAAAATAAACTTAAGCTTAGTGGCGCAAAATTTTAAACGATTTAGTAAAATGTTAAAGCCACTTTTAGCAATTTACTAAGCTAAAAAGATGATTGAACTAATATTAAACGAATTTAACATTTTACTAAAGTTAAAATCACGGAATGGCTACTTTAACTTTTAGCAATTTGCTAAATCCATTATGGAATCTGATAGTATATCAGCCTTGCAGGCGGGGTGCCCAGGTTCGAGTCCAGCTGGTGCACAATTTTTGTTTGTTTTTTTTTTTTGTAAATAATGAAGTTAAAATGATGAAAATAGAAATAACTAATAACTTTTTAGAGCACATGTTGGGTTTTCATCAACATATAATTAATTTACAACGCATAACAGCAATAATTGTGTTCATCAAAATTCAAACCCTACAAATGCTCAGCTTTCTGCTTAATTAGCAATTTACTAGTTTAGAAAAGGTTTAAAAATGTTGAAATAGTTATTCAATCAATAAGCACTTAGGAAATTGCTAACTAGTAAAATGTTAAACCCTTAACAATGGGTTGTTTAAAATTTTGCGCCAGTGACTTCATTCATTTTTGTACTTTGTTTTCTTAAAGGGAGAAGGAAAAATAGCACTTTTGTAATTGAAAATTAACAAAAACTTAACATTTTCAATGAATAAATAATTAATTATAATGGGGCGTATTCATAGTTATTTTTAAACTGTGTCTAAGTTAAACCTAGGTTTAGTTGAATTTTCGGACGTTGATTCCATTTTTTTAAGTTTATCACGTAAATAAAGTTATAACAATATAAAACCAACAAAATTGTTCTAAGCTGTAGTTTAGTAAAGCCTGGGTTTATCAGCGACTAAGAATATGCCCCAATAGTTTTTTAATTTTTTAGTTAGTTTTATTGAGTTCAAAAATATACATAGCTTAGCCTTTTAAAATATGCCATAGTCTTGAGTGGTTTGGCCGAAGGCCGTCTACCAGATTGACATTTAAATTTAATTTATGAATATTAATGAAAAACACTGTGGCATATCATATAAACTAATAATATAATGTGTGGGTATATTTATAATAATAATTTAAAAATCTTCGTGTATAATGCAGGTTCTGTAACGCATAGCGTTTAAAATGTAGTTGTTTAGCTGGTCCCAGCCTCATACTCCATTCAATATGTTGATTGCTTCAGATAAGTCCAGAATTTCGACTCCAAAGTAACGCCTGCGGAACTCTCTTAATATGGGACAAATTCCGAGAAAGTGAAAAATGTCCTCTCGCACCTTAAGATTGCATAGATCACGCAGCAATGGTAATTCCGGTCTATCAGGTATAAAATGCAGACCGATGAGCTCACCTCTGGCTTTAAATATTGTCCTGATTTTTTCCGCAGTGTTATGAACAACAAAGTAAGTGTTACTGTAGAAAAAGTGAGTCAGTTTGATATAGTAGACACGATATTGTGACGACCGACGTTGCTTCGTTCATAAATTTATCATAAGCCAATTTTCCCGTTTTCTGGATCAAGTCGTAGAATTTTAGTTTAATTGTTTCAGGATTTTCATTGACTGATATCGATAAAAATGTCGAACATTAAAAACAGCGGCGCTGTCCCTGTTTCGAGGTAGAGCATATAGTTCGGTGAACTGCTGGGCAAGTTAAACGAGCTCCGAATAAAAGCTCTAAGGAACTTTTCAACTGGAATGGAACGGAAATTACTGCTGTACGAAAGACTTTATACTTCGCTACGTGAGAAATACTTTTCTTGTAGATGCAACTCCTCCACACTGAACACATAGCACGCTTAGCTTCCGCTAATTTAGCCTGAAGATGTTTGTTTAAGTTAAGGTTTGAGGTGATTAAGATTCCTAGATACTTATACTCCTTGACTATTTCTATCTGAGTTTCCTCAAAAACCCACTTCTCCATTCTAGAGTACCTGCCGCCGCCGTTTCTCAATATCATCATTTTTGACTAAGAGAGGTTAACCGTTAAGTTCAAGGTTTTGCAATAGCGTTTTAGTCTATTTATCATCAACTGCATTCCATCTATGGTTTCGGTTATAAAGACTATATCGTCTGCAAACATCAAACCGGACATGTGTTTCCCTTCTATAACGATTCCTCCTTTGACCATATCAAATATGTCATTTATGTATAAAATGAATAAAGGAGTACTGAGAACGCAGCCTTGTTTAACGCCCATCGAAGTACCGAATTCGTCTGAAAGGAAATTTCCATCCCATACCCTCGCAACATTTTCTTCGTAGCTCGCTATAATGGCAGTTATAATTTTGGTCGAAATACCATGTTTATACAGCTTCTAGAAAAGCGCTTCTCGAGGGATTGTATCAAAAGCTACACGAAAATCTACGAAGAATGCATACAGCTTTTTTCCTTTCCTTTAATATATGTCTGCGATATTAACCAAACAGAAAATTTGATCAAACGATTCTTCGAGTTATGTTTGGCCCAGTGTGCATCGGTGGTGAGTGGAGAAGAAGATTTAACGACGAACTTTACGGGCTCTACAGCGATATCAACCTAGTCAAAAAGCTAAAAATACAGCCACTGAGATGGCTAAGTCACGTGGAGCGCATGCACATCGGCGCACCAGCCCGACGAGTCTTCGTATCCAACCCCGGTGGACAACGCGACAGAGGAAGGCCTTATCTTAGGTGTCGCGATCAAGTGGTGAACGACCTTAACCAACTTGGTGTGTGTAACTGGTGGCAGCTAGCTAGGGACCGGGCTAGCTGGAGAGGTTTGCTGGTTGATGCCGTGATCCATCCTGGATTGTAAGCGCCATCTAAAATAAAGTAAGAATAGCAGCATATATTTGTGAAACTGTGATTTCTTGGTCCAAGCTCTTCATTTATTGCCAAAGTGGTAGTTCAGTATCGTTTTGCCAGAAAGTAGATTTTTTAAATGTACTGATAAGTCTTCAGCAGTCAGTCCTATGCCTATTGCGAAATTTGATCCATTTATCTCTCTCGTAATCTTCCAGAATTCTTTAGAACTTTTTGTTTGACCAAGTTTGAATGCTTGGCTATTTTCATATGCAGTCTTTTTTGTAAACACATTTCCTTGTAGCGAGAGTTGGCTTCAACATACGATTTTTTTTAAGCTTGACAGTTGGAATTCCGCATTGCATTAAAAAGAGAAAAAGATTTTTACGACTTTTCATGCATTCGTTGTCGAACCACTTTTGTTTGAACCTTAGGAATCTATTAGTAGCCGTAGATGATGCTGAATTTCGAATGCAACGTATAAGTTGGTTCTCAGATGAATAAAATGTTCTATCATCCTTCTTCTATAGTTCTTGAGTATTCTAAAAGATTTGCTCGCCACCCCTACGTGAACGGACGTAGGTTAATTTTGACTAAAACCTTGAATTTAATTTGCAAAAAAAACTTACCTCTGAGCAAAAAAAAATCAATACCAATCCGACCATAAATGATATATGTATATGTACGTTTAGATTTTAACATACATAAATATTATTTTCCTGTAACAAATATCTTTTGGTCTTAAAAGAAAAATCTTTTTGTATTCCTTGAAAACCGAATTCGTTTCTGAGGTTAATTATTTCCCTTTCTTATTATTTATTAGCCGGAAATTGAACATTTATAGAATATTTTAACAAACAACCATGAAAATCACAGTAGTTTGGAATCGGGATAAGGAAAAATAACAAATAGAAATAAAAATTACTTACACATGAATGGTATAGTGTATAGAGTATATATTTATTAGGAAATAGAAAATGCTAGTAAAGCAGTTTTTTATTTTTTGCTTCGAGATTTATTGCCATCCAAACACTAGTGGGCGTGAAGCGAGATTCAAGAAGAAGTGTGGGATGTGACATGGTGTTCCGAAATTGAATTTTTTGTTGCTGTCAATTTCCATATTTGGCCAGTCCAAACGTAGTTCTCAGCTAAAGATTTATTCCGCCTTGGCAATTTTCATTTTGTTGACCGAAAAGTAGATGAATGTATTTTTGAAAAAAAAAACAGCTGACTTAATTTGTTGCCTTTTTACTGCCTTTTCTTTTCATTTTATTTTGATTTTGGATTGACTGGTCTAAAAAAGTGATCAGAATATTTTATTTGCGGAAAGCATGCGATATGTTACAAAAATAACGGTACCAGTCGAGCCATTCAACCATTATGATTGAGCCTTATTATGTGGAAAATTGAACTGCAGTGTGTATTGCTGTAAGTTTGGCCTATATTTAGCCAAAATAAATTTAAAATAAAATGTTATTAATGCTACTTGCAACTTTGCACCATTTTTTTTTAGATTTTCTCAACCGATTTCGATCAAATTTTTCTTCCAATTTAAATTCAATAATTTGAAACCGGAGGACTACATTTTTTTATAATTATGTTTTTAACTTTATAATTTTTAATATTTAAAATTGGCGGACTAAAATTTTAAAAAATTAAAATGCACGACTGGATTGTACGAACTTGCTCTTCTAGCTAACAACTTTAATGTAACTAACCATTGAGGCCGTTTAGTAGGTAGGAGCCTATAGTTATCCTATGCAGGTTTAAAAGCTATGTAAGCAAAACTACCTTCATTCTTAGTATCAAGAATTATCGAATTGATGATCCAAGGAATAGTTACTTAGGTACCTAACCACCTACAAATGTATGTTTAAATCTATAGGTTATGGATTTTAATTATGTAAGTTTGGAGAGTAAAATGTATTTACATACTTATATAGGTATAGGCACCAGTTATAGCTTTCAGCTGTCAGCTGTTCATTGAAAACGCTTTCCATCATTGAAAAATTACAAGTGAATTTACAAGAGAGTGGTAGAGTAAATTAAATATTTTTTTTTGAAAAAAATGTTATATATTTTATTACCTTCATTTTGGTACCAAAACGACATCAGTTTTATTTGTTTAAGTGCCTCAGAATTGATAGTCAAAGTTTTCAATGATTTGTTTCAATGAAAGCTATAACTGGCGCCATAGATAGAACCTAAGTATGTAAACATGTGCATATAATAATGAAAATGAAGGATGTAGTATTTTTTGTATAATTTAGGTGTAATAATTTAGGTGCAAAATGAATACATAAGAATTATGTGATTTTTAAGGACACATGTGTATGTATAAATGTGTAAGGGCCTACATTGTATTTAGTATTCAGTGACGTGCACATAATAATTCGTGAAAAAGTAATAATAATAAGGTAGAAATAAATGGATAATACATATTACATAATTCAATGTTTTTATATTATTTAGTTGTTATAGTTTGAGGAAAAACAAACATGCCAAAAATATATCAAAAAATTTTCAAAAATCGTTGGAGCGGTTTATAAAAAAATTAATTTTGTATTTAGGAAACTTGTACACTCGATAGCAAACCTTAATTTCGGTTTTGGTTGTTGAGCATTAAGATTTAATCAGTTCCGTTATCTTTAATTGGAACTCTGATGTTCCATTTAAAGTGGACTTTTTGGGCAGTAGAAAAATAGTCGATTTTGCCTAGAATTAGCTTTGGGCAGGAATTAGATTCCTAACGGGCTTTCTCCTCTTACTGATCCTGAGTAATTTGTGTGCCTACCCGACTTTCCCTTGGACTAGCCTTGGGCTAGCTCCTTCCCTTCCGAGAAAGCCGTAATAATTAATAGCCGTGTCTTATCATCCCTAATAACCAATATGCTTCACCCCGTGAAAATAAAACGTTCTGGGTTATGTACTTAAATGTACCCTCTGTTCGCCAAACTTAATACTAATATTTGAAAGCCCAGATCAGATAGAAACCTGGATCTCGTGTTGTTTTTGTAATACGCGATAAAAAATAACCCAGGCACACACCCGTAGATAATAAAACGCAGCTTTTATTGTATATGCTTTCAATAACATTCGTAATAAAACAGAAAAAAAAGTTTTTCGCCTACATGCATTAGAGTTTTCATCTATACAAGACGACGCATTTGACAATGCAAAAACTCTGAGGCATGCGCAGTACATACCTACGACGGAAAGCCAAATTGGAGAAGAGGTTTTTTTCTTCCAAAAAATATCCAACGCTAGTTAATGACAACAACAATGACGATTTTTTTTTCATAAGCTTGTTTTTAACAACCCAACTACACATTTATCAGCTACAGAAACCAGGTTAATGTGCATGGGATTAAATTTTGCACCTGACATCTCCCAGCTTGGCTCAGCTGTCAAACCTCATTATACACACTGATGCTGCTTTACCAGATACTGATGTAGCCACTAGAATAGAATGTGCGAAAATAATTAACAAAGCCAGGGTTAAAAATAAAATTAGTCTGCAAAGTATTAACTTATTCGCTTTACCTTGTTTGACTAGAAAATTAAATCACAAAATTTAATTGTTTGCAAAGCGGATAAGGGAAACACAATGAATATATTGATAAAATGAATGTTTGTTTGCAGGGTATGTTGATGAAGAGATAAAAAGCGATTCGACGGAAAAATATAATGCGCAAATCTACAAATGTATTAACTCAGTTAATCTGATTTTTGATCAATTTGAGATGAAATCCTTAAAAAATAGTAACCCTGTCTTCCAAAACTACACAAGAACGGAATTCCTATACGACCTGTATCTTCATCTTTCAATGCCCCATCCCAGAAGTTGGGGAAAAAGTTAAGTAAAATCTTACCGCAATTATTAAATTTTGCCCCTAAGTATACCATAAGAAATTGTATGGAGTTGATTGATAAATTTAAAAAACTGGTTCTTCTTCCAAACGCTAAATTGGTTTCATTTGACGCCAAGAATTTATTTTCATCGGTTCCAACTAACAACCTGAAAGATCTTCTTTTTGATTCATTAAACCGTTGCATCAATAATAAAGCTAAGTGTTTCCAAATGCAACAATTGATATCTACCTGTTTAGGCCAAAATTATTTTCATTTCAATGGAAAAAACTATAGACAACTATCCGGGCTAGCGATGGGTTCGTCTCTTTCCCCATTAGGAGCTGAATTCTATATGGACAGCTGAGAAAAAAGTCTATTTTCTTCATCTAACCAGCTCTTAAAATATGTTTTTTCTTGGACTCGATATGTAGACGATATATTTTGTGTTTGGACGGGCACAGAACGTAGCATATTTCGTTTTTCGAATGAAGTCGTAAGCAATATGAACCAAAATATCCAGTTCACCTTGGAATTCGGTGGAAAATCCCTACATTTCTTGGACCTTAACATTTCGCTTGTTCACAATTCTTTCGAATTCGACATCTACAGAAAAAACACTTGCACTGATGTCATAATTCCTATGAACTCGGCCTATCCTTGGTCTATCAAAATATCAGCTTTCCAATGTTTGCTTGATCGCCTTCTTCGCATATCACTGAGCTGTTTTAATTTCAAGAAAGAATTGAAAACAATAGTTAAAATCTTCACTAATAATAGATATGACAAAAAAAAATTGTGTATAACTTGCTCAGGAAAAAATCTGAAAAAGCTGCTTTACAATCCATTTTCCCAACTGCTAAAGTGGACGATCCTATACTTTGGCGAAAAATTCCTTACATCAAAGGTATCTCCGAAAATCTGATTAATCCACTTAAAAAGGCGAATATTAGACCAGCTTTCTGCAAAAATTCAACACTTAAAAATGTGTTATGTAACAATAAAATATTTCCTGAAACCAACAAATTTAAGAAGAGCGGTGTGTACAAAATTAAATGCAGTGATTGTGAAGGTGTCTACATCGGAAAAACCTCGCGAAACTTGGAAAAACGATTCGGCGAACATATACCGGGAGTTTCTTATTCCGATCCTTCTTCTGGACTTTCACAACACCTTCGAAACTCTAGCCATGTTTGTTCTTTGGATAATGTTGAACTTCTTTATAATTTAAATTCTGGGCGATTGCTAGATAAATATGAAATTTTTGAAAGCAACAAAAATAAAAAACTTGGAAAATGCCAAATAACCAAATTGATTTAACCAATAACATGCCTCTGCTAAATATTAAAATATAATTGTAAATTATAATTTAAAAAAAAAATTCTTTAATGTTAATGTTTTGTTTTAAAAAATTAATTTCCTCACTGTATATCCACCCTTATTACGATTTGCGTTTATCTTGAACGACAGCTTTCACTTTTTGTGTCGAGTCACTTTTTAGGCGTTTTAGTGTCGTTATTACGAAACTAAAACCCCACTTGTTGGCGATCGAAATACGTTCCACATAAGCAGCTGATTTTGAAATAAAATAATTTTCAATACAACTGTGATTAATTTTTAAATTCATATAATTTCTGCCGATTAAATTAATAAAAGTCGCTACAAAAATAGTGTTGCTGCATTTATTTGCTCAAGAAATGCGAACAAGAAACCAACAAAATTGATATACATAATTAAAGATCCAAATTCCAAATCAAATCCGTGAGATTTGCCAGATACGAAGTAAGCAGATGGACAAATCAAATTCCTAATATTTTTAATTAAGATTATTCTCTTCTTTCCAAATTTTCAATGCGTAGATACTTCAGGCTGAATAAGGTATACTTTCTTTACTTCAATAAATAGCAGTGCAAAATGCTACAAAGAAGAAGGATATTGTGTGTCAATTTTAAAACTTTGTGTTAAAGAATTCAATGATTCCAATTTGATTTTGCTTTTTGTATTTTGTGACACCTCCTGCTCTCTTAAAATTAGTTCCAATGATGAGATGCTTCATTTGGTCGGCATTTGTAATTTTTACCCAAATTTAATAAAAAGTGTTGAAAAATAATATACAAAACAACAAAACTTATATTTTTAGGCAATTTCGCGACGAGTCGTTTAAACATTTTTGTTGGACAAAAAAGAGCGTTTTAGTTGGCGTATAAACAAGGCGTAACGCATATTGTAATAACGATGAGTGACGTTTCTCTCACAAAAATTTAAGTTCCACTCGAATTAAGGCGTTACGCTGAGAAAAATTACCATACAACGCCAATCGTAATACAAATATTTGAAAATGACATTCGTTATTTAAGCGAAACGCCATTCGTAATAAGGGTGATTATTTGTTTACTTTCCTATCTTGAGCTTTTATTGTGCATGTAATGTCAGTCCCCTGATGATGTCTTAATCGGACGAAACGCGTCGGACAATATTTTAAATTAAAATATTATATTTTTAATAAAAATCAAATTTGTGGATCTTATTTAAATAACTAGTGTTTTTTAGTTTCATTAAAATGTTACTAAAGTTCCACCAAGTGGCAACCCACGACTCTGTAGAGTCTATCAAAAACAATTGATTAATTTTTTTTTCTTCAGATTAAAGGCATTTAAGAATACTAAACATTGAATTAAAAGATGCAAATCAGTG
This sequence comes from Philhelius pedissequus, assembly GCA_910595825.1. Lineage (NCBI taxonomy): Eukaryota > Metazoa > Arthropoda > Insecta > Diptera > Syrphidae > Philhelius > Philhelius pedissequus. The sequence goes on from OU343161.1 coordinate 90,998,945, forward strand.
GAATATATATGAAGCATTAAGAAATAACTAAAAGTAGAATTTTCCACATCTGTGTGTTCCAAAAAGTTCATTTTAAAATTATTTTGTGTTTGACGTTTTTTTTTTTTAATAAATCAGATCTTGTGCCAATGAAAGGGTATGTTCGCATTGTGTTTCCTTGCATTAAGTATTAAGTATTTTTAAACTTCTATTACATGCGGGTCAAAAATCGAGTTGGAGTAGAGAGGTTAATTAAAAATGGGTTATATAAAATACGGACAGAAATCCCCTTTTATAATCTGATAATTAGGTAAAAAGCTTTCAAATAAACTCTGAAAAAAACGACGATTATGTTCACTTTTTAATTCAAAATGAAAATCTGGTTTGACACTAGTTTTGAGGTCAAGTTGATTATTTACGAAATCCATCAATAAAATTTGACATTTCCTGAATAGGCAATAAGCTATATTTTGAAATATTTAGAATATATTTCTGGGCAAATTTCGCCGAAAAGCTGTAAAATATCTGATAATCTCCAATTATAATAATTTCCAATTGTTGGTATAACAAACTTAATTTTTTTTAGAAGAAATCTTAATAGTATTCACAATCGAATTTGGCAGTTTATGTCTTAAACGTGTTATAAGAGATCTATCGATAACATACACTTTCGTGCTGCTAATGAGTGTTCATTTATTACTAAATGAAAAGATATGCACTGACTTGCTCCTTAAATGCTTGTTGCTATTCCAGTTTTAGAGCTTTGGAGGACTGCTCAAGTTTTAGTTAGTTCATTTTTTTGGGCAATTTGACAGCAGCTGATACAGTCTCAAACATCTTTTATTTAAGTATCTTTGATCTGGCAGTTTCGCACGTATAATCTAACTTTAACTTTTACTTAAAGCGGAAGAGCGCCCCTTACCTAATCTTATTAATATGATTTATAAAGCAAGAAAAAAAAATAAAACCTATTTCGGGCACAGTTTGTTGAGTTAGTAATTTTTATTTCCTGTCCTGTCTTTAAGAAAAGAACGCATAATTCATTTTCAATTTCAATTTTTGCCTGTTTTCCGAATCGTTCACAAATATATTCAATTGTTTGGTTTCCGAGATAACTTATCTAATAAATGGGTGAACATGTCCATTGAGAGAGAGAAGAACTCTATGAATAAAGACTTCGAAATTCATCTAAATCATCGGAACTACCAACCAAACAACATAATATCATTCGATACTCAAATAAATGTCACAAATCAATCCAAAGCAGATTTCTGCTTTTAATTTTATGGAAAGCAGATTCTTGTATTTGTAAAGTGTGTAAATTCTGCTTTGCTGCCGATGAATTTTGCCAAAAGAACATGGCTAATGTATCATGATAACGTTGAATTCTTGGTCTAATTTTTAGGCGGTGCGGACCACTGTTACCACTGCGACTCATTTGAGTCAAAATGGAGTCATTTTTTACTTGCGATTATAGGTACTATAAGGCAAGTTATGGATTCGTGCAAAAAAAAATTCTAACAATCAAACATGACATTTCGATCATAGAGAACACCAAAAAGTGAGTCCCCCAATTCCGTCTGTCTGTCTGTCTGTCCGCGAGTCTGCAGCCTAAACGGTTGGATGGATTTGCTTCAAACTCGGTGTATATTGTTTGTTCGGTAATATGCCCACACGGTTTTTTCATTTCTTTTTAAGACGACAAATAACAGTCGCTCCCATAAATTTTTTCTGACCAAAAAAAAAACTTATTTTTCCCGAAAACGGCTCCAACGCTTTTTATAAAAAAAAAATCATTTCATTAATGAAGCAAAATGGAACATTTTAGTAATTTTTGTTTTGGAAAAAGATCGTTACTTTTGGTACCATGTTTTTTGGTTTTCGATTTTCGTTAAAACGGTTAATTTGATATTTTTTTTATTTTTGCGCAGAAGCTCATGAAAAGTTTAAACACTATTGTAAGCAAGCATTTTTCAAAAATAATTTTTTTTGGAAATTAAAAAGAGCTTTTTTTTTGTTGAAAACTCAAATTTCGAAAACGACTTATTGAATTTTTGTGAAACTTCGTATTTGGTAGTTTTTGACATTATCTTGAACATTTAAAAAAACTATATTCCTAAGATAAAAAACAACGGTACCTCCCATACAAATGTTAAAAAAAAAAACAGAAAAAAATTTATTTCTCGAAAACGGCTCCAAGAATTTTTTTTAAATGTGTGTGTTCCTAAATTAGTACAACCCACTTTTAAGTATAAAAACATTTTTTTTGCGTACTTATAAACGGTACTTCCCATGTAGAACAACTTTCCATATTTCGACTTTCTCAACATTGGATGAACCGATTAAAATATTTTTTTTTAAACAAATGGTGCCTAAAATTGTTAATAAAACTGTATACGAAAATTTTCAAAAAAAAAAGTTTAATAAATTTTTTTTTTGAAAAAACCAAATTGACCTAATGGACGTTCAATACGAGTTATTTAAGAAAATATGGTTATCTCATGCAGAGGTGATTTGACCCCGTTAGAATGTTTGCATGTTGGGTAGGTCTATGACCTCAAAGTCAACATAACGCAGGACATCGCTTATTTGCCATTATTGAGAAAACCATCAGCATATGTAGCTCGTCGTATTACTGTGAGCGCGTGATTATGAACTTTTCATATGACAACTTTCGCATGTGCCTCCGGGAACAAAGGTCGAAATGTTTATTCACCCACTGCACGTATTCTATTGTTATGTAGGTATTTGAACTGATTTGTCTTATGATACAAAGCTTGCTGCTAGCTCATTTGTGTATCACAAGCAAAAATCAAACACAATTCCCATTAAAAATTAAACGCTTAGCTCATCCTTATTACCGTTGCCATCATACAAATATTACATATACATACATACTATGCATGTATGTATATTAAATGTCAAATACATTGAATGATATTCTTTGATCATAAAGCATGTACGAGGTGGAAAATTCATAAGCCGACAGGCAATGAATCTGCCTTTTTATAATATTTTCAAAAATCCATAAACTAAAGTCCTAACAATATTCCAACATATTGTATGTATTTCCCACTTCATATTGACAATTTAGTTTTTCGTATTTAATGTAAGACCATTAACCTTCATAATCCCCTTTATAGCGTCATCAAGCAGGAAAATCATAAAAAAAATAATCGATACTCTTTTATACAGTTCTGGTAACATTCTCTACAGAAGGTAATAAAATTTTGATTTGGGGCTTCAGTGTCGTTATTGTTTATTGCGATTAAAAGGTGTACTGACTGGAGTATAAGCTGACACAGGATTTCCTTAATTTAAATGCTTAATTAAGGATATTGACTTTTAGAAGTTATTACTTATTTTCGAAGCGATTGTGACTTTAATGTTTAAAATTTCACTTGGCAGTGTAGAGTTCATCCCTCGAATATTCAGAAATTATGCATGAAAAATATACCTTAAGGCTGATCAAATCTTTAGTATTCAATAAAACACATGTGGGGTTTTTTTAAATTAAAAAAAAACCTAAAGTTTTTATAAGATCTTAATTAAAGAAAATGCGTATGTACACTGTAGAATGTGGATTTAATACACCAATGCTCAAATTTAAAGCACACCCCATATTTATTTTGCAGAAATTGCAATCTAAGTTTCACCACCCAGGTTGATCGACTCAGTATAAAGTGACCATTCGTCCAACATAACGTGGGACAGTCCCATATTTACATGATCTGACCCACCCTAAAAATTGTCCCAAAAAATCAAAAGATGTCCCACACTGTCGCACGAAAACGAGCTTCAATTTTTATATCGTTTTTTTAACCATAATAATTTAACTAACAAAATTATTTGCATGACATAACGACTGCACTCACTCATAGTTTTCTTGTTGACAACCCGTTGTAAATAAATTGTGGAAACTCTCTGAGGAAACAATTAAATCCATCATTGACATGCTATACATGGACTGCTAGGAGTCAAATTCACGTTAGTTCTCTCCTCATCTAGGTTCAAACGAGCGCCACCCAGGGGCCGAATTACCGCATCAGTGATCGAGTGAGTGAGTCCCATCAGTTATCGAATGAACTAGTGATCACTTTGGCATGATGGCATTCGTAGACTAACGTATCGTGTAACTATTTTAAATTGTAGTAATTCTATTCTACTACATCGAGTCTCTATTGATTTTTATCGAGTCTTTCTTGTTTGACATATGAAATTTGTATTCATTTAATTTATTTTTGGACAAACAAATTTCATTTTTTTGTAAAAACAACAAATTTTTCGCGAGTTTCCAGTTTTTATTACAAGGATTTGAGGATATTTCTAAATATCCACTAAAAATGGATTATTTCTTTTTATCAAGCGATTCAGATGGAGAGGATTTAAAAAATATTTTTATACTTACATATATATGTACATAATAAGGAACATTTAATTCACATCAACCAGTAGATGAGATGTACGAAGCTATGGAGCGCAGACTCCTAAGGGACAAAAGCAATCCTCTGTCTTTGTCAAATTCTGCGTAAGTATCCAACAATTATATTATGTACATATACATATCCGGAATTCAAATCAAATACGTTCTATCAGTCGGCTTCTCATCTGACGAATAAAATTCAGTTCGATAACTGATGAGAGAATGTCAAATTATTGTACTAGACTGCTCGATAACGTGAGCGGTAATGCCTAATTTACATAATTCAGTCACGTATGACTCGATAACTGATGAGGTAATTCGGCCCCAGTTCTTTGCGGATGAGCGCAATACTATTAATGAGTTTGTTTTTTAAAGTTTATTAAGAGTTTGTTCTTCTTTTCCTTAAAAAAAATAAGAATTTTGCTTTATTTTCTGCAACAGTTTTAATAAAATTGAAATGCCCCAGTATAGGATTACTATTTTTATTATTTATTCATTAAGTTACCAAAGTAAGACTATTTTAGTATCTTAAAATTGCACTGAAGAAAAAAAATTTAATCAAAGATTAATAAGAGCAAAGTAAGCGAAAAACGACATTCGCCTTTGTTTCTTTTTAAAGTACCTACGGTTATAATTACCAATACTCTTAATTAGTCGTGATTTAATATTCTTATTCTTATAAGCAAGAACAAATAAAATTATGCCAAATCGTCGGATTATAAACGAGGTTCAAGCTGTTAGAGCAAGAGATTTAGTTTAAGCGGGAAAATCACATATTGATTTGACCGGTTGGGAGAATTGTAAGTAAATTCAGTAAAACTGGATCTGAGCGGAAAAGATGCAGACAAGGACGAGGAATGTGCACAAGTGAAATGGATGATTGATTTTTGAAAGTGAAATGCTTTGAAAAACCACAGAGTTTAAATCCTTAATTAAATAAGTAAGAAAGAAATGTGACTATTTCTAAGCAAACAGTCTGCCGGCGTGCGTCTTGGTCTTTACCGAATAATAAGACTTTTGCTCGGGAACATCTTATTGGAAATTGGATGACTGGAGTCAAATTCTTTTTCCATAAGACATAAGAATAAGTTTAAATTCACCAGATGGGCGCAAACGTATGTGCAGAAGGGTGAAGAGAGATTTTCTGAAGCTTTTGTCTCATACCGAGAACCATTTGGAGGTAGATCAATAAAGTTGCGGGGAAGACATTCATGACCTAGGAATAGCCACTATTGATTACCAACTATTGATTAAATCCAATTGAACACGCGTGGGACGTGATAAAATGATGCGTTCGGAAATGAAATCCACGTCCGCACAACCTTGCTGAGCTGAAAACTTCAGTGATAGATGAATGGGATAACACCTCGCAACTATACCTTAAGAACCTAATTCTAGTAATGAACAGAAGTCTCCATGCTGTCATACGTGCTAGAGGGGCAACACCAAATATTGAGAACAAAATTGAAGGCGGTTTATCTCAGGATTTTCATAAAAAATGTTTTTCGAACATTTTTATATGCAATATCATTATATCCTGTATAAAAATTCTAGTTAAAATCCGTTGAGCCTTTAATGAGATAGTTGAAAATATATAATATTTTAATTAATTTGTTTGCATTGACCATAATGTAGAATATATTACATGTATGTATAATAGTGCACTGAATTTTTTAAATCAAAAATGTTAGAGATGTTTTCGAGATAATTAAGATTTACCATTTTTCCACAAAAAAATTGTATGGCAGGTACCTTTATTTTAAGAGCTCAGAAAAAAAGATTAGAAAAAAGAATAGAGCCAATCACCTACGAATCGTAAGTACTAATTTTGAAGAAAATTGCTTCACCGGTTTAGGCTGTAGATCGACTTACAGACAGACAGACAGACGGAATTTTCCACTTTATTCGTGTGTGTTCTCTATCACGTAATGTCAAGTTTGATTAAAATATCCAGTTCGATAATCGCAAGTAAGAATCCTGGCAACATTCGGGGTTGAGTAACGCATTTGAATACGTTGTCAGTATCAGACAAATAAATCAAAATCTTTTATTAAGGAGGGTTACATTTCCTTGCAACACAGTTACTGTTATCTTTCGGAGATAAAGTTACGACTGGCGGTCGTCTTTACTTTACATACCAAACCTTTGATTATCCATAATAAATAAAAGCCCATAATAATATTTATAAAATATTTTAAAAACCATAAATCCGAACACAAATTAACAATACCAGTCTATAGCCTCGTCCAAACCACCGCGATTGCTGTGGCGATCACGATGACAAAATGGATGACAACTCTGGACAGAGTTCGACCACATATATGCTCGGAACTTGTTCCGAACAGAGCGAGCTCTGAACACACTGATTTGTTTTGTAAGCAAACTTGATTCGAAAAAAAAAGAATAAAACTGATTCTTATTGTAAACTTAAAACGCAATATAACACAAAACTATCCTTATTTTGTACAGAGATACAGAAAATCAACAAGCTACCAACTTTTTTTGCCATTGTAGTTTTTTCTTCACATTTTCCTTCGTGTCACACATGACATTTCATGTGCTCAGCAATTTACTATACGTCCGAGCGCGCTCTGAACATGTTCAGCACGATAAACAGAATCACGCATTTGGAGATCTGAATGATCTTAGTGAAAAAGAAAAACAAACTATATTTTGACAACTTAACTGAACGCAACATGCATCATTTGCCCGCCTTATCGATGGAGTTTTTCTTCAAAAAATACCGCCACCGTTCGCTTTTGTGAGGCTGAAGAAAGAAAAAAATGTTATGGCTAGATACGTAGAGTCAGGCGTGCGATTTTCAATATTAAGAAAATACTAAGTCATTCGGAATTTTGGCATTCGGGAGTTCGTACCCAATGTAGAAAAAGTCCTTCGAATTCCATAATTCCGAAATTCCAAATACCTGAATGTTAAAAATTCACAAATACGTTCGAAATTGAATTAAGAATTTCAATATCATGTAGTACTATTAAAATAATTTCGAAATAAGTGATAGCCCGGGAAGTTCAAGGTATGTTATATTGATTAGAGAAACTGTTGTTGGCCCTCGTCCGCAATTACACTTCGTCCTGACCATGGTGCGTGCTGCGTGGTCGTAGTTTTTTTTTGTAAATAGAGTAAGAACAAATATGAGACCATAGAAAAAGCTATCAGCCCACAATTAATGAGCACAAAGATGTTAAAATTATTTTTTTCTCACCAAAATGGGTTAAAAATCTTTTATTGTGGGCTCATAACAAATCCGATGAGTAAAAAATTCCTCCTCCATCCCTTCATAATTGGCATAAAAAAAAAACCTACTTTTCAAAATGTTCCATACCCGAAAAAACATCTCAGAAAAAAAAATGCTAAGATACGAGTATTCTACTTTTTTTACATTTAACATAACTATAGTATATATTTTAATCCGATACAAAATTTCCCAGGTTTCGTGTAAATTATTTTTCGATCGTCCATTTTTTCAAGCTTTCATATCTTGAAAACCCTCCTTTTTAGAAAATGTTTGAGACGTAGTATTTAGAATTTCTCCACCTATCGAAGAAAAAATTTCCATTTTAAAATTCATCATTTACTCACACTTACCCCTTTTTATCCTAATTTATAAAGCTTTCCCAGAAATCATACTTTTAGAAATTCAAATATTATCTAAGGACAAAATACAACTAAGGACGCGTCTAGAATTGGGATGAAAACACCACCTTGGTGCTCAATTATGCTCATGTTTCGGTTGTTGTGCATTTTTTTGTGTGTTCACTCCTAAGACTCAATTAATCCTGTGTTTTTTAAGTATAGATATAACAAATCCTCAAATGTTCACTAACAAAAACATAGATGAGAATGACGAACATGCTAGTATTACCATCATCCGAGCGACATAAAAAAAATGACTTATCATAAGAAAGCTAACGCACAGACTTAAACAAAAGAACATAAATAAATTTGTATTACACATTGTGCCTAACAACCAAAAATATTTTGTACCTTATCACAAAAGACAAAATGATAAATGAAACACTGACTTTTTCTCTGACATGCCATTAAAATTTATTTTTGTAAGATTAATGATGCGATTCAATGTGAACTCGCCTATTCATCTTGAGGAAAACATTTTCATCAAAATCTATTGATGAAACGATTTAAAGATGAAACACAAATAGCTGAAAAAAAAATACACACGTGCGTCACCAACTCTGTGTTGAAATACTGCGACTTTGAATTTTTTTTTTCATTGTGGAAACGTAATTATTATTTTAACACGAATTTTGTTATTTTAAAAAGGTTAAGGTTCATTTATCAAAAGGATTCTTTAACGTGCAATACGCATCATGAAGGAAGCACCTCACCCGATATTAAATGACAAGAATGCCAAAGTTATTAATGTAAAAAAATAAAAAATATTGTTTAGAGGCATAGCCAGAACAGAGAAGTTTGAAATAATGGAGAACTAACACATTCTGGAGTAAGATATGTAATAGAGGGTATGAGGGGGTGTGTTCACCAAACTACAAAATTTATTTTTTCCTACAATCTTTTGAAGCCAAAACTAAAATGATACGGTTATAAGAAAAATGACAAGAACATGCACACGTATGTGATTTTATTTTATTGAGTTTTTTTTTGCGACCTATAATCATCTAACTCAGTGTTTTTCAAACTTTTCGGGTAGGTGACCCCTTTAAGAGTAAACACATTTTATCGACCCCCACATTATTAAAAATACTTTGTCAGTCAAAAAGCTACATACACTGTTCTTTCATGCCCAGTCTTATTATAGGTATGAGATTTTACTTAGTCACGAATCGCGATGAATTGCACAATTATTACACAAAATAAAATGCACGACTGTATCGCACGAACTTGCTCTTATGTTCGATCACATCGCATGCAAACGATTTCTATTAAAAATCTAAATATATTTTAAAATCATTTTTAACTCAATTTTGTATATACATGTACAAAATTGCATTAATTTTGTTCTAAAATAAATTGGTATGACAATATTAAATATTTAATAATATAAACTTAAAAACAAAAGATTAAATCCGTTTAATTAAGGAAAAAATAATTCAAAATTCTGAAATAAGTACTTAAACTAATTTGAGCTCAAAAAAAGTACGCCATTTTATTTCTTGGATAAATTTGAATTTATGAAAAAAAAATTTTAAAAATCTGTTGAGCGGTTTTTGAGAAAAAAAGTTTTTTTTTTTAACTTTTTGAAAATATTTAAAAAAAAAAATCAAAAACGCCAATTCATAGGCATTCAGAAAATACAAATACAAATAATTTTTGAAAAAAAATTAATGAGCAGTTTTATAAATATTAATTAAAAATATTGGTACGCGGTATTATTTGGGCAGCCTAAACCTATATTTTTGTGAAATTTCGAAAGAATCGGTTAAGCCATTTATGAGATAGTCGAGAGCAAAAAACGGTCCTATGGAAAGTACCGTTTTTAGACATTTTTCTAATTTTTTTAGCTATACGATCGGTAGTACTCGTAGCTAAAAACCCACACAGATTTTTTTTATCAAAATCGTTAGTGCCGTTTCCGAGAAAAATAGGTTTGAACGTAACGGTTATATGGCAGGTACCGTTATTTTTTGAGCTAAAAAAAATTTCAATTTCCCTTCTGTACAATACCTAACAAACTCTATATACCAAGTTTGAAGCAATTCGGCCCACTCGTTTGGGCTGTAGGTGTCTATACACACATACAGACAGACTGACAGACTGACAGACTGACAGACTGACAGACTGACAGACTGACAGACTGACAGACTGACAGACTGACAGACTGACAGCCTGACAGCCTGACAGACTGACAGACTGACAGACTGACAGACTGACAGACTGACAGACTGACAGACTGACAGACTGACAGACTGACAGACTGACAGACTGACAGACTGACAGACTGACAGACTGACAGACTGACAGACTTGCAGACTGACAGACTGACAGACTGACAGACTGACAGACTGACAGACTGACAGACTGACAGACTGACAGACTGACAGACTGACAGACTGACAGACTGACAGACTGACAGACTGACAGACTGACAGACTGACAGACTGACAGACTGACAGACTGACAGACTGACAGACTGACAGACTGACAGACTGACAGACTGACAGACTGACAGACTGACAGACTGACAGACTGACAGACTGACAGACTGACAGACTGACAGACTGACAGACTGACAGACTGACAGACTGACAGACTGACAGACTGACAGACTGACAGACTGACAGACTGACAGACTGACAGACTGACAGACTGACAGACTGACAGACTGACAGACTGACAGACTGACAGACTGACAGACTGACAGACTGACAGACTGACAGACTGACAGACTGACAGACTGACAGACTGACAGACTGACAGATTCGCCTCTCAATTGATGCATGGTTTCGCGTGCAGTGTGGTATGTGGCACCGTCCTGTTGGAACCACATGTCGACCGAGTTCAATTCTTGCATTTTCGGCAAAAAAAATCTGTTATCATCGAACGGTACCTTTCCCCATTGACCGTAACCCTGCGGCCTTCATCGTCCTTGAAGAAGTACGGCCCAATGATGCCGCCTGCCCATAAACCGCACCAAACAGTGCATTTTTTGGGATGCATTGGTAGCTGCTGAATTGCCTCTGGCTGCTCTTCACTCCAAATACGGCAATTCTGCTTATTTACGTATCCATTTAGCCAAAAATGAGCCTCGTCGTTGAAACGGACGTAGCTTGCGAAACACATTTTTCACAGAGCACGAATTTTAATAATAAATTTCAATAATTTGCAAACGTTGTTCAGGCGTAAGTCTATTCATGATGAAATGGCAAACAATACTGAATCGAAATGTCAAATGTTCGTGGAATTTGTCATGTGTGATCTGTCACAAATATAAACGTCAAAAACCAAGTAGCAAAAAATTCACCCGTTAGTACCTATAATCGCAAGTAAAAATGATAACAGTCGAGTTTGACGTTCAAGTATATGAACATGAACTGAATTGAACACTTTCGGATTCCTTGCGAAATAAAAACGATATAAGTGTTGTGTTGTTTTGTTTTCGAATGAGCACAATTTATCCATTGGATATGCGATACAGAAGCATTCCTAAGCGTTCGAAAATTTCTTAAAACCATTCCATTGGCAAAAAAATCATCTTCTGACTTCTTCTATTTTCAGATTGATTCTGAAAATAAATAGAAATTCTCTTCTTGATTTGAAATCAGAATCAAATCAAGAAGCACTAATATATTCATACTAAAATGTCAAACCACTATTTGCGTCTTCGTCATCATCAGATTCTAATTTATAGTTCAAACACACACACACAAAGACAAAATATCAGAATCGATTAGAAGACATGTTTCATTGGTTTTCAGAACGAGTGAATACCTGAGTGAAACCAATGGAAAACGGCATACGTTTCTCAAAAGAAATTCGCAGCATGGTACATCCCTACCACGAAGATATTTAATAAGATTTAGATTTAGATATATGTACTTGTATCAGTAAGCTCTCAAATTCCTCTTTAGTACTAAGTTTGCATAATTTGAAGAACAAACTATCGAGTTACTTTCCAGAACTGGATTCTGAAGGTGAAAATGGACAAAGGTGGATACTTAATCCTTTTAAATTGCGATATAGGTACTATAGGCAAGTTTTGCAATTGGAAAAAATCGAACACGAGATCTTAATCAAAGTTGACATTAAGATGATAGAGAACACCAAAAAAGTGGGTCCCGCAATTCCGTCTGTCTGTCTGTCTGCAGAACGATCTACAGCCTAAACGGCTGAACCGATTTTGTTCAAACTTGGTGCTTAGGCGTTTTAGGTGATTGTCCAAAATAGATTTTTGAATCGTTGTTTTAGCCCCAAAAATAACGGTACTTGCCATACAAATTTTTCTACCATCTTAATTATCTCAAAAGCGGCTCTAACGATTTTGATACAAATTGGTGTGTAACTAACTTGAGTATGGTCTACATTTGGGCCGAAAAAAAAATTAAAATATTTACTTATTAACGGTACCTGCCATACATCCATTTGATTGATTTTCGACTTTTCATAAACGGCTCTACGGATTTCAATCAAAATTTGTATACAGGATCTCCTTCAAATTCTAAATAATACTGCATTTCAAAATTTTCGAAAAATGGTTTTTTTTTTCTTGAAAATTCAATATTTTGAAAACGGGCGATTTTTTTTAAATTTTGTTTTAAATTTATATTATTAAATATTTAAAATGTTCATACCAATTTTTTTTTAGAAAAAATTTAAGAATTTTTATATATAAAAAATTAAGTGAAAAACGACTTCAAAAATACTTTTAGCCGTTTCCATTAAGAATCTTTTGCATATAATGTGATCGAACATAGGAGTAAGTACGTGCGATCCAGTCGTGCATTTTATTTTTTTCTTAAATCCAAGAAAATATTTTTTCATGCAGTATTATTTATAATTAGAAGAACCTCCAATATAAGAATTTTGATAAAAACCCGTAGAGCCGTTTACGAGAAAGTCGAAAATCAAAAAAATGGTTTTATTATTGTTAATAACAAATTATCTAAAAAAAAAAACTTTTTAACCAAAATGTAGACTAGGTATATCTAAAGTAGTGCGCAGAATTTTTTTTTATCAAAACCGTTAGTTAATCTTTATAATTATGATGGTAGGAAAAATGTTATGGCAAGTAGCGTTATTTTTCTGGCTAAGAAAACGATTTTGAAATTATTTGAGACAATCAACAAAATCGCACTTAAATTCCAAATATGAAGAAAATTGCTTCAGCCCTTTAGACTGTAGAGTGTTCCACACACAGGTAGACAGACGGAATTGCGGGACCCACTTTTTTGGTTTTGTCTATAATCGCAATGTCAAGTTGGATTAAAATATCGAGTTCGATTTTTTCAAATGCAAAACTTGCCCTATACACCTGTATCGCCATTAAAAATAGATGTTCGAACATGCACAGTATAATGTTAATTTTAATTATTTTTTTATTTAAAAGTTTCTGGATATACAATATTATCAATTTTATTTTTCTCAGGAGGAAGTAGATACTGATTATTTTTCCATTTTTTTGGCTTTGTAAAAACTGCAAATTTTATCCATTTTTCCTATTATTTGTTATTTAGTTATTCGAATACGGAAATTGTGGTATATAATTAAAATCAGGATTCGAACCTGGGGCCCCTGCGTGAGAGGCTGATATACTATCAGATGACATTACTATTAAAAAATTACAGCAGCCATTTGGTGATTTTAACTTCAGTAAAATGTTAAGAAGATAATACAATACTAAACTCGTTTAAAATAAGCAAAATCCTCTTTTTAACCTAGTATCATGCGAAATATCATTAAACATATTACTTAATCGTTTAAAATTTTGCGCAGGTTTAAAAGAATATGTTGGCCAACTTCTACAAAAAAACATACGATTTTTTTAGAGTTAATAATGTAATTCAACAATTATATTTTACAAATAAAATATATCCTAAAACATTCTTTAAAAATACGGAAAATTATAAAATTGGTTTCAAGTAAATCAGTTGAATAATTTCTGAAATAACCGTGACAAAATTAATAATTGTTTCGTCCTTATATAATAGTAAGGTAAAGTAAAGATTACAATACTCTTTTTTTTTAATTTAACTATATGCCTGTAAGACCTAAGTTCTTTTAAATGCAACCTGAATTGCGCGGCACTAGTTTGGCACAGTGGATTTGAGAACCAGGAATTGATTGTCTCATTTTAACCCATGGGCGACATTCAATTAAAATTGGAGGTATAGAAAAGAATGCGCCTAGCGTAGAGACTGGAGATCTAACCCACACGTATAAGTTAGTAATCAAGCACTTTATCCACTGCGCCATTGCCACCTTGTGCATACTTATGAATTACGAAAACCAGTGGGCAATTTTGTTTTCCAAAACTATACATTTTAGGTCCTTTTGGTCAATAATAAATGCAAAAAAAATGGTTTAAAAATTGTTTGTGTTCATATAATAATTTATTATTCTGTAATCTAAGTCTTGATAAGCCCACCGTTACATCACCTAGAGAAGGCGGCAAGCTCTCCAGAGAATTATCTCGGATTTTTGTTTAATAAACATCTTTGAGTTATGTCCGTATATGGGTTTACTTGAAGTATAGTTCATGAAACATGCTCCATTGTTTTTGTGCTCAGAATTAATGTGTTTCTCATTAATAAAATGTGCATATCCTTATGAACAAAACATTTTCCTTTAACATTATTTAAACTGTCATCGTGTTTCCTTGTATTTCCTCATTTTATGTAAATTCTATGGCATTGTTTCATTTTATATGTTGGACCTTTTAAGTGACAAAATCTGCAGTAAAAGACAACAAACATTAAATTAACGAGCATTGGGGAATTTATGGAATATAAATATTATGACACTGACATATTTCTTTGGCTGTTGTTTCATATTTGATGTAACACTATTGAGCTCAAAATGCTTAAAACCATACATATATACATACATATATAAAATGATATTGTAACGTTATTTAACGATGGTATAATATATAATAGTACTAAAAGAATCATTATTATAATATAGAGTAGATTTAAGATTTCATATCAGCGTTATTGTCAATTTTGATCGTAAATACAAAAAAAATTAAATTAGCATTTTTATAATACATAATGAAGGCGAAAATAACGTAAATTGAACAATTTAAAAAAAAAAATAATTTGTATGCAATTCAAGTTTAAGTTTAAGCATTTAAAGAAGAGGATGGATGGTTGTAAAGATTAGAGGCTGATTTCCAATAGGGCCTTTGCGTTATACCTGATTTACAAAAACACGTTGAGCGTCGCTGTGACAATTTTCTCTCTCAACCCGAAAGTCCCAACATAGCAATTTAGGTATAGTGCTTACAATCTACCTACCTTACTTATATTTTACATTAATTAAGTTTGCTTTTACACTATTGCGATTTTTATATTCACGAATACAATCCAATGCCATATCGAATCCAATCATCAATATTGAAATCGCATTCCCAAAATTCTAGATTTAGCAATGGAAAACACCATTAGTAAAAGTTACGTTTTGTTCAAGTAAAGGACTATTCACATGAGAGCGACCAACGACTGACGAATAAACGAATAAATTCCATTTAAAACAATTTACCAACCTAAATTCTTCACAATTCTTCACAATTTTTCACAATTCTAAATAAAATTGTAGATATGCATAATTTATATTAATGTTTACGACAGAAAAATTTACTTTTTAATCGCCAAAATAAGATAAATTTGAGAAAACAATATTGGTCGTCGCGAATTGTATCTGATTGCTACGAACAGTCAAACTATATTCGCGTTCCACATACCATCCACCCTGCACTGAGTAATTTGTTCGCGCGCGTCTAACTTCAAAATCAAATTTTCAACCTGTATTCGTGACGAATAAAATTAAAGCCATGTGAACGAAATGTCAAAATGGACGAATATTCGTTAATGCGTTGGTCGTTGGTTGCTCTCATGTGGATAGTACTTAATACTGAATCTTCTATCCGCGTCTGCAGTCCTTATTCTTTACTCAAAAACAAGAACGAAGAAAAAGCGATAACTCAGCAATTTTATTTATGCCTTACCACCATTCGAAAGCTACTATTACTCGGTGTAATAACATTCAAACACCCAGTAAAAACTAGTGTATTCTCTATAAGCATAACAGTTTTTTTGAGGCGCAATTTAAAGATGAAATAAGGTGAGGTATTACCATCCTTGACATCTATCCGAGTAAAAAAAAGTTGACAGTGTGTTCTGTACAAACAAAGTAAGAAATATTTTTTCCATTTTATTGTTTTATACAAATATACGAGTATAATATCTACCTGCATTTACAATATCGCTTAAATCGACCTCTATAGTTAATTCGAAGTGTTATGAAATTATATCGGCATGGTACCTCGCACTTATGAAATCACTGGGTTCTAATGAGAATAAATCGCATCGATTCAGTGTGGATGCTGTCATTTATCGCCATGTTAATTCATTTTGACAGGAGAAAGTTTTGTGTGTGTGGCGTGTAAAGAATCTCCAAAACAACGCGAAAACGAAACTTCTTTGTTCTGTCATTTGATTTTGAAATTTAATAAAACAGTCTAAGCAGGGTCTTTGCTGGTTTTTGTCGTCGAAAGTTTCGCCATAGTATGGGGGAGCCTTAATTTGTTTTTTTTATACACAACTGGCAACTCCATTTTAACAGAAATGGAAATAAAATTGCATGTTCTAATTATTTAAAGACAAATTTTAGGAATAAGTTCAATACAAATTTGTATATGTTTTTTAGCTATTTGCATAAATTCCTGCCACTTAAAAATATCATCGTCCGTTGTAGTGGCCTTTAGCTGAATTTTTTGTTCCTCTTTCACTTCATTTAATCACCATTAAACCGAAATCAGATTCCAATTGATCTACCATACCGACATATATACCGACCTGATTAGAGCTTCCGTGGCATTGTTCTGAAATCGATGGGCTGCTGTACAATATATATATATATATATATATATAGCGTACTTTATTTATTTATTATATTTTGTTATTTTATATTTATTAAACTAAAACAGAACAAGAAAAGGACAACTTCCAAGCACCGCAGTAAGCAAAATATATTTATTGTAAAAAAAAATTGAAATGTCAAAAGGTAATCACAGCTGCCAACCATGTAAAGTAAAAATTTTTCATAACCCAGATCGTTTTATTTTCGCAGGGTGAACTATATGGGTCATTGTGTATAATAAACCGCGGCTAATGTTACGATTCGGCATATATTAGTAAGTACAGAAACCAACGTAACATAAGAAACAGCAACGCTCAAGTTCAACAAAAATAAACTTTTGTGCGCGTTTTGACATTCAAGTATTGCATTTTTCTACATCCAAGCTTTTATCGCAAACAAAATTTTCCTACATGCTAATTGCACAAATCGATCCTTGTGGAACACCTTGCACGACAGAGAAACAAGAACGATGGCAGTGCATGGAAGCAGTCGCTCGCTCATTTGATGAAAATAAGGTTTTTTTTAGCCGGTGCGGAAATCCTCAAAAGTCACTTAGTGGTAATCGGTACCAAGTAGTGTGGGACTCTTACTGCACCAAGACCGCCGGTAGAATTATACCAATCTATCAAAGATCGGCAAATGATGTTTCTTTCTTAATTTAAAATCACATTGTGGGAAGTTTGAAGTTGCAATACCTTCCTATACCTCATGAAGCTTCGTAGATAAATAATTTAATCCTTTTATTCTTAAACATATACATTACATGCAATAACTATTAATAAAATCTTCGTCGATCCGTGGTTTCTGCGCTCTTTGTCTGGAAGGGCGCTAAAAACATATGAATCATTTAACACACTGAAAAAAATGTCTACTCACATTGAATATCTTGAAAAAGAGCATTAGTCGTGGTGGCATTAAATTTTCTTCTGCAACATGTAATTTGGTATGATTAATAAAAATAAATATTTTATTAAATATTTCTAATTAATGCTTACTTACAATTTTGTTCCCCGGCACACAATTTCACAAAATTCGTTAAAACCCTATTGAGGATTCGAACGATTTTAGGTACTAAAATAACTAAAGGAGTATTCAAGTGGTAGCGACCAACAACCGACGAAAAAACGGATAAATTCCATTTAAAACAATTTATCAACCTAAATTCTTCACAAATTCTAAGCCAAATTGTAGAAATATAATTTATATTAATTTTCAGCCACAAAAATTTACTTTTTAATCTCCAAAATAAGATAAATTTGAGAAAAAAATATTATTCGTCGATAATTGCCTCTAATTGTTACGAATAGTAAAACTCTATTCGCGTTTCAGTTACCATCCACACTTCGACGAATAAATTGTTAGCTCGCGTCTAACCTGAAACTCAGACTATTAACTAAATATTCGTGCCAAATAAATTTAAAGCCATGTGAAAGAAATGTCAAAATGGACGAATATTCTTTAATTCATTTGTCGTTGGTCGCTCTCATGTGCATAGTAATTAATCGTTATTTCGGTTTTCAGATTTTTAAATTGAAGTAATAGGCGTGGTTTCTTCTAAGCCCCGGGGAAATTGGACGAAAAAAACGATGAGTGGGATTAACAATTTACATGCCAAGTCCAACAAAAGCTAATCCCCGGGAGTGCTTAACTTAATCCCAGAGAATTCTCGGGGCTTAGCTTTTGGAGAGGATAAAAACTGTGCTACAAAATTATTTTTCATTTAGTTATCGATAAAATGTATAGAAACTTCAAAAGTGACATTTTGACATGTCAGTTAATTATCAATTTTGTGAATTGCAAAATTCAAAGGTAAAAGTGGCTTGGAAATATTCTCTTGACTATTGCAATTTATTTAAATTTTTTTTAAGCATATTGGAAGGGTATTCGATCGATTCTGCCATCTGAATATGATGCTCTTGTGGAGTTAATTAAACATCTTTGCACTTGTCAGGAAATAAGCCGTAATGCTAAAAATTCTGCGTAGTTCATGAGGATGTTATTCCGTCGCTAATTCAGATTGCCTGTTTCAAACTAGACGATGGCGTCTCACCAATAATTCACAAAGTATTGCAAGCCCCCTTCTGTAGTAACAACCAAGCAAAACCAGATTCTTACTTCTCGTCCAAGGTGTGTCAAGATTGTGATACTCGTAAATCCGAGGAGAATGAATTCACATCTGAGATCTGGCTCTAAATTCCATCCAACACATTGAAGTACATTTGTGCACCAGTTGTTCTTGTGCCCGATCATTTGCTATACAGGTTCATAAAAAATGTTCTTGTTGTTGGCACATCCTCTTCCTTATCATCTGCTGCGTCTACCACTATTTCACCAGAATTTATAACAACATAAATTAAATAAATCATCTGAATCCAAGAATATTTTTAATTGGACGATGCAGGTGATGTAGGTGATTCTGTTCTTCTTTTAGCAGCTGTTTTCTAAATGTCATCTCTGTCATGTAACAGTGCTGCCAAGATTTTCACTAAGCGCCTTGGTCGTTTTTTTCAACCAATTACCCCGGTGACTGCAAAAAAACGCACCTAATGCTTCGTATATTCTACGTATACTGCGTATGGTCAACCTACGAATAAATTGTTTCCACTAATGTTAGTTTTACTTCGTAAATACTGCGATTGCAATGAAACAAATTGCGAAATACGTTATTCATTACGTTCAGGAATGAATTTGTAAAGATAATTACTAAACAAATACTTCATATATTTTACGAACATCTATACGATGCACGAATATTTTTTTACTAATACATTTTTTTGGGTGAAGGTTTTTGGCAGTATTGGCGTAAGGTACGCATCTATACTTCTGCAATTTATTAAAATTGGAAAATAATTTAGTTTGTTCGTAAAATTTATATGCTGAGATTTTGTTTCGTTTAATTTGTTACGCTATTGTTGCGTTCAATTACTAACTTTATCGACTGTAATTTCCAATTTTTGAGTAGCCTCTATAACGCACCAATATTGCAGTATCATCAGCACAGGTGGCCTTTGCGTAGATGCCTACAATATATAACAGTTTCAGGGTTGGCCCTAGGGCACTTCCTTGTGGTACTCTGGCTTCAATCGGAATTAAACTTCTTTCTTCTATAATTTTGCTAAGCCAGTTCAGCAGTTTTTCTAAGAACTTTTCTATGATAGGTATGAGCAATATCGGTCTGTAGGGTGTAGGATGTTACTTCTGTTGGAAGCTTACCTTGTTTAGATATGACAATGACCGTCTGCAATTGTCCAATAATGTGAAATATATCCTAGCTTAAGGCATGCATTTATTATACATTTGAATTTGAATTTTGAATTTTGAGGGCAAGACTTTGGCAGTTATAAGATCGCGTACCCTGGTCATTTTTTGTTATATAATTTATATTGACACATGCTTCTTAATGCTTTGAGCGTGTCGAAGGGAAATTCACATTCGTCACCTCTATTAGCATAACTGTAAGGGATATATAGCTGTATTTGTTGGAAATAGATCAAGAACATTGTCAGCGAAGAAGTCAGCTCTATGTTTCAGGTTGCCAATCAATCGAGTGGTCAATATGTATTGATAGATTTTGGTAAACAAAAAAAAGAACTACAAAAAGTTTGTTCTGGATGGATCAATAGCTTTCCTCAGAACTTCAGCCATGCTAAGTAGTGCTGTTTTGCTTTTAGGATTGGAAAGATTTCAAAATATTTGATCTGCTTAATAAAAATGAATTGGTTTGGCCTTGCATCATTCTTTTTAGCGCACTAACCCGATTCTAATAGAATTATTAGAATTTTATTAACTATACACCACACAAAAAAGTTCAACATCCAACATTAGCTAAATTAGAAAATGGACGAAAAAGACGACATTTTTCTTTTTAACTAATATTATAATATGAATTATTAACAAATTCAAACTTATTCCACTATAGCCTCTATTAAGCGTATCAAATATCAATCAAAATATTTACTTTTACTCTAACACTAACACTCACCACTTAGCTAATCAATTATGTTAAAGTTTCGCATGTGACATTTCGCCTTGTCGTTTCCCAAATATGTTTCCATGAACTAAAGTTACCACTTTCAATTAAGGTTAAAGTTACTTTTGTACACGCATAACAACGACATTAACATTTACATGAATGACAGAACGATGCGACAGCAAGACCACCCCAAACTTTTAATCATTGTGTATTTATTCTACCCTTGACCACCAAAACGTTTGTCGAATTTTCAATTTTCTAGAAACCTCCATGGATGACGAAATTGGAGTATATCCCTTGCTGATGCGCAGTGCATTAGAACATCACAGTCGTGCATAATTACCATTTTGATTACATTACACTGCTTTGATGACAAAATGTATAAGCGTGGTCGTAAAGTAAAAGTAAAGTAAAGCTTTCTAAATATGCACATTAATGTAAACAATGTACATGCTTTTTATTTGACGATAAAATTCTAAATAAAATGTGTAGCTTGAATTCAAGATTATTTTAAATAGGTTGTTTAAGCTATGCAATTATTCAACTCGAATAATGTAGACTGGTAATGTCGTTTTCCCTTGGCTGTTCCGAGTAATGATTTTTGATTGTTTTTCAGTCTCCTATTTCATAAGTAAGTAAACCTAGAGAACACACATTTACCAACATTTGACGTTTTTCGTAGTAGTGGTGGGCAAAAGTTATAAATGTTTGAAGAAGCCATTTTTAGGATGACGACATGACACGCCGACGTGTACATTTTAATTTAATTTAAGTTTGTGAAAAATTTTTGTCGTATTTGCTTCAATTTTCGGAGTGGTCTACGTTTTTTTGATTACAACCGAATATGTAAACATCTTCTTCACAAATTTACACACACACATTTAAACGCCACCTTGATGGCGTTTTCTAAAAATATTGCTTACTTTTTAACAGTCCATCACATAAACGCATTTTAGAGACTGTGTAAGGTAGAACTAACATGTGGATATGTTATTCCTAAAAATTATGCAACGTTGAAAAGAGGGATTTTAAGCAATTTATTTTAATGTTTTAGGTACATATGTGGATTTACTCAATGCCTGTCTTACTTTCCGCGCGTCTACAACCTAAACGGGTGGGTGGACTTTCTTCAAACTTGGTACATATAAGCTGTGTTCTTTTGGAAAATCCATCGGCAGCAAAGCAGGATTTTCCAAACGAACCATCCCCAGCGGCCTGATTTTTTGTATTTTTAAGTTTGTATTCCCGACCATGTATCGAATAAATAAATGTTTTTATTACTTCAGATTAAAGGCATATTAGAAAATTAAAACATGAATTAAAAGATCCAAATAAAATTATATACAGGATGTCCGCCTGGAAGGTATACTACTTTGTTTGTTTATAATTTTTGATAAAATGGAAGAGAATGGATCTTATATTGATAAATGTTTTATTTAATGTCGGCAATTATGTATGGAATACAATATCAGGTAAATTTTCTGGTTTGTTTGCATAAACCTTGCTTTTCAGATATCCCCACAAAAAGAAGTCCGGAGCAGAAAAATCAGGCGACCGTGGAGGCCAAACAACATAACCATTTCCTGAAAGAACTTGTTGTGGAAAGGGGTCTCGCAGTAAATCCATTGTAATCCTAGCTGTATGCGATTTGGCACCGTCTTGTTGATACCACATGTTAATCAAGCCCAAAGCATTAAGTTGTGGCGTTGAAAAGTTTTCAATCATATCACGATATCGCTCCCCATTCATAGTTACCGTTACGCTGTTTTCATTTTCATTAAATCTTTGAATTGTCCTGACCAAATTCCATACCAGACTGTAACTTTTAATGGATGCAAAGGTGATTGATGAATAATTTGAGGGTTTTCCATTGCCCAGAACCGACTATTCTTGTTTATATCCATTCAAAGAAGCTCTGGTTTCAACTGAATCTTAATTGGAAACTAATGGAAATCCTTGTGCAAAATTGTGGCCAAAGTTGTTCTTTGAACACAAAAGCTCCTGAGCACGGCGCGGCGTCGAATTTAGGTTGATGGATTGTTTTGAACAATTCCTTGAGCAGCAGTAATGTTATCACGTAATTTTTTCATCGTCGCAGTAATCGATGATTGGTTTTGATAAAATATTTTAACGATTAAAACACGTTGGTTTTTCGAATATTTTCCCACAATAAAACTGCCACGTGTCGACTTCACGGCGGCCAAATATAAACTGTCAACACAAATGTTTAGCAAAATTGCGGCAAAACAAAGTAGAATACCTTCCGGGCGGACATCCTGTACACGAAGCAGTAATAAATAGCAAACATTTGAATTTTCCACATCTGTGTGTTTCAAAAAATGTTAATTTTAAAATTATTTTATGTGTTTGACGTTTTTTTTCGATAAATCAGATGTTGTGCCAATGAAGGGCAATGTTCGCATTGTGTTTCCCTGTAAAAATGATCGCATTCATTATTTCACTATTAAGTATTTCTTGAACTTCGTGTACATGTGGCTAAGAAGTCGAGTTGGAGTTGAGTTAAAAATTTGTTAGATATATAAAATATGGACAGAAAGCCCTTTTCAGAATCTCGTAATTGGGGTAAATCGTTGTGTTTAGGTAAAAATTATTAACGTCGCAACACATAAGCACTGAAAAAAAAAACGAAAAAACTTTTAAATTCACTGGCTGGTCAACGGTTAACTCGACTCTAAATTCAAAATGACGTAAGATCGTCAAAATCTGGTTTGACACGAATTTTAGGGTCAAGTTGATTATCTACGATATCCACCAATACAATTTGACATTTTCTGACTAAGCAATAAGATATATATATTTTGAAATATTTAAAATCTATTGCTTGTCACATTTCAACGAAAAGATCTATAATATTACCCTTTTCCGCAAATGAAATTAAATCTGAAAATTTAAAATTTTTGGTATAAAAAAATTGAGATTATTTAGAAGAAATCTAAATAATCTTTCTTTGTCTTGCACGTCTTCTAAGTGCTCTATCGATAACACACGCACTTAAGTACTGCTAATAAGTGCTTATTTATTACTAAGCTTGCTGCTTAAATGCTTGTTGCTATTCCAATTTAAGAGCTTTGGTAGGCGGCGCTGCTCAAGTGTTACTAAATTATTTTTTTAGGAAATTTGACAGCAGCTGACACAAAGCCACTCAAACATCTTTTATTTAAGTATCTTTGATCTGGGAGTTACGCACGAATAAGATAACTTTAACTTTTACTGAAAGTGGAAGAGGGTCACATACATATAATCTGGTTTATAAAGCAACAAAAATGTGAATAGGTGTGAAACAATTTTTTTAAGAAAAGAACACATACTTTACCAAAATATTATTTATTTTGCACTGCTTTCAGATAACCTATCCGAATCGTTCACAAATATTTTCGGATAGTTTGGTTACCGAGATAACTTATCTAATAAATGATTGAACGTGTCCATTGACAGAAAGAAGAACTCTACGAACAAAGACTTCCAGATTCATCAAAGTCATCGAATAAATGTCACAGATCTATCCAAAGCAGGCTTTTGCTTTTAATTTTATCCAAAGCAAGTTCTTGTATTTGTAATGTGCGTAAATTCAGCTTTACTAAGGATAGCTCTTGCCAAAAGAACACGTCTATTGTTTCTTGGGTTAGGGAATATACCCACAAGTTTTTTTTTTAACAAAATAAGGCTCATTCATTTTTTAGTCAAAAGGAAAAATCCTATTTTGCTCAAGAATGGCTTCAACGACTTAAAAATAAAATGCGCATACGATCACATCGTATGCACAAGATTCTTAGTAGAAACGGCTAAATATAATTATAAAATCGTTTTTTACTAAATTTCTTATGAACAAAATTCTTAAATTTGTTTCTAAAAAAAACATTGCTATGACAATTTTAAGTGTTAGAGAATATAAATTTGAAAACAGAATTTCAAAAGAAAATCTTCGACCCGTTTTCGAAATATTGAATTTTCAAAAAAAAAAAAACTTTTGCGTCCCAGGACGCCCGATAGAAGTGAAAAGTTAAACTAATCTAAGCTGAACTATTTAGTATTGAAATTGTTTAATTCGAGTAATTTCAGACAGACTGGCGCCGCAACGCATTGTGTAACGAATCGGCTTACCCTCCCATAAAACGTATCACTTCAAAAATTTTTTTTTCCAAAAATACAAACAAAAATAATGGGTTATCCATTTTGCGGTTTCAAAAGTAAACGTAAATAAAACACACATAAAATATTTTTTTTTCATGATATTTCTTTTCTATTATAAAGTTCGAACGTTGACATTATGTGTGAAACACTACATCATTTAAATAAACGCCATGCAAATTGTTGCAAGCATTGATTCTTTTGAGGTAATTTTCAACCACTTTTTGACACATATTGGGCGGTATCTAAGCCATAACTTGATGAATGTTGGTTTTCAAGTGCACAAGAGTTAAAGGTTTATCTGCATAAACACGGTCTTTCGCGTAGCCCCACAAAAAAGTGTTCAACGGTGTCAAATAGCATGATCTTGGTGGCCAGTTGACATCGCCACGACGAGAAATTACGCGGCCAGGAAATGTCTCTTGCAATGAAGCCATATTCGCTCGAGTTGTGTGGCACGTGGCACGGTCTTGTTGAAACCGCATATTCTCCAAGTCGTATTCTTCAATAGCAGGCAAAAAAAGTCCGCTATCATATGACCATATCGCTCCGAATTTACAGTGACATTCGTTCCATCGTCGTTTTCGAAGAAGTAATGTACAATCACACCTCCGTACCAAAGAGCCCCCCAAACTTTTTGTGAATGTAATGGCCTCTCTTCAATAAATTGAAGATTCTCAGAACCCCAAATACGACAATTTTGTTTATTAACATACCCGCCGAGTGAGAAATGTGCTTCGTCGCTGAAGAAAATTTTGTTCGAAAAATCGCCGTCCACGGCCTGTTGTTCAAGCACCCATTCGACGTATCTACGACGTTGTGAATGGTCAGCTGGCTTCAGTTGTTGTGTGAGCTGGACTTTATATGGATGTAGGTGTAGATCCAAATGCAAAATACGCCATAATGAGCCGTAAGACAGTCCTAATTCCTGAGAACGACGAGGGATCGACACATTCGGGTCTTCAGCAACACTTTTACTTACAGCAGCGATATTTTGAGTGGTACGAGCGAAACGATGATGCGCAGGTCTTACAATATCTCTAACCAATCCAGTCTCTTCAAATTTCTTCACAATTTGGCCAATTTCTTGCGTAGTTGGACGATTATGTAAACCATAAGCTTCTCTTAAAGCACGATATGTGGCTGTGGCAGAATCTCCATTTATTTTTGTAGTAGGTTTTAACAATTTTTTATGCGTTATGCGATAGGATAGCGATCTATTTTCGTAAATGAAAGACTTTCAACTGAAAAAAAAAATTGGTTTAACAACTTAGTTTGACAGATGTCGAATTCCAGCCCTATACTTTTGAAACCGCAAAATGGATAACCCTTTATTTGTCATCAATTTTGGTATGCAGTATAATTTAGAATTTGAACGGGTCATACGAGTATATACAGATTCTGATCGAAATCCATTATCAACAGCCTAACTGGCTGAAGCGATTTTCTTCAAACTTGGTATTTGAGCATTAGGTGATTGTCTTAAATAGATGTTTGAATCGTTTATTTTAGCACTAAACCTAAAACCATGCCTGCCTAACAAATTCTATCATCTTAATTATCTCGAAAACGGATCTAACGATTTTGATTTTTAAAAAAATCAGTTCACCTTAGTCTACATTCAATAAAAACGTCAATACAAATTTGTAATTAAAATATTATTAACCGTAGGTATATGTCATATATTTTTTTCGATTTTCCACTATCTCATGAACGGCTCAACGGATTTCGATCAATATGCTTAAGCAAGATGTCCTTCAAATTCCAAATGATAGTGCGTACCAAAATTATGGAAAAATATTTGTTGTGTTTTTTTTTTTTAAAACATTGTTTTTTTGAAAATTCAATATTTCGGAAACGGATGTAAGATATTTGTGTTTAAGTTTATATTATAAAATACGTGAAATTTATATTAAACCGAGTCTACTAAGAATCTTGTGCTTAAGATGTGATGGAACATAAGAGCAAGTACTATACATGCGATCCAGTGGTGCATTTTATTTAGAATGCGAATAGTCCCTTGCCCCATACGAATTTTTTCGTGCTATTACCTTTTTGTTACACCTTATTCGATTCACTTAGTACATAATGCTGATTTTCCATCAGCTACTGAACAATAAGCGACATACTTGACAGACTCCAGCTAAGTAAAATAACTTTGACTTTACGTCAAATGTTGAGTATGTAATAAATAATTATACGTCCCCATGAACAGTTTTCAAAGGCGGTGATATTTCAAAAATGTAGGTTTAATTTCTAGTTTTGAAATAAGACTAAAATAGTATGAGGGTGGGAAAATTTCTTTTAAAACAATCAACTAATAATTAAAAATAAAGGAAAGCACATCTAGTCTTGAAGCAATAAGCATACATTTTAAAACCAATAGTATTGCTTAATATCCTGAAAGGAAAATATTACTTACTTACTTACTTACTTATCCATGGAGGGTCGCTGCCTGACATATTGCGGTCTTCAATCGGTTGCGGTCCCTCGCACGCACCCTCCAGTCGTCAAGGCAATGCGCTCTTGCGTCTGTAACCGCCTGGTCCCCGTAGCGGAGGTTCGGTCTTCCTGGTCGTCTCGAAACTGGGGGCTGGGATTCGAAGATTTTCTTGGTTGTCCATTCGCTCGATTTGGCCGAGCCAGTGTTGCCGACGCGCTTTGGCTCTTTGGACTACATCCACATCTTGGTACAATTCTAGATTGAATCTTCTTCTCCTATCGCCCTCTTTGCATATAGGATCAAATATCCTCCGAAGAATTTTTCTCCCAGTATCAATTCCCCTTTTTTACTTATCGTCCAGCACTCGGCGCGCGCCGTAGAGCCGAACTGGTAAAATTAGCGTTTTGTACAGCGTGAATTTTGTCTTTCGAGACAAGCGTCTTGAACCCATTTCTTTGGCCAAACCGAAGTAGCAGCGGTTCGCTAGGGTAATTCTTCGCCGAATTTCCACTAAGGTGTCGTTCGTGGAGTTGATGTTTGTTCCGATGTAGGTGAACTCCTTGACTACCTCGAAATTACTGCTACCAACAGTGACGTTTTGTCCTAGGCGATGGACAGATGAGGCTTTGTTTGTTGATAGCATATACTTGGCTTTTTCCTCATTCACTTCAAGACCAACGCATTTCGCATGTTCATCAATAGCTGTGAATGCTTCAAGTACAGCTTGCTGGGAGCTGACGATGATGTCGATGTCGTCCGCATAACCAAGCAGTTGAGAAGACCTGTTGAAGATAGTTCCTTCCAGGTTAACACCACTCTTGCGTACTATCTGCTCCAGGGCTATGTTGAAGAAGTCACATGATAGCGCATCTCCTTGTCTGAACCATGTACAAGTCTGGAATAGCTCGGCTGAGCTGTTCCGCGTTTGTACGTTGCACCGCGTATTGTGTAACGTCATGCGGCATAGCTGGATCAGTTTTTTCGGGATCACGAGTTCCGACATCGCCAATAGAAGCTCTTGGCGACTTATGCTATAATATGCGGCTTTGAAGTCGATGAAAAGATGGTGCGTCTTGACTTGAAATTCGGTGGTCTTTTCCAGGATTTGCCTCAAAGTGTAGATTTGGTCTATCGTTGATCTGCCTGGCCGGAAGCCACACTGATACGTGCCGAGTATAGTGTTGCAGAAAGGTCTTAGACGCTCACATAGTACGTTGGATTGTATCTTTTAGGCAACATTAAGCAGGGATATGCCTCTGTAGTTTTTGCAGGACATAGGATCGCCTTTTTTGTAGATTGGGCATATGGAGCTATTTGACCAGTCAGACAGCTGTAATAAATGTCGCAATCTTTTCTTTATGTTATTCCTGATCCTATCCATCGTATCTTCTGGATCGCGGTAATGTCTGCCTTGTACCGCGGGAGGACAGATTCAAGTGTTTGAGTAGCACCTGGCGTATAGAGTGTCCTTACATTCCAGGTGCATACTCGTAGGTCGTAGTACATTTTCGTTCCGGGTCTGGTTGCCATTTGAGGGGGAGTTATCCGAGGTTTCTCGCGCGTCTCTCATTACAATTTGTTTTTACCCACTAACCTCCAATCTGTAGGGCCATGGGTAGTTGCAATTTTTCCTTGATCAACATTCGCACTTAGAAGCTTAGTATGACATAAATTCAAG
This sequence comes from Philhelius pedissequus, assembly GCA_910595825.1. Lineage (NCBI taxonomy): Eukaryota > Metazoa > Arthropoda > Insecta > Diptera > Syrphidae > Philhelius > Philhelius pedissequus. The sequence continues at coordinate 91,028,166 of OU343161.1, forward strand.
ACCAGTATCCGGCGGCTACCAACTTGCAGGTAATGTAAGCACTTGGTGTGTAGGAAAAGATACAGCTCGAGGCCCCCAGTTCCTACAGCATCTAACCACCAGGAAAAATTTCTTTTCAATAATCGGACAGCAGACATGTAATTAATTAACAGCTATAAACTTGACTGGTAATGAATGAGATAGCTTTTGACTAGCTTTCCAGTAAAATTTTCCTCAATGGGAAAGTTCAGTCGTAAATTTTTTTTTTATTAAAATAAATTGATTGTGAAAATATTTACTTTATTGTTTCAAATTCCTTCAAGAGTGTTTTTATTGATTTTCAACCGCAGCGACAAAATCATTTTATTGGATTCATAAGACAAGAAAAGAAAAATTATATTTGCTTTCAATATTAATTTCCATCTCAAGTGTGTATGTATTTAAAATGGTTTCACATTCATTCGCCTTGAGGCTTTAAATTTTCATCACTTCTTTATTTGAAAATGTTGTTTGTTGTAATAAATCTACGAATAGGAAGTTAATCTTGACGGCGCATCCCTTTTGAAAACACTACTCGTATACCGCACACCGTGTCGGGAATTCAATATTCTATTGCCATGTCATTACATATGGCTGAGCGACATTTGTATAAGTCCTTTAGCTGTAAGCATCTATGAGGAATAAATGGATGAAGCACTGTTGTTAGAAATCACCTTCATTTATTTTTGGGTGCTACGTGTTAGTGATATCCTTTTTGTCACTCGACTTGAACAATAAATATTATGTTAGCTATTATGGCCAAAAAATGAGGGGTAAGAAATAGTCAAACATTGTTAAATGCGTCCTCACAAAAGAAATTAACTGGTTATTTTTACTTGTCAGTTTTGTTTTGTATATACTTATTTAGTTGCTTTTGTTAAAACTTGTATACGTTTGAACAAATAGTGATGCTTCCTTCAAACTTTGGTCAGATATTAGCTTATGTTAGATAAAGGTGGTGGCTGCGTTCAGAAAACGTATAAGACTTCAAAGTAAGGCAAGTTTCTAGTCTGTAATTGGCCAGCTGTCAAAAATGTCCTTACAATTATGGGAACTTTTATTGGAAAGTAGCTGGTAAGCTGTCAAAAAATAAAATCCTTCATTGCAAGTCAAGAGTATTTATGTCAAATTACCAATTCAACCTCATCTGAATTGTGTATGCAGTCAAGTTGTTAAACAATATTTGTTTCATGGACGGATGTATCTATAAGTCGAGGATTTGTAAGATATATATATAATTTATAAAACAAGAGTTATTTTATATTACAAAAAAACATATATTGACTTGTTTGCAAGATCAACTTAAGATAAAAATTTTCGAATTAAAGTTCCAATTAGTTCCAATTAGTCCAATAGTTTTCTTAGTCAAACTTTTAACAATTAATAAAATTAACTACTTGTGAAGTACTGTGTTCTCAACGTAACAAATGTCGTTATTTGCATGTGACATAATTTGTGACAATATCTTGAAATGTCATTCTGATTTGACATTTATCTTGTAGACAAAGGTATAGAGAATCGTCTGATCTTGACAATAAAAATTTATATCGGGGAATTCATTTTACTATCATTGTTATTTAACGCAGAATATTACACAGATTTCTTAATATACTATCTTAGTATGAATAAAATAAAACAAAATAGAGTGCACGACTGAATCGTACGAACTTGCTCTGGAAGCTAACAATTTTAATGTATAACATTTTGAGAACATTTTAAGGAAAAAAATTGGGTCGCCAGTTTAAAATAATTTATGTGTATAAAACATATGTATTGAATTTTCATAATTTGAGATAATCACCCAAAACATCGGTCGATTTTAATTGATAGGTGTTAAGCTTACTTAATAAAATTCTTACCTTTAATTGCCTATTGTTGCAACGTTATAGACCAAAATAATTGTCATTTCCTTATATATTACTTGCGATTATAGGTACTATAAGGCAAGTTATGCATTTGTAAAAAAAAAATGTCTAACAATCAAACATGACAATACGATCTGTCTGTCTGTCTGTAGAACGATCTACAGACTAAACGGCTGAACGAGGTTGGTTCAAACTTGGTGGTGCTTAGGCATTTTAGGTGATTGTCCAAAATAGATTTTTGAATCGTTGTCTTAGCCCCAAAAATAACCGTACTTGCCATACAAATTTTTCTACCATATTAATTATCTCGAAAACGGCCTTAACGATTTTGATACAAATTGGCATGTGTACTACTTAGTGCATCGTCTACATATTGGCTGAAAAAAAATTTTTAATTATTTTGTTATTAACGTTACATGCTATACAACCATTTTATTGATTTCCGACCTTCTCATAAACGGCTTAACGGATTTCGATAAAAAAAATTTATACGGGAGCTCCTTCAAATTCTGAATAGTATTGCATTTCAAAATCTTCGAAAAATAGTTTTTTTTGGATTTTTGAAAAAAAAATATTTTTTTTGTAATTCAATATTTCGAAAGCGGATGGACCATTTTTTCTGAAATTATGGTTTTGAATTTATATTATTTAACATTTAAAATGTTCATACCAAATGTTTTTTTTAGAAAAAATTTAAGAATTTTTATATTCTAAAAATTAAGTAAAAAACGACTTTAAAAATACATTTAGCCGATTCTATTAAGAATCTTTTGCATATATTGTTATCGAACATAGAAGCAAGTACCCGTCGTGCGATCCAGTCGTGCATTCTATTTTTTCTTAAGCAGGAAACAATATCAGTTATTTTTTTTTTTTTTTTTTAAATTCATTTTTATTTCATTTTAACTTATAACTTTCTTAAAGCTAGACAAAAATGTTTAAAACTAGCCTAATTATCAATAACTTACAACTAATTTACTGGCCCTTTACGGGCGCTCTAAATTAAACTATAACTCTTAAAACTAATGTCTTTCGACCTAAAAACTATTTTAATTAAATCTAAATTTTTTTTTTATTTTATTTTATATTTCAAGGAAATTTCACAAAAACTTGATATCTGATCATTTTTTTTTTTTTTTTTTATTTTTTTTTTTAACTTATAAACTAAACCTAAATATATATTAAAAATAATTAAAACTAAATAAAACTAACATATACTAACTAAAATAACTTACACTACTTAAAATACCTAATAATACTTAAAACTACTTAAAAACTAGAACAGCCACAGCAGCATTTTTTTCGTTTTTTAATTTTTTTTTTTGTTTATTTTTTATATGCATGCAGACACATACAAACATGCACCCCACCCATACATGTACATACGCACGTACATATACGTACGCACATACATGTACAGACACGCAGATACATGCACGCATGCCCCCGCATATATACATATTTAAAATTTTTTTTTTGGTGCCACCACGACTGTTCCCTATACCTAATTCCCTAAATCTATGTAAGTCGGCCAAGATATACCATCTTCATCGACTTTAAATATCACGATGCTGTTCAGAGAGCCACCAGAACTGGTTCTCCTGTTTCGCCCTATCCCTCCGGTCCCGATCGGACACAGTCCTACTGAACCGAAGGCGCTCTTTTCCACCTTGAGCGATGACGTCTCGACCATAAAGGAGTCGCCTATCCACAGTTTTCCGGCTGACGTGGTAGATGAGCGGAACCGCCCCTCCATCCTGTATCAGCCCTCGACTATCTAAATAGAGGAATGCCTCGGGAGGGATGTAGTCACTTAACCGCGCACTCTCGAAATATTGGTTATTTGGGTAATACGCCCCAAAAATTAAGTTGTTAGTTGAGGACATCGCTCTTGCAACGTGACCCCGAATCAGCTTAAACAAAAAATTATCTATTCTGTTTATGTTGGCTCCGTTGTATAGAACCTGGTTGGAATAATATCGTTTGTACTCCGACTCTGGTGTTCTGTGTAATCCAAGGCAACGTCGAAGACACTGCCTCTCAAACACCCGAATCTTTTCCATTTGAGATGGGGCAACGTTGAACCACACCGGGCATCCATAGGCAATCATCGGCCTGATGAGGGCCATGTAGCAAATCACCTTCACCCTGCTGTCAAGACGACTGCTATAAAACAATCGTTTTGTCAGGGCAAAGGCTCCCCTAGCCCTGGCCAGAGCAGCACCTATATGTCTGTCGAAATACAAGTACTGATCCAACCAGATGCCAAGGTACTTTACTACACTTTTACTCGCCAGTGGATGTCCATGTGGCCCTACGATCACCAGCTTGCGCCAGTTCTTTCTCGTATCCCTTGAGGCGCTAGACAACGGAGTCCTAAACAAAATAGTTTCTGATTTCTGGAAGTTGATTTTCAACTTCCAGTCATCACAATATCGCTGAATCTTGTCGAAGTCACGCTGCAAGAGAATTTTGATGACCTCAACTGTTGGAGCTGTTCTGTACGCAATTAGATCGTCGGCGTACGCAATTGCCTGAGTTAGACTACCTATCAGATCGCTGGTGTAAATGCTGAAGAGAATCGGCGAGTTAACCGCTCCCTGCTGAAGACCATTGTTAATATTAAAAACTGTGGTAGAAGTTACATTGCCACTCTTGACAACAAACTTTCTACCATTTAGCATGTCATAAAGAATGTACAATAGCGGTTTACTTATACCAAGTCTGGCGAGCTTTAGATAGAGACCCTCTAACCATACGGTGTCGAAGGCCTTCTCCAAATCAACCAGACAGGCACCCGTACACTGCTTTTTAGATTTGTTCCACTGGACATCAGAAACAAGTTTAGACGCGGCATGAATTGTGTCATGTCCCGTCTTAAAACCGAACTGATTATCCGGTATGATTTTGTTGTCCTCCGCCCACTTGAACAGAGCTCTATTAATAACCTTTTCAAATACTTTGCTGATACTCGGAAGAAGACTTATCGACCTGAGATTCGCCGGATTGGAATTGTCCTTTCCCTTTTTAGGGAGAGGATGCACCACTGCTGTCTTCCACCGCACTGGATAATATGCATTATTCAGTGCGTTGTTAAACAGTGTGGTATATATGTCAACTGCTTCTTGAGGCAAATGTCGTAGTACAACGTTGGATATACCATCGACTCCTGCTGATTTCTTTTTCTTTAGTGAATCAAAGTTGAGCTGGAGCTCAATCTTCGAAATTAACAGGGAACTGGTCCCATTTCGCTCGGCGATTATGGCGTTTGCCAAATGTTCATCATTAAACCCGGTAAAACCAAGGTTCTCAGATCGCCACTGCGTTATATCGTTCCGCAGGTAAAAGTGGTGAACCAGAGCTCTGCTCTCCAGGTCATGGTTCGGGCGAATGCTAGCATTCACCTCGTACACTTGCTGAAAAACAGCCCCCACCGCCTCCACCTTCTCCTGCGGATCTTCGATTATGAAGAGGTCATCGTCCAAGACGGCGTCATCTGGATCTATGCCCGCTGTCAAGAGTACGTCTCTGTTTTGTGTCGTCCTCTGGAGCTTAAGACACGGAAGGTCGTTTTGATCTTTTCTTCTGAATATCTTATTAATTTGCGGGAACATACTCGGGTCGGTAGCGTTCACGGCCCGAATTTTGTTGTCCCAAAACAAATTAATGGACAACCTATAATTTTCTTTGATCAATTGGTTGATGTTTTTTATGGACGACTTCAGTGTCCTTATCTCCAGATCTCGTGTGTCAGTAAACCGTCTGTACAAGCGTTTTAGTCTTGTCAGTAAGCCACTTTTTTGTCTGTGTAGTGCATCAATTGTCGCGTTACGGTACATGTCAGTTGCGTTACGTTCTTTGTATTTCGGTATTGTCCTATTCATTGTTCGTTGAATTATTTCGTCCATTTGTTCTAAGTATCTGTCAATTTCAGTATTTGTCAGGTTCCTGTCATTTGGTGGGGATATATCATTTGAACGTAATTCGCTCAATAAGAAGTTCGAGAAGCGTGGCCAGCGCACCTTACTGTAATTGTAAGTATGCACAGGTACATACTCCTCCAATTCCATAAGCTCATTCGGAAGTTGTATTACGGCGGCGAGTCCGCAGTGGTCACTGTCGTACTCGATCGTTCTTAAACAATTTTTAGGCCGTTGGCCCACAGTGTCAGTAATTGTTAGTCTTGCGTCTTTCAACAATAGATCCAGATAGGCACCGCTTCTTGGAAACGATGGCCTGTCTGTAGCGAGAAGTTCAATGCGATACTCCAGGTTGTATCGACCCATCCAATTATACAGATGGTTACCACGAGGATTTTGTATTTGATTTCCCCAATCTATATGTTTGGCATTTAAATCACCAGCCAATATGTAGTAGTTTTCTTCCGAGCTTAATCTTAAGCATTCAAAAAGCTTTTCAAGCTCTGTTATAAACTGTGTGGGCTGAGGTGTTTCCGGTGCATAGGCAGCGATCACATACATTCGCTTCCCCTGTTGGAGATGAATGCATATGATGCATGCCTCTAACGTCCGAAATTTACGCACATCACTATTATATATTACCTTATGACTAATGCCTTTACGTATAAAGATTGCGACGCCCCCTCCTTGAGTGGAGTTGGGTCGGTCTCTCCTTACGATATTGTAATTGTTGTTAGTCAATTTATGTTTCTGCTTAAGCTTAGTTTCGCTAGCCATAAACACATCTGGACTTATGTCTTTAAGCAATTGGAATAAATTCGCTCTACGTTCGGTCCTAATCAGTGAATTTACATTCACAGCTAGGATCTTAAAGGGCCTCTCCGGCAGCGCGCCCTTAACCTCTAAGTTGCGTTAAGCTCGGCAAAACAGAGTAGATATAATCCACCCTAGTCGCCTGCTCCCTGATCTGGTTAATATCAGTTATTTAATGACTTTGAATGACCAACAACAACTTAAGTGTTCTGTAGCGAGTTCTTCTCAATTATTTTTGGCTGGAATTATAGCTATTTCACGACTTGCCAAGGTCGATCATCAGATTCTTTTGCTCTAGTGGTGCTGGTCTACTTTTTCATTTTAATTGAAAAACTTCTTGTGCCTGCACATCGTGTATTGAACCATGACCAAGCTGCTTAGAAGCCTACGCCCTACGCATCACGCCACCGAGCCAACATGATCAGATGCAACCCAATGCAGGTTTTTCTGTTTATCACTTGCATTGAAACGACCAGCGCTTTCATTAGCCACACAAGTTCGCGTAATGCGTTAGCTTCTAAGCAGCTTATTCATGGTTCAATACACGATGAAGGCACTAGAAGTTTTTCAATTAAAATGAAAAAGTAGACCAGCACCACTAGAGCAAAAGAATCTGATGATAGACCTTGGCAAGTCGTGAAATAGCTATAATTCCAGCCAAAAATAATTGAGAAAAACTTATTGGTAGCACACTCAAATTGCTGTTGGTTATTTAAAGTCATTAAACAAAAATTGAATATCAGTTAAGTTATATTATTTAAAACAAAAAACCTAATTAAATGTTTTTTTTGGATATGCGGGTAACCTTAAGTCTTATACTGGCAACATAAGGATTGTTCATTGAGCCCTGAAGTCAACCTAAAGTCGCCCAAAGACTTGCGTCTCCATCTCATCCACCTTAAGCAACAGAGGGAATACACTGCGCTAACTGAGAAATACGTATTAGAGTCCCAATTATTTTTATGGATACATTTAAGCTAAGTATACACAATTGGAAGTTCTGCTAATATTGGCCGAACTATCAAAAGCCTTCTTATAGCAGTTAATGAGCTGACAATTGCCAATTTTTTACCAAGTGAAAATTGTCCGTTTACAAGGTTTGTTGACTTTATCCAATAATTAGAAAATTTATTGGTAGAAAATTGCCTAACAATTGCTGACAATTATTTGTCTTACAATTAGAAATTGTCTGTTTACATGGTTGGAAGCATTTAGAAAGCAAAAAATTGGTAGACTCGCTGGAAGACAATTTTCTTGACAGATGATATAGAATATGAAAATTTATTTTAGAAGTGAAGAATTCGTGAAAGCAGCTAGTTGTGAAAAAAAAACATTTATAAAATATTATAAATTAGGTTTAAAAAAAGTGAAAAAAATATGAAGGGCGCTATCCAATCATTTTCGACCTTCTTTTAATAAAACTTCTTTTTGGCTATATTGACCGACGACGGTGACCAGCAGCATCTTATTTATTTCCGCATTCATTTTCGTTATTTTAAAAAATACTTTTTCAATTTTTTTTAGAAAACAAATAAATAATTTTGTTGTTTCCTCCCCCAATTTAAAAACAAAAATGATGTGCACACAAATTGCAGTATAATGTTTAGAAATCGTATATACATACGCCATAAGCACGAAAAATATTATATTTTCCATTTGCCGTATGAGAATACAAACCTAGCTGTGTTGATAAAAAAGTATAAAAAGTAGCGACAAAAAAGATTTGGCCAAAGCTGGATCTTAAACGCTCTAAGGCTTTGACCTCTCTATGCAGACGGCACATTAGCTCCACTATAGATGTCATCACAGGACACTGTCTAATAGGTAGACATGCTGCAAGACTCGGCGTGCTCGCAAACGACTTTTGCAGAAGCTGTTTAGATGAGGAAGAGGAGGAAACTATTTTTCATCTCCTCTGTACATGCCCTGCACTGTCTAACAGACGAAGACTTCTTCTTCAGCGACATTAGTGAACTAGCACACTTAGACATTAATTCTCTCCTCCATTTCATAAGAAGCTCAAAATGGTTTTAAGTTCTTTCTTTTGGGGCAAGAAACCTAACTCATGTGGTACCACAATGGTCCTTTCTTCTTGGACTAAGTGTGTTAGTTAGTTATCTTTAACAGCTAACAGCCACTTAATAACCTAACCTTACTGTGTCTTTTATGAAGAAGAAGCATTTAAGAGAATACAGAAGTTAATTTAGTTCATTACTGTAATGCCGTATAGGTTTTTTTGACGGACGTGTATGAAGAAAAGAAACTTCAGATTTCGATGGCGTATACGGCAAACTTATTTTTTACAAAAATTTAAATATTTTGAAAACTAAGAGTTTCAGATGTCCAATAACATTTTTATAAAAAAGAGAATTCTTAAATATATCATACTAAAAAATCAAACGATTGCCCGCGGCTAGTTTTTTCGCAAGAGACTTCCAAATATTTAAACGCGGTTTCCCAAAAATGGCGTATACGGCACTTCAATACTAGGCCGACGATATGTATGAAGTCCAAATGTATTTAAGCTGTCTTCTTTGTCTTTTAGAGCATATTGCCTCGTATGTCGTACCGGGGCACTTCCCCGGGCAGCAGTTTCATTACGGCGCCAAATCTTTGAGACAAGTATTCGAAATATCAAACAAAAGAAGCCTCTTTTCCTACAATCTCATAGATTTTTATCAAGTAATCGAATCTTAATACCAATAATATGTTTGAAAAAACAAACTTTTCTATTTCCATACTCCCAGTTAGTTTTTGAACACATACACGAGTATTAAGTGATTTATGAACGCATTTTAACATATCAAGTAGACGTTTGAAAATGTACAAAAACAAACTTAGAAGTAAGTAGTCAAACCAGATAGTCGGCTAAACATCAAGCTGTTACTACTCTATTAAATAATTAGCCGGAAGTTGTCAAAGCTCTGGAAGAAATTGAAGAATTCTAGCAGCAGAATCTAAGTATGAAGCTGGCTATTTGGTACATGTGATAATGGATTTTTAATTTATCCTCAAGTTGATAATTTGGGATAATATTCTTTGAGAGATAATAGAGTGAACGTTGAAATACAAAAAGAGGATAATATCATTTCACGATCTGTGGCGCTAAATCAAGACCTTGTTAATATCTTGCAAGAAATAAGAGAAAAATCGGTAGAATATTGGATCAAAGAAGCTACACCTGTATCAGAAAAGTTGCAAATTGACCCCGTTCTTAAAAACAAACAAATTTCCAAAAAAGAAAAGGCAACACGACGAAATCTGTGAAGACGGTCCAAGAATGCTAGATCCGACTAGGCTATTTTCCAAAGATATAAAAGTAGTGGTTGATAAAATTTTAACAGAAATTGAGATAAGAGTAGAGAGTGCAAAGAGTCTACATAAAAAATTAGCCTTCCTCAGCGGCCACGCCTTTTTAAATAAGTCGGCAGAAGATCTGCAAAAAAATGGAGGCGACCTAGCTTTAAAATATTCAAAAGACTTGAATGCAGTTGGTTTTTGCCAAGAACATGCCGTATTTAAAGAGCTAGTACATGAAATTAATGAAAAATCAAGTACATTCGACCTGTTACAACATCTGTACAAGCATGACTTGCAAGAAGCGTTTCCCAATGTTAGTATAGCCTTAAGAATTTATTGCACATTACCAACAACATCTGCAAGCGGTGAGCGAAGCTTCAGCAAACTGAAAATAATTAATACTTATCTACGTTCTGCAATGAGTCAGGATCATTCTTTCGCTTTAGATAATAAAGTTTAAATTTATTAAGGGATTATTAGTCACAAAAATGCTACTCATTGGCAGTCTTAACAGTTTTTCTCAAATACTGAAGCGAGGGGGCGCCACTATCGGGGTTTTGTCCCGATTCGAAAAAATCGTAGATCCGGGGCTGACTTTGGTGTCTATTCACAGAAACAAATTCAGCTATCATAAAATGAAGTATGTATGCCGGCGTAAACTCTATGTTGCTTTTAATGACTGCATTCGTTTCATATATGGTATTCGGAGACATACCAGTGTCTCACAGTTACAACATTTACTGGTTGGTATGAGTCTTGAGAATTATTTGAGATACAGACTTATTTTAAGGTTCCATAATGTCATCCACAGTAGATGTCCTGCTTATTTAAGTGAATCGCTTCAGTTTACCAATTCTCAACGAGGATTGAAACTAATTGTACCGCGTTTTTCGCTCATCATTGCAGAACGCTCTTTCTATGTTTCTGCAATTCGTTTGTGGAATTCACTTCCGAACGAACTGCAGAGTATAACCTCACCTATCACTTTTAAGAGGAAACTATATTTGCACTTTTCTAGTCTTTAAGTACTATTGTTTTTGTTTTTGGTTTTCATTTTAGAATACTATTTTTCTACTAAATAACGTTAATTTCTTTACTTTTTGTTTCATTTTTATATTGTGTAATAAATAAATTACTATATTTACTTCTCTTGAAAACATATATTACATTTTACTCTTATTTTTGTAAATAATGTGTATAATTAAATCTAAATTAAATTAAATTCATTATTGAAACATATTGTAAATTTTATTCTAGATACTCTATAAGATTCATATCTTAATGTGTCATTGTTAACCTTATATTTTATTGAAATAAATTGAAATTAAATTGAAATGGGACATTGGTCTATTAAGCCCTAAACAACAAAATCCTTGGTTATATCCAGAAAGTCATTAAATCTTTCTTACTTCGCTTCAATTCGTTTAAGAAATCTTTCGATCGAATTCGTCAAAACCAAAAATCTCAGGATGACATTCAATAGTTTTTTTTTTTAACTTCGGACAATCATATTAACTTAATGGTTAATAAAGTTTATGATGTACTGTGAAATGTATGGACATAGGCGCCCGCAGATGGGGTGGGCAATAGGGGGACCCCCCCTGGCTCTGGCCGAACAATAGTAGTTCTATTTTTATTATTAACTAGGAAATTTTCACAAAAACGACTGCTAGTTTGCCAAGTGGAATTCATGTTTTTCGACACCAATGACTTGCTGATTATCCTTTTATATCCTATTCTACCAAACTGAGAGGTGTTTTTTGTCGGAATTGTGTTATTTTTAAGCCCAAAGTTGAACGCGGACTTCAAGGTCTGTTCATTCTAAATAAATTTACAAAGTACAAAGACTTCTATAAATTTGTTGAAGGTCATTTAAAGTCAAGCTGGCATTGTGAATCTACTGGAAAAGTAAATGACTTCTGCAAAATTTTAGAATAAAAAGTCAAAAGTGTTGACCAACTTATACAATAGAAAAACAAATTGAAACAAATAAAAACAAAATCCTTCATATAGTCAAATTGATTGTGTTTTTTGTGCCACAAACAACACTCCTTTAAAAGGCAAGACGGATGAATCTGTAGTTTTCAACAACTTGCTGCATTTCAGAGAAGATGGCGTAGATTTAAAATTCCGCGAGCGAGAAGAATTTGTAGACTTTATGGCACTGCAAAGTATGGACGCTTCTACCATAATAGCGCATACGATATCATTATCAAATTTCGGATTAAATTTGTCAAAATTGGTTGGTCAAGTTTATGCTGGGTGCTCAACCATGGCCGGGAAATTGAGTTGGGTGAGAAAACGTACACAGGAAATATGTATCCGCAGGCAAATTTCTTTCACTGCAGCTCACATACCTAATTCAAATCTGGTCATTAATGACGTAAGCCAAGTTTCTGAAATCAGAAATTCTGTCGGGACGATTAAGGAAGTTTTTCGAAATTTTTCGCGAGAGTCCCTAACGACGAAAATGCATACCCAGTATTCCTCTGTTTTGTGAAACAAGGTGGACGGCAAATTAGAAAAGCATTCGAGTTCTGAGAGGGAATATCGTTGTTGTAATTGAGGCACTGCAAAAGCTTTCGGAAGAGGGTAATAGATTACCAAAGCTACGTGCCTTCCAACTTTATTACTCTTGCACAAATTCGACCATCTTGAATTATAATCTGGTAATGATTCAGTCCAGTTAAGCTTTCGTAGAGCATAGCGTGTAAATCTTTTTTGAATCTTTTCAATTCTTAAAATATTATTTTCATAGAGTGGGGACCAAACAACAGAACAATATTCCAAGACAGGTAGAACAAGAGACATAAATAAAGTCTTCAAAGTATAAACATCCTTGAAGTCAGTCGAGTTCCGTTTCAAAAATCCTAGCAATGAATTACCTTTAGAGACAATGTAATCAATGTGACATTTAAAGTCGAGTTTTGAATCAAAAAGCACTCCAAGATCATTAATAACATCAAGTCTGAGAAGGCTAACATCAAAAAAATTGTATTCAAATTCAATGAGTGATGATATCTTGTAGCACTAAAAATTTTGCATTTTAAGTAATTTAGTTCAAGATGATTATGATTGCACCAATTGAGAAAATTATTAATATCTGACTGCATTAAAAAACAATCTGCAAGTGACGATGTTGCAAGAAAGATTTTAACATCGTCAGCATACATTAAACAGTTACAATATCTTAATACTGACCGCAAATCATTGATATGTAAAATAAATAGGAGTGGGCCCAGATGACTTCCTTGTGGAAGTCCTGATACAACATCTATACAATTTGAAATGCATTCGTCTATCTTAACAGCTTGTTTTCTGTCAGACAGGTATGAGTTTAACCATTCTAAGAATGTTGCATTCAATCCCAACTTCTTCAGCTTTTGCAAAGAAGACCATGATGTACTCGATCAAACGCTTTCACAAAATCAGTATACAATACATCAACTTGCTTACCCATTTCCATATGGTTGATACAAAAATTTGCGAATAAATTTAAATTTGTACACGTCGACCTACCTTTCACAAAACCATCCTGATTAGATGATAACGATTCCTTAACAGCGAAATAAAGTCTTTGAGTGACCATTTTTTTCAAATAGTTTGGGAATAGCAGAGAGTTTAAAAATTGGTCTGTAATTTTTCACTAAGTGTTTAAGACCACTCTTATAAATTGGATCAATGAACGATATTTTCCATTCTTCAAGGAAAACTCCAGAAATAATTGATTTACTAAAAATAATGGTCAAAGCATTGCAAAGAGAAAGAGAACATTTTGACAAGAAAATAGGAGGAATCATATCAAAGCCAGAATTTTTTGTTACATCGATTTCTTTTAGACCGTCTAAAATATTTTGTTCTGAAAAACTTCGTAACGAAAAATCTACTAAAGGGTTAATATCTGGGTATAAGCTTTCAATATTAGTTATTACGTCAGAATTATATGATGTTTGAAAGAATTTAGCAAAAAGGTCACACGAGGACTGAATATCATTTGATTTAAGGTTTTCATATTCCATACATTGAGGAAATGATGAACATTTTCTTTTAGAATTCAGAAACACCCAGAGAGATTTTGAATTATTTCTTATATTGGATTCAGTATTGTTTGTATACTGTCTATACAGAAATTTATTTAGAAAATCAAACTCCTTTCTTAATTGAACAAAAACAGCTCGGTCTTCAGAGAGATTGGTTATTTTAGAACGCTTGAAAGCCTTGTTTTTAGCATTCTCCAAATTTTTAATCCTTTTATTAAACCACGGAAGCTTAAACAATTTTGCTCTTGTTACTGACGGGACAAAACGTTCTATGCCTTCAAAAACGATACGTTTGAAACTTGTATACATTTCCTCTAGAGACTTGCCTTCCAATAAATTCTTCCAATTCACAGTGTTATAAAAATTATTAAGTGCTATAAAATCTGCCTTACAACATTTTAAAGTTTTACGATTTTTAAGAGATACGGAGGCATAATCATAGTACTCAAAAGATAAACAAACAGCCTTATGATGAATAGAGTTATTAACAAGAGGAAAATCTGATCTTTCTATAGAATATTTTAAATCATTGTTAATAAATACTAGATCTAATATTCTTTCAAAACAGTTCTTAACATTATTAATTTGAAAGAGACCCATAGTAGAAAATGAATCAACAACCAACATTCCTACATCTTTTTTTGCATCGAAAGGGATCAAAATATGATCTTCTTCCATGTAGCACAAGTCGATATCACCAATGTTAAAATCGCCAAGTATACATGGGAATTGGTTTGTTGTTAGTTCATTTAAGACTGCTTGAGCATTAGATACATGTTTATTATATACATCTACGACGTATATAACTTACTACAAAAAATATATTTTTAGTTTCAGCAGAACCTTTAGAACTTACACAAACACAAAGTTGTTCGACTACATCTGAATCATCCATTAGGTTGCATTGTTTACTGTTGAAGGTTGATCGAACTGCTATTAGAACACCCCCACCACGCTCCATTCCAGTTTCAATAGAGCGATCTTTACGATAAACAGTGTATAAAGAGTCGAATAGTTCACACGATATAAAATTAGAATTCAGCCAAGTTTCAACAATGAAGATGATGAAAAAAGCTGGTTGGTTTTAGTTCTCAACCCTCAAGCATTTTGAAAATATACCCGCATTTCTGATAATTTTAATGTAGGCATTGGAATATTTACTTTACCTTGGAGTTGTCTTCTTTTTTCGGAAAATTTACAAACTTTTTTATTTGTACGTGCTTAGGCCAAATTGATGAATTTAGGGCAGCTTCAAATGAGTTTGCAGGAATTCCCAACTTAAAGTTAACAAAGCGAAATGAAGTGGAATCGGCATCTTTTTTCAAGAGCTTCGAACAACGCATAGTCATCTTTGGGATATTTAATCTTAGAGCGGCATATTCGAGTACATTATCCTCCGTCACATTTTTGTCCAAACGGGAGAGATGCAAAAATCGCAGACCAGGAACAGATTGTAATGTAATTTCGCCTTCTGCCGAAGCAGAATTTTTATTTTGACTTTTATTAAATGTAGCAACAGTAGAAATATTGGCAGCACCTTCATTAGAGACATCAGTATCGGTCGCAACACCACTACCATCATCGATGAGAGGAGCAACATCTCTAGCAGCGATTTCAACTTCAGTGTGGGGAATTTTGACTGCAACAGCATCACCATCTCCAGCACCAACAACAGCACCAATCACATCAGCAAAAACACCAGCAAAACAACACCTCTATTCTTAGAAGCATCATCAGCCAGAATAACAATATCACCATCAGCAACACCAACACCCCATTTAATTCATCCGAGTTTCGAACATCGATTTTGTTGAGTATTAAGCTTTCATCAGTTCTGTCAGAACCAGCTGACAGAGATGAAGGGAAAACTCCGACAGCCGACGTCATACCAGTTGCGGTTACCCCATTCCCTTTGGAAGTCGAAGCATTCACATCATAAGCAGCTTTAGCAAAATCATCACTCTGTGTAGAAGAGTACGCATTGCTTGTTGCTTTTAATTTAAGCTTAGTGTTAGCCTTAGACCAGGGAACCGTGTTTTTTTTTTTTCACGAGAACTTTGTTATCAGCACTTTTTACTGCAGGAGATGTAGCGGGGGTATTTTTAGGCAACGGCGAATACAGAAAGCAAGGAGAAGAAGAAACATTTTTTCCTTTGAGAAGTTGTAATTGTTTATTGTTGTTGTGTGGCTCAGAAGCTGGCAACTTTACTTAAGAGCGAGTAACACGAGAGGGCTTAACAAGATTATCGAATTCGGATTCATGGTCCACAAAGAAACGATATAGGTCTTTTATTTTCGGTAAACAACCCAAAAAAGAAATGTTCTTGCATGAACTACACTTCCAGAAAATGCTATTGTTTGATTTTAGTACAGCTCGATCGGTTTCGCTAATTTTTGTACATTTAATGTGAAAACCCGATTGACAGACATCGCAAAAAATCACATCAATTTTCGAGGTTAAAAAATTACACTCGGAACATTGAATATCCATATTGAAAAGTGAAAATAAAATGAAAAACAAATAGAAATAAAAGTTTATGAACTGTCTGTAACTAGAACAAGAACTGAACTGGAAACAGAGTAGCTACAATGGAAAACTATTGCCAGCTTCTTGAACGTCAACTTGAAGCCTTTTCGAGTAAACAAAATAAACATTCGCTTGTTGTACATTTCCCATCAACAGGAAAGGCAGATAAAATTGATTTTGCCACTCACACCTGTAAAGGTCTTTTTCGATACAAGTAAACGACCAATTAAAAATACTAAGGAATTCATCAACACTAACAATAACCAATGAACTGTCGTACTCAACTTCCACCCGGTAGACACTGTAAACAAATTAATTGCCGCGGGACCAAAACTAAAAGGCTCAGGTATTGTTATCCATGGAGAGCAGTCAATGATAAACAGAGAAAAGCGAAAATCTTTATATCAAATAAAAAATAAATTGTTAAATCTAACACCGCATGCGAAAATATCGATCAAAGACCTTAAATTGCAAATCGAAAATCATTTATTTGCACATGACTTTTCGCGAGGACTTATACCACACTCGACTCAGGCTTTGACATTTGTGACAACCTTGTTCGGAGATGGAGCGTTATCATACTTTGATGGCATTGTGAAAGAACGACATAACCAGATAATTGAACCTTTGCGTCAAAGTCCACAAGGGAGTGAGCAATCTGGTTGCAATAATCTAATACAAAGTATCAATCATAAATAGGATAGCGTTGCCGTCTGTCATTATATTGTAAGTTGTAAAATTTTATGTTATAATATTACTGGTTTAAAAAACAAACTTAGTAATCCAGATTTTATTAATTTAATTCAACAATTTGATGAAATTATATTTATTAAAACTTTTATTGAAAAAGGCAAAGAAGCCGAAGTATTGAAGTATTTTAAAAATTTCACTGTTAAGTGTATTTCTGCCATAAGAAACCATCAATTTGGTAGAGCCAGTGGTGGAATCTTGTGTGCATAGAAAAATTATGCTAGTAATTATGTAAATTTTAATCAGTTGGTAGTAAATTTGTAATTGAAATAATCGACAAACATGCTCGCTACTACATAATTCCAATTTATTTAAATTGCATTCAATGGAATAACGATTTTCAAGAACTTTATATTTTTTTAACTGACATTAATCTTAATAATTTAATGATTTTGGGTGATTTTAACGCACGTATTGGTAATTACCAACATTCACATCTAATGTTTGAACATGTTTCGACTGGTTTCGGGGAAATAAGGGGCGCTCTTGTTAAGATGCTTAATGGTTGTTGTAGACGTCTAATTGAGTTATTTGAGGATTTTGGATTTTTTGTTTTAAATGGAACCACCCGTAATGATTTAAGAGGGGCATTTACTTTTATTTCTACATTAGGCTCTTCAACAATAGACTACTGCGTTGTTAAAGGGGATTGTTTAAATGTAATTGAGGATTTTGAGGTTTCATGTGCAAATTACTCGTCACATCTGCCAATTGTTATTACGCTTAAGCTTATCGGTAGGCCAGAATGACCGATTGTTATTTCGGTCGAGCAAATCAAATGGGTAGAAAGTCGAGCCAATCATGATAGTAATGCCTATGATTCGGAACTGGAGCAGCTGTCATGCGAATAGGAGGTTGAGAGAATCCTTCAATTAATCAAACAGTTTTCTGTCCGTAACAACGTCTGAAAAAATTGCTCAGTTTCTGAGAAATGGTATGACTGGGAATGTCAACACCTTAGGAAAAAAGAACTAGCTCTAATTTCTTTAAAACACTTTATCTTTGGGCGAATAAGCAATACAAACGAGTTTGCAAGGAAAAGCAAAAAAAATTTCTAAACACTGCTGCACGAAGTCTGGTGCTTTGCAGAGACTCTAAATTATTTTGGCGTAAGGTTCGGGTATTGGGTGGGTGTAAACCCTTTTCTGTTTCAAGTATGAGTGTGGATACCCTTGCAGATTATTTCAAAAACCTCCTTTTTCCAGGTGATAATCCGTCTTCCTTCCACTATGGTCTACCAGATCACTGCATAATTGAACTAGATGATCAGATAACGATGCTTGAACTTCAAATAAGTTTACAAAAATGAAAAACAACAAAGCAGTAGGTGTGGATGGAATTCATATTGAATTTCTTAAATATGCCAAGCCATATTGTCTTACAATTCTTCTAACATTTTTTAATAAACTTTTAAATGAAGAGGCAATTCCCCAATCTTTTTTGAAGTCTATTATTTGTGCAATATTTTGAAAAGGTGACTGTACTCTTCCAGAGAATTATAGAGGAATTTCAATTTTACCTGCTTTGATTATTTACCAATATTCTATACCAAAGGTTGGTTAACTGGGTAGAAACAAATAACACCCTTAGTTGTTGTCAAGTAGGCTTCCGTATAGGTCTATCAACGGTTGATCAGATATTTGCACTATCTAGCATTGCTAAACGATATGTCAATAACGAGCAGCTCCACACGTTTTTTGTAGATTTTAAGGCCGCGTTTGACACTATTAATAGAAGCTCCCTACTTTATAAACTTTCAAACATTGGTATTTCATTTAAGTTCCTTAGAATATACAAGCAATTGACAACCAACACTTGTTCTTCAGTACATAATGGCATCACTATGTCTGAAATTTTTGACACCACAACAGGTATTCCACAAGGATGTGTCTTAAGTCCAATTTTATTTGCCCTATTCATTGATGATGTAACTAAAATCTTAGGTGGCGGAGTGGGGGTGGGTGACAAACTTATAAGGATGCTGCTTTACGCAGACGATCTGGTCTTACTTGCTGAATCCCCTTCCACACTTCAGCTCCTTATTAATCGACTTAAAAACTATTGCGACCTATGGGATCTACAAATTAACACCAGTAAGTTGAAAACTATGATTTTTTAATCCATAAACAGGAGGATTTTACCACAAAATAAGTGGTTTCTTGGTTCAGACCCCATAGAAGTTGTGATACAATATAAATATCTCGGTTTTTTAATAACAAGCGACTTGGATTTACGTCCTCATATTAAAGAAAAATGTCGGGTTGCTAAAACTGCTATTAATATAATGTGGAGCAGGTTCTTTTGTAATCAAAAATTGGATTCCTCTTCTAAATTCAGAGTTCTAGACGCAACGATAAATACCTGTCTTTGCTACGCAAATCAAGTATATGGGTTCAGGTTTGTTGAGGAATTTGAAGTAGTACAGAGCTTCTTTTTCAAACGTATTTTTAGGCTGCCATCGACAACACCTACTTATGCTTTGTATGTAGAATCAGGTATACCACAAATCTATACAAAAAACTTGAAAGCGAATGTTGACTACATAGTCAAAGTAATGCTGCGACCAAACACGAATTTGCAAAAGAAAATAATGATGCATGCCTTGAGATTTAGCCTAACTCCTTTTCGGGAATGGGTCTATATTGCGGGTAAATATGGAGCTTATCTCAGTATATCTAATCAACCGAGTGAATGTTGGCGTTAAGCATTTTACAACTACATTGCAAAAGTAGATGAGCATTTTTATCTACAATGCATTCATAGCGCACAATCCTCTTCAAGTCGGCTAATTTACAGAGAACTGAACCACTCCTTAGGTAATAGAAATTACTTTAATAACTATCTGTCCACCTACCAAATTAGTACCATATTCAAAGCAATTGTTGAAATCGTAGGACTTAACTTTAAACCGCACAGGCCAGAAATTTCACCAATTTGTAATCTATGCAATAGAAATGAAAATGAAGACATTTATCACTTCGTAGCTATCTGTCCGATTCTGCAAGAATTGAGAAGGATTTACTTTCAAAAGAGCTTTTTACCAAAGATATTTTAAACGGTAATTTTTAGGTTTTGCCATCTTGCACTTAGATATCGAAATAGTTTTGACCTGTAATCTCACTTTTAATTTTTCTTGTTAGCCATCCTTAATTATGACTTTAATAGCTATAGTTTATATTAAATTTGAATTTGTTTTATAAAATATTCAATGCAAATTTTCATACAAATAAAAATTTAATACAAAAATTTAGATTATCAAAAAAAAAATGTATCAATAGTTCTTTTTCAGTTTTTTTTTTAATTTACAAATTAATTAATATATGTCAAATTATTTTCGACAGACGGCACTTGTTGCCATGTTCTATTTTCTTTTGAATATTTCTTTGTATTGATATATGTCTTCTTAAATCTAAAAAAAGAATTTGTAATAATAATAATAATAATAAATAATAATATCTTGACAGGGGGAAAAAACTGTATGGTTTTTTTGTGGATTTCCGAGCTGCATTTGACACTGTGGACAGAAGAGCTCTTTTGTTAGCAATATTGGTATATCTTCAAAAATGCTTAATATAATAAAAAGTATGTATAACAATAACAAAACTATACAGAATGGGATGGAACTTCCATGTCAGAATGGTTTAACACTGATTCAGTCCTCAGTCCTCTTTTCTTTAGCCTTTTCCTCGATGACTCTCTCCATTACCTACCTGGAGGCATTCTATTCAACCAAGTGGCTATAAAAGGTTTGATGTTTGCAGA
Source organism: Philhelius pedissequus (assembly GCA_910595825.1). Taxonomy (NCBI): domain Eukaryota; kingdom Metazoa; phylum Arthropoda; class Insecta; order Diptera; family Syrphidae; genus Philhelius; species Philhelius pedissequus. The sequence goes on from OU343161.1 coordinate 91,049,161, forward strand.
CGACATAGTCTTGCTTGTCGAAAAACCGAATGTGCTGCAGCTTATGATCAATAGGCTCGAAGACTATTGCAAGCATTGGAATCTTGAGCTCAATCCAGCAAAATCAAAAGTCATGGTATTTCGGAATAACACAGGTCGAACATCTAGGTTCGGATTCGTTAGAAGTGGTCAAAAATTATCGCTATCTGGGTATTATTGTAACACCTAGATTAACTTTAAATCTGCACCTACAAGAGAAACTTACAGAATCCAAAAAAGCTGTATGCTGCGCGTGGAAAAATGTGCTATGCAGGTACGATGTCACGAGCAAAGCGAAATACATACAAGCTCTTTGAGGTAACTGCCCAATCAATAATGTGCTATGAATGTCAGGTATGGAGATATTTATGAAGAACATGAAGAGGTGGATAAGCTCCAAAGGCACTTCATCAAGCAGCTCTGCAGGCTTCCAATTCATACTCCCACGTACATGATTTATGTTGAAACGGCTCTGCCATTACTTTGGCTGTTTTCGCTAAGACTGCATTTCAAATATATCCTGTAAATAGTGGAACTTCCTGACCATCGTCTACCCAAAATCATTCTACAGCAATTGCTATTTCTTTGCGAAATGGCAAGCACTAAGTGCAGAACTACTAGTGGAGTTATCCCTGAGATGGGAAAATAGAGCAACTTGGAGGACAGCAATAGATACTATTCTACGGAAACTGGAAGAGAAAATCAATGCAGCATTTTTGGAAGAAGCCGATAATTCATCTAGTCGTTTGATTTACAAACAACTGAATCACAGACTGATGGAGCGCAACTACTTTCACGAAAGTTGCAGTGTACATCAAATAAGTATAATATTTAAGACAAGGGGCGAATTTTTGCCTTTGAATTTCCGACCATATAGACCAGACCTACCTACCCTCTGTACTCTCTACAATTTGCAAGAGAAGGAAGACGTCTACCAACTATTAGGTAGATGCCCAATTCTACAGAAACGAGACGGCATCACTGGCGGCAATCCTTCCTATCACTGGATGAAGTACTGTATATATTGAACGGAACCAACTGGGAAACACTTAGTAACATTATCTCAGATGCTATTGCGTATAGAAGACTATATATCGAAGTTTAATCATTACTTACTGGCTGTTTTTTATACATATTAATGTTCTACTTTCACAAAACTGGTTTTTAAATATTATTAGCTTAGGAACAGTGCTTTCACAATATTAAATCACAATAAAAAAAACTCCTTTATTTTATTCCCAAATCTCTTACACACCGGTGGTCAAAAATTACATCAAAAATTCAAAAATCACAAAAACACCTGTCACTCGAAGAAGAGCTGAAGCACAACGGCCAAAGTTCATAACGCTTCTCTATATTAAATAAGGGTTCGTTCCCCTTCCCTACTTTATTTCTTAAATGCAGCGTTCACATCGAAAATCGCAGTCATATGTGCCACAGTGTCAAATGTGCCCCAGCTTACCCTAATCATCGATGCTAGATCATGTTGCAAATATTTTACAGGGCGTTGACCAAAATCTGTCAACAGTAAAAGGTCAGGTCAATGTTTTGAATAAATTGTTTCAACAAAATTGAGAGGATGCTAACAATTGCTTTAAGTCTCTATGGGAGGTAATGGATAAATGCTTGAGTGAATCAGGCATAGTTTTAAGCTGTTCAAGAGTAATTCAAAAACAAATCCATCAATCAAATATTCCCGGTTCTTCCCCCAAAGTTATTTTACAAAATCTATTTATATCCGTACATTGATTCCCTGGCATTGTCGCTTACAGAACGCTTTTCAGAAGAAAATGAAGCTGCATTTTCACTATTTCAGCTATCACTAAAAATTATGCAAATTATGGATTCCCCAGAATTTGATATAATTATACAGAAATTAATGGAGAAATATGGCTGCTTTCTGGATATTTTCCTGGCGTTGTCTAAGATGTGGTAGAGTTTTAATAAAATTCAGACTAACGGAAATGATTGCTCAAACATTTCTCATTTATTGAACAATGTTCATCGATTTTTTCAACTCTTTGTATATGGCTCTCAATTCTAGCAACTACTTGCACCAATAGATCTACAATGACCGACAAACGACTTGATCCTTTGTACATGATGTACATTCATCGAAATAATGTCAAAGAACAAACAAAGACTTATGTCCTTTTCGATTGGTAATCCCGAAGAACTCTCCGATCCGGTATTCCAATCGAACAAGTTGACACTAGATTCCAGATTCTGAAAATTTATGTGAGTGTATGTGTGTGTGTAAGACGGGAAATGTCGAACGCACATTTGTGATTATTTTATTTTGTTAACATGGCTGACACAAATGTAGAAGATTTTAAAGTTATTCCTGATGAAAATGACAAATTTTTACACTTATTCAAGGGAAATTTTATCTTTGGAACAGATATCCATAATTTAAATTCTCTAAAGATTGAAATTTAAACTACAAAATTTCAGATAAACCAAAACAAAACAATGGCATGAATAAATTAATTTGAATTTTATATTTAGTGGGTGTGAGTGTGTGCGTACTTCTGGTTTGGATTCTGACTTCAAATCCAGAAGGAAATTTCTCTTCTATCCAGGAGAAGAACTGTCATTTGATACCAATCGAACAGTTTCAGAAGCATTCGGAAGCCTTCCGGACGACAAATCGAAAACGTCATAAGTAACAAATGTTGAAGAAAAATAATATTTTTGCTTCCTTTTATAATTATTTAACGTCAAAACGAATAAAGTGTCACATTTTCTAGTCCTAAAATAAAATCACCTACAACTGACCTATGCCAAGACAAAATAAATAAACTTTTAATAAAAAAAAAACATCGAATTCAAAAATTGCATATTCATTTTTTCATATTTTGATAAACTTCCCTTGAACAATTACATGTTCCTATAATAATTCATAAGTCTTTGAATTAATTAAAACCAAAACAAAATTAATGGTATCTTGTTCTTATTTTCTCTTTCATATTAATTAATGTGTTCTGGTTTTACATTTGTTTGGATTTTCAATAAATGATATATAAACATAAATCGACTTCTGCTTTTTGTATTTCTTTGCAATGGAAGTTTAAGAATGGAATTATAAAGTTTATCCATTTTAGGGTTTCAAAAGTATAGTGCTGAAATTTGACATATGTCTAACTAAGTTGTTTAACCAATTTTTTTGTCAGTTAAAAGTCTGACATTAACGAAAATGGATCGCTTAACTATCGCACAACGCATAAAAATTTGTTAAAACCTACTACAAAAATGGTGATTCTGCCACAGCCACATATCGTGGTGGAGATTATGGTTTACATAACCGTCCAACTACGCAAGCAATTGGCAAAATTGTGAAATTTGAAGAGACTGGATTGGTTACAGATATTGTAAGGCCTGTGCATCATCGTTTCGCTCGTACCATGGAAAATATCGCTGCTGTAAGTGAATGTGTTCCCAAAGACCCGAATGTGTCGATTCCTCGTCGTTCTGAGGTATTAGGACTGTCTTACGGCCCATTATGGCGTATTTTTCATTTGGATCTACACCTACATCCATATAAGATCCAGCTCACACAACAACTGAAGCCAGCTGACCATTCACAACCTCGTAAATACGTCGAATGTGTGCTTGAACAACAGGCGGTTGACGGCGATTTTTCCAACAAAATTTTCTTTAGCGACGAAGCACATTTCTCACTCAGAATCCTCACGTGATTGAAGAGAGGCCATTACATCCATAAAAAGTCACTGTTTGGGGCACTCATTAGTCCGGAGTTGTGATTGGACCTTACTTCTTCGAAAACGACGATGGAAAGACTGTCACCGTCAATTCGGAGCGTTATGGTCATATGATAACCGACTTTTTTTTCCCCTGCTATTGAAAAATACGACTTGGAGAATATGTGGTTTCAACAAGACGGTGCCACATGCCACACAACTCGAGCGAATATGGCTTTATTGCAAGAGACATTTCCTGGCCGCGTAATTTCTCGTCGTGGCGATATCAATTGGCCACCAAGATCATGCGATTTGACACCGCTGGACTGTTTTTGTGGGGCTATGCGAAAGACCGTGTTTATGCAGATAAACCTTTAACTCGTGAGCACTTGAAAACCAACATTCGTTAAGGTATGGCTGAGATACCGCCCAATATGTGTCAAAAATTGGTCGATTATCCATTTGCGGTTTCAAAAGTAAACGTATGTAAATAAAACACATAATATATTTTTTTTCATGATATTTCTTTTTTATTATAAAGTTTGAACGTTGAAATGATGTGAGAAACACTACATCATTTAAATGACCACCACGCGAATTGTTGCAAGCATCGAATCTTTTGAGGTAATTTTCGACCACTTTTTGACACATATTGGGCGGTATCTTAGACAGAACTTGACGAATGTTGGTTTTCAAGTGATCTACGAGCTCAGGGAAAATTGATGGAGTAAAAAAAAATTAAAACTTCATTTATTTTTTCATGTCATGAGTGAAATCACGCGAGACAAAAAATCAAAACGATTGAAATGGCGTGCGAAGCTAGTTGTTCTCCGAATGAAGGTAAATAATAAATTATTTTTAGAAAATATAAATATTTATATTTTTTCTTTAATAAAAGGTGTTAAATGGACTAAGGACATGACTTTGTGTCCTATTAGTCTAATAAAAGAAAACAAATTACGGCTGGAGACTAGGATAAAAAACCGCATTTCAAGAAATTGCCCGGGAAATTAACAATCCGTTTGGAGTCAAACTATCCCATGAACAAGTTGACACAAAATATAAAAGCCTTAAAAGGACATATAAGAAAATGAAGGAAGATTACAACACGACAGGGATGTTTCGAAGGTCATGGGAGTTTTTTGATGCCATCGAAGTGACTCCTCCTGCAGTATTGTCGTCGGAGTACTCGGAAGTAATCGTAAATAACAACGAAAGTGAACCCCCTGCTGATGATGTTCACGAGGAAGAACTGAGCTTTAGACGACAAGCCAGGAAGAGACGCAGGCAGGAGGAGTCATCTGTGGAGAGGCGACATAGGGAGCGCATGGCAGCAACGAATACATTTTTTGAGTTATTTGATAAAATGATAGACAAAATGTGATGTAGATATGTAAATATTTTTTTTTGATTGACTGAAATTTATTTTTGTATTTTTTTTTTAAGTGAAGTTGGTTTTTGTTTTCAAAACTAGAATTAAGGTATATTTATATTTATAAAAATATATACATAAATAAAAAAAAAAGCAATTGAGAATCGAAATACATAAGTTGTGTTTTTATTTAAAGAAAGAGAAAACAATCAGAATTTTTTTTCAGAAACGTGAATTCATCAAACTCTTTCTCTTGTTTTGTGCACTTTGTAGATCCACTGAATCGGTGTCATGGTCATTTAAAATATGCTGGTGGTCCACTACTGTGAAATCTTCTTCGGTATCATCGCTCATTATGCAAATATTGTGCAGGATACATGATGCAATTATGTATTTCACAATAGATGTAGGCTTTATTGAATTAATGTTGAAGAGCCTTCAAAACCTTCCTTTGAGCAAACCAAATGCTCGCTCAATGGTAACTCGACACTTTGAGTGTACCCTGATGAAAATTTTCTGCTCATCCCTTAGACGACCATTGTCCTTGAAAGGACTTATCAACCATTGCTTTAGTGGATATGCGGAATCCACTAGCAAATGCTGCTCTTCGGTAATAGAAAAGTCACCTGAAAAATGTTCCATGTTATAGAATAATCTCGATAATGTATTAATTATAAAGCAAACCTGATTCAATTTTATTTATTATTCCCGATCTTCTCAGGAGCAGCGCACTATGAATGGAGCCTGCCTCACCAGTGTAGCAAAAGGTGAACTCCATTTTGTGGTTGCAGACGCGATGCGGTAAAACCGAGTGATACCCTTTCGGTTAATGTATGAATTATGGGACACAATTGAGTCTCTTATTGGGATATGTGAACCATCAATCGATCGTATTATTCCTGAAATAAATGAATTTCAATCATGCAATACAATATCCATGAAAATCACTAAAAGTCCAACGTTTACCTGGGAGTCGAGTTTTCCTCAAGTAGTACGCAGATTTTCTAGAAACCTCTTCTGCAGTTGGCCATTTTATAAATTTTTTCGGCCGGTTTAATTTTATCAAGCTATCGCAGTTGCTGGTCACTATCCGGAGTACATTTGCAATCTGAACGCCGAATCTGTCTGCAATCGATCTAGAAACACAAATTAATTGGTAATATTTTAATATAAAAACATACTTTCTTCCTACCTCATGCATTCTGGATTTCCCAGATACCACAGGGTTATCATTATTTTTTTTCCCAAAGCTGTTGAGTCCCTACCAGGTCCAGATTGATGTTCCTCAATTAAATAAATCTCTCGGCACAAGATATCGAAGACATCTGGATTTACTCGAAAATGTTGCTTAAAGATCTTGTCTGCAAATCTCGGCACCACTTCTTCCGCATAGTTTCGATTTTTTTAAATCCTTCTCGAACCACTTTCTTCCACATCATCTTCGTCACCATAATAAAAAAAAAAATTAAATGCTTCTCTCAAAATGATAGCTTCTCCATTTTTCGTGTAATCAAAAATTTAAACTGATAGCAAATGAAAAGCCAAAACAAATTTTTGTCAGCTTGTCAATTTTTTTTGTATGTGTGACAGTTCCGTGCTCAGGTTTGTTTCTTTATTAACTCGAAAGCTCTGAGCTTACTCTGTTCAGACCAAGCTCGATGAGCTCAGGCTCTGCTCGGTGCTCTACTCAGGGCCAAAAAAAGAAAAACGCTTTATATGGATGAAGGTGTAGATCCAAATGCAAAATACGCCATAATGTGCCGTAAGACAGTCCTAACTCCTGAGAACGAAGTGGAATCGACACATTCGGGTTTTCGGCAACACTTTCACTTACAGCAGCGATATTTTCAGTGGTGCGAGTGAAACGATGATGCGCAGGCCTTACAATATCTGCAACCAATCCAGTCTCTTCAAATTTCTTCAAAATTTTGCCAATTGTTTGCGTAGTTGGACGATTATGTAAACCATAATCTCCTCTTAAAGCACGATAAGTGGCTGTGGCAGAATCACCATTTTTGGAGTAGGTTTTAACAATTTGTATGCGTTGTGCGATAGTTAAGCGATCCATTTTCGTAAATGTCAGACTTTCAACTGAAACAAAATTAGTTTAACAACTTAGTTGGACAGATGTCGAATTCCAGCCCTATACTTTTGAAACCGCAAAATGGATAACCCTTTATAATAAACGTATTTCAGAGCCTCCATCTAAATAAACAATAGTCTTTTAGCATTTTATTGAATTTGACACCATATGGTATTTCCAAACTTATTTAAAGGTTAGGTACACACAGATAATATTTAAACGTCAGTGCTCATATTATTCAAATCATATATCAAATAAAATTTTATAAAATAAATATTTTCCACATTTTTGTTAAATTTTCTTCCTATAAAAGCAGAAGTTGCAGGCATCAGTTTATTTAATTCGTTCAGAAATTTTAAACAAAATTTCACTTATTCAAGCCGCACCACAAGAAGCCATATCTGATGGAGAAAGGGCTGCACTTGCCCTGGCTATATTAGGTTGATTTGGCCGCAAAATATGGATCATTGAATCAACGACGAAAAAATTTTTATTGTCAAGTTCTGTTGAATATTTTTCTTTTAATAAAAGGTTTTAAATTCTTATATAAGTACAGTCTCATTTTTACTTGCGATTATAAGTACTATAAGGCAAGTTATGCATTCGTAAAAAAAAAAAAATTCTTACAATCAAACATGACATTACGATCATAGAGAAGCCTAAAAAAGTGATCGCCAAAAAATGTCTGCCTGTGTGTCTGTCAGTCTGTCCGTCTGTATGTATAACGAGCTACACCCTAAACGGCTTAAGCGATTGCCTTCAAATTTGGTACTTATTTTGGCATTCCTCAGAGGGGAAATTGAAATTTTATTTTTAGGCCCAAAAATAACGGTACCTGCATATGACCCTGAAGGCAAATCTTAATTTTCTCTTAAACGGCTTCAACGATTTTGATCAAAATTTTTGAGAATTTTTTTGTTGGTAATAGCTATTATTTGATATGAACCAAAATTACAGGAAAAGTCTATTAACGTTACCTTTCGAATAACGGTTTTTTTAATTTTTGGCTTTCTCGGTAACGGTACATTGGATTACTGTCCAATTTTATATCTGAGAAGATCTAATTAGCTTAATTATTTTTGCATATCACAATTTTGAATAACTTTTTTTTTAAATTAAAATAATTTATTAAATATATTTTTTTGAAAAATCAATAATTTTAAAACTAATCAAAAAAGAATAATTTTAAATTTTAAATTCACATGAACATTAATAGTCTCTAAAAAATTGCATACCAAAATTTCAAAAGAATTTATGAATAAATGAAAAATCCTTTTTCTTAATTTTTCATTTCATTCGGAAGATATTGCATGAAAATATTTTTGCCTCGGGTATCCGGACAACGCCGGGGACTTTCTGCTAGTATAAGATAAACGTAAAAACATAATTTCGAAAAAAAAAACTTCCATCGGTTTTCGAAATATTAAATTTAAAAAAAAATGATTTTTTTTTTTTCAAAAAATCCAAAAAATATTTTTAGAACATTTTGGTATGCAGTATCATTTAGAATTTGAAATACCTCCTAAAATGTTTGATTGAAATCCATTGAGCCGTTCATGAGATAGTCGAAAATCGAAAAAAAACGGTTATATGGCAGGTACCGTTTATAACATTTACATTTCAATTTCAGTTTTTTATTGTACCAAACAGTAGACTATAGCTATAATTATATGAATTTGATTTTGTTATATTAACATCGTTGGAGGCGTTTTCGAAATATTTGAGATTTACCATTTTTCCTCAAAAATGTCTATGGCAGGTACCGTTTTTTTTGGGAGTGTCAGTTAGCGGATTTGATTTAATCTAATGTTTAAGTTGTTTTCTCTCGATCATTAAACAAACTAAATGTCATTCAGGTCGTTAGAACGGTGTCCAACGTCCACGAAACAAAGAAATAATAAAAGTTGGTGTGGTAGTAGGTGGACTTCACTAAATCCAATTTCTTAATTTTTAGCAGTTGGCGGAATTTAATAAAACCAATTTCTTAAATTTTGTCGTTCATATAAATAAACAATGAAAATTTCATTGAAATCATTTGAGTCGTATTCGAAAATTTAAGCAATTAGAAAGTTGAGTGTGGCAGATGGATGGATCTGACTTAAAATTTCTCGCTCATAGTAACAAACTCTGAAATGTTCGTCCAAACCGTTGTAGTCGTTTTCGAGAAACCAATAAATGACAGAAGTAGGCGTAAGGGCGGATTTTACTCGTATTAAAATATTTTGGTTTAAATTTTTTTTCTTGCACTAAAGAACAAACTCTGAAAATTTGTCATTCAAATCATTTGAGTAGTCTCCAAGAAATAGAGCCATTTCCGAGAAAACATGAAATAAAATAGTGAGCGTGGCAGTGGGTGGATTTAAATAAATCAATTTTTTTGTTTTGTCTCTCGTTCATAGAAGAAATCTGTGAAAATGGCATCCAAATCTTAGGAGCCGTTTCCGAGAAACCAATCATATATGTACGAGTATATATACAGGTTTAGCTTGTTTAAATTAATAAGATAAGAGCCTTAAATTTTGAAAACCAAATAAGACATACAATTTTGAAAAACATTTGCTTCGTATTTTTCATGATTTTTTGAAAATCATGGATAGATAGTTTTATTGCTATATTTAGATTTACATTTGTTAAGCTACCGCACAGTTTACACACAGAGATTTGATACACTAATAAAATATTGGAAATTGGAAAGTGTATTGTATTTTTAATTTTAATTTTAAAGCCTTAAATATAATTAAACTTCCTTTGTAAAATAATATAAAAGATTAAGTCTTACTGTATTAGTCAATGAAATAAATAAAAATTGAATTGAATTGAATTGAAATATCTTTCTACTGAATAAGTATATTAATTTATAATGAGCTTAAGTGAAAAGATACAAATTCTTTGAAGGAAAATACAAACAAAACCTTCAATTCAAAAATTTGAGGGCAAGTACATTTTGACTCGAAATACATAAATAACTTCAGAACTTTAGAAATAGTTTAGAAACTGGGTTAGTGTTTAATAATAAATAAATATATATTATAAAAATTAGTAAGTTGTTAGTAAGGATAAATAAGTATGTTCGCTAACAAATAAATAAATATAAAAAAAAAACAATTTAACAAATAAATAAATAGATAAATAAATTGACAAAAACAAAATTAATAATAATTTAGTAATTATAATAACAGGTAAATAAATAAATTTAAAAAAAATTTATGAATAAGTAAAGAAATAAATAACAAACAAATAAATAATAAAAGAAAAAATAAATAAACTGGTAATAAGCAAATAAATAAATAAATAAATTATTAAATCAATAAGTAGATACATTAATAAATAAATAAATAACAAGTTAAATAAATAAATAAATAAATAAAACAATAAATTAATTTATTAATTAATAAATAAATATTTATATAGGTACATAGTGAATTGACAGTCAGTTAAACAAAAAAACATATAACAAATATAATACTTCAATTTAACAAATAAGGAATAACTTAACAAAAAAAGAAAAAAAATATATAAAATATCAGAAATATGGTTAAGAGTTTAGCTGGTTAATTAACGGATTGTCAGAGGCTTCACAATTTAGTAAAAAGTTATTATTAAGCTTATTGATTCTTAAGGAAATAATTTCAACATTTGCCTTTTTATGTAAATCTGAAGTGGAGTGGTATCGAGATAGGTTAAGCATCATTTTGAGTAATTTGTTCTGCGATATTTGCTATTTTGAAAGGTGATACTTTTCACAATTTCCCCATACTTGGCACCCATACAAAAGAATTGATTGAAATATTACTTTGTGCATAATCATTTTATTATAGTTACTTAGGAATGACTTTCTATTTATAAATGGGTAGAGGATATTGATTGCTATGCTTACTTTTTTAAGAGTTTTAGAAATATGTTCCTTAAACGTTAGTTTTTGGTCTAAATAAACCCTAGGTATTTCACACTTGATTCCCACCTAATATTAATACCATCAACGTTTAACTGATTGTTGGGAAGATAACAAGACTTTCTTTTTCTACTGAAAAAGATAGCTTGTAATTTGTCAACATTAAGATTAATTTTCCAGTTTTGGTAATATTGAATCATCAATTCGAGTACATGGCTTAAAGGCAAATTTAATATAATATTGAGACTAAATTCATGCGATGAAAAGATTCCTGTATCATCAGCGAATATAGAAATCTCACATTCTGGCAACCTGGGAATATCAGATGTGTCGATGTTATACAAGAAAGGACCAAGCACTGATCCTTGTGGGACACCTTGGTTAGCTTGAAAGCAGTTTAAACAAGTATTATAGACAAAAACACGAAAGCATCGGTTGGAAAGAAAACTTTGAGTTATTTTAATAAGATACATGAGAAATCCGAAACATACCATTTTGTGCACAAACTGTGTCATACGCCTTTTCTATATCGAGTAGAATAAGAGCTGTCGATTTGCCAAGGGAACGATTTTTCCTAACATGTTCACAGACTCTTAAAACTGGATGAGAAGTGCTGTGGTGCATTCGGAAACCAAATTGTTCACTTGGGAAAATATTTAGGTTACTAACGACTTGTAGTATTATATAATATTTTTAATCTTGTCAAGTCCGTCCGATTTTTTTGATTTTAGGTTAGATACAATATATTTCAAATCCTGTCTGGATATGAACTGATCATGAGTAGTTTCTGTGTATTGTGAGTTTACTGTGATAAGCGTGTTACTCACAAGGTTTTCAGTAGTGTTAACACTTAGGTGCTGTGACACATTGTGATTGCTCAGAAACGTGTTTGCAAAAATATTTGCTTTGGTGGAGTCTTGATAGATCACTTCATTACCATTTTCAAAATTAGGTATTTGTCTATTTTTGTTTTTAATAACTTTGGCAATATTCCAAAAATGTTTTGCATTCTTTTTCATTTTGCTAAGCTTATCATTCCAATTTCTGTTTCTATGCCTATTAATTTCCTATGGAAAATCTACACGACCCGTTTTGAAATATCGACTCAAGGGCGGCTGTGCCACTAATATCCTGCGATTTGTCAAACGTCCTGTGTCGTCAAAGTCAACATAAGCTTTAACATCGCTCAAATCTGCCGCCTCTATGCGACAGAGTAATTCAAAATTGTGGACTTCTCAAATCCATGCCACCGAGAATTACATTAAAGCCTCGAAAACATAATTGTTTTATTACATTAAAGCTATGGCCCATTCTTGTTTTTAAATCGTGGCGTCGCTCAAAAGCAGTATGGAAATTAATTAAGAAAAATTAAATAATACAGTAGACGGTCGATATAGTGAAGTAATTAAAACCAGGCATGTTCAGTATTTCGAGATTGTTCACTATTTTGAGAGAAAATTTTAAATTAGTTTTTCAAAGCAAAATTTAATAAAAACTAAACATACATTTAGTAGTGTGAAGTACACACATCTTTGCTTATAATTCTTAAGTACAAATAAGCAATTTTACAAACATGAAATAAAATACATAGACAGAGTGAGGCTTGACAAAAAGCATAAGTATTTAAATTTTCTTTGAAAAATATTTATCAATAGAACAAAAAAAGGAACAATTCACATCACGTAAAAAACAAAAATAAAATAAAACAAAGCCCTACAACTCATAAAACCAACAAAAGAGGAATTGATGGAAATTAATATTAACTATCGGGTACCAAAGTAGAAATAAAGTTTTGTACTCGTATAACAAAAAATGATAAGGGAAAAATAATTCGTAAGTTTCATTTTTGTCCTTCTTAATTTTAAATTGTTTTGGACAGATTTTTTTGTAAATGTTTTAAAACTTAAATGTCAGAATAATTTGCATTTTTATAATAGCATCTTTTGATGAAATAGAACACAGACACAAACGCATTTGAAGAGTTTATGGTTAAAATGCCATGAAATTAAACGGTAAAACCCTATCGACAAGCTATGGACGCATTGTACATGGAAAATTCTGAGAAAAAAATCAGTTTCACTATATTGGATAGTTCACTCGAACGAGATTCACTATGTCGAGCGTCTACTGTACTTTTTCCTCATGTTCTCAGAAATGATCACGTATAATTCATTATAATCGCTAAATTCCAGAAAACACTTCTATTCTACTTTTAATTCAATATTTCAAGTATGTAACTCTTTTTTGTGAATTGTCTTGTCTGAAAAACGACTTAATTTACAGAGTTTTTTTTTAATTCACTTACACACATTGTCTAAAAGACTAGACAGTAGAATGATTGAAATGCTTAAACATCAAATCAGCCAAAAGTGACACATTTTTTGCGTCTGAGACTGAAAATTGTGAATGCATCGTAAAATGTTTGATTAAAACAATTTTCTTTTGCAACAACGTGTTGTATAGACGACATCCATCAGCATTAAGGATTTTGTACCTACCTATGCATGTGTTCTCACTAAAATGAAGACAAAATCATCGAGAAAAGCCATATACCTTTGGCTAGAGAAGGTAAAAATAAATTGTGAAAATCCTTGAAAATTCCTGAAAATCAAAAGAAAAGAGTCGGTTGTGTGGATACAGATGAATTTATAATGTTTGCATTTAAACGTTCATCCTTGTTGGAAGAAATATTGAAATGAGAGAATATAGAATTAATTTTAATTATTTGCAAGACATTGAACATACATCAAAGGGCAAGGTTGTGCCCAGCCAAGTTCTGGTCCCTTTTCCAGGATCAAACTCAGGCGATTTTCGATTCCCATCTAACTTCAGTACCAATAAAGTCAGAAATTTCAAACTCGCAGAATGCTAAGCTCCACAGGCTTAAACAACTCATTACATATCATTAGTGGTTACCGAGATGTAGGGCTGCAAATTTTGCAAAAACCGTAACTGACTGACTCACATTCGCTGACATATCATCAAAATTATGGATCACTTCCCGACATCAAAGAATCTTGTAATTTAAGATTCTCCATTTAGTTTCCGTTCAGAGGCGTGGCATCCGCCCATTTTAATAGAATTCATATCATTTTCCTTTAAAATTATCAGAGAAATCTGTTATCTAATGATTACTGACTTAAATTATGTTGGTTTACTTGGCAAGTTTTTATATCAGTGTTGCGAATTTTTGAATTAAAAAATCATTAAGTCATAAGTCTGTAGATGACATTTGAATTTTAAAAAAATAATTCACAAAGTACTGAGTGATTTATGAATAAAAAGAATGTAAGTCATGAGCAAGTCAGTGACTTACGAACTAAAAAAAATTGAATTCATAAGCTAGTTGGTAGATTGGAAATTCTTAAGCTTGTTTTCACTACATAATTATTTAATTAGGTACTAACGAAAGTAGTTTTCAAGCTTTTGGAGAATTTTTGACAAACATTTTCAAATGCGAGTAATTTGTAAAGCAAATTCAAACAACAAATATAAACAGGTAATTTTATTTTAAGTTTATTTTATTTTAATAAATTTTTTTGTAAAATATAAATTTTGGAAATAACATATGTATAAACATTTGGATTTTTTTTGCGTTATCATATTTTAAATGAATTGATATTTTTATTGTTTTTTTTTGTAAAATGTTGTTAAGTAGCTACCTAAAAATAATTAAAAAATTTTTTTCAATAAAATTGAAAAAAAAACCTTACGTTTTCTTAAGTAGGTACTTCGAAACTTTAGGTACCTGCTTAGAAATTATAATTAGATTTTGAATATATTTTTAGCTTTCAAATCTGGTTAGTAATTCATAAAATGATCATGCTAGCTTATAATTTTTCCAATTCATAATTTTTCTAACTACAATTCACCCATTATTATTAATTCATTTTTTATTAATTCATTCTGGGGGTGGCCGTGGAGCGATTAGTTGTGTGTTCGCCTACCAACCACATGGTCACAGGTTCGATCCCTGCCGTAGTCTATGTCCTCTTATTTTTCCATTAAAAGCCAATTCTAAAAATAAATGTAATACAATGAGTTGCTGGTTTACTCATTACATGCTGTTTAGGCATAGAGCTAACAACATGTGATTGAGTAAAACTAGTAAACCGATAAAATATGACTAAGAATAAAAAAATGTGTGCGAATAATAAGGGACATAGATAAATAAGACACGGAAATTTCTCCGCATTAGTTCAGCCGCCATCCCTGGATATAAAATCTGAGACTACAACCACCTACATTCTCAGAACATCGTGCCACACATCTTTCCTATCATTCTTTCTCTTCCTTAACTTCACGCACGCGCTGTGTTGAAACATTTAGGGTAGTATATAATCCCTTGAGCGCGTGACACATTTAGGATAGTATATAATCCCTTCAGCGCGTGTAGATTATAAAAAAAAAAAAAATAAGTCACTTAGTAGGTTGTGAATTAATTTTTTTTAATTCCTAAGTCACTCAGTAGCTTATGATTTAATTTTTTTTAATTCATTCACTAAGGCCCGTTTGCTGATTCAAATCATAAGTCCTATTATTAGCTAAGTTCCACATAACTTTTAAGTTATACATAAAATTATTTATGTTGCACGTACAAATGTATGTGAAACTTAGCAAAGTAACAGATTTAAAATACATCTAAGTTCACTTCGATGTGATATTAATATTGCGTACAAATTTAAAATTGAAACTGTGAAATTGTGTTATTGTGTATTTTTGTTCAAAAAATACAAAAATTTCGGGATTTGAGCGATACACTACTCACGCTTCCATTCGCACTCAAATGATTTTTTGTAGAAGTCGTCTGTTGGCAATTGCGATTTATTAGTGACGTCCTCCGGTGTGTTGGTGGCGGAGCAGCCGATTGGAGCAACCACACTTGAAAAGCTTCTGGAGTGACAACTATCGTTGCAGCCGAGGTAGATGGTGTATCCGAGTAGGATGGCGATTGGCGACGCACTCGCAATTTCTTAGACTTTAATGACATTTTCTTCTCAAGTCAATTTCTTCGGGTACTTCGAGAATTTCTTCACCATCCAACGTTCCATATATACATAGGTATGTGCCAGTTTCCTCATCAAAGCCGAAGAGATCGTAGGTATCTGGCATATGCAGCAGCAAATCGTAATATAATTTGGGCTTGTTGCTGCTACTGCTACCCCTGCCAGCAGCTTCTCAGAGCCAACGTATTCATAATTTGTCTGGATTTGGAATGTATTGTTAGTGTTAGTGTAAGCAGCATCTATAGAATTATCCCCACCATCACCGGCAGTTGATTCATCACCACTACCCCACCGCCATCCTCGTTTTCCGATACAGCCAGTTTCACGACGGCAATGTAGTCGATACCATAAACTAATAACTTAAGGACCAGAAACCTCTGCTTTCATTTGACATTTGCCTACAAGCTGGAACACGCACACAAGTAACATTTCTGATCCTCTTCCAATAGACGCATTGATAAAAACGCACACAAGAATCTTTTCTGTTCCTCTTCCTATAGACACATAGACAGCACAGCCCTAGTAATTTGTTTTTGTTTTGCTTTTCGATTTCCCATCTATTCATGGATAGAGTTTCAAAGCTACAAATACATAAATGTAAAGAAATGGATTTTGGGGAGTGATACGTACGAAGGTTTCCAATCTTTATTATGGCTTATTTGTGGTCGATACTTTCATCGGGAATCTTGTCGTCCACTTCCATACGAATATACGATGGAAACTTTGCTTTCGTTTGGGAGAAATGATTCTAGATTTTTTTGCCAACGTCGGGTTTTGTTTAATGGCAAACTCCTTTGCGAAGCTAGGTTTGAGAAAATTTAAAATTTGTACAACCACCAGATACACACAAGTACAAGAGAACAAGTGTGAAACGTCGGAATATTGTAGTTCTTCTTTAATTTTAAGGTTATCTCTGGATTCAGATTCGGACGCGCTGTTCGTAGAGAATAGTTTTATAAAATCGAAGTTTTAATCAGTTATTTATTATTCACTTTTTTTGCTAACCGAAATCGTTTGTAAGATAAGAGAGGTAATCAAATGAAGAAAAAAATATTCATTTATCTCGTATATTTGATGAGGAATTCCAACTTCTAAAATTTTAAGGATTTCAACTTCATCGTCAAGCAAATCCAGAGTTTCAAAATCCATTTTTTTTAATTTTTTATGTTAAATGCGTGGATATCTAAAAAGCCAAATATCCCAACATTATTTTTAAGAGTGCTTCAGTCCCGTATGTCATACTTAAATATTTTATGTACTACTTTTTCTAAAACATAAACTATGTTCCACTTAACGACTTTTATGTTTAGGTTTGAGTTTGGTGCAAAACGCTATGTATTACTTAAGCGTTTATGTGGAACATAAACTCTTAAGTTTCGTATCAGCAAACGGACCTAACTAACTTATGATTTAAATATTCTTAATTCATACATAAGTCACCAGCCAGCTAATGACTTAGGAATTAAATCTTTTTTTAATTCATAATTCACTAACTAGCTTGTGAATTAAAGCCTAGCTTACGCTAGGAAGTGAATTAAGCTCTGTTTTATATATAGAAGAACGTGGCTACTTTTTTAACATTTATGTTTTTTGTGTGATTTTATATTTATAACATAAAACATACATTTGGATAGGTTTGAATTTAATGCTTTTTTTACGCAGCTCTCAAATTTTGGATGAGCTTATAGACCTTCGACAGAAGAGTGAGCCTATATGAGTGTGCCTATAACAGTGCCCAGTAATGACAGCGATTACGGAATTGATGCGCAATCTGCTTAGAGATATGAAACACTTATAGCGCTTAAGATCCTGGATCCAGTGTTTGCCAGACCTGTTTAGTCGCCAGGCAAGTGGTGATGCTGTCCCACCTAAGGTTTGTTTCCTTTATAGTATCTTGCTTTAGCATAAGTAGCGATATGTATACCGATAACTACCCTGTTTGCTAGAATAAGTAATGTTGTTCCACTTTTGGCGAGTTCATCAGTCTTACAACTCCCTGAAATATCCCGGCATCTAACAATATAAATATTGAATTGCTGTGCTATCTCTTTAGATGATCGACAGCTTGGGGCTATTACAAAGTTTGTAGAAATAGAGTCCAGAGATCTTCTAGAGCTTGGGTAACTGAAAAGATGCGAATATCATGAGTACCGCATATAATGATTTTCCTGATTTATGTATATTTTATGTTTTGAACAAAGATTCAACAATGTGTTCTATGGCCATATTTATGTCTTACAAGAAGTTTTTTACCATCAACACGAAACAAAAGTTGGGACTTATGTCCCACCGAGGTGGAATGTATGTCTCAAATTAGCTTAAATTGGGACATATGCCCATGCGCAATTGGAAGCTTCTTGCTGTTAACCGTCGCTTGATGCGACAGTGCAGACTTGACATTACGATAATAGAGGTTTTAAGTTTATATTATTAAATATTTAAAATTGTCATTCCAATTTTTTTTATAAATAAAAATAAGACATTTCTTATATAAAAAATTAAGTGTAAAACTACTTTAAAAATATATTTAATAAAATATATTTAGCGGTTTGTATTAAGAAAAATGTGATCCAGTTGTGCATTTTATTTATTCTGTCATCATCGAAAAAAGCTACTAACTGTTGTCTTTATGAAAATTTATCAGAAATTTCTTTAATCGAAATCGCAAAAGGTGCAGAATTTGATGAAAATTTCAAAACAACTCAACTAGGTAGACGCATATACAAATTCAATTGACAATTTGTTTTGTCAACGATTACTTAGAATAAGTTCGTAGGTAAAAAAGTCCTTTCAAAGATTCTTCAGTCCAAATCCATAGAATTTTTAACATGTTTAGAACTAAAACTAGTATTAAGAAAAATGTGATCCAGTTGTGCATTTTATTTATTCTGTCATCATCGAAAAAAGCTACTAACTGTTGTCTTTATGAAAATTTATCAGAAATTTCTTTAATCGAAATCGCAAAAGGTGCAGAATTTGATGAAAATTTCAAAACAACTCAACTAGGTAGACGCATATACAAATTCAATTGACAATTTGTTTTGTCAACGATTACTTAGAATAAGTTCGTAGGTAAAAAAGTCCTTTCAAAGATTCTTCAGTCCAAATCCATAGAATTTTTAACATGTTTAGAACATTTAAATAAACTCTGTTAATAAGGTTTTGAGGAATCTTTATTTGAAGCATTATATAAGAACGCTATAGAACGCTCTACAAAGATACGAAGATGAATATACAAGTAGTCGCCGTTATTAGTCTGAACAATCTCAAAAAATGTATCGAAAATTTAAATTTAAAGTAACGATTTCGATTGAAAAAGCCATGCTAAATCGTATTGAAGAAGAAGAAATGGCTACAAGATTTCCAAAACTGAAATCATGAGAAACAGCATTTTATCCTCAATATCTTCGAAAATCCTAGAAATGTATTAAATAAAACTTCTAAATATTAATTTTATGATTTTCGTATTTAAAATTTAAGGCGACAAAATTATAATTTGCCAAGGGCGCAAGATACAAGGTCGGGCACCATCTATAACCCAAGTAAAATGATTAATCGATAAACGCTCATTATGCTACATTACTTCAAGCATATTTTAGATATTATTGTGTGCGATATTGGAAGATGAAATCATAAAATTATTGGTTATTACAATAGGTATACGAAAGCCTTATACTGCCTTTTATTTGTTGGTCTACGAAATGTTTCGTAATCTGCTAATTAGTCTAATACAGCAGAATATTAAGATAAACGAATTACATACTTACAGAGAATGAAATAAATGTGGCTTAAAATCAAAAACATTTATATATAGATTCCAAAGATGCCTAATATTATAATTTAATATTATATATACAATAATGGAGGACAGGGTCTGTTAAACAGAAAGCAAACTTAAAGTACTATGGCAAAAATGACTTCCCATACCTAATTAGCCCTTATAATCCTTATTTACATTTTGTGGAAGTCTTACAGCAATGTCTGTTGGTCATTATTATTTATTTTTTTCGACAGCCGGTACATTTCGTCTGACTTGGTTTTGAAATTTAATGTGATTTCTTTCCGTAGTATTGTAACCCAAACAGGACATTAATTTCGTAAGTTGCGGGTTATGGTTTTTTTTAAAGATTATTATAGTCACGTACAGAGTTAAATGTTTGCATTTAATTAACTTGGTCAAGGCAATCTGTTAAGAACCTTTGGTTTTACTTAAAAGTGAGTATGAACAATTGTCTGTCTCTACAGTTATCGCATAAAATCTTAAAGAATATATTATATTTAAGCAAAACGTTTAATTATTATTTATTAAAATTAAAAAAATGTCACATCATGTCGATACATAACTAACCAAAAAAAAAACTCTTGAAATTTTATGCATCTGCAAATTATGTGACATGAAAAATCCCGTATAAATATTAGAAGGAAATTTTAATTGCACCGAAGAAGATCCCTTGCCGAACAAATATTTACCGATAAATGGTATTTGTTTTTTCATATGTAGGAGTATATATATGTAAGATACATTTGCATCCTCACAAAAATGGGCATTTTCCATACAAGTTTCTTTAATCGTTGGCTACAATGCTTAAGGATGTTTCTGGACTCTCTGCACCAATTAAACTAATCTGGTGAATTGGAGTGCAACTAATGGTCTCAATTCTTCATCTCAAATCATTCGAATGATGTCTCATCTCTCATACATGGAGCTCTCCAATTTCTAGTTCACTACTACTACTACTATTTACGCATAATACAAATACAATAGGCTCGAGCAAGATGCAAGAGGTAATGTGATGGGTGAGTGCTTAGTCTTCGTGTTTATTATTTTTACGTGTGCGTGAAGGTTCCAATTGTAATTAAAGACTTTTTATTTATCTGTTTGTGTAGCATATATCATTCGAATGAATTAGTAAAATAGTAATCACTCGATTCTCGAATACAGTTTATTACATGTTGGTTGATCACTCAATATACAGTTAGGTTGCGTTTGTGAGATTTTTTTGTTTATGGAATGAAAAATGAAGAAACGCATTTTGAATTTGAATTTGAATCTTATTTGAAATCAACGCTGTACATCAAGATGAACTTATAACTAGTACAGGATTTAATTTATAAAGTAAATAAGCACAATAATTTATGAATAGAGAATTAAAGATTAAGAATTAAAAATGAATATTACAATGAAAATTATGATAGTAAGAAAAAATATTAATTATTTATACTTAAGTTAATTTAACAAACAAATTTGAGTATGAAAAATCGCAACCAAAACATTATAAGAAAACGAAAAAATAAATTAAGTTATCTCAACTCAGACTGGAAAGGAAATCAAAGCATACTTTAAGAAATTTTCCGTGCTCAATTCTCGACTTCACATGACTGGGCAAATCATTCCAGAGCCTGACAGCGTAAATGGAAAATTGCCTGCTTGAAGTCATGCAGGTGCGTATAGAAGGTCGAAGTACCATAGACCGATTAGAAGAACAAAAAGTAATTTTATCAAACAAATAGCTAGCTTCCTTCCGGTGAATAATTTTGAAGAGAAGGGAACAGCATCGATATTTAAAAAAAGTTTGCAAGTTGCATCCAAGAAGCTGACTAGCTTCAGACGAAATATGATCAAACCTACGAACATTAAAGACATATCGGGCGCATGAATTAACGGCGACTCTGAGCTTTTGAATCGACAGGTAATCAGGATTAGCAAACAACTCACAGCCATATGATATAATGGGATTTATAAGAGTCTTTACCAGCTTCAACTTAACTTCTCTTGGTAGAATTGTTTTTGTTGTTGATAAACCTCTGAGCGAAGCATACACTTTGGATGTAATGGAACTGATGTGGTTATCCCAAGTTAGTCTATTATTGAAGATTATGCCAAGATTTTTAGCTTGGGTTACGTATTTAACTGGGCATGAGTTTAAAAGGGTTAAGTTTGAGACCATTACGCTTAGACAATTCATATATATCAAGAAAATCTTCGTTCAGTTTTGCTATTGCGTCCTCAACCATGCCAATCGGAAAACTAATATAGAGTTGGACATCGTCCGCATATATATGGAAACGACAGAAAGATATAACGGAAGGTAAGTCATTAATAAACATTGAGAACAGTAATGGACCAAGAATCGATCCTTGAGGAACACCGTTATAAACAGGAAGAAATGAGGACAATTTACTATTACATGAAACAGCTTGCAATCTATTTGTCATATATGAAAAAATCAGTCTTTTAGAAGTATCACAGAAGTTAAAATATTGGATAAGTTTATCACAGAGAATGTTTGGATTGACACAATCAAATGCTCTCGAAAAGTCTAATAATGTTGTCACAATTGTATGATTAGCATCAATTGCCACTCGTATATCGTCAGAGACTTTTAATAAAGCGGAGGTGCAGCTATGTCCAGATCGAAAACTGCAAAGGATGAAGAAGCTTTTTGATTTTAATAAATTCTTTTCTTTGGTTACTTATAAGGAATTCAAATACTTTAGATAGGAAGGGAAGGATGGCGATGGGTCTGTATTCGGAATTTGTATCTTTTTTTGGGATTGGGATAATTTTAGATTGTTTCCATAAAGAAGGGTATATAGTGTATGGGTAATATAGGGGAGGATAAGAAGAAGGAGAATTCTGATAAAGTCAGGGTGAATGTTGTCCAGTCCCATAGCCTTGGATTTGATGAAAAAAAATGCATTTCCCACATTATATACGTCAACTCCTGTAAAATTGAATGTACTTTCATTTTCGTTGTTACTCGGTGGTGTTAAGAAAGCTGAGATAGAAGACGAGGTGGTTATGGAAAATTTACGGTTTAGTACATCTGAATCAATGTCGTCCGCAACTGGAATATTATCTTTTAGTAATCCAATATTGCGGACTCTTTCCATAAAAACTTTGAGGAGCGATCAGAATTGAATCTATTATTATAGTAGTTTAGCTTAGCGGTCTTAATAAGCTTTGTAACAAGGTTACGAGATGTTTTAAAGCTACGAAGCATTTCAGCACACCCAAAACGTTTCCACCGGCGATAAAGCATATCCCGTTTATTGATAGCATTCAAAATGCTATAGGAGAACCAAGGACAGCTTTGCGACTTTATTAGACGAGTTTTAATAGGGACGGAATTCAGTTTGAATGAGTTCCAATCAAGGGACGAGCAATCATTAAATAGACTTTCAACATTAAATTTGCGGAAATCACGATACTGAATAGACTGATTCACTTCCTTATGAACATGAACATCATAAATGTAGCTAACCATTGAGGTTTAGTTAGTTAGGTGTTGTTATCCTATGCAGGTTTAAAGCCTATGTAGGTAACATTAACTTGATTCTTAGTATAATGAATTGTGGAATGGATGATTCAAGGTACAGTTAAATAGGTACCTACCTACAAATGTATATTTAAATCTAAGTTATGGATTTTAATTATGTAAGTTAGGAGAGTAAAATGTATCTATATATATATACATATTTATGTAACCCAAGTATGTAAACATGTACATACAATAATGAAAATGAAGGATGTTGGTGTTACATGCATATAACTTTATAATTTAGGTGCAATATGCATAAAAAAGATTCATGTGATTTTTCATGACATATATTATTTATATACATATGTATAGGGCCTACATTATATTTAGTATTCAGTGGCGTACGAAAAAAATCGTAAAAAGGGAATAATAATAAGCTAGAAATAAATGGATAATACACATACTTAAATGTTTTTATATTGCTTAGTCGTTATAGTTTGAGGGAAATTAAAGATGCCATTTGAATTCATGGATAAATAAGAATATATAAAAAAAAAATTCAAAAATCGTTGGAGCGGCTTTTTAATAAATTAATTTTTTATGTATAAAATTTTGAAAACATTTTCCGAAAAAAAATTTGGAACCCCATTATATTAATATACATATAAAATTCGAATTTAAAAAAAAATTCTGTGACTGATTTTTGAAAAATCGATTTTTCAAAAAAAAAATTATTTAATTTAACGTAGTTGTAAATCGGCATTACTTCTTGTTGCAGATGAAATAAGAGTTGCCTTAGATAAAGACCATTTTGTTCTGCTCACGCTATTAGACTTCTCCAAGGCCTTTGATACCGTAAATCACACAGTACTTTGTAGGAGACTGCAACAAATTTTCGGATTTTCAAATGAGTCGTGCAAACTAATCCGCTCATATCTCAAAAGTAGAAAACAACGTGTTGTAACAAATGGTAGATCATCTAACTTTGCTAATGTACCTCACGGGGTCCCACAAGGATCGATTTTGGGTCCTCCATTCTTCTCTATGTATATTAATGATTTGCCACACATAGTTAAAAATTGCTTTATCCATTTGTATGCTGACGATGTGCAGCTTTTGATCAGCCGGCCCATAACTGCGAAAGACGAGGCAGTCTCTCTTATAAACAAGGACTTGCAAAACATCATACGTTGGTCCTTAATAAACAATCTCCACCTAAACCCTTCTAAGTCAAAGATATTGCCTATCTATCGTAAGATTTTCGATAAAACTATACTAAGCCCTCTGCAGATAGAGAATCAGAACATCGGTTATGTTGATTCTGCACATTATCTAGGTATGGTTTTCAATCGGACTCTTACTTGGAGTGACCATCTTAACAGCTCTATAGGGAAGGCTTATGGAAGTTTTAGAGCTCTTCGAATCGTTCAAAGCTTCATTCCACAGAAAACTAAGCTTCTGTTAGCAAAAACCCTTTAGCTTCCAATGCTGCTTTACTGTTGTGAGGTGTTTGGCGATTTGGACTATGAGACGTCTAGAAAACTTAATGTAGTCTATAATAACATTGCCCGTTTCGTATATAATCTTCGCCCTTTTGATCACGTTTCTCTCTTTTCTGATCAACTATGTGGTTGTAATCTTAATAATCTATTGAAATTTAGGTCACTAAAATATCTTCAACTCTTAATTCAGACAAAACAATCCGATTATCTACACAGTAGACTGAACTTCCCTCATTCAAGTAGGTCACTCATTCTCATAACGCCAAGATTTAAATACCTGAATACTCAGCGGCAATTTTATATTCATGTCATTAACCTTTGGAACTCTCTGCCAGTTTCCATAAGAGGAATAGGAAGCACAAGGAAATTTTCATCTTCAGGTTTTAAGTATTTGGCAAATCGTGGAATTATTATTTTTTTCCCATAAATAGAAGTAATATGAATCTTATTCATTTATTTTCTGTTCTGTTATTTATCTTTTAATTTTTACTTACATAAAACTAAACATTTATTGAATTTAGAATTATTATCTAACATCATTATTAAAGGCTTACAATACTTTACAAGATGTATATCTTACTTTGTAAGCGTTTTTAAATAAATAAATAAATAAATAAAATAAATTTATTTTTTAAAAATAGAAAATCTTTTTTTTGAAAACTTGAGAATGCAGTCTTGTTTACAATTCTAGGGAGCTTTTTTATAAAAAAAATTATTCTAATCGGTTTATCCAAAGTCGAAAATATGATACACTTCTATGATATACTTCTATGGGAAGTACCGTTTATAAGTACGCAAAAAAATTATTTTTATATTTAAAATTGAACTGTACTTATCTGAGAACACACACATTTTTTTATAAAAATTTTTGGGGCCGTTTTCGAGAAATAATTTTTTCTTAACGTTTTTTAACATTTGTATGGGAGGTACAGTTGTTTTTTATTTTAGAAAAATAGTTTTTTTAACTATTCAAGATGATGTCAAAAAATCACCAAATACGAATTTCCAAAAAAAAATTCTGAAAAATGTTGGTACACAGTAGTGTTTAAATTCTCTAGAAGCTCCTGCGACAACCAAGAAAATGGCCCTACTAGAGGTACCAAAAATAACAATTTTTTTGACAAAAAAAAATTATCAAAAGGTACCCTTTCCTTCCGTTAATGAACTGATTTTTTTATGAAAATCGTTGGAGCCGTTTTTGAGAAAAATAAGATTTTTATTTTAGCCAAAAAAAAAATGTATGGGAGCTACTGTTATTTGTCATCTTAAAAAAAAATGAAAAAATCGTGTGGGCATATTACGGCATATCAATAAGTTGAAATTGACCGCAAACACAAGTGGCATTGCAGGACGACCCATCGGCTGCTGAATTCTCAAGACAACTGCTGGCGCTTGGCAATTGCCAAATTTCTGTTGATATCTCAATTAGATTGATATCATTCCCGACAAATTTTTGCGAGTTACCAACGTCGAAGGAGAAACTCATCACTAAAGTAAAGTGTTCCCCGACATTCCACAAAATTATAAAAATCTCGATTGGATTTGTGAACGGGCAATACTATAACAGCGAAGAAAAAGAACGTCGTCGATAGCTGGGTAAACGTCCTTTCTTGTTTGTTTTTGCACCGGAAAACAAATCGAAAAACATTGTTTATTATATCACTCTATCCTTATTTTTATTCCATTCAAATAAATTACATTGAAATTTGAACTATCTGTGTTTTATTGTAGCACTGCAGTTGATTTGAAGGCGTTAAATTGGGCCGAGACGAAGTTCGCCTGGACCGCCAGTATAAAAATAAATTAATTTCGTATCATAATCAGGTGAGTATTTAGTGATTTTTTACTTCATTTTCTTGAATGTGTATGGTAAATTACTATTTATTATAGGTATCAAGTGCTATTTTTAATCTAGTTTTCGCCTGAAATGGAGTGCTTCATATGCCATCTTAAATGTATGGCCTTAAATGAACTTATTAAACTTTTAAAAAAAAATGAATGATCTCCTTTATGATTAAATTTTGTAACGTCTTTTAAAAATTTCAGATGATTTTGTATGCTGATTCGCTTTCAGGGACACGCGAATGTATTTTCACGTCGAGGGAGAAAGTCTGCATCAACTGGACGACCGTATCAATATTTTGAAAGACCGCGGAGAAACCATCCAGCACTTCGCTCTGCATCATCGTGGGTGACTATAAACTTGAAACTTCTAATGCCTAACGCGCTGTGGATATTTGCTTAAAGTGCTTTCTTGTCTTTAATATTCATTATCCAACAGCGCACTGAACGAATTATTGAATCACAAGAGGGTTTTAAAAAAAAATTTAAGGAGATTCTCTTGATTTAACACTAATTGGAAAATGGGGTTTTGGTGGCAGTAGCGGACAATCGGAATACAAACTACGAATTTCGGGTGAATATAGTGACAGTGACATGTTCGTAACATCTTATGTTACTCTTCAACTTTTTAAACAAGATAATCTTGATGCACCCAAACAAGTTTTATGGCAGAATCCTCGCCCTGGATCCACCAGATACTGCAGACCTGTGCGTTTCCAGCTTAAAAAGGAAAATGAAGAATTGAGTAGAGAGGAACAGAAATACATCCAAGATCAGATAAAAACATTGTCAAACACTATTGTTCATGCTTTTGATCTAACTATATTGGATAAACATATGACCTTAAGTTAACAATGGTGGATGGGAAAGTATGTAATGCTTTGACTCATACCTCTTCACAACAAGTTTGCTACATTTGTGGAGCAAAACCTTCTGAAATGAACAATATCGAAATTTCATTGCAAAGGAAAATAAATGCAGAAAGCTTAGATTTCGGTATATCACAATTACATGCATGGATACGTTTTTTTGAATTTTTTATTCATTTGGCATATAGACTTGATTTTAAAAAGTGGCGAACTGGCAAAACTGAAAAGGCTCCTTATGAAAATCAGAAGAAAAGAATCCAGAAAGAGTTCAGAGAAAGAACTGGTCTTATAATTGATAAGCATAAGCAAGGTGGGGGTAACTCTAATGATGGAAACACGGCACGGAGGTTTTTCGCCAATCCTGCTCTTGCTTCCGACATAACTGGCATTAAGAAATCTGTATTAGAGAGATGTGCAGTTATTTTAAAAACTTTGGCGTGTTGTTTCTCTATAAATGCCGATGCTTTTGAAAAATTCACCTTAGAAACAGCCAAAGAAATTGTAAGTGAATACCCATGGTATCCTTTGCCAGCTTCTGTACATAAGGTCCTTATTCATGGCGGTCAAATTGTTCATCATGCAATATTAGACATAGGACAATTAACTGAAGAAGCAGCTGAAGCTAAGAACAAGGAGGTAAAAGCTTTCAAGGAAAAAAATACGAGAAAAACCTCAAGAGTTGCCACAAATACTGATTTGCTCAATAGACTTTTACTATCTTCAGACCCACTTCTTTCAAACGCTCGTGTTCTGGATAAAACTGAAAAATCAAGATTACCGAAAGAAGTGTTAAACTTATTGCTGTAAAACCCCACTTTTGTTTTAGCTAAACTAAAAGCCCTATTATATTTTAAACCTTAACTTTGTTTAAGCTTACCAAAAACCCGAGTTCTTAAAAACTAATTTGTTAATACATATATATATTTATATATATTTTATACATATATAATTTTTTATATACACATGTACATAATTACCTAATTTTTTATATTAAAATAATCAAAGTTTCATTCATTATGCATTCAAACTTATGTAAGTGATGAATTTTCTTAAGATAAAAAAAAAGAACGAATAACAACAATAATAATAAAAATCTTATTAAAATTACTAAAAAAAGTAAAAAAGAACTTTATTTAGCAATATATTTTCTTTGTTTTTTGTCATAAAAAAGTTATTTTTAATTTTGACCGCTCTTCTCATACAAGAGGAACCACTGTGCAGCGTATGAAAATCTATGGGAATTTATAAAAATAAATACATATATGTACATATTATATTTAATGCATTTTTATAATGAACTTAATTTTTTGTATATTCGAAATATTTCAGGTGGTAGGTTTATTAAATGAATCAATTAAAGTGCTGAGCAGAAAGTATTTGTTTCCTAAAAGTTTTGTTAAACTTTTTGCTCTTGTAATTTTAAGTATGAAATAAGCGGTTTTTAATTTCCATAGGTATTGAAGTCATTCAATAAACGACAATCACGGTGTTCAATATAAAATCGTGATTTTCGATATAACAATTATGGTTGTCAATGTGACAACCGCAATAATCGTATTGACAACTGCGGTCATCATATGACGATCACAGTTATCGTGTTGGCAACCCCATTCATCCTATTGACAACCCCAATAATCTTATTGACAACCGCGGTAATCAATTTGATAACCACAGGGTTCATTATAATCATAATCGCAGTTGTCAGTATGATGATAGCGGTTTTCCAAATGTTCATATTTATGATCGCGGTGCGGTGGTTGGCTGAAAAATAACAACTTTGTTCATCAATATGATGAACAAATTCATCAATATGACAACCGTTTTTGGCTCAGTGATAGGTACTTAATTGCTTACCTACCATCATCTCCAGCAATATGCGCAACAACAACACAACAAACATACAATCACAAAAACTAAAACATATGTAGATACAGATGCAAAACTAAAGCCACATTCAGAAGGTGTTTTTTTTTTATAATAAATACAATTCTATATACTACTGAAATTACTCAGCCAAGTAGAAGACTTAGCATTATATTTAATTGGACTTGTCGAATCTCACTAACCAACTGATGAGTCCAAGTGAGATTGCCAGGACGAAACGCAAATTTTGTGGACTAAAGGCCGTTAAAAGCTATTTTGAATGACTAAAGCCACATCCTTCATTTTCCATAAAACCCAACAATCCACAAATATTTTCAATTTGTAAATGCAATCGCAATATTCAATATCAACAATAATTCAATACATCCTACGAAATCACACAAAACTCCGCACACCTACCAAAATAAACACTCCAAAGAAGACAACTACCTTACAAATGTCTAATTCATATGACTACCTACTTTTTCAAATTTATTCCCAACTGTAGTGACCCCATACCTTACTCCTGACGTAGAAAGATTAATATTAATTTGTGGTTTTGTTCTATTGAAGGCTTTTGATATATTGTTATATAATATTCCATTGACATTAGGCTAAGCATAAAATAAATAAATTTCCGTCAATTAAGGATTTTGTATCTATATTATCATGCTGACAAAATATCTTATAAAAAGTGATAAGAAAATTCATGCAAATATAATTTTCCATTCCATTTCTGCAGCCAATCGATATGTTATATTCCAAAGCTATGTATTGGACCATTGTCTTATACAACGTTTTATCCACTTCTTCCTGAAAATGATTAATAGCTTGAAAGTCTTTAAGGAAACAAAATATTTTTTCCAGTTTCTAAAAGCATTCTATTTTTAGTATGCACCGTTGGTAACAAATAATTTAAACGATGATAAATCTGTATTTTAATAATATCTAGGCGCATTTGAGGGTTTTTTATTTGTTTTTTTTTTAATATATCAATGTCATTCTGTTTTTTAATAAATGATTGAACGCCATAACATTGATTTTTCGAGAGACATAATGTCACTCAAAATGTTGAAAATCACTTTTAAGAAAGTGAAAAAAGAATGATTATAAAAAATCAAATTAAATACCCGACTGCTTAAGCTTAAAAAAAATAATTGATAGCTTGACTACACTCTGAAATGTAAAGTTTTGAATAAAATTAAGCCCTGTTTTGCCATTTTAACTTAATTTAAGCCGCACAAAAACTCTTCTTTAAGTTCCCTTTTCCTTTTTTTCCATATTCTTTTACAGGTGTTTCGTTCATCTTACTGAGAGCGAGAGAGGACAGCCATGGTAGATCAGACATCGGTTCTTTCTCTCAGTAAAGTGAAGAAACAAAATATCTAAATTGCCAAGGTTTACACTTCATCGTATTTATCAGACAGGTGGTCTGTTCCAAGCTATTTGTACAATGCGCGGGCGACAGATGGTCCGCGACCGCTCCTAATAGGTTCGTTCGTTGAACTTTACCTAGGGTCGACCCAGGTTTTTTTGACAACCCCAAGAGTTGTCAAAAAAACTGGGTTTTTTGGTTCTCAAAAAACACCCGAGGGCCATTAAATTTATGTTGCAGAAAAGCAAATTATGTCATTTAATAATGAAAACTTAAAATATGTTCAATTTAAGTTCTTGGTACATTTTTTGTGACCCTATGTACAATCCACAACTTCAAAGCTTTCCATTTTTCATGTCTGTGTCTGAAAATTAATGTGAGTATTGTTTTATTTCCATTTTAAAAATAACAATTTGCATACAAAACGAGAATTCACAACAAAACAAATGCTTCAGATTAGGGATGATGGAAAAGTCCATCTATGTTATTGAAACATCGATATTAAAATAAAAAATCGATGATTCAATATCGATGTTGAAGGAATAATTAGGCAAAACACTTCAACACATCGATGTTTTCGATTCGATAACTATTATCATCGATGATTAGTACTCGATATTCTCCTCAATATCGCCCATTCCTACCTCAGATCTCATGTGACTTTGACGTTTATTCATTTACCTCAAGTTACCCCTGCTAAAAACCTAGTTCTACTTCAGGGCGAGTTGAGGGCGACCCTAGGTTTCAAAAAACACAGAATCTGTTTATCAGGGTGACTTTAGGTTTTTTCAAAAAACGCTTTAGGTCAACCGTAGTGCGACTTCAGGGCTCAAGAAACAATCCTAATGATTGTCCGACTCACAAAAGAAGCTCGGATGACAGTCGTTCTCTGGCGCTGGTGTTACTCATTTTCAGAATAGCTGTATGCCCAACCTATCTTATATTCTTATTTAACTATTAGTTGTAAAAGATCGAACGTTAAGTATTAGTACCTATTCCCCAAAATCTGCGCAAAATCCCAAAGATGAAAGGTAAGTTATTGAGATATGAAAATACTGCCAAGCTTTATTTTCGAACTTTTAACTTTGATAATGGAAGTTAGATCTCCACCAAAATTGAAATTATTCGTTCTATAATGTATTTTTATCTTCGATAGCGAAAAATCTTCGTGGTATAAAATTAAGTTTCATTTGGATTTTCTTAAACTTTCCTTTAAAGCAAAATTTCGTGTGGGTGAAAATAGGTGGCTGAATGCATCCATTGAATGGTCATGCCAGAGTTCGGCGAATTCAATGATGACGGTGCATATAAGCTGGGGGGTAAAAGTGCGATTAGGATAGGCGATGGGTTCTCCACTACGTTCGTTTCGTGATCGAGACCCACGCTTTCTGTTGGGGCCGAAAGCACTGGGCGTTGGAACGAGAAGAGGCTATCCAGGCATTGTGAAAAGTCTGGAAGGTCACTTCTTTCAGAACTGAGAAACGAGCAAGTTGTGGAATAAAGAGCGAAAATCAAAAAATTAATTGAAAAATTAAAATTTAAGAAATACAAAAAAAATGTAATAGTGTTTAAATTTTTGGTAAAATAGATAAAAAAAAAAAGGTGAGTGAACGCCCGCATTATGTATTATTGAAGCATTCACACCACAGAATATACAAGAGGAAGCACAGTTTAAGTAAAACAAAATTACGCTTATGAACATTGGGTCTGCAATTAGACTAGGTTAGTTCGACCGAAAATCTGAGTTAATGAACATGGATAGTGCAGCCCTTGTTAGTCAGACGTTTATGAAAACACCTTCTATTTACATTTCCTGTAAGTGTTGCATCAGGAGAAGCTAGTTTCTGGAAACTAAAGCTTATAAAACCTATCTTGAATAATGATCAAAGAGCGAATACCGGCCTTGCAACTACATATTTCAATTGAAAAAGACATGCTTTAGCTTAATCTTTTTGAAGAAGGGGACATTTCTAAAATAATTGAAAACATGGAACAGCGCACAGCAGCATTTTAGTTTCAAAATTTTATAAACATGTATGTCGAAACCTGCCTTGGCCGGCACAGCTACAGCTTAAGCCGCTAAAGCGATTTTCTTCAAACTTGGTACATATACTACTTGTGTGATATCTGATCCTAACAACATAGTCCTTCTTCGAACAGTCCCTAAGAGAGAAATAGCAAATTGTATACCCTAAGAAATAACGGAACTTGCCATACCTGTTATAAAAAAGCTCAATAATCTCGAAAACGGCTATAACAAGTCTGAGGACAAAAATTCTGTAATTTTTATCTTATTTTCAACTTCGTCTTTAACGCTTCTACAGATTTCCATAAAAATATAATGCACCACTTGTACATTGTATGCCAACAATTCTAAATATATTTTGGAAGTTTTTTTACTTAATTTTATACATAAAAAATGTCTGTAATTTTTTTCATAAAAACAATGGTATGACAATTTAAAATATTTGATAATATCAAGTTAGAAACAAAATTTCTGAAATATTGAATTTTCAAAGAAAATATAGGTGATATAATGTATTGTATAGAATTTTAAGGGCCTCCTACAAAAAAATTTGTTCGAAATCCGTCAAGCCGTTTATGAGAAAATCGAAAATCAAAAAAATTGCTGTGTGCAAGGTACAGTTAAAAACAAAATATGTAAAAAAATGTAGGCCAAAATGTAAACTGTACCCAATTTAATGCAATATTTTTATTAAAAAATCTTTAAAGCCGTTTTCAAGATAATTAAGACGGTAGAAAAAATTGTATGACAGGTGCCCTTATTTTTGGTCTAAGAAAACGATTCAAAAATCTATTTGAGACAATCACTTCAAACGCTTAAGTACCAAGTTTGAACAAAATCGTTTCAACTTATACTGCATGATAAAATTTATAAACATTTTGTTTAGATTTTTAAAGAAAACTAATTTTTTTTTGTAAGTTCAGTGTGTATTTCGAAATACGAATTTTTTCAAATTATTTTTTTTAAATTATATTATTGAATACCTTAAATTGGCATACTAACATTTTGCTTAGAGAAATTCTTAAGAATTTGTATTTATAAAAAATTAAATTGTTAAATAATAAAATTAATATATTTAGCAATAACGTGCTACGCAGAGCAATATAAAAATGTAAATTTTTGTACGAAAAGCCGATAGGAGGCGGTCTAATTTTAGGAAAGCCATGTCCAAGCATTGACATACTAGATATGGACTGCTAGTTGGGATTCATTTCCATACAATATTTGCAAAAAATATGGTTCAATGCGACTATTTCCGGCCAAGCGGCGAAAAGGAAAAACAAATTGAGCACCATCTGTTGTCCATATTGCCTTTCTACAAATTTTAGGCAAAGAAACTAGAGCTATCTAGTGGCACATATTATAAGAAGCCCTGCTATCTAGTGTTTGTTAGAAAGCTAACAATTGATGTAGTGCTGGGGGACAATAAGAAAACTTCCTTTTTCTTTCAGCTTATATCTAAAGGATTGCTTTTAGATTTACAGTAGAAATAAATGCAATACATTTTAACCCTGCAAAATACGTTGTTGTTGGTCACGTGACAAAAATTCAAATGCAAGTTTCTTAATTTAAACTTATATTACGCAGTATTTTGTGTTAAATTCTATAAACTTTATTCGTTTCGTTTTTATCATATTTTTTTTTATATTGTACAAAAAATAACCAAGCTCTGGCAGACGGCATTTAAATACGAAAAACGAAAATAAATCAAATTTTCTATCTATCTTATTCTTTCGTCGAAAAGTTGAAACGAGAAATCAAATGTAATTTCAACTTACATATATTACGCAGTGTGTGTCAAATTTTATTCGTTTAGTCGAAAAGTAAAAAAAAAACTAAATTGATATTTGATCTAGCTTTAACCGTAATTCATTCATCGCAAAGAACAATAATATAGTTGCTTATTGTTTTCTGTAGAAAATAGAGAAAAGGAAATTTTTTGATTCGTGTAGGGATTTCCTTGAAAAAAATCGCTTAAGCACTGGTTTGACTTGATAATATTCTTAACTGCCGCAAGGACTCAAATGGTCGCTGGTGATGCTTTTTTCAAAAGGAACCATCGTCAAGTATGTCAATGAGCCCCAGCATCTAGACTGATCAGATCAGGCTTCTGCTCCGTGACTCTCTCTTGTAGAATTAAGGTTCAAATTGGAATTAAAGACCTTTCATGTCTCTGTTCCTGAGCATTCGTCATTCGAATGAATTACTAATATAGTAATAGTAGTTACTCGGCTCTCGAATACAGTTTGTTACATGTTGGTTGATCACTCTAGGTACAGGTAAGTAGATTTCTGATATTTTTGGTTTTATGCAGAACAAATGAAAATGCAAGAATTTAATGATTTCGTTTTGTAAAAATGAAAGGAAAGGAAAGGAAAGAAAAGGAAAGGAAAGGAAAGGAAAGGAAGGAAAGGAAAGGAAAGGAAAGGAAAGGAAAGGAAAGGAAAGGAAAGGAAAGGAAAGGAAAGGAAAGGAAAGGAAAGGAAAGGAAAGGAAAGGAAAGGAAAGGAAAGGAAAGGAAAGGAAAGGAAAGGAAAGGAAAGGAAAGGAAAGGAAAGGAAAGGAAAGGAAAGGAAAGGAAAGGAAAGGAAAGGAAAGGAAAGGAAAGGAAAGGAAAGGAAAGGAAAGGAAAGGAAAGGAAAGGAAAGGAAAGGAAAGGAAAGGAAAGGAAAGGAATGATCATATACCTAAAATTTCAACCTGACAGTATACATTATATTATATAAGCAGTTTACATTACCTTTTTAAATTCCATCGAAATATGGAACATGTGCATAGTAAAAAATTGGAGTAAGTTATTCTAATTTTCTTACTCTTTCATAATTTGAATTATCATTCGATTATTTTGAATACTATAATACAAATATCTCGTTTATTGAAATCATTTTATAATGGTCAACATTAGTCTCAGCCTTGTTCAAAACACTATTAAGTTGGTCAGCCTTGAGCTTTAAAACTGTTAGAAAAATCAGAGCGAATTGGCACAGCTAGTACAATAACAACTACTTGCGATCCGAGTGATCAGATACGGCTGGCTGGGTTTTTAACCCGGTGTCTAACCTATTGTCACCTTGTACGTTAGATATCTATACAAATTTTCCCAAAAACAAATTCGTTCATTGAATGATTACAATGTTAATCACGAAGCACCCTATTCGTTAATTCACTCATTTAGTTAAAAGGCCCTCATATATTTGGAGAAATACAAAACAAAAATACCTGCGCAATATGAATGTACATTTACATACATTTAAGTGGTGTAATTTTCTTGTAATTGGTGTTACTTAATTTAATGTTTTTGTGTAGTAGGAGTGAAATGCATCTGGAACTAATTTACGATTATCAAACGCCACGCGCTGGCCGTATTTCCATTTTTCCCATCAAGAGAAATTTTAATCATTGACAGCAAGAAGCATATTAACAAAGTGTGTGTCCCTAATGTGACAGTCATTAGTCTAAGTACTCAATTTCCTTGCTTTGTATGAACAAATTACATATACTATACGTTCTTCGATGAGTTATCCTTCTAAAGGCATTAAGAAAGGCAAAATCAATACATACTCTTACACACTCTATCTTTAATGGGTGTTTTACTTTCAGTCATGTATATAAAGAGCGTAAATGGCCATCTGAAGTGTAAGGTCATAGGAACGGTACTTTGTGGATGATGATAAAGTTATGTACCTACTTTTTAATTTTATTAAAGTAAAATAAATTGTACAGGTACACACACCTTACAAAATTTTACTTGGGAGCTTTTGACGTCAATTATAGGAACCTTAAAAGAATAAAACAGTGGGATTGGATGTGAAAAGTTTTTTTAATGGTTGTGGTTGGGTTGGTCAGTTCAGTTTTTGGTAACATGACCCAAACTCTTAACTAATGGTTTTCCAATATGAACAGGTGGTTCTATCAAGGACAATTTGTTTGGATCATGATATCGTTAAAGCAGCAGACGTCACCTTACTAGGTCGAAATCATCTCAGACATCCAATTAAATTAGCCTGAATTTGAGCGATGGAGCAGGATATGTTGTCTTCGAGGACACCGGTTCGTGACTTATGGCCAATTATTACTAATATTTGATCGGTGGTTCAGGAAGTTCAAAGATGAGTCAAACATGTATTTGATTTCGATCTAATATGTACTTGAACTTTGAACCATACATGAACCTCAGTTAATCCGCCGAAATATGGAGCTTAATTTGCTGAACCGCGGATCAAATATTTGAACCAAGGTTGATCTACATAGGGCATGCGACCGTAAGTCAACCATTAAGCACTGCAATAGTTCGCCGTTCGTCCCACACTTACCTCAATAACCTTACAAGGTACAGATACTGACCTGAGTGAGAATTACGGAGGCATGGATGTCAACGCCAAAAGCCGGTCTGGAAATCATTCTAAATCTTCCAGAACTTTACAAGTACACAAGGTGCACAACAGCCAAGAGTGTATTTCGACTAAATGATTTCATGGAAGCTTAGTACAACAGGTCATGGATCTATCTGGCAAAAGTATGACAAAATGGCTAAACTTGATGTGACCACTAACTAGTAGTGCCAACTCAA
The DNA here is from genome assembly GCA_910595825.1 of Philhelius pedissequus. Lineage (NCBI taxonomy): Eukaryota > Metazoa > Arthropoda > Insecta > Diptera > Syrphidae > Philhelius > Philhelius pedissequus. The sequence goes on from OU343161.1 coordinate 91,086,542, forward strand.
ATTGATTTTGAGAAATATTTGCGGCACTGGGTTATAATCTCCTCGAAAACGTAGCTAATGAATACTTTTTTATTTTATTTACCTCAAGAAACATTTGCCCCATCAGGAAAATAAAATCGCCAAAAATAAAAATAAAAATCAAATTTAAAAGATTAAATAAACTCACACAAAATCTCCATGTTTCCAACTATTCCAAGATCTGCTCTTTCGCCTTCTGCAATAAAGCGCCTTGGATTCACTTTTTTTCTTTAAAAAGTTGGGTATCTAGTGTAAAAAAAAATCTGTGGCTACAATGTGGTTTTCGTTAAACCTATATCCTTGGCAAACTGTATGAAGCTCAAAACACAATAGTTCAGGCTTAACTACATCTTTGTATATGAAACCTATAGTACTACTATGAGACTGACTTTTTTAAGCTAGTAGTTCCGTCGATGAGGGCGCTAGTTTCTCTTTTCTTAATATTGAATTGTTGATGTGGAAGAAGTAAATGTACAGGCAAATACGAAAAAAGCAAGGGAGACGGTCGAAACTTACTAGTTCTGACAACAATATAGAGGGTAAGGGAGAAAACCGAATAAGCTGTTTTTGTCATGGCAACCTTCAAAATATGGTGGGTATAAATAAATTATATCAAGGCTATTGGCGTATACATGAATTTGAAGTAAGAATGCATATGGATATACATGCATGTATAGGTTCATACAGAATTTATTTTAAATTTTTCTTTCAAATTTTAGATATTTGGTGGATTTTAGTATTTTGAATTGTAGCAACGTTGCTACTTTTCACTTTTTCTATGCGAAAATAGCAAAGCAATGTTGAGATATTTCAATATGTTTTGTTTAGGTAGGTACATGTGTACCCAGATACCCATCTGCATACAATATGTATGTACATAGGTACTTTTTGTTCTTTTTCAAATATAATATTTATTAAGAATAATTTAATTTTTTCTTCAGACAGTTTTATTAGGAAATAAAGTAGGTATACCTAGGTAGTTTTTATTTTTTTATTTTTTTTTTTACTAGCGATATTATATATGTACGTACTACATTACAAGTTATGGATTCGAAAAAATCAAACTCGAGATTTTGGTCAAACTTGACATTACGATGATAGCGAAGACGAAAAAGTGGGTCCGCAATTCCGTCTTTCTGTCTTTCTGTCCACGAGTCCACAGCCTAAGCGCTTTGATAGATTGTCTTCAAACTTGGTACTTATTGTTTTTTTCGCTAATATGCCCACACGGTTTTTCATTTTTTTTAAGCCGACAAATAACAGTAGCACCCATACATTTTTTTTTTGGCCTAAAACAAAAATCTTATTTTTCTCAAAAACGGCTCCAACGATTTTTATAAAAAAAATGAGTTCATTAATGAAGGGAAAGGGTACCATTTAATAATTTTTTTTGGTACCTCTAGTAGAACCATTTTTTTTTTTTTGTTTTCGATTTTCTCGGAAACGGTTAATCTGATTTTTTACGCAGAAGCTCCTAGAAAGTTTAAACACTATTGTTTACCAAAATTTTTTCAAAAAAAATTTTTTTGGAAATTAATTTTTTTTTGAAAATTCAAAATTTCGAAAACGACTTAATAGATTTTTTCGAAACTTCGTATTTAGTAGTTTTTTGACATTATCTTAAATAGTTAAAAAAAAAAAACTATTTTTCTAAAATAAAAAAAACAACGGTATCTCCCATAGAAATGTTAAAAACCATTAAGAAAAAATGTGTTTCTCAAAAACGGCTCCAAGAACTTTCAATAAAAAATTGTTATTAAATTTTATTTTATTTTTTGGATTTGGAAAAAAACAATATTTTGCTAAATTAAATATTTTGAAGATTTTTTTAAATAATATTTTCAAAAGTATATATATATATTGTTGAATACTCATTTAAAAAAAAATAAGTAAAAAACGACTTAAAAAATATTTATAATACCTATTAATAAACAATTCTTATTTGAAAATTCGTCAACTCGATTTTTTATGAAATTACTTATCAAATCTGAATTTTCAAAAAAAAATTTTTTTTTTTAAATCCAAAAAACATATTTATATAAAATAAAAAAAAATTTGTCAGAAGAACAATTTTTTTTGCACAACGATTAACAGAAATCTCAAGTTTTATCTGTTAAATTATTATCATGTTTGTTCATTTGGTAAAAAAGTTTATTTTATTGAGTAGTGACCGTTGCACACAAGTGTATACCTGAATATTTAAATATTCCCTACAGCCAGCAAACAATTTTCATTCTATCTGACCGTAGAATAAAAAATACACACAAACAACCAGCTCCTACTCAACAAAAAAATCCTCATACAAAAACAAAAAAACCTATGAAATAAATTGTTTTCCTTTTCTCCTCTAACTTATAATAAATTTTGTATATAGTTCTCTCATCAATTTATTATCACATTATTTCCCTTCATATGCATTTTCTTAACTCACCAACCCTACCTAACCTCCGATTTGTTGTGGAACCCATGATGAGTAGTAGAACTTATTGAAGGCTCGATGAATTTCGTCGTCATGATAGTACTATTAATATCTACATATATACAATTACTACAGGGTGCGCCAGAGAAACTTACTTATTTGAAAGGTCAATAAAAACAAAAGTACTTCAATTATTGTTTTAATTTTTTTTTATTTGAGAATACAATATCCCAATTTTTTTTCATGCAGTCTTGAAAATGACATCGGATAAATGGCGACCCCCATTGCGCATACACTGATGAAGTCGATTTTTGAAATTCGTCTCCACTCCTTGCAGCATATCAATCGGTATGTTGGCAATGGCGTCGCGGGCAACAAAATCGCGTTCAGTTAATTCTTGCACAACAGCCAATTTATAGGGATGAAATTGAAGGTCTTCATGGAGAATTCGTCGAACAGTGGTGTCAGAAATTCCCATAGCAGCTGCGTGTTTGCGAGCCGAACGCCGGGGAGAACGCACAACTGACTGCCGCACTCTTTCGATATTTTCCGGAGTTCTGATGGTCGGTTGAAGCCCATTTCGGGGCTTAGCGACACTTCCACACTCCCGAAATGAGTTAACCCACGACAGAATCGAATTACGGCCAGGAACGAGTCTGTGAGGAGGAATTTCAAAGCGAGCGCGGAAGGCACGTTGCGTAGCAACAAGTGAGCGACCGTTAGAAAAGAAGCTCTCGACTGCGAAGGCCCGCTGCTCTCTAGACCAGAGCATGATGGCAACTGACTGGAGGGAGAAACAAACTTGGGAACTTCCCCCTCCAGATGCGCCCCCTTTCGCCCCTCTAACCGACCAAATCACCGCGCGGGAATTTTTTCAAATAAGTAAGTTTCTCTGGCGCACCCTACATTCAAAATATTGTGTACAAAAGTGGAAACATGTTTTGTCTTTTTCCAACACACTGCTCAATCCCATGACATTTTTCAAATTTTACAATTTACCGCTTTTAACCTTTACCTTTGTGCAAAAGTGGAACATTAATAAATTGAAAAAAATAGCTTAATGAAATCACAACTAGATGCCTCTGATGAGAGAAAATTTAAGCGAACAAAGCTTTTAATAAAATAATTTGTGTATGGGTTTGATTTAAAGCCACCACAACCTCAATTTCGATTTTCGCCTTTTCTCAACCAGTTATCGTGCTAGTATGTGTGTATTTGTCAGTTCTGTACTTTAGCCAAAAACTAGGTCTATGTAGTTAAGCCTTTTTTGTATAGACACAGCTTTAATTTTACACAGCTTTCGAACTAAACGAATCCCATACACCAACCTAAAGCTACTTTTGCAATGGCCAATATTCTCCTTTCAAAGAGCAGATCATGCGCCTTGAAATGAAGATATATGTAGCTTTTCAACCGTTTGCGGGGTTCTTAAGGAACAGAGCAGATATTCATTCACATTGTGTTTGAAGAAGTCTTGTGGGAAGTATTTTCCAGATGGCCTTGTTGGTAATACTTAAATTTAATATTTTATAAAAATTACATTTAATAAAAGACAACATTTAAAACATTTTGTAATAATAATTAAAAATTCTAGACCACAGTTTTTACTTGAGGAGTGATTTCCTTTCAAACATTTGGTGAAGCTTATGAATTGATGGTATGTACCTAGATAATATACATAATTTTTTGTAACTAGTGATTTATTTATAAAATTTCACAAAATGTATGCTAATATATATTTAGTTTTTTGTTTATAACATTATAAAAAAAACCTTCATTGAAATCCGTTCCACTTGAATTTATTCATAAAACCCTTACATCTTTTTTTTGAATCATTTAATCGATTTTTCTTTATACGTCGTTCATATTATTTCATGGATTTGTTGTTGTACACGCATGTGGGCTGGATTCTTATCAATAGGGGGAGTATTGTAAAAAAGAACTAACAGCAAATATGTAGGTATACATATATAAATTTTAAAGCAATGACGCTAGAGCACATGAGAATTAAAACTTTTGATTTTTATATTTAAGCAACATATGCTTCCGTATCCGTCACCACTCCACCTTAAGTTTACATTATGCGCCATATTCAACTGGTTGCTAAAAAGGATTTACTTTATTTTATTAATTCTTCATTTTGAGTATGTAGGTGGACATATAATACCCAAAATCGTGTTCAAGAAAAATTTTTTTTGAGTTCGTTTTTTTTTAAATTGTTGTTGTCATGGTGAATCAAAACAAGGGAAAAAGACCCATATCCCTGCTAAAGTTTGCTTTTGTAGTGTGGGTGATTGAAGTAGTTTTCATATCCCGTTTCCGTATATATACTAATATCAATACATACATATGTATATCGTGCTTATACCTATGTGATGTACAGAAAGAACAATAGTTTTTTTCGAAGCTCTACAATTTTCATTCATTCATTTTCATTTCCGATTTAAGGGATAAGAAAAATATGTGAATACTATAAACACATACATCCCTAATTTAAATGTGACTTTTAAACGAGAGGGATGAATCTAAAACATTTGCCTCAAAAATAAAAAAGTGCGTTATGTATGTATATAGGTAACTAATACCAACTTGAAAGACGCCGCCGCGCCGGTGAATTATTTATAAAATGGTGTTATTAGGTAAATCTAAATACCTTTGCCGTTCTATTTTATAATTTTCTTTTTTTTTTTGTGTATACCAACATATACCTATTCTGATTTTTAAGTAGCGGAGAGAGGAGAGGATTTGGTGTTGCCTTGTACTACTTTTTCATTCATATCTACTCCTCCGAAAGCTCCATGTGTCATTCATATTATTCCATAGGAATAAACAAAGAGTATGTCAATACCGACATTAAAGTAGGTCCATACGCCCGTATTGCAACGTCATCAATTCTATTTACGTTCAACTATAAAACTTGTAATACGAACCTAATAATAAATTAAAGCTCAAGTAGCTCATAGTTAAGTGGTTATACCTGTGTAAATTATCTGGCTTTTCCAGTATGTTTAATTAATAATGTTTTTTCCTAAGCCACCACAGAATTAAGCAGAACAAATTAAAAATTGAATCATTCCAATCGGTAATGGCGCTCTCGAGTTTTTCCGCGAAACTAGCCGATCAACGCCCAAATTTCGAGTTCAACACATTCAACTCTAATGTACGATACCGTCAATTCCATTCAAACAACAAGTTTAATCCGGTTGGGGATCGTTGCTCAACGAATATTGTTCAACAAATGAATGGCTAGTGTACGATACGAGTCATGTTGCTCGTTGATAATGTTGGTTGAACGTGTTGAGCAACATTTGCAAATTAATGTGTTGCACATTATTTGTTCAACTCGTTGATCAACTTTTTTATTTTGTCGGATGTTGGTTGCGGTAGAAGTGAAAATATTTACGTGCGTGAGTTGAACTATTCTGTAAAAAAAAATCCCAATTGGTGCTGAGTTCTTTAAATACAGTTCTTTATGTTTTGTCTTATCTATTTTTTTTTTGTAGTTCATTTTTCGATATTATTAAGGGGGAAGCCACTTTCTTTTTCCTTGTGAATTGCGAAGAAATAATACTTAGATAGATAGATAGTTTATTGATTTTGTTTAAATTTTACAATGGTTGTTCCCGCACATTTTACAATATAGTGATTTGATACAATGTATCTTTCAACTAAAATAGTATGTATATAAGTTTTATAATTTATCAATAAGGTTTATATAATTATGTGCGGAGGAAAAAACAATAAAAACCTCCATTTAATGTAAGAATATAATAAAATCTTAAGCTAATGACTAGTAAGGGTATGAAGTGTAACAGATGAACCAATAAATGAATAAGTGGTAATTTTTTAACAATAAGTATGCATAAATATATAATAAATTACATAAATATGTAAATAATTGAATAAATAGAATAAAATAAAATAAATAAATAAATAAATAATTTAAACAAAAATAATAACAAGTAAATAAATAAGTAGATAAATAAGTAAGTAACTAAATAAATAAATAAGTAAACAAACAAGTAAGCATATAAATAAATAAATAAGCAAATAAATAAATAAATAAATAAATAAATAGATAAATAAACAAATTATCAAATAAACAAAGAAATAAATAAATAAATAATTAAATAAATAAATACATGAATTAATAAAGTTTACAATAATACATAGATAACACAGGTAAGAAAAATAAAATAGAATTTTTTAATTTTGATTATTTAGTTCACTAACCAAGTTGTTCTCAGCAAGATCAAGTCGATCAAAGAATTTTGTTGTGAGTTTAATTATTCTATCTTCGATCAATTCGACATTCGCCTTTACGTGGAGATCTAAAGTAGAATGATGCCAGGGTAGATTGAGCATCATTTTTAAAACTTTATTTTGAGCAACTTGTAGTTTTTTTATATGAGTTTTAGCTGCGTTTTTCCATACTGGACAACCGTACAAAAGAATTGCCTGAAATATAACCTTACAAATTATCGTTTTATTCTCGACTGAAAGTAAAGACTTCCTATTAATAAAAGGGAACAGCAGTTTGGTTGCTATCTTGACTTTATTTAGTGATTGTGAAATATGGTAATTGAATGTTAATTTAGAATCAAGGAAAAAGCCAAGATATTTCACTTGATTGTCCCAAGAAACGGCTCTACCTAAGATTTGTAAATTATTGCTTGGGAGATAACAAGCTTTTCTTTTTCTCGTAAAAATGATGGCTTGTAACAGTCGATCTCGTATCTTCATAATATAAACAGGTCATAGAACCTCGCTCCCACTTTATATCAATTTTAAACTAGTTTCACATCCAACATAATTGTTACTTTAATTTCAAACTTTACTTCGCCTAACTCTTACGCCATTTTTCTGTTTTTAAATTAAAACGATATAATTTTAATAATACAAAAGTGTAAATATTAATTCGTCACATTTATTGAAATTTATTTGCACTATCTCTCTCTTAATTTTGCTCCCGTTAATAATTTGTCTTCTGTTTCCTTCTTGCCCGGTGAGTGAAAGAATTACTTTGTGTATGTTCTGCCTATGAAGCAAGACCGATGCTACATGTAACTCTTTTTGCATGCTTTTCTTTTTTTGCAATATAATCTTCATCTACTGAGTGCTTGTGCTGTATTACATTTACATTCACCGCATACACTACCAACAAACGATCGTGAGCGTTGCCTTCCATCTCCAGACTGAAAAGTAAGCACCAAACTGCAGCTACGGACAGCGAACAAAAATAATCTTTGCTTTCAGTCTTGCCTTCTGGGTGAGTACTTTTTAGTGATGTTCTGCCAAGCAGTTCTATTTGTTTTGGTATTGCCCATTAAATTTGTTTGTGTATTTATTTACATATTAAGATCTACCATACCGGTTCCTGTCATCTCCAACATCAACATTTCACTACATTACCAACAACTGCGGTTCTTGCACTGGATATCACAAAGCAAATAAACAAACCATTTTGTACCTACACTGGCAGTGAAAAATATTGATCTAAACAAAGAAAAAAAAAAACAATTATTTTCTAACGATTATTAATAACGTAATTTTCTAACGTAACTAAAAATGGAAATTAGTCCATGTGATTCTCTGAGCTGTGTTCTCGATAGCAAATATACTGAACGTGTGCCGTGTCGTGGTCTCTGCGGTAAATCGTTTCATCCAGTATGTCTTGGACTAAGTAAAAGATCTTGCGGATATATAAAAGAGTACTTGAACTACTTCGTATATCTTTGTGATGAGTGTAAGAACATCTCACACTCGCACATTCTACTGGCCGTCAAATGCCTAAGTGATTCTACTAATTCCATTTTAACTGACAATAACCGTTTTCACAAAAAAGTACTCTCTCAATTCGAACATTTGGATGAGTTTTCAAAGAGTATTGAAATTCTTAACATTTCCATTGAGGCCCTCAGTAAACGAAGTTTTTCTAATCAATTTTCAATCGACAAGCAACTCTCATCTATTGTGCAACTTTTAAATCCGCGTTTAGAACACACTCATTGTAAGTTTGAAAATATTAACCGTGAAATACGTTCTACACTTGACTCGGTTCTAAGCCTCTATCCTCTCGATAATTTAAATAAACAAATACAAATAATTCGGTCCGACCTCGATCTCTTCCTACAAGATTCTTCGACCTCAATGTCTTCTGCATCATCTCAACTCACATCCATTATTCACGGCCTGGCTTCTAAGATTACCGACATCAGCAATGAGGTTACTGCAACGCACACCTCTTTAAAAGATGTAATTGAAGAAATCAAAATCACTTCCAGCAAAATCGAAGAATTACCTTTGAACGTCCAAAAAAGCGTTCCAAATTATAACTAAAATACATCCATTCTCACCGAAATGATTGAATCCACTCAGAGCACATTTGTCTCTGTTACATTACCTGATCCTGCATCTTCACCAACCATTTCAACAACATCAAACAACACTTTATGTCCTGCTCCGTCTGAACCTATTATCCATCGTCTCGGCACAACTTGGACTGAAGACGAATGGAATAACAGGCTCAATAAACTCAAAATGGTATCAGCATTCACGCCTTTCTACGTTAAAGGAACTCCAAATTATGCAAATCTTGGATTCGCAAGCTTTTCTTAAGAAAGTTCAAATTCAATCTTGGAGAATCTCGAAAGCTAACTTCATCAAGCTTCAAAGTTTTAATTCCATCTAGATATCAATGGATACTTGTGTCTTCCGCCCACCCTATTTGCTGGCTTGGGAAAATTAAAATTTCTAAATGGGTCACTAAAATTCTTAAAAAAAACTCCTATGTGTTCAACAAATAATGTAAATAATTATAATACTAGTTTTAAGACCGACCTACCCAATTTCAACTCCTTAAACAATCCTAATTTTTGTACCCCATCAATCTCAAAACGCTCCTCGTTTCCCCAACGCAAACGCGTATCATTTAATGCTAAGTACCCATTTTTCAATAATGCTTCAAATAAGAGTACTACTTCTAAGGTTAATTATAGAAACTTTTTTCAGACAACCACCCAAAATCAAACTTCTATAAACCATTATAACTTCAATAACTGTCCAAGCAATAAACTCGTCTCCCAGACAACTTCTCTACCTCCAATTTTCGACCCAATGTTTCCGCCTTCTGTCAAATTAACTTCTAAATTCGCTAATCCAAAACCAACTATTGATGAGTTTGACGGCCGATACATAATGGCAAGGCTCCGTGACAGTAAACTATACGATAATGTACGTCTTTACCTTGCTTTCTTACACGATAAACCAGACTCTGTTTGTATTGACGGCAAGACCAAAACGAACGTCTTAGTATCGATACAGAAAGAAGGCCTCCCAACCGACTATTCTTCTCTAATAAATATTTATACCCGTTTTCATGAAGGCTTTAACATTTCTGCTTCTACAGTCTTGAATGACCTTGCTATCTATGCTTCTCATGTAAGTTCAAAATGTTCTCCTTTTAAAAGGTTCACTCATAAGCCTCGTCTTTAATAGTAACCGAAGCCCTTACAGTTTATCTAGTGAAATTACCCCGTCTACGTTATCACTCTATTACCAGAACGTTAGAGGGCTCCGAACCAAAACCTCTTCTACGTTCCTCAACTCCCAAAAACTGCCATTTGAAATGTTTGCCCTAACTGAAACGAACCTTTGTCCCAATATTCTTGATAGTGAGCTTTTCACATCCGACTTTATTGTCTTTCGAGCTGATGGTCAAATCCTAGATAATGGCCCCCGTGGGCGTGGAGTTCTTTTAGCCGTTCACAATCGACTGAATGCAACTCTTGTCGAAGTCTCTAAATCGCCACTTTTTGAATTCGTGTGTATTAATGTCTCTTTACATAATCGTTGTTTCTACATTATCTGCTGTTATATTCGCCCTGCACAGCCCATTCTCGCATATAAGCTAATGGTTGACTCTTTTGATTCCCTTTTTGAGGCTGCGGAATCCAGTGTTGATTTTATCATTGTCGGCGATTTCAATCTACCTGACCTTGTTTGGATTCCATCCGAGGATGAATTGCATTTTGGTCCCTGCAATGCTACTTCAGAAAAAGAATCTCTTCTCACAGATCGATTATTTGAATATGGCTTATTTCAAATTAGTGGGGTCTCTAACAATTTAGATAGGCAGCTTGATCTCATTTTCTCTTCCGACCCTTGCAACTCTTTTGTCACCGAAAGTTTCCAGCTTCTTTCCACCCTTGACCAATATCACCCTCCTCTATCTCTTCTTTTCACAGTCGATAAGGGTATATCCGCTATTGATTCAGAAGTCTCTTTTCAATTTAATTTTCGTAAAGCTAACTTCAATCAACTCGAAAACATTTTAAGAGACATTGATTTCAGCCTGTTTTTGAACTCTAACACCCCCATTGACATTGCCCTAACATTCTTCTATACTACAATCCTCGAATGCTTACTAGTATGTGTCCCTTATGTGCCTCAAAAGAATTGTCTGTCATCTCCCCCTTGGTACACTAAGGAGCTGCGTAGTTTTCGTAATATAAGGAATAAGTTGTCGAAAACTTATTTAAAATCCGGTACATATTCAGATTTTTTAAATTACGACAAAGCTTCTTCCAATTTTTCTCTCCTCTGCGATTCGCTATACCATGCCTATCTTGACAAAATGCAGAATTGTCTTATCTCTGAACCGAAGCGGTTTTATCAATTTATTAATGCAAAAAGGAAATCTGATGGTCTTCCATCTACCTTCAATTTTATCAACATTTCATCTGCTGATCCCAAAGTAGTTGTTAACCTTTTTGCTAATTTTTTTAGTCTGTCTTATAGTGATCCTGTTAAAAATCCTAATCTAGAATATTTTGACTTTCTGTCAAGTGAAAAAATAAAACTTCTTAAAGATGACTTTTCTCCTGGTCCTGATGGCATTCCAGCCATTTTTCTCAGAAAATGTTCTAACGTGCTATGCGAACCTCTCACAATTCTATTTAAACTCTCTCTTTCGCAAGCAGTTTTCCCTACTTTGTGGAAAAGCTCATTTATTTTTCCAATTCACAAAAAGGGAAATAAGAACGAAATCTCAAACTATCGTCCGATAGCAAAACTTTCTTCAATACCCAAGCTGTTCGAAAGTATTGTCTATGACGCTCTTTGTTTTCATTGTAAGTCATTAGTCTCCCCACTTCAACATGGTTTTATTAAGGGCAGGTCCACTACGACGAACTTAACCCAATTTGTTTCCATGACACTTTGTGCTCTGGATAAGGGCTACGATGTTGATGTGATCACTACTGACTTTAGCAAGGCATTCGATAAGATCTCTCACCAAATTATCTATATTAAACTTGGAGCTTTTGGTTTTCCCCCAATATTCATCCAATGGGTGAGATCCTACTTGGAAAACCGCCAATATAGTGTTGTATTCAGATGCTCTGTGTCCAAGCATATATATGCTACCTCAGGTGTTCCTCAGGGTAGTCATCTCGGGCCACTTTTATTTGTCCTTTCCATTAATGATGTTGAAAGCATTATTTCCTTCTCAAACCTCTCTATATATGCCGACGACATGAAAATTATGAAAGTAATATCTACTCCTACTGATTCTTCCCTGCTTCAAAATGACCTTAATTCTTTTCACACATGGTGCACAAAAAATTTCCTCGAACTCAATGTCACTAAATGTCAACACATGACTTTTTCTCGTAAACGCCTGTCCTTACCCTCTCGTACTTATCACTTTTGCAACGTTCTGGTTCCTTCAGTTTCCTCCATTCGTGATCTCGGCATTTTATGTGATAAAGAGCTCAATTTTCGTTCACACATAGATAATATTATCGCTAAAGCAAACTCTTCCCTTGGATTTATAAAGCGCTGGTCGAAAGAATTTTCAAACCCATACGTAACAAAATCACTCTTTACCACATATGTTAGACCTATTCTCGAGTATGCCAGTCAAGTTTGGTCTCCTTATCATACCACCCACTCGTATAGGATTGAAGCCGTACAACGTAGATTCCTCCGTTTCGCTTTACGAAACCTCTCATGGTCTGATCCTCTTTTCCTTCCCCCTTACGAACATCGTTTACAACTGATCGACCTAAACACCCTTGCCAAGCGTCGTGATGTTGCAGACATACTTTTCGTTCACCAAGTCATCACAGGAGTAATAGATTCTCCGCCACTTCTTAAATCAATTTATTTTAACACCAATCCACGTAACCTCAGATCTGTTCCCTTATTTCGCCTTCCTACTTACCGAACCAATTATGCTCACTTTACCCCAGTTACTGGAATGTTGCGATTAGCCAACAATGCACAACAACTTCTCGATTTTAACCACAGTATCTCATACCTTAGAAGAAACCTTTACTCTATCCCTGATTCCCTACTCTTTAGTTAAAGTTAAAATTATTACTAGACGGTTTAAGTTATCTTAAGTTATCTTAATATTGTTAATATTGTTATATTGTTTATTATTTATATACTTGAATTAAGCGAAATAAATAAATAAATAACTTGTCAGCATTAAGTTTGATTTTCCATCGATTGTAATATTGGTATAATATTCTCATCGGATTATTTAAGTTCGTCTCAATGTTGAGACCAAACGTATGCGAAAAATAATACTTAATTTCAATATTTTTCAACAAAGATGTGTGTTCGACACTGACATTAAAAATTTGTACCGAAATAAAGTCAAAATTATTATCTGAGTAGCTACAAGTTCGTGGGTTGAACGCGTTCTTCAATGAGTGAATCTTGGTTATTTGTAAGCCCATTCGTGAATTCCGCTGGGAGCTGGGTGGCCCTCGTGTGGTGCTAGCTGAGGAGAGATCCAATGCGAAGTTGGCTCCTAGCAGTCCATATCTAGTATGTCAATGCGACTAATAGTTGTTTTTGCCGGCCGCCCCATCTCTGTTATAAGGACTGTTATAAAACAGTTATAAGCCTGTTAGAAACGCTTTTATAAAACTGTTATAAATTGATATTTCTCTGGTTCTATTTTTGAATCTAAATAGTTAGATACCCATTCAAAGTTAAGTTCAACTACATATATAAAATCTGTTTGTTATCTTGTGAATTCGTAACAATAATTTATAAATTTGTTCACAAAATGTTAACTCGTAAAATTTACAACAGAGACTGTCCAAGGAGAGAAGGAAAACTTCCCCTATAACTACATTGGAAATGTTGTACATGAATTTCTGTGGGCAACTGTTTTAAATAGTGTCAAAACCCAAGCTGTCTAATTTTGTCTGCTATTTCCTTGTGTTAGTAATGGGCATATTTAATGAAATGAAATCTTCGCATTGGAGACTAAAACCAAACAGGAATAAAGAGAGAAACGCAGTAGGGACAACGCAGTGGGAAATTTTATTGTTTCTTCACTGAAATTCTCGAGTGTTTACTAATTTTAATTTAAGAAATATTTTTTGTTTTTTCCAATGCTCTTTGTGTTGCGTATTGTTTTACTCTTTTTCTTTTTCTAGGCGAGGAAGTGCTCATCACTTTGTGTCTGAAATGTCATTATTGACGTTTCGCAGACAAATGGAGTCAATTTGCGTTTGTTTACTTCTGGGGCTTTCCATTGGAAAATTCAGAATCTAATGCGGAATTTAAATTTTTTTCGTGGCAAATGGAACGCATTTTGAATTGATTGTTTTGTTTTATGGTATTTGCCAATATTTGTGTCTGCAAGACTGGTACATAGTTGTCAAACTTAATGCTTCGAATTATTGTACTAGTGCTTATTAGTGTTAGTAAAAAGAGGGATAGATTAACCGAAAAGAATTTGCGCATTTGATTTAGAATCAAGAAAAAAAAATGTTTCCCCATAGAAGGATTTAATTGCCGAAATCCGTGTTTTGGCAGATTTGTATCAAACTAAACAAGAATTATATTCTTGTACCAATGGAAAATCACATTAATTGCAAGCTTGCAAAATAACCCCAACTCTTGAAGTTTGACAGCTGTTACACTTTTAACTACAAAAAAACATACCAAACGGACCTTTTATTATCTATCAATTTAATTCGAAATATCTTTTAAATATTTTTAAGAAACAATTTTAATTTTATTTTATAAAATGTAGAGTGAATAAATCGAGCTGATCTTTTCTTTAGGGGAGCACGAATTTATCACGCCGACACTTTTATTCGGTAGATTTAGTTAAGAGTGAGCAATTTTTTTATTTCTAAGTTTTCATTTTTCATACAAAATGTATGCAATTTATGACTACAAGCAACTGATGCGTTTCTTTCTTTTGACAGTTCTTTACCAATACATACGAGTGTATATGTTACTTCGGTATAGAAGGTAAGTGTTGTGGCATTTGAGTTTTGTTGGCACTTTTTAAAAAGAAAAATTGCCCAAATTTGTACCCACCCCAAATCCTATACAAGCAGCGTGATTGAAGGGGAAGGTGGGTGTTAGCATACGCGCCGAGCTGTTTGTGCGCCGTAAATTTATTTGCAAAAAACACTTCACACAAGTACCAAAAAAAACCTAATATTATAACACTGCATAGAGAAGTATTAGTTGTTAGCAGCCACGAATTTGTATATCGGGTTGAAAACTTTAAAAATATGTTGAAAATAGAAAAAAACCATATTTTCACATTAAAATTGTTTTATTTATTACCAGCAATGATAAATCTACCGAATTAAAGTACCAATGATGTGCCAAAATTCGTGCTATTTAAAAAAAAATGAGCCAAAGAACAACTCCTAAATTGAAAAGAATAAACATTTTTACTCACATTTAACAGTGTTTCCTCACCATAATAATAATTTTAAAGCTATTCTGTAGATCCCCTTATCTCCCTGTAAAAAAAATCAAAGTTCTATGCATGCTCCACTAAAGGAGAGACGCCCCATACATTGGGCCTGAAACTTACATATCATTGTCCTACAAGAAAAATACTAATAATTATAATTAAAGTAAATAAATTAATAGTTTTTAATTTAAATTAAATAATGATTTCTTTGAAAATCTTTTCAGATAACCATGGCTTGTAAAACAAGGTTCCTTTTATTTACTATCCTGTCCCTGGCGATGCCATACAATGCTTTTGGTTTTCTGCCATTATCGGTGAAGGACCATTACTTCTCCGATGCATTGTTGCGCGAAATTGTCGACCGCATGGGAAAGGATTTAATTGATCCAACTGATACTTATATTGACCCAATGGCTGATATCCCTTCGCATTTGGCTTTAATGGCTCGAGCATCGGACGATCTGGAGGCAGAACAAATGGATTATGAAGCTTTGCTCGATGGTAATCCTAATCCATCACTTAGGGATCAGGAATACCTGCAGCACAGCTCATTGTGGGGACATCAATTTGTAACTGGAGGCGCTGATGAAGGTCCACACCGTTCCAAGGCCCACATTAAAAGCGATGCAACCCTTCCAGCCTATTGCAATCCTCCAAATCCTTGCCCCTACGAATATACTGAAGAACACGGATGCATTTTGGATTTTGAAAATACTGCAGCTTTTAGTCGTGAATACCAAATTTCTCAAGAATGCATGTGCGATGGTGAGCATATGTTCGATTGCCCCAGCGAGGATACCAGCGAAGACACACGTCCACTGGCATCCAATTTGAAGACACTTTTGGCTAGGCAATTCCATCCATCATCCGAACATAAGAATCTCGTTTCAAAAAAATTCCACCCTGAAAACGAAATTCTCAATCCTTACCTACAGGGCGATAAACTACCAGTTGCTGCTAAAAAAGGAAGTAACGTATACTAAAGCCGGTAATCCGCAACAATCATAAACATTTATATTACTTATAATATTCAAGTTCATTAAATATGTATTTTAAATTTGAAAATTAAATTAAATTAAAAAAAATGCTCGTTCTTATAATAAATGGAAATCAACTTACATAATTAAGCAAAATAAAATAATAAATTAGAAAATGTCACTGTCACTGATGAAACCTTAAAGAATGTTTAAATTAATGGAATATAACATTAGTAATTTAAAATAAAACTTTAAATTTATAAACAAAATAATAATTACTAAATATTATATTACTGTTTATTATTGAATATATAAATGTATTACAAATATTGGAAAACTATTCATGCAAATCATTATAAATCATAATATTTAACAAAAGAAAGTTAATATACCCAACAAAAATATAAAATGTTTATAGGTTAAGCTGTCTTGAATCTTCTTAACTCAAATATATATGTATTTAAAATAACTTTAGATATAAATATATATGTATAACCATAACCTCTTAAAAATTGCATTTTGTTTTTTTGAAAATTGAAAATTATTTTACGGAACTAACGTACTCCATTTTGTTTTAAATGTCTGGGGAATTTGATAACGGATTTAGCATTCAGATCTTTCGTTTTAAAATGCTTGTGGAATTTGATAAGGGATTCCGGAGACTTGTTTACCTTTTTATACATCCCTTTCTAAATGCTATTACAGCATGCCATTTGAGACTGCGATTTTTATGCTGAAATTAAAAAGTTACGGTTTCTTTTCCTTATTGTTTTAGTGGAGTAAGGAAAGCGGATATACTATATTATTCCACTCACTTAGACAAATTTAACTTTTGTTAAAAATCACATTCGTGTAAAAGCATTATTGGAACCGAAAAGGTTCAGTGGTCGAATTTACCGCATCAGTGAGCGAGCATTACGTTACTGAAATATTAATTCTTTGGCATTACTGCTTAAGTTATCGAGTATAATATCGAGTATCGAATTAAACTTTTGGCATTTCTTAAGCAGATAACCATTGTATATACATCTTTATAGTAATACTATGGAACATGAAAATTGGGTTCTTCTTGTAAGATCCAGATGTCGTCTGTGTCGCTGTTTTCAGCTTTGCAGAGATTAGTTTGTTGACGAGGGCAGAGGAAGAAAGAGGGAAAAAGAAGAGTTGAGGTAGTTTAATTTCGTTTCCTACAACATGTTTTATTTTTTTATCTTTTAAGTGGATGAGGCAAAGAGGAAAACAAAGTTGATCATTCATATATACGATAACATTTGAAGGTATTTTGTTTCTCGTTTTATTTGTTTTTGTAGCAAATTTATTAATTTTGCTGCTTTTTCATTCATATGCATAGTCTTTCATTCTTGAATTACGTACTTACAATGCTACTCACTTACTATAGTTTGGTACTGAATATTGTTGGGGTAGTTACATTGCGTTTATACATCTCATGTATATGTATACAATGGTAGTTTGTATGTTTGTTTATGGTTTGGATTATATTTATTTCATTCTAGGTACCTATTGGTGGATTCGCTATTAAAATCATTACTTTCTTACCTCGTAACGAATGATTTCGGATTGAATGTCTTTGTGACATTGTGTATTTTCCTTGGAAGCTATAAAAAAAAAACAAATATACCTACCTACCTATTCATGATATCAATATTTTTAATTTTTTAATTTATTTTATCTGTACTTAGGTAGGTACGCTGCCACAAAATAAATATTTCATTGACAAGACAACATTTGAGAAACTTCAAAACAACTAGGTATGTATTGTGTTGTGTGTAAAAATCTGTACAAATCCGCGCGCTCAAAATGCTATATATATAAAAATCTTAAAAAGCTAGGTAAGTTAAAAAAAGATAATTATTTTGACAAATTTTAAGTACCTACCTACTATTTTATTTATCGTTTCAGACTTGATTTCAATACTTGTTCAAAAGCAGCTCAGTCAAGCTTTCAAGAAATCGAATCGGAGCTAAATTAGCATTAAGATAAGTACAAGACGAATGTAGGTACTTACATACCTACTTAACTTTTTTTTTCTTATATAGGTGGCATGTGGGGAAGTTGGTGCTTTGCTGTTGGTTCAAGCTCTAGGTACCTACCTACTTATTTACAAGTTCACAAAACAAAAATTTATATTTATTTTATTATTAAACTAATAAATAAATAAATATTAAATCTAGCTAGGTGTAGGTATATTAGAATTTATTGGAAAATAAAAACATGAACATGAGATGTATATACAATGAGATAACGTGTGGTTTTTCATTCGATATATGTGACGCAGACGTATAGGTGGTAATGGGAGACAAAATGTAAATAAGTTTTTTGTTTTCAAAAAAATGTTCATTAAAAAGTTAATTGGAATTGTTTTAGGGCTAATTTAAACAAAATAGATGGAACGCAGAAGGGAATTCTTGTTTGAATTCTTTGAAAATGAATATAAGAATAAGTTGCTTAACTTAAATTGATACTCAAAAACGTTACAATCATCCCTACGAAGCGCTTAGTTTTGGAATAACAAAATGTTTTATCTGGCAATTTAATAAAATTTTGACGAAATTGCGATGATTGTAATGTTTTTGAGTTTCAATTTAAGTTAAGCAACTTAAGGCGGCTTTAAATGGATCTGCATCTGCAGATTTGAAGTAAAGTAGAGCGGGCCAATAATATAAAACAAACATAAAAGTAAGACAGGGTACACATTAATAACTTACTCGAACTCTGCTATAACTTTCTTGACACATCTCAAAATCACATGTTCTTAGCGTTCAGGTATGTAGTTTTGAGAAGAAAATTTTCGTTGTTTTTAAGCAAACTGAGGTGAAATGGTAAAAAAGAAACTTTAAAATACGTTATCTGAACGGAACAAATTATGGTGCAGACGAAAATGCTATAATGAAGATGAACATGTTCATCTTCACTATAATCTGCAATCTTCAGATTCGTACTTCCTATAATCTTCATACATGAAGATGATCTCCATTTTGGTTTTCGCTCCCTATCGCACAAGTATGAATTTTTTATTTTGTTTCCTCTTTTTTGCAGATGTCAATGCAGATGAAGATGAAGATGCATGTAAAGCCTCCTTTATTCTAATATTCTTTTTCAAATCGACCAACTATTCAAACTTGTGTCATGTATACACCCTCATACAAAAACTAATAATGTAAAGACCGGAAACCTCTGCTTTCATTTGACATTTGCCTACAAGCTGAAACACGCACACAAGTAACTTTTCTGTTCCTCTTCCAATAGACACATTGATAGAAACGCACACAAGAATCTTTTCTGTTCCTCTTCCTATAGACACATAGACAACACAGCCCTAGTAATTTGTTTTTGTTTTGCTTTTCGATTTCCCATCTATTCATGGATAGAGTTTCAAAGCTACAAATACAACAATGTAAACAAATGGGTTTTGGGGGGTGAAACGTACGAAGGTTTCCAATCTTTATTATGGCTTATTTGTGCCTCATACTCACATTTTGTTTACACATCCACACCCAAAACTTGATGTCGGTTCTTAAGCCCCCTTTAGACTATCAGTTATCAATTCAGTTATCAGTTCAGTTGTCAGTTCAGTTAAAAGAGGCAGTGTATTTAGACATCAGTCTGGTGTTCAGTTGAGCTTTCATTTTACTTGTGAGCAGTCGAAAGTCTGAAGATAAATTTCAATGGATTTCATTATAATAATATAACCAACCATAATATCATTCCGTTTCGACATATTCAGCATTATCTCGAATTTCATCGTAATCGGAAACTTGTTATGAATCTTTAAAAAATTTATAATAGAATCAATCGTAGTGGAAATGCTCATACAAATTGCCATTACGAACGGATTCTGCTATAACTTTTTTCGGGATTCGTAAGACTTTCCGATTACGATGGAACTCATGATAGGGATGTTTGAAAGAAAAAAATAGTTGATTCACCGCCAAGAATCAAGAAATATCTTGAAGAAAGAAAGCTGCTTAATGACCGACAGTATGGCTTTCGTAACAATAGGTCCAGTGTTAATCTGATGGTATATCTCACCGAACAGGCACAATTCTTTACATCGTTTTGGAGAAAGTATGATTATTGCGCTTGATATTTCGAAAGCATTTGATAGAGTTTGGCACCAAGCTCTCTTATCGAAAATGCGTGCATTTGGTATCGACGAATCTCTTCTTCGTAGGATTAGAAATTACATCTCACACCGCTCAATACAAGTTATGTTGGACGGTTTCATATCTGATATTTATAAAATAAATGCTGGTGTGCCCCAGGGCTCCGTTTTGTCTCCGACCCTTTTTCTCATTTTCATTAATTATCTCTTATCTGGAACTTCTAATCCACTAAATTGGTTTGCTGACGATGGTACTCTCAGCTTTTCATATTCCTTTGTATATTCACCTCCTTGTTCTTCGGATGTAGAACTGCAACGGCAGCCTATGATAAACTCATTAAATTCTGATCTCGACAGTATTGTCCAATATAAGAAACAGTGTAAAATTGAATGCTTCAAAAACTCAGTGATATCTTCTGTCGTTAAAGCATAAAACAACCCCCCCCCCCTATGCAGCTATCCATGAGCGGCACTTGCATTGAAGAAACCGATAAGCTTTAGCATGTGCATCACAGACCACCTTTTGTGGAATGACCACATATTCGATGTCGCCAAAATCGCTCCAAAGTATTTGGGATTTCTTCGAAGATGCAAGAAATTCTTCTCCCCGTCTGATCTGGCTGTAATCTATAAGGCCTTTATTCGTCCAAAGCTGTAGTTATAACTCTCACATTTGTGCATGAGCTCCTAGAACTCACTTGAAGCTCTTAGATAGAATTCAAAACAGAGCTCTAAGAATGATAAGCGATAGAACTATAACATATATAATAGAACATTTTCATATCTCGAATACCGGCTAAATGTATCATATCTTTCATTATTGTACCGCTATTTTTGAAAACTATGTTCTGGCGAAATAGCCAATTGCATCAGTTTACCTTTGAGCCCAACTTCGGACGTACTGTCAAGTACGGAAATTCTTTCTTTAGCCGTACAACACGAATGTGGAATGCGTTACCATGCTCTATTCATTTTCCACTCATTTTGATATTCTGAACTTTAAAACCAATGCACATCGGTATCTCTTTTTAAATGCTTCCATATTTTCCTAACGCTCGCGCTGTGCTTGAACATATTAAGGGTAGTCAAAATCCATTTAGTGCGCGCACAATTATAAAAAAAAAAACTGGAATTGAAAGGACGACTGAACTGAGAACTGAGCTGAAACGCATTTACATATCAGTTTAACTGATGATTGAATGGCCAACTTATGGTTATTGCATCAGTTTCACAAAAAATATGTCAGTGGATACCGAATAAATAGATCAAGTATATGAACATATTTTTATTTTATTGATTTAATAATGAATGTTTAACAGAATTACGGATCTTTAATCCAATTTGATTGAGGTTGTCGTTTCCAACTTATACAGGTTCTGGTATAAAATTCACTTCCTCTGCATACGGATGATGAAAGGCACTTTCAAATCTATGCATATATTGTGCAGAGCAGAGCAAACATTGGTGAATTTTACATGCTTTTCTGGAGCATAGCGTCCTCTGTTATTATATATAAGTATTCGCCAACGCTCTTTCAAAATGCCAATAGTTCTTTCCACACTGCTTCGTGCCTTGGAATGCACATCGTTAAAAAAAGCCTCGCTAGAACTATCTTGTGGGTTTCTAAATGGGGTAATACACTAAGGCTCTGGAAGATATCCAGAATCACCTTAAAAAAATAATGAATAAGTACTAAAGCAGTAGGTATAGGTTTTAGTATTTTGAATAAAATAAACAACCAATTGTTTACATTAGGGTTTTGATTGAATTTCTCATCCAAATACTGCATTTCATCATAATGCTTCCAAACGAAGGAATCATGAGCTGCTATTTTGGATAAGGCACTTTGCGACAACCCGATTAGATACCCATTTCCTGATAAACAACAATAAAATGTAACGGGTGATTTTTTTGCTACTTGGTTTTTGACGTTTATATTTTTGACAGATCACACATGACAAATTCCACGAACATTTGACATTTCGATTCAGTATTGTTTGCCATTTTATTATTAATAGACTTACGCCTGAACAACGTTTGCAAATTATTGAAATTTATTATCAAAATTCGTGCTCTGTGAAAAATGTGTTTCGCAAGCTACGTCCGGCAAAATTGTCTTCAGCGACGAGGCTCATTTTTGGCTAAATGGATACGTGAATAAGCAGAATTGCCGTATTTGGAGTGAAGAGCAGCCAGAGGCAGTTCAGCAGCTACCAATGCATCCCGAAAAATGCACTGTTTGGTGCGGTTTATGGGCAGGCGGCATCATTGGGCCGTACTTCTTCAAGGACGATGAAGGCCGCAGGGTTACGGTCAATGGAGAAAGGTACCGTTCGATGATAACAGATTTTTTTTTGCCGAAAATGCAAGAATTGAACTCTGTCGACATGTGGTTCCAACAGGACGGTGCCACATGCCACACTGCACGCGAAACCATGCATCAATTGAGAGGCGAATTTGGTGAGCAGTTGATCTCACGTTTTGGCGCAGTCAATTGGCCACCAAGATCATGTGATTTGACCCCGTTAGACTATTTTTTGTGGGGCTATGTTAAGTCTATGTCTATGGGGACATGCCAAACACGATTGCTGCCTTGGAAGCCAACATTGAACGCGTCATTGGTGAGATTCCGGCCGAAATGTGTGAAAAAGTTTGCCAAAATTGGACCTTCAGAATGGACCACCTGAAGCGTAGCCGCGGGCAACATTTAAGTGAAATTATTTTTAAAAAGTAAATGGCAGAAATTGATTTATCGATCCAAATAAAAATTTCATTCACTTTTTACAAGTTTCTGTGTTTTTTTGAATTTTCAAAAACCAAGCTCTTAAAAAATCACCGTTTATAAAAAGTTAAAACTAGGTAAAGAAAGCATACGAAATTACCTATGGAATATTGGTAACATCCACTGCCTAGTAGTGATAATGTTGCAGCTAACTGTAATGTACCAGGAACCGAAGTTGACATGTATCCATCGAAGTTTATAGCACTCATAACATGCACAAACGCATTTTTGCTAAGCCTATATCGCTTAAGAAAACTGCAAATGACAAGAACACAATTATTTTCAATAATTTTACATTCCTAAATAAATGTCTAAATATATGTACCTACTCAGCATTTGGTAATGCCAGGGGATTACTTCTCTCTCTTACTATCATCCGCTGA
Source organism: Philhelius pedissequus (assembly GCA_910595825.1). Classification (NCBI taxonomy): domain Eukaryota; kingdom Metazoa; phylum Arthropoda; class Insecta; order Diptera; family Syrphidae; genus Philhelius; species Philhelius pedissequus. Next base: position 91,109,989 of record OU343161.1, read on the forward strand.
ATTCTCTGGCAACATAATAGACTTCAGAAGAATCGGAAGAAGATAAAGCTATCAATTAATCCATTTATAAATTTTCTTTAAAAAATTCCAAATTCAATTCAAAAATAAACAGAAGCAACAGCTGACAAATGACAGAGTTATTATGGTACAATAAAAAAAGTATTCGATACGTGATACTTCGTATAAGATCATCCCAATGTGTTTATTCGATAGTTCGGCAACGTATGAAAGTAGCTCACTCGTGAACTGAAGCCGTAATTCGGCCCCTGGGCACCCAACAGTTTTTTTTTTGACAACTTAATAAATCACAGAGCACTTATCAAGAGCGTTGGAAAACAATTTAGTATGTTTGAAAACAAGTAATAAGTATTGAATTTATTTAATTTTTTCATCAATAATCGTAAGCATACTTTACTCTGCAGTGTCAATGGGGCTTTTTCTTTTTTCGTTCGTTCAGAGCAGAACTCTGGAACAGAGTTTGAGTGGATAGAGTATGCTTTGAATTTGTTCCAAACAGAGCAAGATATGAACACTGATTTGTTTTTTAAACATACCTGATCCACACCACAAACAAACCAGAATAAATCTTCATTTTAATCATAAAAAGCAATATAACACAAAACTACCCTTGTTTTGTACACCAGATACAGAATATCAACAAACGACCAACTTATTATTTTTTTTTCACATTTTCCTTCTCGACACACATGAAATTTTTTGTGCTCAGTAATTTACTCATAATGCTCAGCACAAAAAAAGAACTACACATTCGGAGCTCTAAACGCTCTGAGTGAAAAGAAACACAAACAATTTTTTTTGACAACTCAGAGTCTGCTCTGAACTAAAAAAGAAAAAATAAATAGGTCGCACGAAGCAGCTTCGGTAGTAAGTAATTTACTACAAATTGTCTATTTTTGTCGTTACTTTTTAAGATGCTAAAGATTTTTTTTTAATTCTTTCTACGAAAGCAAATTTTAATTTAAAAAAAAATCTCTCAACTTTATCAGACGTCTTCTGGTGTGTTCTAAGTACGTATTAACACGTAGATGATACGAGTAGTAAGTACTAGATTATAGTTTTTATCAACTCATTAATACTTAGCCACCTCCAAACGAACATGGCTAAAGTGGTTATGGTTTACAATTTTCATTTAAGAATGTATTTAAATGCCGTCGAGATTTATACAGTTAAAATGATTTATCATTTAGAAAACTTTATTATACAACTACGAGTAGATGACCCGGCAAACGTTGTTCTGCCTAATACAATTACTATATTAAATACATAGATCACAATCAGATCGTCGCGTCGGTTGATTGGAAGGGCTTAGCAACATATATAACAAACTGATAAAAAGACCGAGTTGGTGGTAATTAAGATAAAGTAATTTTTGTGTGTGAAGTTTAATTACCATTTATTGTATGCACATTGACAATACAAGTGTAAGATTGTTGGGATTTTAATCCTATATTCAAAATGTTTTTATGCCAGATGATGAGCGTAACCATGCTCGAAACGTCGCAAAATTAAAACAGCATAAATCTTATTTTGACCTGTAGCACACTAAAAGTTTTCTTAATGTATAAATTCAATTTAAATGTCACTCTGTTAGGCCGTCTACCTGCCAAACCATAGAAACTAAGTATATAAATATCATATATAAATACTGAAAAGTAAATGGTTTATCAATATATCGATAATCGACCCCGCCACCTAGAGTGTAATTAAAAAGGCTTAAGTTACTCCTAACAATAGCAGCTATCTTCCAGTGATACTCCCGTCAAAATCAGTCCAGCTATTTCCCAGATTAGCCGAAACAAACCGTATATACTTTCATATGCATCAAACAAAATTCTGTTAGTTTTACGTTACAGTTCTTTTAGCCAGGTAGGTACTAAAAGTTATACTTGAAGCCGGTGTACTCGTATATCGAACAATATTGATTTGGAATATCATAACTCTTAATTCTTCACGGTTTAAATATAATTTTTGGATTGCAAGACAAAATATTGTCAATATTTGCGTATAGCTTTGCCTGAACCCAAGCCAAAAATAAAATGCACGTCTGGATCGTACAAACTTGCTTTTTTAACAAGCATTTTTAATATAGGTAAACGTTGACGCTATTTGTAGTTAGGTAGGCTAGTTAGCATTAGGCCCATAGTACACAGATTACAAGGTAAGCTCTTGTGCATGTTGTTAAAATTCAGTTGTAATATATGATTCTCTAATTTTTGACAAATCTACTCTGATTTTTGACACATCCACATACGAATAGTGATGGGTCAATAACTGTAACCGTTAACACTAGATCAAAAATACGCGGAATTTTATGTAGATGATAAAGTGATGAAGAATAATTCAGTAATAGGTATTTATAACTGTTATTCAAAAGCAATAAGAGCAGTTTGATCCATTTCAATGCGAATGCCGTGTGTGACACAATGATATCTAATTTCTGACAAATGCAAGAACTTGAACGAAAACTGAAACTCGGAAGATCATACATTGTAATATGTGTACTGTAATGATAAGGTAGGTGATTAACAGGTTTTTTTATAAATATCGTTGGAACCATTTTTGAGACAAATAGGATTGACATTTTTGGCTAAAAAGAAAGGTAATGTCAGGCCAAGTTTTAAGAAAATCCATCCAACCGTTTAGGATGTAGGCTCGCAGACAGACAGACAGACAGACAAAACTGTGAGACCCACTGTTTTCGTCTTCTCTATCCTCGTAATAGAAAGTTTAATTAAAATCTCGAGATCTGTTTTTTTACAAATCCAAAACATAGAATACCTACCTATAGTATCTATAAGAAAAAGAGGACAATTATAGAAACTGAATTGATATACCAATATGAAGATTTTAAAACTATCAGATTAAATTTTAAGGACTTCCTTTTACATTAATGTATTCATATACATATGTGAATTTTCTCTATAGGAAAAAGAATGCAATCTCTTGTGAATGCAATCTTTGAAAATCATTCATTGAATCAAGTAAACGATCGCATTTCGTACCTACAGTTTGAGACTGCGACTTTAAATTCGTTTCTTCTTTTTCGATCTCATTTTTGTCGAGAGAGCGACATCTGGCTACCAAATCTTCGACAACACTAAACCTGTTCACCTGTCTCAAATATAATGACAATATATGTAGAAATATATTGATCTATAAATTGCTTACAATAATTACAAATATTGTAAGTAATTTATAGATCAATAAAATCTAATCTAATCTAAATCTGAATTATTGACAAAATGGAAAAAGTAAACATTTTATGGTTTGCAATTTGAAAGTCTATTAAAATCAATCAAGAAATATAAAAATGAACTAGTTCCTTAAATCTAATTTTATATATAACAGTAAGTGAGGGTCAAAAATATTATCAGGCAAACGAACACACAGATTTATAAGGATTTAAGAAGTTCCTGGTGCAGGATCAACGTTAACAGCAGTAGCTGACTGGGTATGCCCAGGCAATGGGGCAGCATGCACAGCACCAAGGGTCTTAGCCACATATGTTGCTCCTGGAGCCCCGACAACAGACGCAATATCTACACTTGGAGCAGCTGGCACACTAGCTCCCCATCCAATGACAACTGGGCCTTGTTGCAAAGTTGGTCCAGCAGCACCAAGTATATTAAGACTTATACCAGGAATGATAGATGATTCAACTGCAATTGTGAGAGCCAACAAGACTACGGCAACAGTGACGAACTTAAATAAAAAAAAAATTTTATACTTTGGACATTGGTTCTAATCCTGGACTTAAGCCACAACTTACCTTCATGTTGTTTTCTTTTTTTTTTTTGTGAATAGGAAGTAGAAGAGACTTCGAAAAGATTTGAAAGAATTCTGATTTAATAACTGAAAGTAGATCAACTTTTATACTAAAGTGGCAGCAAAAGTATTATAGATACTCGAAGCATAGACAAGACATTATAACCAGAACATACATTTTCTTTAGACATTAATTACGAGTATTACTAATTTAAATAGTTTGACGCTTTGACAACCCACGCTTCTGGTTTTGATATAAATAGTAAATATGAATGCTAACTGATAATCGCAATGTCAAGAATTTGCAATTAAGCTACCCGCTGGAATGTTTCGAAAAGAATTTAATTTCTTTAATACAAAAGTACTTTTAAATATTCATGCATAACTATTAATACCGTAATTTATTTAAAAGGAAGGTAAGAGAATCGATTATTACAAGTTGAAGGTTATTTTTATTTTTTTAATTTCTAATGAAATTTAATAGATGAAAAATAATCGATAATATTGTAATGAGGATTAGTTTTTAAGAAATTTATAGATATTTATAATGTGTAGGTACTATTGCAAAAAAATGGAAACTTATTTTGGCAATCTCAGTTTTATTATAGAATATTTGATTTATTCAATAATAATAATAATTTGTTGCTATCGGTCATTATACAGAGATTTGATATTTATAATATCTCTTTCTACTTAATAAGTAATTTTAACAGTTAACCTCTTCACTTTTCGATGAAACAAATGTGTACGTTTTTTTATTATTTTTATACAAAAGTAAATAATGAAATAGGGTGGAATAAAAATAATACACATTGGCCCAAAATTTTAGTCGATTTAGTAATATGCTAAATCATTTTTAGTATGATACTAGGCTAAACAGTAGATTTTGCTAATTTTAAACCAGTTTAGTATCGTACTATTTTCTTAACATTCTACTAAAGTTAAAATCACAAAATGGCTGGATTATTTTTTTTAGTGTCGTACTAAATCCATATGCCACTTTGACATTTACAATCGTCAAAAAGTTATGTTCGCTTACTTTTTTGGACTATTTTAGACGTGTTTAGTTATAGTTTATTAAGAAAATAGATTTAGTATGGTGCTAGTTAAAAAGTTTTTAAAATTGGGAAAATATTAGTAAAGTGCTTTAGTATTGGTAAACTGTTAAGTAGTATCATGCTAAGCCCTTAACATGAGGCTGTTTAAAATTTTGCGCCTTAATTTTAAATTGCAGTAACTTTTTAACTGTTCGTAATTTTTATAGCGAATATGATTTAGTTGTGATATAGGTATATATGTATGTAGGTACCTACCACGATAAAAAGATATAAGGTATGCTCAATGCGTTTTGACAGATGTGGTGTGACGTCATCGTCATATAGTCCGGATATAAGACAGAAGAAAAGAATATCATTTTATTGCATTGTTTTATTTATTTTTCTATTCTTACATTCAATTTCACTTAAAAATAATATGTTTTTATGCTTAATTCCTCTTAAATAATAGTTTATTTAACACTTACATACAGTGGTGTGCAAAATTAAAGGTGCAAAAAAGAATGTTTGAAAGATTAAATTTTCTTAAGAAAGAGTGAAACAAGTGCTACTAATATGACTTAAAAAATATGTCGCACGCACCACTCTTGTATACTCTTGTTGCTGGTTTACGTGCATCCAGCCTTTGCTTTTGATTTATTGTCCCTTTAAGCCTAGTACGTTGCTGATGCGAAACGAAATTTTTCGGTGGTCTCCACTAGGAGAGCGAAATGCTAACGAAAACCACAGCGGAAAAATATTTGCGGAGAGTTCTGTAAGCTGTCAAAAACAAATGACAAGTTGTAAAAAAAAAGTAATTTTGTCGCCAAATTACTTTTAGATGTAATTTTCTTGAAATAATTTTTGGATTTAAAAATTGTTCTTGTTACACATAGAGGATTTAAAATAAAACGCAGAACCGTTTAAATGATGGAAATTAAGCAAATACTTTGGGACTTATTTTTACTGGTTTATCTGCCGATTTGATGAAATTTCTATCAATTTTAAGAAAATCAATGAAATAGGGAGGTAAACCACTCTATAATTCGAAAACTACGTCCTTCATTGGGATGGTGTAAAAGGTTATGAGTTCTAATTTATGGTTTCTTACTAATTCCGGATACCATTTTCAAGTCCAAGAATTATTTCAAAAAAATTGTATATAAAGGAAATTTGGTGACAAAAAAATACATCTAAAAGTAATTTGGTGACAAAACTACTTTTGGTTTTGTTAATGCTTCCTTTGAAAGTATGAAGTTTTGATTCAAAAAAGATATCGCTCGCCTTTATGGGAAAAGCTATTCACTGTTCACCTTGAAATACATAATCTGAAAATACTTTGAAGTGTATCTTTGGAACGGGTTATCCTAAAAACTTGGTTGATACCTTTTTGTAATCTACTCTTGATACTCTCAAAATCAGCATCAAAAGTTTTCATGTAGAAGCCTTATTGCAAAAAATCACTCTTGAAATACGCATATTTAGAATGATGTATGCGTATTCCTGGAGCTATTTTTTTTTAATACAACTTCTTTGCAAAAAATGTTGATGCTTCCTTTGAAAGTATGAAGTGCTGATTCTAAAAAGATATCGCTCACCTTTATGGGATTTATTTTAAAAATCATGACATGGACAGTTAATTGCAAAACAAACTACTGAATCTTGATTATAATATTTTTATTTAGTAGTCACTTAAAATAAATTAATTTTAAAAGGACATAGGTTATTTTTAATCTAAGCACTAGCACTAGGTATGAGAAAAGTCGATAGTTGGTTATAATCAGCACTCCAAGTAAAGATCAGCTATATCTTGTTCGCCGATATGATATGTGAAGGGTGTGCTTCTTTCCAACTTCCCATTTTCATTTTGCAGATTTAGTTTAGTCGATTTTGAAATTGGTTTTGATACACAATTAGAATTGAATGTATTTTGAATAATTTAATACAGGAAATGCACAGAAAAAACAGCCACTAGAGAAAACACAAAGCCAGAAAAATCAAGTAAGCATTACAAGAGCTTGACTTTTTTTTTATAAAAAAAATGAAATGTCAAAATTTCGCAAGCAATTAATGTGCAGGTCAATTAAATTGAGAACGAAAAGAGTGGAGAATTGTACTAAGAAATCTACTACAGCTATCCACTAAAATTACACATTTCGTCGTTCAGCAGGGTACTGGAAAACGAAAAGTAGAACGAAATTTTTCGTTCATGATTTCGTCGTGTCATTTTTGTATGGGATTTTTCGTTTCGTATCAGCAGCGTACTAGGCTTTAATGGTTAACTTAGTCAAATTTGGCTGTGCAAAAAAAATGTTTGAATTATTCTTAATACTCTCATTCGTGGTTTTAAATTAAGAGAAGTATGTTATTAGTTTTTTTTTATGAATAAATAAATAATATTTGTATTAATTAATAACTATTTTTAAGCTGGTAGAAGGGGTAAAAATGGGTCGTAAATCACATTGTTCTCATCAGGTAAGAGACATTATCGAACAGCTTCGAAGAGAAGGAAACGCCTATAAAACAATCGCGAGACAGTTTGGTTGTTCTCAAAACATGTTCACAAATGCCTTAAAATGGACCAGCCAAAGTTGTCAAAAAACATGGGTTTTTCGGTTCTCAAGAAACAGCGCTATGCACAATCCACAACTTCAAAGGTTTCTATTTTGCATGTCTGTGTCTGAAAATTAATTCGAGTATTCTTTTATTTCTATTTTAAAAATAGCAAATTGCGTACAAACGAGAGTTCACAACAAAACAAATACTTCAGATTAGGGATGATCGATGTTCATCCATGTTATTGAAACATCGATATTAAAATAAAAAATCGATGATTGAATATCCATGTTGAAGGAAGAATAAAGAAAAATCCCTTAATACATCGATGTTTTCGATTCGATAATTATTAAGATCGATGATGATCTCATGTGCCTTTGACGTTTATTCTTACATCATAGCTAAAAACCGAGATCTACTTCAGGGCGAGTTGAGGTTTCAAAAAACACAGAATTTGTTTGTCAGGTTTTTCACAAAAAAAGCTTTAGGGCGATCCTAGGGCGACTTCAGAGCTCAACGAACAAGCCTATAATGATAATTTTAATTTTGTCTGTCTGTCTAATATTGAAGAAAACACAAACAATAAGCAAACATTATTTTTGTTTTTGTTTTGGTGAACTGTGTGGATTAAAGCCAAATTGAAGATTTTCATGACCTGTAGGGGAAAATGCGTTTCGCCCGGGCACTATAATTGGGGTCATGAGTTAAGGACTATTCACATGAGGGCCACCGACGAATAAAAGAATAAATTCACAAATTCTAATAGTCTAAGAATTAGATAAAAAAAATGACGTAACTTCCAAAAAATTCCGACAAAGCTGAATTATGGTGGAGAAATTTATTTTTACGTCCTAAACATTTCCCAAAAAGTACCCTAAACCCATTTTTAAAGGGCGGGAAAAGGGTGTATTTTTTTTAAAAAAGCAAGGTTTTTCCAAATCCCGAAAACCATGGGTTGTTTTGAAAAAAGTTGTGGGTACATCATGTAGCTTATGTCATTCTACACAAAAAAGATTAAGGCCCGTTTGCTGATACACAACTTAAGCATTTAAGTTCTACTTAAGAACTTATGTGACAGTTTACTCAGAAGAAAAAGTAGCTCATAAGCATTTTAAGTTGAACATAAATATTTATGATTCTTATCAGCAAACGGGCCTAAGACACTAGTTACTATACAATTGATAGATTTGGAGAAAAATGGTCGAAAACGTTTAATAAATCGCAAACACTTTAGTTTTTCTCAAAATATGACCATAAAATGACCTAAAGTAGACAGTTCGATTATCTACGGTCCACAGTTCAATTTTTCGTCAACTGCAAAAGTTCAATTTTTTTTTCATTTTTCCTACGTATGCCGTTACCACCAATTGCACAGTTGTCGGATTTACCAATCTAGCGGGACAAAATACAAAAATGAAAGTCATGCGAATCGTTTCAAAATGATGTGGCTTACTTTTAACTTAGTTAACTGTTATTCATATTTTGGTTTTTTAATCTCTTTCACTGATAAGAAAATATTAAGCTTTGAAGTTAGTAGTTGATAAACGCAACTTAGCGCCAGCAGATTGAAGGTGTTTTTTATGGAATTTCGTTTCGCTATAAAAAGTTTATCGGTGGGTCTTTTGGAATAATTTTTTTTTTCTTGAATAGAATTATTTGTGGGTAATAACAAAACAATTCCAGAAGTTAATTGGTTCATTACATAATTTTTTCATGGTTTCTTAAGTTCAACTTGAAAAATTGGACTGGATTTTATTTATTGAATTTTCGACTGGCTTTGAGGTAAAACAAACACTTTTTGCGCGTTTTTGCGACGCCTCCCTAATATCGCGAAAGCAAATTTTTGAAATTTGGCGGCAAATGGATAAAACAAAAAGGGTTGATGTGGTTAGAGCAATTATTATAGATAAGTTTGAGCTTCCTGAGCTGTCTGAAGATTCTAATAAAAAACCTAATACTTCCGTAAAAACTTTGCTGTCCAAAATTGGTGAAAAGAGGGTAAAAATCGGTAGGCATGTTAACCGATTTTTAGCTGCAAACTCAGCCTGGTTAGAGGAAACTTATACGTTGCCGACATATTGGACAGAGAAATTTCAAAAAAAAGGTCGGAAGAACTAGAAAGTCTTTTGAGGAATGCTGTGAATCTAAAAAAACGCAAGGTTCAAAATTTAATTACATCAACTAGCCCTAGGGAAACAATAAAAGCTAGTGAAGTTATGCTCCGCAAAATGGGTAAAGGGGATTCAGCAAATACCATAAAGGGAGCTTCATCTAGTAAAGGTACTGAAGTAAAAATATTATTTAAAAATCTTATATACCTCTGTCTCCCGATGAAGTATTGGCTTTAATGATTGCCATAAATCATTCCAAGCATCAATATCAAGTCATATGCCAAAAAATCAACTCTAAATGCAAATATATTTTCTGTTCTTACAAAAAAGTGCTAAACGCAAAAAAGAAATGTTATCCCACAGATTTTGAGGTCACTGAAGCATATGCTAAGAGTCAACTTCAATCCTTGGTTGATCATACTATAGAACGACTTTACTTTGGTCGGGAATTGGAAGTAAGTGAACTTCAAGGTGGTATACGTATCCTAAAATGTTGATCAAATGGGGATGCAATGGAGCCCAGCAATACAAATGATGACAATACTGCAAGACGTTTTTTCCGAGCTGCAGAAAAAAGTTCAGAAATAACTGGAGTATTCACATTATTTTATTTTAAATGTATTTGAAAACTACGTATCTGAAACAAGAAACCTTTAAAGTTTACGAAAACTCGTTTCAACTGAACATTAACAAGTTTTCGATTGACTTTTCAATTAGTTTGGCACCACAGACAGCAACAAATACGTTGTGAATTGATATTACCCCAGACAGTTGTTTTTTTTTTTTCGTTTTTAGTGGCAGCAACCCGTCAGCTATTTATGTGACGATTAATTGAGCACTGAATATTTCACAAGATGTGTTTGTTTAGTTCATCTTGCAAATTCAGCATGTTTTCGACAGGTTTTATTTAAAACTTGTAGTTTATCAAAACGAGTGATTTACCAAATATGTATAGGAAAACTTGTGTTTTCACTTTAGGTTTTCAGCCAAAACCGATAATTTCGTGTAAACCGTGTTTTGGGTTTGGTGTGAAAAGGCTATTAAGTGTTTTGTCTGGGTACGAGTGCATTCATTCCTTTTGGCCGATTTACAAAAAAATGCCGCGTTGGGCGTCGCTTTGACAGATCTTTCTCGTAGGCTAATGCCGGTCGTCCACTACGTGCGCAACAAGCTCAACTAACTTCCTTCAACTTTTCATGCAACTCCATCGTTGGATGTCAAAATTTACAACCTCTTACACTAGTCCACAAACTTTCGTTCTTCACGTTGAGCAAAGAAGACAGAGAGAAAAATTGAAAAAAACGTGTTGGCAGCCTCGTACACACAGTTGACAAACTTAGTGAAATGTTGAATAACCTTGTACACTTAATTGATCAACTCGTTCAATTGTTGGAGAACTCCGTACAACTAGTTGATCAACGTATTCAATTGTTGAATAGCTTCGTACATGTAGTTGAAAAACTTACTCAAAAGTTAAATAACCTCGTACACCAGTTAATAAACTTGTTCGATTTTGACAAAAGGAAAAAGTTTTTCAAGTTGCTCAACTGCGTTTTTGATATGGTTGTTCAACAAGTTGATGGACGTGTTGATACCTTCGAACACATAACCAAAAGACACTCCTCGTTGAGGAACACGTTCAACACACGCACTATAGCTACTCAGATATTGATGACATAATTTTTACCTGTAAACATTATTAATGTCAGTGTAACACACATCTTTGTTGAAAAATATTGAAATTAAACTTTGTCTAGATTAAGCATGATTTCCTCTCAAAGAAAAAAATTGTGGCTGCCATATTAATAATATTGGAAAATTAACTACAAAAACAAAAGATAAAAGACGATAAAGAAAAATCAAAACACAATGCACCAATTTTCAAGTTGATGTCAACACAATAATACTTCAACTCATGCACGCACACAAATTTTGTTACATCCTACGCAACGGGTAACAAATATTTTCACGTCAACGACAACCAACACCAAACAAAATTAAAAAAGTTGATCAACGAGTTAAACAAATAATGTGCAACACATTACCTTGAAATGGATTAAACTCATTGGTTGAATGGAATTGAGTACATCGTACATAAGAGTTGAACTGAATTGTTTTAAGATGTAACGTTTTTAAAATATATAAACTTATATTTGTTGACATAATTACTGTTTTTCTTACCCCCAGTTTCACATTGCGAGATAAAACTTAAGATCAACTGAACCTTAAACTCAGATTAAATTTTTGGTTTAATTTGTCGGTTTCACAGTGAAATCTGATCTTCAGATCAGTTGAACTTCGTTTAACTACATTTTATGAAATAGTTGGCGGCATTTTTCTTGCCTCGTCCTCCTTTTCCCTCTCTGACACACAAAAAAAAACACGTGAAACAACGAGAATAATAAATTAAATAATACAGTGGTGGTCCAGTATAACGAATGCCGATATAACGACTGATCGATATTGCTTATCGATATTACTTTTTTCAAGTCCATTAGGTATTCAATATAACGACCAAATAACGAATTTCAGAAAATGAAATAAAGGTTTTTTACAAACAACAAATTTGATAGAAACTGTTGACTGTAAATGTGTTAATATCTACTTATACGTTTGTTTATAATAATATTGAAAGATACATACAGAATTTAACTCATTACTTAAGTGTTTTTTTCCTTTGACAGAGATGAAATACTTTTTTGAAAACTGCACAAATGTTACACCTTTAATTCAACCCATGGATCAAAATACGTATGACTAAGCTCTAATAGACGCAGCTTGCTAAGCAAAATTGTCGATTCCGAAAGGGGCATAATCAATTCTCTAAAAGATCTTAATCTTTACGATGCTGCATCACTCATTGCATTGTCATGGCAAAAAGTATCTGCGGTTGTGCTTTACAAGTGCTGGAAGAACATTTTATCTCAAAGTTCGGATGATGATATTTATTCCTCTGTCAGCTCTCCGTGATCAAGACAATATGATCGTTGTAGCAAATACGGTGGCTCTTATGGCAAATATTTTCCCAGAGGTAAACACAATTTTCAATTGCAAAAATAGTTTTGTAAGCTATGAAGTCTTACATCTTCGAACAAAATTGCATTGGAAACTCTAAAGTCTTAGTTCTAAGAAGTTTACGGCAGAGATATTCAATCATAACATTCAACACAAAAAAAAAAAAGAAACAAATTCATATTGAACATTTTTCTCTTAAATATGAGCACAAATACGTGTGTGTACTATTTATGCACATAATTTGAACAAAATTAAAAAGTATATTCCTAATATGTATATTGTATAGGAGGTATATTTAAATGAAGTTAAATATGTTTTTTGTCTTTTAAGTGAAGTATGAAATAAAATAATTAAGCATACTATATACCTAAAGATTTGTATGAAAAAAACGTTATACTGGACTACCACTGTATTTAAAATCACTATTACAACTTGATAACATGTGAATACACAATTTCATAATATTTTCTGCAAAAAAAAATACAAACGCTGAACTGAAGTTTAAACGGCAGAATAATCTCGGTTAACTTATGGCGTTTTTATTTGGCAATCCGGAATTATTCTACGATCCAGGATCCCAACTGAACACTTTTGTGTGGTTCTGACGATTCTGAATTTTAATGAGATTGTATGCGTGAAAATAATTGTGTACGTAAGAATATTCAAATTCAAAAGTAAGGTTTGTTGCTCAATTATGAACAATTAAGCTACAAAAAATGATAACAGTCGAGTTTGACATTCAAGTATATGAATGTGTGAGTGCTTCTGGTTCTGATTACGATTTCAAATCCAGAAGCAAAATTCTCTTCTTTTCAGAATTAGACCTGTCATTTTTCCCAAGAGAACGCTTTCAGAAGAGTCCGGAAGGCTTCCGGATTGCCAAATAAAAACTAAACTACAAATTAAGTTAATTGAAGAAACGCAAACAATATGTTTATATTATTTTTGTTTTTGTTTTAGTGGACTGTGTGGATTTAAAGCCACTTTAACAAAATTCCCCTAGAAAAATATAATTTACAATGAGTAATCGCTGTAAATTTTACTATGGTCGGTAAACATCGATCAAAAAATAATGCGTCTTAGAAAGGTAGTACAGCATCTAACTGATGACTACAAATTAAGGTTTAAATGACACTGTGAAACCGAATAAATAGTTGATCTGAAGTTTAAACCAAAAGTGGAGTTTAAACTCGCACTTTGAAACTGGAGGTTATAGTTTATAAGGTTCTTCTTTTTTTAGGCAGAACTTTTTTTTTTTGACTCCTTCCAAAATTTTTCAGATGTAATCCTGCTGATGGATATAATTGTTACTTGTTACCAATACTTTTTGAATCGCAATAATTCCAAGAAAAGTGGAGTAATGTTTTGGGGGGTCATTTCATATTACGGCGCCTTTGAGTCTCACAAAATTACAAGAAGTTCTATAAAGATAGTTTGTAAAAGCTTTTCCAGCCATAAGACAGCTTTTTGGACCTATCCAGTGGCGCTTTGTAAAAGTATCCTCGGCAGTAAAAATGTGGGATTAATGACGTGGACATAATCACCTGATCTAAGTATCATTGAAAAGCTTCGGGGGTGGATGACGTGTCTAATTTATGAAGGATTCAAACAGTTTGAAAGCTGTGAGGGGCTTATTGCCGCAATTAAAGAAGGCTGGTTCAAAATTTCTTTAGATTATTTAAATAAAATTGTATGAATCTCTTAAAAGTATAATTTTTGATGTCATTTGAAGTCGTGGACGCGGTAAAAACTATTGAAATTGTTAAAAATAATTATAGGGCTCGTAATAATAATAAAAAAGCAAAAAAACAAATGTTCGAAATCGAAAAACTTCTTTTTTTTCAAACTTTTAACAGATGCGTCTAACCAAGTAAACCGATTTATTTCAGCTTTTTTGCATTAGTGGAAGAAAGAGGTCAAAATAATCGTTAAGTGTATAATCTCGAATTTAGGTATTTTTCGCAGAGAATTTAATAGCTTAAGTTTATGCATTGTTTAGTAGTACATGCAAGAAAAATCAAACAGAAGAAAAACTACAATTTATTTAGAGAAAACGTTTCGACTAATTATGTGAACCGCAGTGTAACACGTTTATATTTCAATTAATGTAGAATTATTATTGATAAATTTTTGTTCTTGGGTAAAAGATAACAAATCTTTAATAAGACCCTATATTTTTATCACTAAATTAATTCTAGTTGCTATAGATGCGTCTTATTTGACAAATTCACTTGGGTTCCAGATTAAGTTGTGCAAATAAAAAATAATAAACATTTTTATAACAGCTCAAAATAACAACTATAGATTAAATAATATAATTCAATCACTCAGTAGATCCCATTAATGTTGTTATGAGTTGGGATGTCATTTTGCCGGGCTTGAATTCTCCTTCTGGGGGTGCTAATCGTGTTTGTTGAAATTTTTTCTGCTTCAATTCGTCCCGAAAGGAATACTGCAACACGTTCCTAAAATACGAATTTAAAATTTTCATAATATGGATTTATTTGTTTAAGCAAATAAGATTTGCAAACCCTTACTAAATAGCTGGATGTTAAGTTTGACAAGTTTCCGTAGAATGATAAAGATTTCGAGATAAGACTTTCAGCTTCTTCTTTGGTGAGATCTTTGACTTTATCCAATTTAGTTACCTACAGAAATGAAAAAGTTTTAAAAAAAACTTTTAATACGTATTGACAGTAGATAGATTTGATCATTCAAAAATGACCACGTTCAGAAGACGTAGTCGGCTTGAATGCTTTCTATGGCCAGCTGCCAAAGAAATTCCTTGTTATTTGGCAGCTGGCAGAAACTTAACTAGCTTTCAAGTCGACTACGTCCTTCTGAATGTGGCCAATTCCTTGTTTTATTTTTATTAAATTTAACTGATTTTAATTTGTTTTGTTTTTTTTATTTTTGTTTTTTAGTTTATATTGGTTTAATAATAATGTTGTAAACGTAATTTTTGTAGTTCGAATTAAAAATGTTAAATGCATTTATAAGCATCATTAGCTATAAGATAATTTACTTCTTAAAAATGTTGATAATAACAGCCCATTTCACAAGTACTGTTTAGATTAGTTATCCGACATATACTCGTACAATCTTGGCGGATGGTCTGGTCATATGTGCAAATAATAAAAACCACAAGTATCTCTGGACCCACCTTGACTAGGGTTACCATTCGTTTAGTTTATTTTCTTTTAGACCAGTTTACTGCGGTCGCATGGAAAAAATGGACAAGAAATTGACAAAATTCTTGCGAAATGGATGCATCCAATAAAGGCAATATTAAAAAGTTTTCTCTTATTATTCAATATTATACTAAAGAAAAGGGAATATAAACGAAATCAGATATTTAGATTTTAAGATCGAAACGCCATGGTGAAACGTCAAAGACATATAAAAATCTTGTTCATTTTTTTGTTCGCGTTTTGTATTTTTCAAAAACATGTTTTGTCCATCTTTTTGAACATTTGCCCCCCTAGAAAATTCGCTATGTCCCCCTTTTTAACATTTTCAATCTGGTAACCCTAACCTTAACACGAATGAATTCTTTAGATTTCGTATCTCTGATACCGTTCCAATCCGAGTTCTACTCAGTAATTGTGAATAGGCCCTAATTCTAATAGAAATTATATTTTTTTATATACAGTTAATTTTTAGTGTTTTTTTAATAAGGTACATAAATCTACTGAAATTACAACTTACCTTAATGAAACGCTCATTCAATAAAATCATTTGGTGAAGCAAAACAGCAGATGAATGAACAACTGATCTACCATGGCGAAGCAAACATTATTTATAGATTATACTTTTGTTTCAAAATGTTATATAGTAAGTCAAAGTTAGGTATATAATTACCTGGGAATTGTTTGAGCAACACCGGTAGTAAAATTTATCAAATGAACTATGCGACGAGCTGATTCCCTGGTCAATAAAACAATTAACTGTTCCATTGTATTTGGACGAGCTTGATTTTCGGGTTCATCTTGGCTAAGATAAATCCAGAGTTCACGGGCCTTTTGAAGCGCCATTGTTGGATCAGTTGCAATCTAAAAAAAAAATCTATTAAGGTCCATAATTTTTTTTTTAACGAAAATAACTGCTATTGTTCAACCAGATTATATTATTGTGGAATCGAAACCACAAGTGTATTCTTAGCCTAAGGAGGGTGTCAGAAATAAATCGAAGTGCGGTTTGACTTCAAATACAAATGGCTATTAGGTTAAATCTTAAGAACCAATGACGCTTAACTTATGCATAGGGTCAGAATACCCTACTTTTTTCATATTCACAACTATTGTTTTTAAAATTACTAATGACGTTTTTATTTGGCAATCCAGAATCTTCGATCCGGGATCGCAACTGAACACTGTTTTGATTCCGACGCACGATTCTGAAATTTGGTGTGATTGTATAAGTGAAAACAATCAAACACAAAAATAATGTTTTACAATTTGGATACAAACAATTACGACTGTCGAGTTTGACGTTTAAGTATGTGAATGTGAGAGTGCTTTTGGTTTCGACTCTGATCTCAAATCCAGAAGCAAGAATTTCTCTTCCTTTCAGAATCAGAACTGTCATTTTCCGGATTGAAAAATAAAAACGACATAAGACTCACCAATTCAGCAGCATATAAAAGCACATGGATGGCCTCTTTGCTTTGTTTCTTAAGTGCCCTAGCTTCAAGATAAGTACGTTGAGTCAGACGTCGTTTAAGTTTTCTTGAGAACCGTTGACCATGGTGTATCGCCTTAATTGTGATTTTTTCGTTTGAATCTTTCAAAGCTTCGTTTTCGTCGTTTGTTGCTAAAATAATAATGACCCCTAAATGATCAATAAACTTGTAAATAAAAGCAGATAATTGTTATTTTATTTTATTTTTTTTTTTGTCTTTTGAGAATACTTCATCAAGAGTCATAAATAATTCCCAGCTGCGATAACCTCGAAATATTATTGATTTCGAAAGGTTTTCACATGGATATTTTTTTTAATTTGGGATTTGTGCTATTTTTTACTTATTTTTTGTTTAAATTGATATTACACAAATTCTGTACCCAGTAATTTACTTACCATCAACTTGATCTTGTTCGGCATCAACTGTCAAATACTTGTCAACATACTTATCAGCAACTGTGAATGCACCATCAATTCGATCAGCAGCGTACTCAGCTAGAGGATTTTTAAGAACAGCTTGTCCAATTTGTTTTACCGAGTCGGCACGTTTTAGAACTGGCCTCACCAAATGATCGGACATGTACTCTCGAGTGTTCCAATACATCTTTAATGTTAATAAAATAAACTGAGTGTAAGGCACTAGTTATAGCTTTTATTAAAAATCATCATTAAAATAAAAATCAGTGCATTATTATTAGAAGTCGGTTATAGCAATCATTTAAAATTGGGTTTTATGAAGAAGTATATACCCATCGTTAAAAAGGCTCACTTTGACGTTACTGACGGATAAGAACAAAACGGGCCAACTAAAATTAGGCTAATTCAGAAAAATGAAATTTCAGCAATGAACTGCATAACTGTTAAACTAAATTCATTCGCTTTATGATTGAGCAAAATTTGTGAGACCTCATTTGATAATAATGGAAAGTCATGATAAAAATCAAACTTATTAACTATTAGCTTTATTTTGATACTAAAATGTCATCAATTTTCTTTGGCTAACTATCTCAAAATCGAAGGACAAAATTAAATTATGGTTTTCAATTACCTAATGCTATAGCTATAACTATGGCGCCTAAGATTAAAGGTAAAGCCGAATTTTGTGTAATGAACAAATTACCATTTCTGGAGGCAAATACACTAACGGTATGTGCTGTTCTAAGATGTCAAGACTTTTGCACATCATTCCATCCAAACGTTTCAACGGTGCTTCAAAAAGCTTGATTGCTGGCTGTACTGATTCTAAAGCAGCATAAATTGTAGTCTCAGCTGTTTCCAAGTACCAGTTAAAAAAGCGGTTGTTATTTTTAACTCGGCAATAAATGTGTTCTGCTCGCTTGATACTGTTTTCTATTATTGGAATGCTTCCAATACGATCGACGGACTCCAAATGTAATTTCATTGCACTTTGTAACTGAGTGTTTGCTGTTGGATACAAAAGAGAGTATTTAAATTCCAAACATTCAAAAATTTAATGATGAGGCATGATCATTGGTCATTGAGTCAAATAAAGAGAAAAAAGTAAACAAATGTGACCAAAGATAATTCTTATCATCCTTATACTTCCTAAGTTATTTTTGATTCTTTACGTCTTACCAATTAGTTTGACGAATTAAGATTAAAACTTTTATCAAAAAAAAAAAGAGAAGTAAAAAGCATTCACAATTTTCTTAAATTTTGTTGTCTAGAAATGAAATGAGAAAGGAATTATTATTTTTAATCTTTGAAAATAATATAGTAGGTATTGTATTTATACTTTTCGACCTTAACTCACACAATCTTAAATTCTTTCTGCTGGCTAAAAATTGCAATTTTTGCTTACATACCTCAAAGTTATACGTTTAGTCTAATCAATCAATACTTTGTGGAAGAGAACTTAATTATTGACTTAAATCTTACCCATATTAGTATGATTTAGAAAATTGTCTTGGCTTTCTGATTGTTCTTATACACCACCGGTCGAGAGAATAGGTTCCACCTCTCAAAAACAAAGAGCATTTTTTTCTTTAAAAAAGCTTTACAAAAAGCTTTTTGTTGATGCACTTTAAAGCATCATTTAATTAAAAAAAAAAGCCAAATAAAACTATCATAACGGTAAATTTGAATATATTTTTGTAATGCTCCTAAACGAGCCCTATAGGAAATCTCCCAGGGAATTTCGTTTCCCACGGAATATTTAATTCCTTTGAAAAGATCCTGAACTGTTGAAAATTTGATGCTTTTAATGCAAAAGCATCTAGAATCTGTAGTGAGCCCTTTACTGCAGATGACATAGACACAAACCTCCAATTTGAATAGGGTAAGTGCTTTTGAGTGGCTTTTAAATAAGTACAAAAAATAAAATAAAAATATATCCTATCCTCATAGGCTGCACGGATAAAAAAACGCCCTCGCCTTAAACAATATACAAAGAAACGCGAAACGCTGATTTTCTGGGCGGTCAACTAGAGTTTTGGCTAGGGACAATAAAAAAAACAGTAAAAACAATTGGGTATATTCGGCGAGATCTTTTATTGTTATTCTGCTATTCTGTTATGAATTTTCATACAAAATTTTTAGCTGTCAAAAAAATTTTTATGAATTATAATTTTGGTATTCTGCATGCTAAATCTGCTATGAAATCTGTTAAGAAATCTGCTAATGAGCTGTCAAAACTTCGAAATTCTCAACAAGTCTTTTATGAACTGCATTTTTGGTATTCAGCATGCCACAATCTGTTATGAAATCTTTTATGAATCATAAAAGAATAAAATACACATTTTTGATACTTTTATCATAAAAGATTTCAATATATGAAGTAAAAACTTTTATTTTGTTAATAAATTGTTCGTAAAAGGACAGATATAACAAAATATTTGGGTCTATTCGGCGAGATCTTTTATTCTGTTATTCTGCTATTCTGTTATGAATTTTCATACAAAAGTTTTAGCTGTCAAAAAATCTTTTATGAATTATAATTTTGGTATTCTGCATGCTAAATTTGCTATGAAATCTGTTAAGAAATCTGCTAATGAGCTGTCAAAACTTCGAAATTCTCAACAAGTCTTTTACGAACTGCATTTTTGGTATTCAGCATGCCACAATCTGTTATGGAATCTTTTATGAATCATAAAAGAATAAAAGACACATTTTTGTTACTTTTATCATAAAAGATTTCAATATATGAAGTAAAAACTTTTATTTTGTTAATAAATTGTTCGTAAAAGGACAGATATAACAAAATATTATTAAAATACATAATAACAAGCACAAACATGTAAATAATTTCAAACTAATTATTTCAATACACGAAA
Source organism: Philhelius pedissequus (assembly GCA_910595825.1). Taxonomy (NCBI): domain Eukaryota; kingdom Metazoa; phylum Arthropoda; class Insecta; order Diptera; family Syrphidae; genus Philhelius; species Philhelius pedissequus. The sequence continues at coordinate 91,130,464 of OU343161.1, forward strand.
GTACAGAACACATTTGATGGATGAAACGTAAAAGAAAGTGTCGCTTATTTTGCCGGAGTTCGTTTTGCACAAGTTCTTATATTGGATATAATAAATTCAGGAACTGTTATGGACAAATTGCAAAGATTAAATATTATTTATCTACGCGAAACAAAACACGATAATTGCGCAGGTTAATATTTTCATTAGTCAGTGCCTACTACCAAGAGTTTTTATTTACCTACTACAGCTGATAATTTGATAGCACATTTTAGGTATGTTCGTATAAATGTTTCTTTTTCGAAGTTACATAACAGACTTTTATAAAAGATCGAACTCCTGAATAACAATTATAAAATATTATTTATGGTGAAGATCTGTTATGCTGGTGCATAATAACAGAAAATTTATAGCAGAATAACAGATGTGCAGAATAGGCCTAAATGTTAACGCAGGTACATATAGTAATGCGTACTGGATAGTAAAGAAATGTGTATGCTACATGTGAATGCTACAAGTTGTTTAAGCTTGTAAAACAATTATCTATCTCATCAGCGAAAATTCCACTTCAGGTTAAGGTCCCACATTTTAGGACACAATGAGGGTATTATTACGGACACAGCAAATGTGAGCTTTGACGATACCCCAGATTTGGAAGTGCCATTGACTGGTTTTCAGAAATGTCCTTTTAGGTACTTTATTTCAAGGCATTGTTTGGGGACCAAAAGAGGAACTTACTGACGTCAATAAAGATGACGAAGCTTTGACTACTTTGAAGAGCAATGGCCTAGAAAATATGGCCGGGTACATATGGCATAAATTAAAAAACAAAATTTCAGGCCAAGGAAATGTGGCATCGTATTCATGAGTAGACCACCTAAGTGAAGGCGGCTTATCAAATCCATCACCTAGTATGTTAAATGACTTTACGAACTTGGACAACATTTTCAAATCCTTCAACGGTGAAGACTTTAGTAATTTGTATCAACAAAATCTACTTGAATTGACCAGACATTGGCTGCGATGTGGCCTCAAAAGAACTTTTATTCCGCGCGAGGATGTATTTTTATTTTAGATTAAGAACACTTAACAGAACAATTGTAGACTTACGAGTAGCAAAAAACGAAAATTACAACACAATTAAAACATTTTCCATTTATTTAATCCACAATAATCTTTAAACATTGTTATGTTTTGCTTAATTTAAGTTAATTCTTCGATATCCATTTAGCACTACGACTTTTTGATTTTTGATTTTTTCGCAATTAATTTAAAGTCAATTAAAGTGAATTCAATTCAACAATATTCAATTACTTAAACAAATTGTATGTTTATATTTTGATCACGAAAAATGTATGTATTTACATCGGACAAACTCAATAATTTCTATGCCTTTCAAATTTGTTCTTCTTTGATGGCGTAGGCAAAATAAGTCAAAAAAAAAGAAGTGTCGTAATCTTGTTTTCATTGATTCATGCATTTTTTACAGCTCAGAATTTAAAAAATGGGATTAGAGAAAGCGTGATTTTAATAGAGGAATTTTAAGGAACGTGGTTATGAAAAGGGGGAGAAGGCGTAGCCCGGCGCGGGTATTAATTTAACCATTCGCGATTATACAAGACAGCTACCAAAGGGCAAAGATTATCTATATAATTCTTAATTTATGTAATTTTTAATTTAATGGCGCAAAATTTTAAACGATTTGTTAATTTAATTTGATGATTTATGTTAAATCATTTTTAGTGTGATACTAGGTTGAAAACAGGATTTTTAACCTATACCTTCTTCACATTTTACTAGAGTTATAATCACCAAATGGCTACTTTAATTTTTCAGTATCGTACTTAATCCATGTCATCTGATAGTATATCAGCCTTGCACGCGGAGGGCCCAGGTTCGAATCCTGCTGGTGTAATTTTTTTTTTTTGTAAATGAAGTGTAATGCTTAAAACATAAACATCGAATACTTATTTAGAGCACACGTTGGGTTTCCATCAACATATAATTAATTTACAAATAATAAACACAATAATTGTCTTCATCAAAATTCAAACCCCACAAATGCTTTGGTATCTAGTTAATTAGCATTTTACTAGTTAACAAAAGGTTTAAAATTTATGGAAGTAGACTACTATTTAAATAGTAAGTTGTTAACTAATAACGTGTCCTTAATAATAGGTTATTTAAAATTTTGCGCCACTGTATTTTATTCTTGAAGTGACTCCACAATAATTGCCACACATGTTGTCACCCATGCTAGTTACGCCTCTGAAACAATTAGATTCGAAAAGAAAGAAAAATTTCATATAATAACCTGCACAAATGGATCTCACATAGGTACTTGCTCTTATATTCGATCAGATCGTAGGTCCTTTTTAGTAAATATTTTTTTAAGCTAGTTATTTACTAGGTTTTTTTTTAATCAGAAAAATGGTTTTTAAAAATGATGGTATATCTATTATGTACCTCATGTATAAAAATTTTGATCGAAATAAGTTAAGCCATTAATAAGTCGGTCAAAAATCAAATAAATGGTTCTATTCCAGTTACGTGTTAATAGCATTTTATGTAAATATTTATATTAGATCGACCTACAGATACACAGGCAAACAGAGACGCCACTTTTTTGGTGTGCCCTATCATCGTAATGTCAAGCAATGTTACCAAACTGGGACTCATTTGAGTCAAAAGGGATTATTTTCTTTTTAAGTTGGCTCAAGGACTCATATTTTTTAGATTTTACTCATTTTTTTTAAGAACAAGTCAATAGTTTAAAGCACTTTTATTTCGTTATGCAGAAAATATTTAAAAAAGATTGAATAGTCTGAACTAGCTACGCTTCTATTTCCTTTCCTTCCTTTGGTTAAAACATTTAAGAGTTTTGGATGGAAGTTTTCAAAATTAAGATATGCGTGTGAGGAGCAGTGTTGGGCCATTTAGACTACATGATTGTCTACGTGTAGACAATTCGATGTAGACAATTCCCAATTGTCGACATAAATTTGTCGACAATGTAGACATTGTAGACAATTCGTAAAACCATCATAATTCAAATTTTTCTTACCAACAATTTATCAAAACCCAAAAAATAAATTTTAAAAAAAAACAAGTTCTTCCACAATACAAAAACATGTACATATGTAAATACAAGATAGTCGTGAAAAAATTATTTGATCTAAGTCTAAACGTATACCTAGTCCTATGTTTATAAAAGTTTCAAATATTTAAATTAGAGATATCGAAAAACTTTAAATTATGGGAGAAATCTGATAAACCTACTTACTAAAATTTCATAGATCCACTCAATCACATCATTGCTTTGCTACTGGCCAAGTTTTAAGAAAAACTTTTAAATTTGAGGAATTTAGTAATAAAATTAAAAAATGCCAGTAAACCTTACAAATTTGGTTCAGTAATTAAACCTTTAACTGACAAATTTCTCACATAATTTGGAGTCGTTTATTTTTGTTGGTCCGATTCAATCATTTTTGAAAAAATATTGGGTCAAAATTTTAAATAATCCTTGTTTTTAATGAATAAGCCCGCAACTCTAGTTAAAGGAATCATCTAGTTGCGAGCCCTTGTCTAACTTTGTCTCAATTTTAAACACACTAAACAAACAACTCTTCTAATTTAGGTAGAGCCTTAGGGCTACGTTAATCAAACTTATGTTGAACACACCTTATTTTGACAGATATAGAGTAATGGAACAGAACGAAAATTAAACAGAACCACAAAAACATCAAAAATATATTCATACGTAAATAAGCTCAGGTACGATTTTTAAAATTTCGGAAAAAAATTTCAAATATAATTCGTTTCAGATAAAGAAACAAATTGTTTACCATTTTTAAATTAAAAATCGACCGTTGTTTTGTTCAAATCGGTATCTTGAATAAAATTCAAGTTCCTCAAGTTCTATGAACCAATTTTCTCGAACTTCATATATTTTTGGCTTTCTAAATAGCCCAATAATCTTCTTGATTGCTTGAAAAATATTATAATCTTCTTCTTCAGAAAACATTTTTATTTACTTTTTGTTATGAAATGTCAAACGTCAACTGGAAAAAGTTTAGTTTAAGAAAGATAAGGAAGTGTTTTGCTCTGTTTAAATTTAGATGACTTCTTTAACGTTAAAATCATTTTAAAACTCATTTTTAGAGTCGACTCCCATTTGAAAACTCATTTAGAATAGGGTTTAAATGTTTAAAATGTTGCCCTATTAGTTTTCCACTGATAAAATGGTTGAATGACATGGCCTTTAAATATTAAATATCATAAAAATGGTATTGCGACATCATCCGATTCAGATATCCTGGTTTGAGGTAATTTGAAATCAATATTTTGATTTCAGTAACATTTTCCAACCTGTGCCTCCGTAGACGGTTTTCAGCAGTATTTTTGAGAGTTTTGTTGCACACTGTGCATAGAACTGCGTATTTATTATTGGTTTTCACCAAGAGATAGCTTAGCTCGTCAAAGGCTTTGTTTTAAGTTCGGCCAGACATAACATTAAATTTGATTGTATAAAACGTAGCATTATCTCTACTAAATTTAATGTAAATGTTACACACTATTATCTCAAATAAAAAAATTATTAATTTATTTAATGAATAAACAAAAATGTATGATATTAGGAAGATTTATAAGTAATAAAATAATATACAATAATACAATACATCTTAATTTGGAGCAGATCAAAAAATTTTAGAGGACAACAAGGGTGCACAATTCAAACATTTTTTGAAAAAATGTACTAGGTACACCAAAATGTTTTCCACAATTTTTCTTCAAATCTATCAATTCTACGATAAAAGTGTTTGAATCTTTTTTGTGTAGAATGACATGATCTACAATGCGTACCAAAAACTTTTTTCAAAAAACTATGGTTTTCGAGTAATTTGGATAAAAACTCAATTTAACCCCTTTCCCCCTCTAATTTTTTTTGCTCCGCTCCAAATTTAGGGTATTTTTTTAGAAAATGCTTAGGACGTAAAAATGAAGCTCTGCACCAAAATTCAGCTTTGTCGGAATTTGTTTTCTAATTTTCCTAGACTATTATGAATTTGATATTTGTTTATATGTTTACAAAGTACCTATTTATTTTAGTTACCTATTAACAAAAAAGGTATTATTATAAACTTAAAAGAGATATTTTATTGGGACTCATTTATTTTCGAAATTACTCATTTTTTCAGACTATGGGACTGATTAAAAATTAAACCTATGGTAACACTGATGTCAAGTTTGATCAAAATCTCGAGTTTTTTTTGCGAATGCAATACTTGCCCTATAGTAAACCTACATGGACATCATACATACAACAATATATCACAAGTACAAAATATTAAGGTATATACCTTTAAACATAATACACATGTAGGTTGTAAAGATTGTAAATTATTTTCAAGGACTGGAGAACACATAATTATTAACAAATTTAATTCTAAACAACAAATATAGGTATAAACAAAAAATAACGTTTGAATATTTCTTTTGGATGTTTTAATTCCATAATAACATTTTTTACTTCGCATTAAGGTAAATATGTAGCTATGGAATAGTATGTTGCACGATATAATCGAGGAAAATAGCGATAAGCATAGGTAGCATAATGCATGTATGTATGTGTATGTATAGCTATATAACAACTCGAACATAATCATCATCGTTCAAAAAGAAATCCCTACTTCCCAGACACGTCCCCTTGACTTCACTTATATATTGACGGATGGATATAGTGATGTTGTTTAGCCAGTTTTTATTTTTATTTTTAAGTCCAAAGTCCAAAAAAACACACAATCATCATCATCTATGTAATTTAAAAATTTTGAATCCTCGAATTACTTTATATTATTTTTTTATTGGAACACATTTTATGTAGACAGATGTAAAGAATATGCCTCAGGTGTTTGTTGAATCGTTTTATGATCATAAAAAAATATATAAACTTAATATTCCATACTAACCCATTTTGGATCAAAATTGTGAACTGAGAGATAGCAAATTTAGTTTTTTTCTTATTTATAAATTTAGTACATACAACCGAAAAGAAATTCCAACCGTTTCGCAAAAGATCACAACTAAAACTAAAAGCGGAAAATTAAATTTAAAACTGAGTAATAACATTATGTATTTGTAAGAGAGTGCAGACAAATCTCAATCGCACTGCATGTCTTGACCCTAAATATTTTGAATTGATAAACTCGAAGCCGGCAAAATGTTATCATCGAAACATTGGATGAGTTTTGATCAGGGCTGTACTGGCAGTTTCGATTTGCACTGGGGCAATATGTACCTACTTTTTTTTTTTAAACAATTGACAAGATACCTTCTTGGTACTATTTAAATTTGTATTATTATTTGGATTATACGACGTCGATATCTTTTTTATTTCTTAAAGATTGTTGTTCCATATTAGGACGTTACGAACATTATTCATTTCTTATCTTCAGGCAACTGATTTGTGTTTAATGGTAAGTAAAAACAAAATGCACGGCTGGATCGCATGTATTTGCTCTTATGTGCGATAATACCTTAGCACAAAATTCTTAGTAGAAACAGATATTTTTAAAGTCGTGGTATTACTTATTTCTTAAATACAAATTATCTTATGGTATGACGATTTTAAGTAAGTATTTAATTCATAAATAAATACAATAAATTTTAAAACATAATTTCATAAAAAAATATCCATGTCTTCGAAATATACCTATTGAATTTTCAAAGAAAATGGATTTTTTTTAAATTATTTTTCGAAAATTTTGAAATGCATATTATTTCGAATTCGAAGGCCCTCCTTTGTAACAATATTGAAGGAAATCATGAAATCCGTCGCGCCGTTTATAAGAAAACGAAAGTCAAAAAATAATTGTATGGCAGGTACCGTTAATAACGAAATATGTCAAAAAAGACTATATCTATCTAGACTATATCTATAGCAGTGGACAGATTTTCTTTAATCAAAATAGTTAGAGCCGTTTTCGAGATAATTAAGACGGTAGAACAAATTGTATGGCAGGTACAGGTATTTTTGGGCAAAAAAAAACAAAGATATTTTAAAATCTGATTGAGGCAATCAGTCAAAACGCGTAAGTACCAAGTTTGACGCAAATCGCTTAAGCCGTTTAGGCTGAATATCGATGTACAGACAGACAGACGGAATTGCGGGACCAACTTTTTTCGTCTTCGCTATCATCGTAATGTCTAGTTTGATGAAAAACAGGTGTTCGATTTTTTTACGAATGCAAAATTTACCCAAATAAAAATCAAAATATATCTGGTAACAAAAATCAATAAAATAAAAACAAATAATATTACATTTGTATTATTGTGAAAATTTGGATTTTCACTGCACTAAATTTACTAATTCCTGAATTATATATTTAACAACCCACCGATAAAAGGTTTAATCATTCACATTCATAATAATATAGACCATATTGCCATTGTGAAGTTGAATTTGTGAAATAAAGCATAATACAGTCAAAACCGTTTAAGTTAAACCACAACAAATTTCTATTAAACAGAGCAAAGCATATGCTAACTGACAGAAAACAAATACATATGTACATATATCAGTTAATCGGGTTTCGGATACCTGGAAGACAATTTAGATGACTGGAATTTTTAGATGTGAATATAAGTGATGGAGGTCAAAAAAACAGAAACGAATATTGAAACAATCAACCAAGAGAAAAACATCTGTTCGCATTTCGATAAAAAAAATCAAACGTCATCCTTTCTTGTGTAAAATTCAGTGAGCAGTTTTTCTTCGTCGGGGAACTATATACTAATAATATAATATTTATAATGTATTAACTAGTGTTAATACATTATAATTGTGAGCAAAATATATATAAATTGATAGAATATTAATAACGCTAAAGGTAAAAAGTAGTAATGGTTTAAAGGTAGTATGAACACAAACATTTCATATTCTGAAAGAGCCCTAGAATTGCCTAATTTCTCTCATAATCGAGACAACATCAAATTTATTCAAGACGATTTCCATTTTCACTAGCAAAGAATTTAAAAATGAGGAAAACAATTTAGTTTAACACACATTCAAAAAGGAGATTGCTAGGTTTTTTCAAATTTCTTTCAACTCAAAAGCAATTGAATTTTAGTAGCGATCCGATCCGTCTTCGTAAAATATAGGCGATTTTTTGTTCAATGAGCGAAATAAATAAAAATAAAATGCACGACTGGATCGTACGAACTTGCTCTTGTAGCTAACAACTTTGATGTAGCTAACCATTGAGGTTTAGTTAGTTAGTTGTAGTTATCCTATGCAGGTTTAAAGCGTATGTAGGTAAGAAACCTTGATTCTTGTCGAATAGATGATTCAAGAAATAGTTACATAGGTACATATACCTCACCTACAAATTTAATGTAACCATATGCCTGTAAGACCTAAGGTATTTTAAGTGCAACCTGAATTGCACGGCACTAGTTTGGCACAGTAGATTTGAGAACCAGGTATTGATTGTCTCATTTTAACCCATGGGCAGCACCCAATTAAAATTGGAGGTATAGAAAAGAATGCGCCTAGCGTGGAGATCGAACCAACTCGTCTAAGTTAGAAATCAAGCACTTTATCCACTGCGCCCTTGCCACCCAATGTATCTTTAAATCTAAGTTGTGGATTCTAATTATTTTAGTAGGGAGAGTAAAATGTATATACATACATATACATATAAATGGAACCTAAGTATGTAAACATGTACATATAATAATGAAAATGAAGGATGTAGGTGGGTAGGTAGCTATATGCATATAACTTTATAATTTAGGTGCATATGTATAAGTAAGATTCATGTGATTTTTAAAGACACGTATGTATATACAGTGGTATCCATAGAATTAAAAACAATACTAGATAATAATAATAAAACGCATAACTTTCTACAAGAACGCCTGTTGAGGTTCACAATTGATTTAATTAATACTAAATGTACTTAATAACTTTTAATTGAGTTTTTTTGCGACCTTTAGTCCAAATTAATATGCCTTTCGCCCAGGTACTACAGATGTGCTCATCAGTTAGATATAATTCACAGTGCTTTAAAGCTGTACATTTTATTTGTGTCGGTAGCCATCGACTAATATATTGCGTCTTAGAAAGGTACTACAGCATCTAACTGATGAGCCCATCTGTAGTACCTGGGCGAAACGCAACGCATATTAATTTGGACTAAAGGTCGCAAAAAAACTCAATTAAAATCATAACTACAGTCCACAAAATAAGGAACAAAAACAATACCTACGTATGTAAATGCGTTTGTATTGTTTTTGTTTTTGCATTTATTCTTAAATTTGTACTTAATAACATTTTTAAGAACTTTTGAAAAATATAGATACAATCCTATATCCACAAGAAAAAAAACATTGATTGAACCCAAATTGCCTCCGACCATACAATTAGAAACATAAAACTAAAATTGAGATATCGCTTGGAACCTTGAATTTATAGAATGTAAATGTTAATATTTTGTAGGATAGCCTTTATTTTTTATAACAGCAGCCAATCTTCGTTGCATACTCTCATACAACATTTTCCATAATATTCTTAAAAACGTGTTGGTCCATTCTACCATCTATTCTTATTAACGGGCCCACACTACGCCAAGAGAATACACCCCAAACCATTATGTTTCCTCCTCCATGATTTATAGTTTTCAGAGTGTATTTTGGATCCAATTCTTTGTTTTGAGGGTATCTGATGTAAGCTTTACCGTCCGAACCAAACATGTTGAATTTGGATTCATCGCTCCAGAGGTTTGTCCAGGTGCAGCTTAGCAAAATTCAATCGCCTCTTGAGATTTTTTTTGGAAGAGTGTGATGCATCCACGAAGCCCATGTTCCAAAAACCGGCGCCTTATGGTTCTAGCTGATAGATTTTGACGGATTCTAGGAGTAAGAATCTCTTTTATTTTACTAGAAGTCAAAAAAGGATCGGCTTTACTGATTCGACAAATTCATCTGTCCTCTTTTGGTGTCGATTTTCGAGCTATTGTTTTTCTTATGGGGGTTTCAATGCTTCCAGTTCTTTTGAACACTTGTATTGGACCAAAAACTAACTTTTTTGAAGAGCAAAATCTTTTAGCTAAGAAATCCATTGACACCTTTTCATTCTGATAGCACTGTACAATAAGCTTTCCAATTTCTGGAGTACATGATTTATTTTTACCCATATTTTCACTGTTTAGGGATAAATTAGTTGTAAAAAATGAAGAATATACTGAAACAATAAACTCACAAAAAATAAGGTTCTATTAAACACAAATTCAGGAACAATGGTATCGTTTCTAATTTTCTGTCCAACGAAAATGGCGACTACAAATTAATTTTCTAAAACAACGGCGTTTTGATAATAGGTCATGTTTAGGAGAGCACATGTTCAGACCACACATGATAGCCATTTGAAATGAGGTAAAAGGAGTGGACGGGATTATGATATGGGAAAAGAAAGGGATATTTGGATAGGTTAGGATCGGTAGGAGGTAGGATTGGGTCGGACCATAGGTTTTGATGAGAGGGGTTAGGGTAGGGAAAGAATGTCTGCTACGAAGGCGATGGCATGCTTGCGATGCTCAGCTCAGCTCGTCGGATGTAGGGGGGGATCTTGCCCCCGCAGCTAGACCTCACCTATTTCAAAAAAAAAACATAAAACATGCCAAAAACTAAATCCACTTAGCCACCACAAAACCACGACACACTTTGGGAAATCACTGCGGCTGTTGTTGCAGTTGGGCCTAGTCCCACCCAACCTGGAATTCGTACGGCCCTTTTCTTCGAATTCCCCTGACCTGAAAATGCCAAAGACTTAGAACGGCGGAAGAATCCTACTCATTTACCGGAAGGCCTCAGCCAACCTAACTAACGGTGCTAAAAAACAGGGTTTTTTTTTTTTTTTTTTTTTTATAGAACTTTGCACGCGCTCAAGGGGTTATGAATTCCCTTTATATGTTTTTCTTAACACAGCGCGGGCATCTGGTGAAGAAGAGAAAGAAGGATAGGAAAGATGTGTGGCGCGATGTTCTGAGACTAGTTGTTGTGCTGGTTGTTGTCTCAGATTTATCTCCAGGGATGGCGGCTGAACTAATGCGGAGAGAATTACCGTGTCTTATTTATTTATGTCCCTTATAATTCGCATTATTTTATTTATTTCGTTGTCATACTTTATGGGTATGCCAGTTTACTCAATCACATGTTGTTAGTGTTATGCCTCAACAGCATGTAATGAGCAAAGCAGCAACTTATTTTATGACAATTTTGAGAATTGGTTTTTAATGGAATATACGAAGACATAGACAAGGGCAGGAATCGAACCTGCAACCACGAGGTTGACAGGCGAGCACACAACTATCGCGCCACGGCCACCCCCGTGAAGAAATTCTGATTTGATAAAATACGTTAAGAGTTATTGTTTCTAATTGTTTGGCCACCACTGTATATGTAAATGTATGAGGCCCTACATTGTATTTAGTATTCAGTGACATACGCAAAAATTTGTAAAAAGGGAATAATAATAAGGTAGAAATAAATGGATAATACACATAATTAAATGTTTTTATATTGCTAAGTCGTTATAGTTTGAGGGAAAACAAAGATGCAATTTGAATGAATGGATAAATATCATTAATTCAAATTTATAATTCCAAAAAAAAATTGCAAAAATCGTTGGAGCGGTTTTTTAATAAATTAATTTTGTATGTATAAAATTTTTAAAACATTTTTAGAAAAAAAAATTGAAACCCCATTTTGAAGATATTATTATTATACATATAAAATTCTAAATTTAAAAAATTCTGTGACTGGTTTTTGAAAAATCGATTTTTCAAAAAAATATTAATTTATTTTTTAAAAATCGAAAAACTTTTTTTTTGAAAATTTTAGTATGCAGTCTTATTAACAATATTAGGGAACATTTGTATAAAAAAAATGATTTTAGTCAGTTCATCCAATGTTGAGAAATTCGAAGATATGAAAAGTGGTTCTATGGGAAGTGTGGTTAATAACTACGCAAAAAAATATTTTTATACTCGAAAGTGGATTGTACTAATTTAAGAACACACACATTTTTTTATAAAAATTATTTCGAGAAATAGTTTTTTTTTCTTAACGGTTATTTTTCACATTTGAATAGGAGATACCGTTGTTTTTTTTATTTTAGGAATATAGTTTTTTTAACTATTCAACATAATGTCAAAAATCCATTAAGCCGTTTCGAAATTTTGAATTTTCAAAAAAAGGGTTTTTTAATTTCTAAAAAAATGTTGGCTTACATTAGTGTTTAAACTTTGTAGAAGCTTCTGGGCAAACAATTTAAAAAAAATCAAATTAACCATTTCCCAAAAAATCGAAAACCAAAAGAATGGTACTACTACTGGTACCAAAAATGACAATTTTTTCCAAAAAAAATAAATTACCGAAATGCTCCTTTTCCCTTCATTAATGAACTATTTTTTTTTTATAAAACTCGTTTTCGAGAAAAATAAGATTTTTGTTTTTGGCCAAAAAAAAGGTATGGGAGCTACTGTTATTTGTCGTCTTGAAAAAAAATACAAAAAAACCGTGTGGGCATATTACCGAAAAGACAGTATCTGCCAAGTTTGAAGCAAACCCATCCAACCGTTTAGGCTGCATACTCGCGGACAGACATACAGACAGACAAACGGAATCAGGGGACCCATTTTTTTGGTATTCTCTATATTCGTAATGTCATGTTTGATTGTTAGAATTTTTTTGCACGAATCCATAACTTGCCTTATAGTACCTATAATCGCAAGTAAAAAGTTGAAAGAAAATAATTCTCAGATATTCATCCAAGAGTGGTTTTTCTGTTAAACAGGTATCACTTAAGCGGGCTTTTATGTAATTATCAATAAATGATTAAGGTAGGTTCGTTGAAACCTGAAATCACCCCGTTTAGTAAATTATGTGTCGCCCTAAACTCGCCTCAAATTTTTTTCTGTAGCGAGTTCAGATAATAAATAAACTGTCAAAGTCACATATATTGGATATGAAAAATTAGGTCTGTTTGTTATCGCGTTATTGTGAATTCGGACGTTTCTTAACAATTTTTACAAAATGCTGTTTGTTAACTCGAAAAAATTATAAAAAGACTGGACTAGAGGAGAAAAGCTTCCCCTACATTTCTGTGGATAACTGGTGTAAAAACTGACAAAACACCAAGCTATCGATTTCGTTTTGCTACTTTTTCTGTTAGTGATGGACACTAACTGGAGCTGCAGCGAGTAACTCATTATTTGTGTAGGTACTAGATTGAAATTTTTAAATTGAAAACTAAACACAAATGGAAATAGAAAAAGAAGCGCAGTAAGGAAAACATGAATAATCGAACAATTTATAATTAAATTAATTAAATAATTAATATTCCTTAGCTGTAATTCTACGAAAAATATTTGTATATTGCACATATCATATTTATTTATTTATTTAATTTTTTTCTAAAAATCATGTGCTTACGGTGTGATCGAACATAAGAACAAGTTCGTCCGATCCAATCTTGCACTTTATTTCATACAGTCTTGAAATCTTGCATTAAATGAAATTGAGTAAATTTATTGATGCGTTCTTGCTCATGCATTTCGATAAATAAAAAAAGTGAGGGTTTTGTACATTTTCATGCTTATTACGCTTTTGTCATTAGAAAGTTTATTAATCTGCAAAAGATACATAATATTTCCATCGTAATAGGAAAATTTTGTTAATCCCAAAAAATGTAATCGCAAGATCCGTTAGTAATGGCATTTTGTATGAAGTTTTCCGCTACGATGATTTTTTTATATTCGTAACAAATTTCCAATTATGATGGAAGTCTTTTGACTAAGTCTTTTAATAATAATTTTAATTTAATAGTGCGGTGTTTAACGAGTAATTTATTCCCACGCGTCTTACCACAAAATCAGATTTTCAACTTATATTCGTGACGAATAAAATTAAAGCCATGTGAACGAAATGTCAAAATTAACGAATATTCGTTAATTCGTTAGTCGTTGGTCGCTCTCATGTGGATAGTACTTTATTTTAAAGTTCACATTTCGCGAGTCAAAAGAGAAACTTCCATAATCTAAATACGGACCACCCTGTATTCAAAAATTAAACGTGTTGATCTCTTGTGCGTGCTATTGGTATAGTGTCGTATATTAAACTAGTACAGATAGTGAGAATTACCCAGTCAGAAATAATTACAATGTCGATTTATTTTAATGGAATTTCGTAATCAGCTGAAGTGCGAGGTTCTAGTTTTTTTAATCTTCATAAATCATGTCTCACGTCTTGGAAAAATTGTATTAATAAAGACAAATAGATACATAATGTCAATTAATGTTAATATTGTATGTACGCATGTAGTATAAGCCTCCTTTTTAAGCTGCATAAAAACACGTTTTTTAAAAATTAAATTCGAAACTTTATTTATTTACATACGAGTATTAATGACATTTGTCAGTTGTCGGCGACAGAAGTTAAACATGTGAAAGAAACGACAATGCGACCATTCGCATTCGCAATTCGAAGGTAATATGAAAGGTGCTAAATTGATATGAACAGTCAAACTGTATTTGCGCTCCACATACCATCTACAGTTCAACGAATTCAGACTATCAAATGCACGACTGGATTGTACGAACTTGCTCCTCTAGCTAACAACTTTAATGTAGCTAACCACTGACGCTATTAGTAGGTGCGTAATCTAGTCATCATTAGGTAGGCTTAAAGCCGATGTAGGCAAGATTACATTGGTTCTTACTACATATAAAAAATTGTCGAATGGATGATTCAAGGAATAGTTACATAGGTACCTACATATCTACAAATGTATATTTAAATGGATTTTAATTATGTAAATTAGTAGGGTCATATGAACCTACCTACATAGATGGAACCTAGGTAACTACAGTAAAACCTGTCAAATTGGAACACCCTTGGGACCGAAGAAAAGTGGTCCGATTGTAGAGGTTACTTTTTAATCGGAACGGTCCACTTAGAAAGGTTTTTCCCTCATGCATACATGTCTGTTAAGAGTATTTAACCTATGTTTGTATACATAAAAATACGACTGCCAGTGCATATACCACCTATTATACATTTCCAGAAAATATGCAGCAGTCAATTAGATATGTTGATATAGTCAGTGGTTTCGCTTGGTGAACTGTACCACAAATTGGTAGATTCTTTTGTCTTCTGAAGCAAAACCATGTCAAGACATCAATTTCGGAAAAAGGTATCTGTAAATGAGTTCATACGTTTTGTTGTCAAGCAAACGAAGTTTCCAAATGACAGTTTGATTTCCCCCTTCGCGCTCAAAATATTTTGGATTCGATATTTGCTGCAATCAAATTTTTTGCAAGATATAAATAACATAAATATTTATGTCCAACTTAAAACGCTTATGGGCTACTTTTTCCTCTGCCTAAACTGTCACATAAGTGCTTAGCTTATGTACAACTTAAATGTTTAAGTTGAGTATCAGCAAACGGGGCTTAATAACTTCAATATTTTTACCAGATAAAGCTCAATGCAATTTCGTTTACTCATTGTAATTTTACTTTTTTTTAAACTTAGTAGCTTTATTGAAACCCAAAAATAAACACCTTTAACAAATCAATTGCACTGATTGACCTGAAATCTCTGCCTATAAGCAATATAAAAAATTCAAATTGTTTGATTTGCCAACTAACTAAAACTAAAATTACAAACTTATTGGGAAATCAGCAAATCACGTGGTGGTGCGCCGGCGGCGTGCGGGGCAGTACAAACGATTATAAAAAAATGCCACACATACAAATTTCGTATTTCCTACGCTTGGACCAATTAGACAGGTGATTACATGTTATCTAGTGGTCCATGGTCCGATTAGCAGGTGCCCCGATTACAAGGGGAAATTTGTATGAAAAATAGCAGGGAATGCATAAGGTGCGGTCCGAATATGAGGTGGTCCGATTATAGTTCCCCGATTAGCAGGTTTTACTGTATATGCATATAATTTTATGATAGGTGCGATATAATGGGTTATCCATTTTGCGGTTTCAAAAGTAAACCTAAATACAACACATATACAATATTTTTTTTCATGACATTTCTTTTTTATTATAAAGTTGGAACGTAGACATTATGTGTGAAACACTACATCATTTAAATGACCACCACGCGAATTGTTGCAAGCATCGATTCTTCTGAGGTAATTTTCGACCACTTTTTGACACATATTGGGCGGTATCTCAGCCATAACTTGACGAATGTTGGTTTTCAAGTGCTCAAGAGTTAAATGTTTATCTGCATAAGCATGGTGTTTCGCGTAGCCCCACAAAAATAGTCCAACGGTGTCAAATCACATGATCTTTGTGGCCAGTTGAAATCGCCACGACGAGAAATTACGCGGCCAGGAAATGTCTCTTGCAATAAAGCCATATTCGCTAGAGTTGTGTGGCATGTGGCACCGTCTTGTTTAAACCACATAATCACCAAGTTGTGTTCTTCAATAGCAGGCAAAAAAAAGTCGGTCATCATATGACCATAACGCTCCGAGTTGACGGTGACAAAGTCCAATCACACCTCCGGACCTGAGAGCGTCCCAAACAGTGACTTTTGTAGATGTAATGCCTCTCTTCAATTACTTGAGGATTCTCAGAAGCACAAATACGACAATTTTGTTTAATAACATACCCACCGAGTGAGAAATGTGCTTCGTCGCTGAAGAAAATTTTTTTCGAAAAATCGCCGTCCACCGCCTGTTGTTCAAGCACCCATTCGACGTATCTACGACGTTGTGAATGCTCAGCTGGCTTCAGGTGTTGTGTGAGCTGGACTTTATATGGATGAAGGTGTAGATCCAAATGCAAAATACGCCATAATGTGCCGTAAGACAGTCCTAAACGACGAGGAATCGACACATTCGGGTCTTCGGCAATACTTTCACTTACAGCAGCGATATTTTTAGTGGTGCGAGTGAAACATTGATGCACAGGCCTTACAATATCTGTAACCAATCCAGTCTCTTCAAATTTCATCAAAATTTTGCCAATTGTTTGCGTAGTTGGACGATTATGTAAACCATAATCTCCTCTTAAAGAGGATTCTGCCACAGCCACATAAAGATATGTGGCTGTGGCAGAATCACCATTTTTGTAGTAGGTTTTAACAATTTTTATGCGTTGTGCGATAGTTAAGCGATCCATTTTCGTAAATGTCAGACTTTCCACTAAAAAACAATTGGTTTCACAACTTAGTTTAACAGATGTCGAATTCCAGCCCTATACTTTTGAAACCGCAAAATGGATAACCCTTTACAATATAACGTATTCATGTGATTTTTAAAGATATATATCAATGTATGAGGGCCTACATAGTACATTATGTATTCCAGTGAAGTATGCAACAATGTTATACGAGTAGTTATAGCTAAGGGAAAAAACGATGCCATTATTTGAATTCTTGGACAAATATGAATAGGTATATCATTTTAATTGTTTTTTTTTTTCGAAAAAAAAAACAAAAACACCATTAGATGCCACACATCAATAAAAATGTTATAAAAAAGTATCTCAAATATTGTAGGATGGATTTTGATAAAACCCTGTCTTTTATTTGTAGTTTTTTGAAAAAAAAAATGTTTTAAATTTTGGTATGCAGTTTTTTTTTAGAGTTTATTAGTATGCATACATGTAACTTTTCCCGTAAAGTTGGTTCTGATTAAATGATAGCTTTATAGTATCAACAAAAAAATTCTCAAAAAATGTTATCGTAATCGTAAGAGCCTTTTTCGAGAAAAATAAGCTTTTCCTTAAAGTACCTACTATGTACCAACGAATTAACGAATATTCATCTATTTTGATATTTTGTTCACGTGGTCTTATTTTATTCGTCACGAAGGTAATTCAATAATCTGATTTTGAGGTTAGTCGCGTGCGAACAAATTATTCGTTGAAGTGTGGATGGTATGTGGAACGCGAATAGAGTTTGACTGTTCTTAACAATCAGATACAATTCGCGGTAATAAATAATAATTTTTTCTCAAATTTACATTGTTTTGGCAATTAAAAAGTATATTTTTGTTTCTAAACATTAATATACATATGTGAATAAGATTTATAAATTTTTGTTTAGAATTTGTGAAAAATTTAGTTTATTCGTCGATCGTTGGTCGCTCTCATGTGAACAGTCCTTAAAGGTTACAAGGCAGGAAAAATTTGTGCACGATTAATATGGGATGTCATGAAACGTCAAATTTTATTTCTTCTGAAAAGACAAGAAATAAATACAAATTCTTATGTCTAAAAATTTAAAAAATCCAGAAATAAGGGGCCTCCACAAGAAATATTGCCTACATGACACATTTCTTGCAATCATTTATTTCAAGTGGAGGCCTTGGGTAAGTTTGCAGTGATTTTTGTATGCTCAACGAAGAAAAAGCAATCTCATGATTTTTTTGTAATCTCATGAAAGAAATCATGATATTTTTTTTTATTTGATCGGCAACACTAGGGGTATTCACGATCCGATGTATCTAGTCTTGTATCATTGTAAAAGTGTAGCATTTTTTTGCACTACAACAACAAAATATACTGATTTTCAAAATCTTACACTTTTACAATACCCGAACACTAATAGGGGTATTCACGATCCGATGTAACAAGTCTTGTATAATTGTAAAATTTTATTTTTTTACAACAGACTGTGAACACATATTTACTAATCACAGCAACACTGAAGCAAATTTCAAAATCTGTTTCACATTTGTTCTGAAGAAGGCTTAGTTTGTGTTAAAAAAATCTTACACCCTTGTATTTTTCTGTTACAATAGGGGTATTCACGATCCGATGTATCTGGTCTTGTATCATTGTAAAAGTGTTAAAGTGTAGCATTTTTTCCACTACAACAACAAAATATACTGAATGTCAAAACCTTACACTTTTACAATAGCCGCACCCTATTAGGGGTATTCACGATCCGGTGTATCTGGTCTTGTATCATTGTAAAAGTGTAACTTTTTTTTGCACTACAACAACAAAATATACTGATTTCCAAAATCTTACACTTTTACAATACCCGAACACTAATAGGGGTATTCACGATCCGATGTAACAAGTCTTGTATAATTGTAAAATTTTATTTTTTTACAACAGACTGTGAACACACATTTACTAATCACAGCAACACTGAAGCAAATTTCAAAATCTGTTTCACATTTGTTCTGAAGAAGGCTTAGTTTGTGTTAAAAAAATCTTACACCCTTGCATTTTTCTGTTACAATAGGGGTATTCACGATCCGATGTATCTGGTCTTGTATCATTGTAAAAGTGTAAAAGTGTAGCATTTTTTCCACTACAACAACAAAATACTCTGAATGTCAAAATCTTACAATTTTACAATAGCCGCACCCTATTAGGGGTATTCACGATCCGGTGTATCTGGTCTTGTATCATTGTAAAAGTGTAACTTTTTTTTGCACTACAACAACAAAATATACTGAATGTCAACATCTTACACTTTTACACTTTTACAATGCCCGAACCCTATTGTAACAGAAAAATACAAGGATTTTTTTAACACAAACTTAAGCCTTCTTCAGAAAAAATGTGAAACAGATTTTGACATTTGCTTCAGTGTTGATACAGATTAGTAAAGGTGTGTTCACAATCTGTTGTAAAAAAATAGAATTTTACAATTTTACAAGACTTGGTACACCAGATCGTGAATACCCCTAGTATATTTTGTTGTCGTAGTGCAAAAAAATGCTACACTTTTACACTTTTACAATGATACAAGACCAGATACATCGGATCGTGAATACCCCTATTGTAACAGAAAAATACAAGAGTGTAAGATTTTTTTAACACAAACTTAAGCCTTCACAGATTTTGACATTTGCTTCAGTGT
Organism: Philhelius pedissequus; assembly: GCA_910595825.1. Taxonomy (NCBI): domain Eukaryota; kingdom Metazoa; phylum Arthropoda; class Insecta; order Diptera; family Syrphidae; genus Philhelius; species Philhelius pedissequus. The sequence goes on from OU343161.1 coordinate 91,150,351, forward strand.
TATGCTACAAATTAGTAGGGGTGTTCAACGTCTGTTGTAAAAAAAATACAATTTTAAAATTTTACAAGACTTGGTACACCAGATCGTGAATACCCCTACTTTGTTTCTTCGGTTTTGTCCGATGATTAAAATCGCAGATAAGAACTCGGAAAAAATTTAAATTGTTTAATAATAGTAATGAATTTGCAGAAAAAAAAAACTATTGTTGTTATTAGCAATACACAATGCAATCAGAAAAAGAAAAAACAATATTGTGCGAAAGCGAATTTATCAAATGCATCCGGTTTATCGTGCCCGAAAAGTCCATGGAGAATATTTTACTTTATTCAATCGTTTGGAAATGTTTCCGATGAAGTTTTACGAATATTTTCGCATGGACAAAGGACAATTTAACTTTATTTTAAATAAAATTCACGTCAGTTCACAAGAGAAGATTTGCCTAACGCTATGGTAAGTAAATAGTTTGTTTATTTTTTAAACAATACTTACATAATTATTTTAATTCAAGGTTTCTTGCAACTGGTGCTAGTTTTGCAGACTTGTCATTTCGTTTCCTGATGGGAAAAACTAACGTTCACAATTCTATTATACAAACAATTGCTGCCATTAATTTACATCTCAAAGCATCTTGCATGCCCATGACTCGAAGTACGAAGGATTGGGAACGTATTGCCGAAGATTTTTTTTAAAAAAGTGGAACTTTCCCAATTGTTTAGGAGCAGTGGACGGAAAGCACATAAGAATGTTTGCTCCGCGGAACTCGAAAAGTTTCAATTTTAATTATAAAAAATGTTTCTCCTCGAATCTCAGGGCTGTATTCGATGCCAATTTTATATTTATAATATATTTATAATGGTAAGCATCGGGGCCCATGTGTCGAACTCAGATTCAACCGTTTTTCCTTCCTGTCAATTAGGAAGAAACTGGATAGATAATCCAGTTGACCTTAAAATACCAGCTGATACTCCCTTACCGGGCACAACTGAACCCCAACCCTATGCTTTGGTTGGGCTTTTAGCTTTCGAAATCCGTAGCAGATTTTTCACTACGAATGAATTTTATGATCGATTTTCGATTACGATGGATTCTGTGATAACTGATTAGGCCGAATTGCTGCCTTCCAATTTCAAATGAATTGTTCCCAGTAACAATATGAACTCTTTTTTTTGATACTTGAAAGCGTCGTCGAAAATATAAGATGGTTTTCATTAGGGGTTCTCGTGAACAAAAATGTCCCTGGATTTTTTTTTCTTTAGTTCGAATCTTGGGAATGTGAATGATGCTAAAGTTTCCCTCGGAATTTATTGGTATCGGGAATAAAATTTCGCAGGGAATTATGCTTTCATTTCAATTGATTTTTATTCAAGGAAATATATTCCGTGGGAGATCGCCAGGAAAAATTTCTAGGGAATACAATATTCAATGGGAAAATTTCCGTTAAGACCCAATATTTCAGTCATTAATCGAATGTTTATTTATTACATTTATACACTTATACAGTGAACTTACTTACGGGTTGAATAAGATAAAGGATGTTCACTTTACAAGATCATTAAATAACATTTTGGGTGCTTTCATAAATGCATGGTTTTTTTACATGCGATCAGTTGCGATCAGGTTAACGTCAGAAAAACTCTCTCTCTCTCACTTTCTTTAAGAAAAAAATCGGAATGCATGTGAAATTTTATATTTGCGCTGAAAATATTTGCGTTTTACATTTATGAAACTCTGACATTCATCATTTGCATTTATGAATGCTATGCATTCGTCGGACTTTCGCAACCATGCATTTATGAAAGCACCCTTTGGCTATAATTTCTAACACCAATGGATAGACAGACAGCGCGTTATCAAAGTACAGTTGGGTGCACAATAATTCAATTTACAGTAGCTTACAGATTTGTATTTTAAAAAAATCAATGCAAAACGATACCTATTTAGCTATCGCGCAAACGTCAACTTTTCGACGTTAGCGTTTTGACGATAATCGAATTACGTGAATAACCAAAACGTCATCGACCAGACAGTGGTAATTTTTCATGATACTTGATGCAAGACCATCGTCAAAATGTTTTTCTGGCGATAACCGGGTAGCGGAATGAGGCCCCAGGTTTTTTCTTTCCAAAGATACAGTTAATTTAACTCTGAAACTTTTTTGCTAATAAGATCCAACTTTTTTTTTTTTATTTGAACACTAAAGTACTATGCACATGAGAGCGACCAACGAATTAATGTACATTCGTCCATTTTGACATTTCGTTCACATGGCTTTAATTTTATTCGTCACGCATACAAGTTAATAGTCTGATTTTGGGGTTAGACGCGCGCGAGCAATTTATTCGTCGAAGGGTGGATGATATGTGGAACGCGAATAGAGTTTGACTGTTCGTAACAATCAGATGCAATTCGCGACGACTAATATTGTTTTCTCAAATTTATCTTATTTCGGTGATTAAAAATTAAATTTTTGTGTATAAACATTAATATACATTATATTACTACAATTTTGTTTAGAATTTAGGTTGGTAAATTGTTTTAAATGGAATTTATTCGATTATTCGCCGTTCGTTGGTCACTCTCATGTAAAAAGTCCTTAATCTAGCCGAGTGTAAGTGTGAAACGAATTCATTTTGTATAATAATATTGGTTTCATCTAAAAATACATTTTTAGATGGCACGAACTTAATCTTTTGGTTTTAAACAATAAATAGTAAAAATAATATTTATACACGAATTTTATTATACGGATTCTTAACATAAACTTTATTTATTTTTCTACACGTTGATTTTATTTCATGTGGATCCCATAAATACATACTTATAGATATATTCTCTATAAGTATGTATTTATGTATAAGGCTATGGTGATATCAATAAATAAACAAATATTTTGTGTTGTAAATAATTTATTTTCAGGTACAAAATCGAAGAATCAGACTCACGGGTCAATGAACACATTTTAGAGAATCACATTTAAGTATTAAAAATTTGTTTAGTCAATGTAATACATACAATAAAAAATTGTTACTTATATCTAAAACATATAATTTAAAATTATATGTTTAAGTTTATATGTTTATATGTTTATATGTTTTAAGCCGTCCACAATCGCCAGTCACCACCCTTGGCTTTCCTAAAATTGGAAAATTCTTGATTATTTTTTTTGTAAGAAATTATGAATGTACTGAAAATAAAAGCAACATAAATTAACTGATAAGATTAATCAATAAAGTATACTAAAATATAAGTTGTAATCAAACAAATAAAAGTCCTATTACAGTGATCCACCGCTTAACGTGATTTCTCTACAGAGATAAAATACCTTAAAATGATGGTCTTAAATTAATAAACTTGTTTGTTATAGCGGAGGATAACTGTTACAATCATGCCTTTTTGGTTATAAAAACCCAGATTTGTATATTATTTAATCAATTAAATCGCATCTCGACACTTAAATCTACCAGTTATTGTTATATTCTTTGTTTTAATGCCATCAAATAAGTCTGAGTAAAATTTAAGAAATACTTACATAAATTTACGATCCGCATGATCGTAAAACATGAATATTTTTTTTGGTGAATTTTACTAGCTGCCTGATTTTCTATTTTCTGCTTAGATTTCAGTAAGATATTTTATACGCAATTTTGAAATATTAAACCTTTCGCATAGGCTATTTTTTCTTACGATATAAAATGCAGGTTTGCTTATGTTTAATTTGTTAGTTTGTTTATCAAATTATTTTTTTTAAGATCTCCAGCTGTTGGTTTTAATAACTTTCTAGAACCTCTTTGTAATGACTCGTAAATTATTTTTTAGTAAATTTAAATGCAAAATTGCATCTATCGCAATTTAGCTTTGTTTGGAAACCCAGTTTTGTTAGAAATGTATTGCATAAAATTTAAGCAAATACATTATATTACCATGGCACTTTCTTGCCCGATGTTTTAATTTATTTCAATTATTTTTACAAAACAGAAATTTTCGCCAAATAAAAAAATAAAAAGAGCGCGGTTCATTCGTATCTTGAATGTAACCGATTTTTAGCTTTTTTATTTATCCATACAAACCGATATTATTGGCCACTTAAAATATAGATGCCAAAGAAATTTAAGATGTCGATGTCGCACATACTTTCGCATAAAGTATTCTTCTTCAGTCCTTCTATCATCATCATCATCATCATCATCCTTCTAAACGAAATCCATTTATTTCACGCAATGACATCCACTGATGTAAAACGAAAAGAAATTATTTATAAAATGAAAGGAAAATGGAGCTGCATGCATCGTGCTTGCATATGCACTTACTTTATTCGCATTTAAGTTTTTTCGACATTTAAGTAATATTATGTAGTTTTGTTATGTTCCCCAAATTATAACCAACACATAATAATGTATTTTAACACAATTTAAGCTTTCACTTTATGTTTAACATTTGTTGTTTGCAGCAGTATGCAGATGAAATTGCCAAACTTTTTTTTAAATAGTCTAAAACTGACGCAAGTGCTTAGACATAAATGCCGCTGTGTATGTGAACGAATTTGCTTAGCTTATACACATATAGTTAGAGTCTCTCTGATGATATTTGATTTTTCTTGAGCTTTATTTGGAATTATTTAAAGTTGATTTACATTTTCGATCTTTATTTGATGTGTTTGTGCACTAAAAATTCAAAACGGCTTTGAATTTGTTGGTTTTCGGTACATTTTACATTTACTTACTTCCTGCTTCTATTCCGATTAATACGCATATTTGATCGAAAACATCAGTTTCACCATGAACTCAACCACTAAAATGTAAAGGATTTATAGGGAATTCTAAACATCTTCGTGTATAACCACGTACCAAATAATAGGAGTATTTTGTGTGCCCTTTATAAAAGCTTATACATAATTACCATTTAAATAGAATAACAATTCCGCTTAGTTCGTGGAGATAAACAGATCCGCTTATAAACTACGTAGATTTTATAACAGAATTACAACTATTTTAACTGTTATACATAAGGTAAACGGTGATCGCGTTTTTTCGACCTTTATCCTGCCTTCTGGCCCTGCGGGGTCGCATTAATATTAAGTAATAGTAAAATAATATTGCACCTTTCGCTCTGAAATGTTTCATGCAATATTTTGGTCGCTCTTTTTATTGCATTGTGTTCGATGTAAATTCACTCTCACGCAACCTAAACTTTAAATCGAAGATGCATATTCCAAATTAGCTGTCGTTATTATTTATAGATGTACATGTGTATATTTCCTAACAAAATGTAAGATATATGTACATTATACGATGAAACTCGAAATAGAGTTCTGTTCAACAAATGTATTGCTGAGTAGTTCAATTTAGAATCAAAGCCCCAGCAGCGATGAATATTTTATGACCGTTGAATGATGTAAACCAGGGCACGGAACAGCAAACAAACCTAAATAAAATGTAACTAAAAGACAATTTTTTTGTTTTAATTTTTGTAGGTACATCCTTATTACCAATATGGTAAACGACAGCTAAATATACGGCCCGTTCCATAAATAAAGGAAACGACAGTTTCCCTCGTTCAAAAAATTGATTAGCAATTTTTGAAAAACAAAAAAAAAAAAAAAAAATTGCTTGATCAATAACCATTTTTTCAATTGATTGAATGATTTATAATTTACATACCAGGTATAGTCAAAGAGTTTGTTGATAGTGGTATTCTTTGGAATTTGAGAAATAAACGTGTTTTATAAACGTCTGCCTAACAAAAAAAATTGCACTATACATGTTCAATAAGTCAGATTTTTGATCGAATTAACGAACTGATCAAAAACTTCAAAATATGGCCAATTTCCTAAACGCAAGATTTGCAAGGGAAAACTCACACAAGAACCTGTAGGCCGATTCCAAAAAGCCTGGCGGTTCGTTGGATTCGCATTTGAATTTCTAAAAGCGATTCGCTTTTCTTCCGCCATTTCATGGAAATCGGCAGGACTTCCCAAATGTTAGTTATGCAGGGCCTTATGTCCAAAAAGTACCAAACACGGGTAATCTATTCCATTTGGCTATCATGATCAAATCAGCTGTTTGTCAGAAAACCCAACAAGAATTTTGTTGGTGTTATGATTGTGATTTAAAACAAAATAAATAATAATACAAGATAATAATAAATATTTGATCGTAGTTTTTCATCCCTAAGATCCTGTTTAGATTGGTAGTACCCACTATGTCGAGTATTATGTAGGGTGACGGTGGTTTCACTTATCTCACGGTCAGTAGCAAATCTCACTTTTTTGGTTTTTGTATTTATTCTAGAATTTGTGAATTTGTTTTTTTAAGCACAACAATTTAGGTTTAGCTTTAATTTAAGCAGATTATCTACCGGCTTTCGCCGTGGACAGACGTGTCCCTCGTCACACAACCAAATAAGGTCCAAGCGAACAATTTCAATAATTTTAGCATATTTGCTTTGGAAAACATGTATTTATTTTTTAATGCTCCATTTCTATGATTTATTGGATTGATTCGTTTTTTTATAGTTTTCTTCTTCTTGGCGTTGGAAGTATTGCATATAAATTATTGAAATCCTTTAAAAGGGATACAAAATTGAAAGGCATTTTGTTTTTTTCTTTTTGTTTTATGTCCAAACTCAAAATGACATTTCGACACTATAAATTTCTTTTTGTAGACTCTATTCAACATATAAGCGCGTTTAGCATAAAATGGATCTATTTAACGTTGCATTAGTTTTATAAATGAAATTTTCGAGTTCAAAAGCATTATAAGGAGTGCATAGCTATTATGCAATTATAAATAAGGCTGATAGAGTATAGAAGATACATTGGTAAAGTTGATAATATTGTGCGGTATTCTGCTATTCACGAGAAGGCACTCGTTCCATACAATTTAAACTCGCATATCAATTGTTGCGGATTTGGTGTTTGTTGTCTGGTTAGCTGATTGTTGAAAGATTAGCGGGTCTCGAAATATAATAAAATGGCTAGAAAATTTTGATGAAGTTGTTAATAAATAAATCTATAAGCTTTAAATAACAAATTTTATATTTAAAAAATAATAAAATGCATGACTGGATCGTACGAACTTGCTCTTGTAGCTAATAACTTTTTTGTAGCTAACCGCTGACGCTGTTAGTAGGTATATTTAGTCTAGTTATCCTATGCAGGTTTTAAACTATTTCTTAATATAATGAATTGTGGAATACATGATTCAAGGAATTCTTTACATGGAACCTACCTACAAATGTATATAAAAATGGATTTGAATTATGTAAATAAGGAGGGTATATGTACCTATGTATGTACCTACATATACTGAACCTAGTTATGTAAATATTTACATACATACGTATGTATATAATGAAAGTGAATGATGTATAGGTGGGTAAAAATCGTTTTTTTTTTTCAACTTATAAAAACTGCAAAAACCATCACTTTCATGAGTTTCTTGCAAGAACGAAGAACGCTATTAAATGCCGCGGATCAATGGAAATTTTATAAAAAAGTATCTCGAAAAATGTAGAACGGATTTTGATGAAATCCTGTTTTTTATTTTTAGTTTTTTGAAAACAATTTTAGAAATGTTGGTATGCAGTTTTTTAGAGTTAATTAATATACATGTGATTATAAAATTAAAATATGAATTTTTTGACAAAAAAAAAGTTTAAAAAATTTATTTTTATTAGAAAAAAAAGTTATTCCAAATTTTTATGTGCAGAATTATTTTGGCTACTTAGATCTTCTTAGATATAAAATTTGAAAGAAATCCAATGTACCGTTACCGAGAAAGCCAAATATTAAAAAACCGTTATATGAAAGGTACCGTTATTAGACTTTTCCTGCAAACTTGGTTCAGATTAAATGATACCTATTTCCGATTGATCGAATATACGATTCATGTGAATAGCAGAATAGGCCTCATCATAAAATTCTTTTAATATGATCCTTTTAAAAAAATTGAAGAATTACAGCAAACCTCAATAAAGAAGGTACAGAGCTATTATTCTCTCGTTTGGACTCGATTTCTATTTCTTCCAATATACAGTGGCGACAAAATAAATAGCACAGCTTTGTTAAGAAATTTGAAAAAGCATTAAGTAAGTTCATTTTCAATATCAATACTGTAAAAACTTTTAAATAACGGGATATTACTTCTCTTCAATTTATTTAATAAATTAATTCAAATGTAAGTCAGCAGTTAAGCAAGGTAATGCACCTTGTGAAGACAATTTAAATAGCTCATATTGTTTTCGTTGTAAACATAATACATTTTTGGAAAATATTTTAAATATTTTAAAGGTAAGTGGGAAAGCTAAGAGTTTTTATTAGTTTTTTAATAAAATTGGTAAAATTTTAATTGTTAATATGTAGCAAGAACCGAAATGATGTTGCCATCGCCCGCATGAGCAAACCAGATCCGTTCATGACTGCTCTAAAAATTAAGCAAGTAATAGAGAAAGATCTTGGTGTGAACATGTCTGTTAGCACTATTAAAAACCGCTTCCGTGAAAAAAATTGTTTGGAACAATTGCCAGAAGAAAACCACAAGATCAAAATTGGTGAAAAAGTATATTTTGGACGTATAAGTTAAGTTCAATCGCTTTGGATCGGGTGGCAGAAAAACATGTGCGGCGCGGAAAAAATTAGGAATATTATCCAAAGTATACCATCAAAAGTGTTAAGCTTGGCGGAGGTAGCATTCTTTTTTGGGGATGTTTTCCTGGTGGTGTAAGATCGTATAGAAGGTATTATGGAACAGATAAAAATACAAAGAAATCCCGAGGAATACAATGCTTCTGTGTGCTGATTTAGAAATGGCCTTGAAGTGGAATTTTTAACAGTCCAACGACCCAAGATAATACCGCTAGGTCTGTGAAGGAATGGTTATCCATCCAAAAATCTCGGTGGAATGACCAGTTCAATCCCCAGATATCAATCCTATTGAAAACTTGTGGAATGATGTTTATAAAGCAATTCATAGACCCGCTAGTTCAAATTTGAACGTTTTGAGAGTCTTGTTTTATCTATGAAACGTTGATGTGCCGCTGTGATATAAAATAAAGGTTTTCTCACTAAATATTAACACATAATTTTCTTTGTATCGCGATCAAATGTTATGTTATTTTATTTCTTTTTCTAATTAAGTGTGCTATTTATTTTGTCCTAGAATAACTTCACTTGTTTCCATATTTTTGTTTATTTTTCTTTGTTTCAATTCAATATTCACTTTTTTTTCTTAATAAATTCAACATATCGTTGTTCTTACTACTTCATAAGTTAAACAGTTCTTTAAAGTGTAGCAGTACGAAAAACTTTGGTCACAGGAATTGTGTGCTATTTATTTTGTCGCCATTGTATATGCATTTGTACATCTTTCGACAGCCGAAATATATTTAGCAAACCTATGTAAATAAAAAATTGTTTTAATAAATTAATTTGAAAATCTAAAATAATGAAAGAATGTTCATATGTACATCAAGCGGAGAAGACCAACTTCTAATTAGTTTTCCTTTGGATCTTCAGTTCGTTGCATATCATGTCCTTTCCCTTCCTTCTTCCAGTTCAGCATGCAGAAACACACTAATGAAATCCATATTTTTTTAAGCTTATTTAATATTAAAACACAAAAACTTTTTAAGGACATTAAGATTTCTCACAGAATAAAAATCTATTCGTCTGAAAATAAGTGGCATACCTTTTGAAATTTCTGGAATTCCATTGGGAAAATTGGAAATGAAAATGGAAACAACTTGGTTATAGTTAACATCGAAATTGAAAACTGGAATGATCGTTTTCGCTCATGTTCGCTTTTGAGAACTAAGATATCGCTCTCTATGCGATCCGTCGCGGTTTTTAGAATCGGCCTACCGGTTAAAATTGAAAAGCAAGTCAAGTGCGCAACATAACTTTAAGACTTGCACAAATGCATTTGATTTTGCACAAGAAAAAAAATGTGCAGTAGAATCTCGGAAACATGAACTGTTCTATAAGATGAAAATTTCGGAAAGACGTACGTTTTTTCCCATCAAAGACGAACGGGTTGAAATATTGGTACTCGAAAAAAATGAAATGAAAAACGAACGCTTTATTACAATTCAATTATTTTATATTTCTTTCCCTTCAGATTGTCGTGTTATATTTAAGTTACGGTAGCTATTTAGTTTTAACGATACATACATATGTTCTATTTTTTTTATTTTTTCCTATTTGTTTTTCTCTAAAAAAAAATTGATGTTTAGAAAGAAGAACAATTCGAAAAGAAATGTTGAACGAGGCCTGTTTTATATCTTTCCATCTTCCTGAGATTCTACTTTACTTCGTTGTGGGACATTCTACATTTCGACTATTTGCGTTTAGGAATTTGCCGTATCATCGGCCACAGATAAGTAATACAAAGATGGGAAATTTAGTACGTTGCACCCACCCAAAACCCATTTGTTTTCATTGTTGTATTTGGAAATTTGACTTTCTATCCATGAATAGATTTGAAATCCAACGAGATGTATTGAAACTAGCCACAGATGTAAATATGTATTCTACTCATATGCAAAAATATCAGTTTCACAGTACTAGCTTGTAGGCAAATCAAAATAGCGCTGAAATTTTCCATCTTTGTATCAGTCATCTGGCCATTATTTTTCTTTTGCTGCAGAAAGAACGCGAATGCAGGAAAAAAACAATAGTACTTTGTGTGCGTTCAACAATGCAAAAGAAAAGAAATGAATAGAAATCTATAAGGGAATAAAGTGTGACATTTAATTCTTTCATCTTGACAGCTTGATAATATTTTTCTTTCGATCTACATAATAATGTAAGAAACACTTGGATGTTTTTCCATTTTTGAACCAAAAATAAAATTGTAAAAACCCAGCTAAGATATACATAAATGGTTTTGACGAAATTTACTCATACCATCTTTTTAGTTTCAATGGACATAATACACACTCTGTCAAGCCATTGGTTGGTCCGTTCTGACGCAAAAACATTTGTACACGATTTTCTGTGTACGCAGAAATACAATTTTGTATTGGGTCGCACAATTTTATCAATTTAATATTAGAATTATATTAGACATATCAAGTCCACGCAACAGCTTTCTGTATTGGTCTCTTTACTTTACTCTTTTTGTATAGAAACAGTAGCAAACCCCAATAATTACTCTTTTGAATAAAAGCCATTTTTACAGTTTTTAAATTGTTTTATAGAGGCGAATTTATTTCTCAAGCTTCTTCAAGAAAGGGTTAATATAAATTTATGGAATGGATTTCGAAAACATTTACCCAGGAATACACGTTAATTTCAATAAATTTTTTTTTGTTGTATCATTAACATATGCATATTAATACATAAGTACACATTTATTTATCCGAGTAAAATATAAAAAGCAATGTTTACATATTACTTATAAATTAAATTAATTATGCGGTACGGTAGTATTTTATTACCGTTTGTTTTGGTTGTGTGAAAAAGTTACAATATACATATTATAATACCAATGAAACCTATCATTGTTGATTAGATAAATTTCTTACAAAGTTTCTTAATGGAAAAATAAAAATAAACTTTACCAATCAAAAATTAATTTGAATGTGGGAATATTTTAAATAATTAACGAAGAAGTTGTTCCGCCAAAAAGGGAAATTGATTGAGTAGTTACAATGTTTCTCTTGATGATTATTATTCAGACATAACTTAATTGTAAGATTTTTTTTTTGATTAATATTATTGTTCTTATAGTAATGTTATTCTTGTTTATGGTGTAAACAGTTGACTGACCGCATGACAGTACTGTTTATGTTTCTTGTCCGTATGTATGTTGGTTGTATTTTATTTTCTAAGATACTACTATTAAAAATGATTTATCTTGTTTTAAAGTCAATTAATAATTGCTTTAACGGGTTTCTCACTACATTGAAAACTGCACTGATTGATAAAAGAGAATATTTTAAAAATCTTTGTTTTTATTATTATATTAATAGCGACGATTCGACATCATATTTTGGCGTGGCCCATTGCTATAAAAAGAGTAATTCGTAAAAAAATCGATTTGATTAGTTCGTTTGTAAATAACAGTTTTGTATTTTAAGGGGAAAATTTGTTGTTTGATAGACATAAGTGAGAACATTTTTATTTACGCAAATAACTAATAAATAGTTGAAACATCAAATCTCATAATATGTTCCCATCCAAAACGAAATGTTATGTTTATTTTAATAAAAAGACTTCGGGATTTTAAATCGACTTGAGAATAAATTCGCCTTAGAAATTTTAACAGCTAACGTTGTCATTCTAAGACAATATGTTTGTGGGGGATCCTTACTTTGCGTAAGCTGCGCTTAACGTCTTTAGAAGAGAGATAAGCTTCGTGTTATTTTTTTATCAAACAGATTTTTCTCACCATATGCAAATTGTATAATCAGGAGAGATTAATTCCCACTTAACATTTACTATGTTCGTTGGCATTATCTCAAAATTACGCAGATCGAAATTTCGAATGAATGTGGGTAGTCCGACTAAAATCACCGAAATCTCACATTTCTTTTTGGTGTGAACATAGTATTAGACAAGAGACATGACGATGTCTTGTTTTCCTGTTTTTTTTTTTTTTTTTTTTTTTTTTTTTTTTTTTTTTAATAAATAACGCATTCCCTATTTATGGGTTGAAGCTATTAAATAAGGTATTAATTAGTAACTTACCGGTTATTCATGTTTTGAACACCAGATAGAGCGGGAAAATCTTTTTGGAAATTCATAGGGTTAACTTGATTTCCGCCTCCCATATTGTTGCGGTTCATATTGTTGCCTGTATTTCCACCCATGTTTCGGTTCGTGTTGTTGCCCATACTTCCTCCCATGTTTCGGTTGGTGTTGTTGCCCATATTCCTATTGCCTCCAGCCATGTTTCTATTATTTCCTGCAATGGGCCCATGCAAGTTACTATTTACACCACCCATGTTGCTGTTACGGTTAAATTCAGATCTGTTGGCATTCATATTTCCTCCACTGCGGTTGTTATTGCCACCAAAGTTTCCACCACGGTTTGAGTCTGGAATATCATTACGCATACGGTTGTTGGCCCTAATTAGGATAAACGAATTTATTAAATTCTTCAGTTAAAACTAGGAACTGTCTTGAGGGTTTTAAGTAACATTGCTTATTAATTAAGAATAGTTTTGTGAACTGTAAAATACTGACACTTATCAAGAAAGTCCCAGTGCCTTTTAAAAATATTGGTACGAGTTCTTACATAAATAAAATGCACGACTGATTCGTACGAACATGATCTTAAATGTAGTTAAAAAATGAATTAAAAAATTACCGAATTACGTCTAAAGCAAGTCTTAGTTAGGCAGATGTTTATGAAAACACCTTATTTATATGTATCGGGATTATATACATACATGTGTGCATATATTTTTCATAATATTGAGGTGATTTATCAACTAAATCTAAATGTAAGACCGACATTTTTTGGTTTTTAAATAACAACAATTGGTTTTGACAGTCACAAATCTGTTGAAACCTGTTCTACCCAAAAAGCAAGTGTAGAAAATCCTATTCTAAAGTGTTCCAAACTGATTCATTTTACATGAATCCAGAACAGTTTAGAACAAAAAAATTCACATTGGACAGCAAAATCCATTACTTTGATGTTCTAAAGTGTTCTAAACAGCCTCATTGAACACACATATAATTAGGTACCAAGGAGGTTCAAAGTAATTTGAAAATGAATACTAAATCCTTTTGGAATTTCATTAAGTAAACGAAATTTAGTCCATATCCGTCCGTTCTTAAAAATGTCTCGACCAGCTGCAACCTATTTTCAGACTTTTTTCAAAGTGATTTTTCCAACTGTGAAAATTATTCGAACTGTGATAAATTAATCTGTGATAATCTTGAAGAAAATGATTAATTATAATTCAAATCATATTCTCACTTGAATTTAGAATATAATGATACGTCTGGAGTACCAGACTACTTGTAATTTTCCTAATGTATGGACACAATATTTCATACTTCCTCTACATAAAAAAGGACCAAACTGATAACTATCGTCCAATAGCTAAATTGTCAGCAATTCCCAAGCTTTTTGAAGCAATTATTTGCAAAACATTAAGCTTTTACACAAAATCGTTTATTGTTTCTAACCAACATGTTTTTTCCAAGGACCGTTCGACTGTCACCATCTTCATGGAGCTATGCGAGTCTTGGGTAGACCCGTTTAAAAATAAAAAAAAAAACGACACGGTGTTCTTACAGATTTTAGTAAGGCATTTGACAAACTGTTCACAGATTTCTGCTTCATAAAATGAGTAGGCCGGGATTTAGCGTGAAATTCGTTACATGGCTTAAATCTTATTTACTTGATAGATCCTATTCAGTTAATTGTAATGGCTACCATTCAAATAGTTTTCTTGTAAATTCTGGGGTTCCCCAGGGCGCCATTTGGGCCCGATTATTTATATATTATTTATTAATGATCTTCCGTCAGTCTTAAATCACTCAACCTGTCGATGTAAATCTTTGTAAAACCATTTCTAGTAATCTTGACTTTGAAAATCTTCAAACTGATCTTAACGCTTTCTACAAAGGTGTTTACGTAATTATTTGTTATTAAATATTGATAACGTGTGAAATATACAAGAACTATATTAATTTTTCCAACAAGCAGAACCACAAGAATACAAATAACACAAAGATACACAGATACATAAAAACGAGAACAACTGAGAGAAGAATATACAAAAGGGAGACGAGTAACGGCCGGCATCCTAAGAAGACGTCATTTTATTGCGATCAATATGTGGCAATGGCGCAGTAGATAAAGTGCTTGATTGCTAACTTATACGTGTGGGTTCGATCCTCACGCTAGGCGCATTCTTTTATATACCTCCAATTTTAATTGGATGCCGCCCAAGTTATGTATAAGACACACTCTACCCCATCAATTTTAGATATCCGGTTAACGGATACCTTTAATTCTATTTCAAATCTTTCGTAATCATTGTTCCCACAAAACATGTTGCAGTTTGCACATTCCTTCACGGAGCAGACAATGTAACATGAATACACTAGTTAAATTAGGCAAGTCATTTGGCTTACAAAAGACTTAATAATTATTCTATTGAAGGGTATCTTGAAAGATTTCCAAAGAGAGTTCATTTTTATAATCGGTCGTGTGAAGACGTGATTTTCTGTTCGGAAAAAAATTAATGTCAAATAAAGTGTTTATTATCTCTAAAGAGAAAATTGTTTTTTTTTTAAAAACTTCTCGCGAAGGGAGATAAACATAAATGGCGCAGTCGGTAGGATTGCATTGAAACATAAATTTGCAGTCCAGTGATACGAATCTATAAATAAAATCGAAAAAGGTTAATGATTCAGTGACAGTATTTAATCAAGCCAGTGATACGAATCTCCAAATAAAATCGAAAAAGATTAATGATTCAGTGATAGTATTTGAATAGATAAGAACTGAAGCTGAAATAAAGAAAGTGTGGGTGTTAATGTTAACAAGAAGCAAAAAACTACATAAATTCGACATCAGCAGAAATCTAAAAGACATCGAGATGGAAGAACAGAACAATGAACTCCAACAACAACTAAGATTACGTGAACAACAACTAGAGCAACTGAATAATGCCTTCCAGGCTCTTCAAGCAAGAGAAGTAGCTAGGCTAGACCGAGAGAGAGTATTACGTGAGATTACGCATATGGCAACCTTTACTGGAACCAGTGATGTCACTATAAATAGTTTTGTGAAAAATGTAGAATACTACATTGCGGACGTAACCAGTACATCTTTAAAAAAATATATGATTAGAACAATATACAACGAGAGGATACAAGGCAGAGCCAAGCAGATACTTATCAACATACCAGACCCAGAGAATTGGGAGGATATAAAGAGGCAACTGAAACTACATTACAGACCAGATGTGGAGCCCAGCGAAATATACAGAACCATCCACAACTTAAAAGTAAACACTGTAAGTGAATTATTATTAGAAACACAAAATATTAAATACAAATGTGATGAATTAAAAGAATATTATAAAGGTGATAGAGCCGTTGATCTAAGTACTGTAAATACAATGTTAGTTAACATAATCAAAGACATGTGTCAAGGAATTTTGCTTGATAAGATTTATGAAGAAAAAGATTTAAATAAAATTTTTGAAATAATGATAAAACGAAGATTTGAAGATAGTTGTATTAGGGATGAGTTTAAGAAAAATAGTGCAAATAAAATGGTTAATCGATCAAGTAGAAATCAAAGAGGTTCAGGTCAAATTAATAATTTTCATAGTGATAGACGTATACAACATAACCCAGAAAATTATAATAGTTATGGAAATTCGGGCCAAAATCGCCGCGAACAGAATTTTCTACAATATAATAATTTAAGTTATTCTGGAAACCAAAATTGTAGACGACAAAATGATAATTCAGGGCAATTTAGAAACCAATATTATAATAATTTAGGTCAGACTAGGAGCCAAAATAATAATAATTATTATCAAAGTAATAATAATTCAAATAGAAGAAATTCTGGAAACTATTATAGTCAGAGTAGAAGAAATTCAGGTAATTTCTATAATTCTAATAATTTCGGAAATTCAGGACAAATTCGATCTCAACAACAAAATAGAAATACAGTTAATAATACTAATTCTTATTCTGGTCAACAAGAACCAATGGAGGTAGAAAATATAGAAAAAGAGGCAGAGGTCGAAAATGAGGTTAATAATGTTGAGTTTTTTATCAATTAGCCTCGGAAGATTTACCAATAATAGAAATCACTATAAATAAGAAAAAATATTTAGCTCTTATTGATACAGGTTCCACCCTTAGTATTATTGATGAAAAAATTAAAGATTTTAAAATAGTTAAAATAAAACCAATACGTTTTACCACAGTAAATGGTAATGATGCCATTGAATACGAAGCACATACACCAACACCCGACGAGCTAAAGTTGCCTAAAGGAACTTGTGTTAGATGGAAAGTTAAAAATTTACCAAATAGACGTTATCAATTTATAATTGGTATTGATATACTTAACAAACTAAATACCCTAATAGATTTAGAATCAGGCATCATATCACTTAATGAACAGGTTATACAATTATTAGGGAAACCATACAGTTATGATGAAATCTATACACTAGACACAATAAACAAAGGTAACATAATTGATAAACTTAAACTTGATTACTTAAACAAAGAAGAGTATATAGCTATAACCAGAATTATACATAGATTTACAAATTTATTTTTTCAAGAAGGAGACAGGTTAACAAGTACTCCAGTCATAAAACATGAAATAAAGACTACTACAGATTCTCAAGTAAATGCAAAATTATATCGTTATCCTCCAAAACATGAGGAAGAAGTTAGAAAACAAATAGCTGAAATGGAAGCCCAGGGAATAATACGAAAAAGTAGATCCAAATACTCAAGTCCTTTGATAGTTGTTCCTAAAAAGAACGACAACTCAGGGATCCAAAAGTTTCGTATAGTTATAGACTATAGGAAACTGAATGAAATTACTATCGATGACAAACAACCACTTCCTAATATGGACGCCATATTAGACAAGATGGGCAGGTCAAATTATTTTACAACAATAGATTTAGCTAAAGGTTATTACCAAATTTTAGTTAAGGAGGAAGATATTGAAAAGACAGCTTTTGTAACACCAAGAGGTTTATATGAGTTTGTTAGAATGCCTTTCGGCTTAAAGAATGCCCCAGCGACATTCCAAAGGCTAATGAATGAAATTTTAAGAGATTTTATAAACATTTCATGTGTAGTATATCTAGACGATATACTTATATTTAGCACTTCACTTGAAGAACACATACAAGCTATAACCGCAATATTTAAAATACTTGAAAATACGGAACTAAAAATTCAAATAGATAAGTGCAGTTTTATGAGAAAAGAAACCCAGTTTTTGGGTCATGTTCTTACTCAGGATGGATTTAAACCAAATCCTGATAAGATTAAAGTAATTCAAAATCTTAAATTACCTCAAACACAAAAACAAATAAAGAGTTTTTTATGTCTCAGTGGATTTTATAGAAAATTCATAAAAGACTACGCTAAAATTGCACAGCCTATGACAAAGTATCTCAAGAAAGATACCAAGCTTAAGACTACAGATCCGAATTATGTAGCAGCTTTTGAGAAACTTAAAAGTCTTATAAGCTCTCACCCAATTTTAAGATTCCCAGATTTTAAGAAACAATTTCAATTGACAACCGATGCATCGAAATATGCATTAGGAGCAGTTTTGTCTCAAGAAGGACATCCGATCTGTTTTGCCTCCAGAACGTTGAACAAGCATGAAATCAATTACTCTGCCACTGACAAAGAATTTTTGGCTATTATGTGGTCAATCAGTTATTTTCGACCGTATTTGTACGGTAATAAATTTAAAATTTTTACGGATCATCAACCAATTAAATATTTACATGCTAAATACAAGGGAAAGATATGTCGGCAAGACATCAAAGATGGCTCCTAAAGCTAGGGGAGTATAATTTCGAAATCGAGTATTTAAAAGGTAAAGAAAACAGAGTAGCAGATTTCTTAAGTAGGATCGAAGTTAACGAGGACGTTAAATCTGAAAAAGGGGGGTATAGTATGTGTAATAACTTTTCAAAAATTTATGAGGACGAGGTCTCAGAAATTGGTTTATTATTTAATTTAGAAAATGATGAAAATGACACAACCAACGCCACAATTCACTCAGCAGAAGAAGAATTATTAGATCACATTCCGATTAAGGAAGAAATTGTGAACAAATATAAGACACAAATAATTCTTACAAATAACAAAGTTCAGGAAATAGAAATAGTTCATGGTAAAAGAATAATATACATTGCAGAATATGATTTCGAAAATTTAAATGACATATTGCGAAGATTTATTAAAAAAAGATTAACAGGTATATATTCAGAACTAAGCGATAGTAAGTATAATATAGTTCAAGAAAAGTTGAGCAAACTATTTTCTAATGACAATCAAATAAAATTTATAAAATGTTCATACAGAGCAAGAGACATTAAATTAGAGACAGAGGCAGTGAAACAAATTTCAGTCTACCACGTTAAAGAAAGCATGCACTCAGGCATACAAGAAACGTTTAGTGGTATGAAGAATAAAATCTATTATCCAAAACTGCTTGAACTAATACAAATTATAATTAATCAATGTGAAGTTTGTCAGCAGGTTAAATACGATAGAAACCCCTTAAGACCAAAGCTAAATCTTACAGAAACACCTTCAGATCTAAATGAGATCTTACACATAGACACATTCGTTATTCTTAGATGCAGTTTTTTGACGATAATTGACAAATTTTCCAAATTCGGATTTGCTTATTATCTATCAGATAGAAATCATATAACGATAGTAGAAGAACTAGAGAGTCATTTTGCAAAAGCAGGAAAACCCAAAAAGATAGTTGCAGATAATGAATTTAATTCAATTCATATAAAAGAATTTCTACAAAATGAAAATATTGATATTCATTTTACCAAATCAAATTCACATACCGGAAATTCGGATGTTGAAAGGTTTCATAGCAGCTTGCTAGAAAAGTGTAGAATTTTAAAATTAAATGCTGTAAATGTATCAGTTAAAAGGTTAATGCAACAAGCAATTAGAAATTATAATGAAAGAATTCACTCGACAATTAAAACAAGTCCAGCTATAGTAGAATTTCACAAGGTAGAATTTGATAAGATTAGAAGTAATTTACAAACTGTTAAGAAAAATATAATTGAAAAGCTAAATAAAAAAAGGGAAAATTATAACGAAACAAGATCAAGAGGATTTATAAGGAATTATAAAGCAGTTAGACATAAGCATCAGCCTAGATTTAGGAAGAGTAAACTTTCTGATATACATGTAACTAATATAAAACGACAACCGAAATTTTCAGCTCTTCATGACAATATTCCTATTATTGCTGTTAACACTAGCTGAAGGAAGACTCAATATAGACGAAATAAAGGAACAAAACGGATTCACAGAAATAAAACTAAATGACGCTGACATGATTACGAAAACAGACATAATTGTACATGTAGTAGACCCGTTCGAAATTATTAACATACTAGACAGTATTGGATTAAATTTAAAAGGATTGGACACAGAACACCAAGAAATGATACAAACGGAACTTAGACATCTTAAAAACAGAGTACAAACATTACTACAAAAGGACAAACGACATAAAAGAGGGCTGGTTAATATTGTAGGTAGTGCATCCAAATGGTTGTTCGGTACCATGGATGAGGAGGACAGGTTAAATATAGAAAACCATTTTAGGAATATTGAAATCAATAATCACAATGCTATAGGAAATATTAATCAACAGGTTATTATAAATGATCATTTTAATAAAACATTCCAACAGTTAAAAACAGTTTTAAAAAAAGATAGAGCTGTTATTCTAAATCAATTAAATAGTGTATCAAACAGTGTAATGCAAAGAAATTTATTTTATGACCAATATTTCAAATTACAAATTGTAAAAGAAAAAATTGATAATATACAAAGCAATATAGCTTCAGCTAGATATGGACATATAAATCCAAATATGTTAACTGATTTAGAAATTGAAAAATATGAAATTGATTTAAATAAAATGAAACATATTAAAATGGGAGTAATTAAATTTAGAGAAAATTTGTTATTATTTGCCATAAAAATTCCCAAAGATTTTGTAAAAATTCAACTTAAAATAATTTTACCAATTCCAAATATTCTGAAAGAAGAAATTGATAGTCCTAAAGAAATAGTATTTAAGTATAATAATGTCACATACAAATATGAAGAATATAAATATTTAAATGAACTACAAATAAGTAAACACTGTGTATACCAAGAAAATTGTAAACTTGTTAAGAATAATTTAACCGAAATTTTTACTATTGATGATGAAACCATAATTATAAAAAATGCTAATAATATTAACATAACACAAAATTGTGATGAAAGAAATTTAAATTTAACAGGTAATCTGTTAATTCATTTTAATAATTGTGACTTAAGAATTTTAGAATATTATTGGACAAATGTAAAGGAAATTTTTCAAGATCGTTTTTATTACCCAATGAACAAAAGTTTTACAAATTTTAGTAGCAAAATAACTTTAGAAGATATTGTATTTGAAAACGAAAATAACATTAAGAAAATTGAAGAATTACAGTATCATAAGAATATATCTTATGGAATTAACTTTACGTTTATTATTTTATTAATTGTTTTAGTTATTTTCAGTTTTATTTTGCAAAAGAAAATTAAAGTAAAAATAAATAATAAAATTCAGGAGAATTTTAAACTAAAAGGGGGAGAAGTTATGTATAAGACACACTCTACCCCATCAATTTTAGATATCCGGTTAACGGATACCTTTAATTCTATTTCAAATCTTTCGTAATCATTGTTCCCACAAAACATGTTGCAGTTTGCACATTCCTTCACGGAGCAGACAATGTAACATGAATACACTAGTTAAATTAGGTAAGTCATTTGGCTTACAAAAGACTTAATAATTATTCTATTGAAGGGTATCTTGAAAGATTTCCAAAGAGAGTTCATTTTTATAATCGGTCGTGTGAAGACGTGATTTTCTGTTCGGAAAAAAATTAATGTCAAATAAAGTGTTTATTATCTCTAAAGAGAAAATTGTTTTTTTTTTAAAAACTTCTCGCGAAGGGAGATAAACATAAATCCCATGGGTTAAAATGAGAGAGTCACTACCTGGTTCTCAAATCCACTGTGCTAGTGTAGTGCAATTCAGGTTGCATTTAAAAGATCTTAGGTCTTACAGGCATATAGTTAAATTTAAAAAAAAAAAAAAAAAACTTTCATTCATTTATTAAAGATAAATCTGTTTTTTTCAATTAAAAATAGCTAACATGTGTAAGATTTTAAATTTTACAAGGAAATTGTCTGTTTTATCTTTTCACTAGTTTAGATGGCGTAAATCTGTTAAATGTTAGTGAATTATCTATCCTTGGTGTATTGTTTAATAAAATAAAAACTCGAATTCACACAGCATATTAATATGACTTGCAATAAGGATTAAAAGGAAATCACGTCAGTTTTCTGAATAATATAATTAGCAGTGCTTTAATGCTTTAAATTTTATTTTTGTGTCGGTAGCCATCGACTAATATATTGCGTCTTAGAAGGGTACTACAGCATCTAACTGATGAGTCCAACTGTAGTACCTGGACGAAACGGATTAATTTGTAATAAATGTCACAGAAAAACTCTTAATTAAATAAAATCGCAGTCCACAAAAATAAAGAACAGAAACAATACCTATGTATGTACGTTTATATTGTTTTTATTCTTCTTCTTATATTTATCAAACAACTAATTAATTCATTTATCAGAACCATTATAGAATATGATTGCCAGGTATGGTCCCCCTATTACAGTTGTCACAGAATAAGAATTGAACAAATTCAAAAAGCCCTCAAAGGCTTAGGCTGGCAAGACCCGTTGAATCTACCTTCATATAGCAGCCGTCAAAAGCCCGTTTGCTAATACTCATCATAAATATTTATGTTCAAGTTAAAACATGGGATAGTTTTTCCTCTACATAAACTCTCACATAAGTGCTTATGTAGAACGTAAATGCTTAAGTTGAGTATCAGCAAACGGGGCTAAAACTCATAGATCTACCCAGTCTGGAGAGCAGCAGACCCTCCTATTTATCAGCCCTATTCTGCTATCCGATCCGATCGAATCATTCGATTCACGTGAATATTTCAATTTATTTTCAAATGTCTTCTATCATTTAAGTCCAAAGCTTTACTAATATGCATTTTGTTTGTTTAATTCTTAAGAGAATCTAACTCGAAATTTATATACTTTTTGGAACAATTCGTTTTTTCCGTCGGATAACAGAATACAAATATTTATTCATACTGGTTAAAAAAAATGTTTTAGATTACTTCATAACATATTAATTATAAGTAACATAGTGTATGCTAGATATTATTAGCGTGTTTCAAATAAATAAGGAGGAAATTAATTAATGAAACAAATAATAAAATTGTTTGGTAATAGCTTAAAATTTTAAGGAAAAAAAGATTCCATTTGAATTCTTGGACAAATGTATCAATATATTAGACTCCTGTCAGCGAGAACACCGAATAACGTGTACCAAAGGCGGTATGTCGGTGGTTACAAACGTGAACAAAATTATCCCATAAATGGCCTGATGAGGGTAGATGTAGAGATTTCAAACTCGATTGGCGTTAGATTTATTAAAATCACTGGTGAAAAACTGTATTTCCAACCCGAGCTGGTAGACCCATTTAAACGTAAGCTGCAGGAAACAATTGCCAACTTTATAAGGCAGACGAAAGCGGGCTGTTTTGAAAGCTGTTGCTGATCAAAATTAGCTTTCGTTGTAGGGAACAAATTTTTTTAGTCCAAAAATTTTTTTCAAAAATTATGGTATAAAAAATTATTTAGAATTCAAAGTAACTCCTATATAAATTTTTATCGAAACCGTTTATGAGTGAGTTATGTAAACAAACAAAAATTAACCCAAATGTAGACTATAACTATAGTAGTGCAGATATTTTGTTTTATCAAAATCGTTAGAGCCGTTTTCGAGATAATTAAGATTGAAAAAAAGTGTGCTATAGTACCTATGTATATCGCAAGTAAAAATTATTTTAGAAAATACAACCTTTAAAATTCAAAGTGAAGCTACCCGAATAACACATGAATCTGAACCTCTATTACATTATATTGC
This sequence comes from Philhelius pedissequus, assembly GCA_910595825.1. Lineage (NCBI taxonomy): Eukaryota > Metazoa > Arthropoda > Insecta > Diptera > Syrphidae > Philhelius > Philhelius pedissequus. The sequence goes on from OU343161.1 coordinate 91,174,137, forward strand.
GACCAATAATAAACAATTAGTTTCCGCAAAAAACTTACTTAAAAATTACAGACCACGAAACAATTTTAGTGAAAACAAAAGAAATGAATATGTATAGTTTTTAACAAAAATCGGTTAAATACATAAAATACGATAGATAGACATACTTTCACAAACGACATTTCCCAGACACAAATTATAAATGTTTGGTTTTCAATGGTTGATGTGAATTTCCTCAGCGAAAATTTTTAAAAGAACTTTTAAAGATTGTAAATACATAGTTACGTTGTGATAAAAAAAAAGTGAATAAGAATTCGAAAAAACTTGTTTGAAGAAAGTTTGAGAAATTTAAAAAGCAAAAAATTGATATGTTATCAAATAGCTCTCCAAAATTACGTTAACAAACATTATTGTTATGAATTGGAAAGAACATCTTACTATTGGATTCGATATTATAGCAGTTTTCCTTGAGCTTTCGAAAGAATCGACAGAGAAATTTTGATACAAAAACTGAAGCAGTATCGTTTCGTGATAGAGATCTGAAGTGGCTCATCTCATATTTCACTCAAAGAGCTCAAAGACCATAAGTGAAGGAAGAACGTTCGGATGTAATTAAAAATATCTTAAGAGTACAACAAGGTTCTATAGGGGGTCACTCTTGTTCCTTGTGTATATAAATGACGTATGCAAAATATTCAAGCTCAGCAAGATAGTTTTACATTGTTCACATTGTAGATAATGATATTTCATTGATGACCCAATAATTACAAGAAGACAGTTATAAAACAAACAGACGGTTTAAAGGACTATTCACATGAGAGCGACCAACGACCGACGAATAAACCAATAAATTCAATTTAAAATAATTTACCAACCTAAATTCTTCACAAATTCTAAACAAATATGTAGAAATATAAATTTATTATTATTTATTATTATAAATTTTTATTATTATTATTATAAAAGAAATCTCAACGACAACATCCTACTTTCTTGGGTACCCGGACATATGGGAATCACCGGAAATGAAGCATCAGACGTGGCTTACAGTTGAAACACCCAATTTTGATCAGCTTAGCTTGTCCGAAGAGTTTGGCAAGAGAACCAAAATAGTGAATTGAATGAAAAATGGTTTCGTAGCAACAGTTTCCTACGAATACATCACCCACAAAGAATTCGCATTCCATACCATGAGAAGCTTAAAAGAGAGGAATGTTTCGCATTATTTCGTTTCCGAGTCGGGAAAACGATCTTCAGCACCAAACATCTATATAACCGAAGTGAAATAGAAGAATGCGTGGACTGCAGAGTAGGTCTGACTGTCCAACACATTCGTTTGGAATGCCCTAAGTCCAGACGATCTTCAAACCTTACAGAAGTATCAAAACAACTGGCTAACCTTCTTGACCTTACAATTTTAGACACCATCAAACAAATCAAAAATGTACATCCTTGCATGGGAAAAATAATGAAATATAAAATATAACTTTAAAACAAACATGGCATTACATGGTTTTGTCACCCTAATGCCTTAACTCGAAAAGAGTTTATAAATTAGCTTTATAAGCTTCTTTATAAATAAATAAATAAATAAATAAAAAAATAATTTATATTAATGTTTAAGACAGAAAAATTTACATTTTAATCGCCAAAATAAGATAAATTTGAGAAACCAATATTGGTCGTTCGCGTTTCACATACCATTCACCCACCCATCGCCGAATAAATTGTTCGCCCCTGTCTAACCTCGAAATCAGACTTTCTACTTGTATTCGTGACGAATAGAATTAAAGCCATGTGAATGAAAGTCAGAATGGACGAATATTCGTCAATTCGTTGGTCACTCTCATGTGTATCATGTGTATAGTACTTGAGACAAACAAACTCAAGACGAATGTTAAAGAGACGAAGTTGATGGTTTTTAAAGCGCAGTGTAGTAAAAATTTAAGAATAAACAATCAACACAGAACAAGTAGATAAAATAAAATACTTAGGTGGGATAATATACTCGTATTACAAATTAAAGTTTGATATATATAATTAAATAAATTTAAAAAAGGTAAATTTGTTGCGTTATAAAATAGCTTAATTATTGCAAAATAAAATAAATAAAATCCAAGTCACTTAAATAAAATATACATTAATAAAAATTATCAACTATCCCCAGTAATTAACGATGTACTTATTTTCAGTTATACCTACTTTTATAAGTCAATTATTGTTTTTCATTACTAGTAATTATTAAAAACATTTTTTAATGTACGCACTATTACAGTTTAGCCAATTGGTAAGAATCAGTTACTAATTACATGTAATTGTAAATGTAACTAAGCCGCCGCCGCGAGAAGCCGCAACAGAAGATCAACAATTGCGTGGATGCAACAACCAACAAGATGTTTTTTTTTTTTTTTTTTTTTTTATCTGTCAAATGACGCGCGGAAAAAGTTAAAACCAATGTCTATCGTCGCGACTCGCGGCACCATTGTATTATCTCAAACGAGTTTCTATGCATTTTAACCTTGACACAGCTTTTTTGAAGTGCCGCGATATCGACAGAGCGTCCATTCTGTTCAGCCAGTTAATCGTCTTTCGACAATTGCCCTCTTTTTTATATCAATAAACAAATAAAGAGAAGGCAATCATTGAAACGATGATCCTTTGATCGTTTTCTTCTTACTTTATCTTGAATCAGGTTTTCTTGACAACCCCAAGAGTTGTCAAAAAAAAAACTGGGTTTGTCGGTTTCCAAAAAACACCCGATGGCCATTAATTTTAAGTTGCAGAAAAGCAAGTTATGTCATTTAATAATTAAAACTAAAAATATGTTTAAATTTAATTCCTTGGTGCATTTGCTTTGGCCCTATGCACAATCTATAACTTACAAAAATTCTATTTTCTATTTCTGTGTATGAAAATAAAATTAAGTACATATTGTTTTAATTTCAAATTGCATAGTGCTCCTGCAAGAGAAAGGGGATGGCATACTTTGGGATGGCATACTTTATTCGCGCTTGTAGTGACTCCGAAAATCTGTTTCAGAGCTATGAGTTAGAAGTTCTGGCTGTGGTGGAAGCTTGCGAACGATTTAAACTCTATATTCTTGGCAAAAATTTGACAATAGTCACAGACTGTGCTGCCATATCGAGTGTAAAGTCAACCATACCACTTGTCCCCCGTATGGCGCGATGGTTTCTGAGGCTACTTGAATTTGACTATGACATTAAACATCGCCCTGGTGACACCATGAATCATGTCGATGCAATGAGTCGTGCTCCGGTAGAAAACACTTCTGGTTTCCGAGAGTTCGTAACTTCGTGAAAGTATTCACAGGCGCATGTATTGAATGCTGCTATAGCCAAGAACAGAAAGAATGTCAACTGTATGGAATGGACATTCCGAAAACTCCATTTCAGGTATTACATATGGACAACTTAGGCCCTTTTATTAAAAGTCGTCGAGGCAACGAGCATATCCTTGTCATCGTTGATGCTCTAACAAGGTATTTTATAATCTTTCCTTTATTGATCCAATGAATCAGTTGACGTTGAGTTTATTGATTCAATGAATCAGTTGACGTTGAGTTTCGGTGTACCAGAAACTTCGGCGTCGGTTGAAGAATTCTGTGACTATAATTTCATACAACATATAAAGGTGGCTGGATGAGTTGGATTTTCCTACTGAAATTAAAGTCCACACAGATAACCAAGCATTGGTTGTAAGAAGTTGGCCAAATCAATAGACTAACCAATCATGGGACTAATTTTATCATACGGAACATGTTATATACACCAGATTTGTGATAAAACTTGTTATCTGTGAGGAAGCTTACGAGTGCTGGAGCAATTTATTGTGGGGACAAAGCAATAATTATGAGGTACAAGGAAATTATTGCAAATGCAATTTTACGTGGTATGGTGCCTTATATGAACTAGAAGTCACCGTTAGAAAGCAAATCATAATCGTATGTGAAAAGGACAAAAGTATGCTTTGACACCGTCGTCTTGGACATATAAATCAAGGAAGAATGAATATACTTGCCAAGAATACATTGATTCCAAGCAATATTCAAAAAATGAAGATTGACTTTAAGTATGGAAGGCAAGAAAGTACGTGAACATTTCAACAGAACACGCAACAGAGCCAAACGGGTGCTAGAAAGAATTCATTCGGATGTTTGCTGTCCTCTTAGCTCAATGGCATTGGATGGTTCGAGATATTTTGTATCCTTTATAGACGACTTTAGCCGCTTTGCAATGATTTTTCTGATGAAATTTTTGAAGATGACGAATCAGTTAGTAACGATCAGCAGGAAGAGGAGCATCAATTTAGTGAAGCTATTAATGCGCTCTCTTTACAAACAGATAACAATCGCCAATCGGAGTTTGCGAGGCGCAGTGTAAGGGAGCGCTGGCGATCAAATAAGTTGAATGATTTTATATTGGTTTTAAAAGCCAATTCGGCCGTTGTTTATAATTGTTTAACAGATCTACCTAAAAATGTCAATGAAATATTGAATCGTCCTGATTCGAATCTTTGGAAGAAGGCTATTGATACTGAACTACAATCTATGATGAAAAATTAATTTTGAACAACGGTAGACTAGCCCTTAAAGATAAAGACGAAATGGGTATTTACGATTAAAGACGATGAAAATGGTAACCAAACTCAATACAAACCCAATTAGTCGTTAAAAAAGTTTCTTCAAAAAATTGGAATTGACTATAAAGAAACATATGCAACGGTAGCAAAGCTGACCACGATTCCTGTTCTACTGCCTGTTGGTGTTATCACCAAAAATATCACTTTCACAAACTGGACATAAAGACGGCATTTCTTCATGCAGACCTTGAAGAAGAAATTTATATTGCAATACCTGACGGCTTACCAGCAAGAGAGGGAAATGTATTCATACTTCAAAAGTCTATTTTTGGCTTATCGCTGCTGGAACAATAAAGTAAATCAAAGTTTGGTTAGTTTTGGATTTAATCGATCAAACCATGATTGCTGAAAGTATCATTTAGTGGATGTGATGATCATATATCATATCATAAAGAAATAGCAATTAAATTTAATAAATAATTTATCACAAGTATGGATGAAATTATCGCGGAAATCCCAAAAACAACATATTCTGTTTTTAACTTCACAATTATTATAACAAAGAAATAAATGAAGTCTTAAGTCTAAGGGTAAAAGAAAGACTACAAATTTATGAGTGCGCAAATGTTCCTAGAAGGTTTTAAAATCTTTGGCCGATGTTAAAACCAACCATGTTAACTGGTTGTTTTCCAAGCAAGTGGAAGAAAACGTTGGTAATACCTATTTAAGAAAAAAAAAAAACAATTTTGAGTGAAAAATACAGGCCAATTAATATGCTTCCTATTTATGAAAAGGTATTAGAAAAACTTGTAGAAAAACAATTTACATGGAGGAGAATAATTTAATAACGGATAAGCAATCATATTTTCGAAAGGGATACTCGTGTGAAACCGCGTTAAATTGGGTTGTAGAAAGTTGGAAAAACGAGATGGACAATAAAAACATTGTCATTGTGGTCTTTTTGGATTTCAAGACAGCCTTCGAGACTGTTGATCAAAAATACTTCTTGAAAAACTCCCAAAATATGGAATCAAAAAGAATGATTTAGAATGGTTTGAGTCATATTTAAATGCCCGGGCATAGCATACCTCGTTTAACTGTGTCTGATGCAAATTAAGTGAAAACAGGAGTACCTCAATGATCGTGCTGGTGGTATTACTGTTTCTATTGTACATTAATTATGTAAGCTTGGTGGTTATATATTGTAGATTATGTATATTTGCTGATGATGCCCTCTCTTTATTTCGGGAAAAAATGTGAGTGAATGTACAGAAAAGATCAAATCCGACTTACAATCCATAAGTGAGTGGCTAATTATTAATAAGTTAAAACTGAACAAAAAAAAAAAAAAACTATATGTGTAAAATGGTAGTGCGGAACAGAAAATATAGAACATGTTGATGAATTCAAGTATTTGAAAGTGGTAATTGACACAAAAACAACCTTAAAACTAATACTAAATATGTTCGCAAAAAATTATCGACAAAAATATTACTTTCTTGGCTATATACAATCAATTTTGCGGACACTAAACTGGCTAAACATAACACAACTAATTAAATTGAATGTTTTATTGTTTGTCTTAAAAATGAAAAATGATATGATTCCAAAGTACTATTATCTTAGGAGTGCCCAAAACTTTAGACTAGTATTTAGATCAACTACCAAAGCGCAGAACAGAATAATGTTTAAGGGACTTCAGTTGTATAAAAATCTTCCTTACGAAAATAAATCTTTAAATAATATGACATATTAAGAAAGAAGTGGTTAAGTATTTGAAATCGGATAATGATTAAAACTACAAAAACTTAATGAACCTAATGGCTTTTTAGCCAAATCAGATGCTCTTTGCACTCTTCACCTTTAAATTTATTTTCATTCATAAGCTGAAATAGATATTAACATTGAAAACATATCAGATTTATAATACGAAAAATATTTATAATAAAAAAATAATTAAAAGGTCCACCGCCGGTTGGGAGGGGAAATTGTCCTTACATGTCCTTACAATTTAACGACAAATTTGTTTTTTTTGTAATATATGTTGATGACCTGTTAATAGTTGGAAACAAATTGCCGTCTATAACAAAACTGAAAACTGCACTATCATCACAATTTGAAATGTCTGACTGTGTATCCTAAGATTCTTTTTGGGCATGAAGATGGATTTTTCAGAAGGTTGTTAAACAAATTTCTCAAGAAACAAGCATTGAAAAGCTTCTTAACAAGTTTGGTATGGCGGAATGTATATCTGTAAAAAGGTCTATGGAAAAAGGATGACAAATAGAAACTAACACTGGCAAATAACTACAACAACCTTATCGTGAGCTTCTTGGAATGATGTATTTAATGCTTTATTCATGACCAGACATTTATTACGCAGTCAGTTATATTGGGAGATATCAACAAAATCCATCTGAAGTAAATTGGCAGCATTTGAAAGGAATTGTACGCGTTTGAACATAACTTAAATTGTGATATTGATAAACCTTTAATTGGATAAGCTGACCCTGACTGGACATCGACATCATTGACAGTAAGTCAGTAGTGGTTATATATTTCAAGGGTTTGGAAATAATGTGTCCTGTGGCCTGTAACACAAAGATACAAGTCTACAAGTCAAGAGCCAATTTTAATATAATGTCAATCTTACAAGTGTTATTTCTGTAACAGAAACTTTACAATTGTAGAAAACAAAACAAACAAAATGTTCCTACTAATATAAGTCAACGCGGAAGCAGCTTAATAAAAAAAATGAATAAAGAATCCGTTCAAAAATAAAATGCCACGAAAATAAACACATTGGCGCAAAATTTTAAGCGTGCTCTAAATAAGTATTCGATGTTTATACTTTAATAATTAAACTTCATTATTTACAAAAAAAAATTAAACCAGCAGGATTCGAACCTGCCCCCCCCCCCCCCTCCTGCGTGCAAGGCTGATATACTATCAGGTGGCATTATGGATTCTGTACGATACTAAAAAAATTTGTGATTTTAACTTCAGTAAAATGTTAAGAAGATAATACGATACTAAACTCGTTTAAAATTAGCAAAATCCTCTTTTTAACCTAGTATCATACTGAAAATGATTTAACATATCGTGACCTTAGAACAATAGGGTTCTAACTGACATTTGTTTCCAAATTGAGTTATTGGGGTGGCCGTGGCGCGATAGCTCGCCTGTTAACCCCGTGGTCACAGGTTCGATTCCTGCCGTTGTCGATGTCTTCTTATATTCCATTAAAAACCAATTCTAAAAATTGTCATAAAATAAGTTGCTGGCTTACTCATTACATGCTGTTCAGGCATAACACTAACAACATGGGATTGAGTAAACTACTCATAAATATGACAACGAAATAAAATAAAATAATGCGAATAATAATAGACATAAATAAAAAAGACACGGTAATTTTCTCCGCATTAGTTCAGCCGCCATCCCTGGAGATAAAATCCGAGACAACACCCAACGTCTCAATACGTCGCGCCTAACATCTCTCTATCCTTCTTTCTCTTCTTTCACCGGATGCCACGCTGTGTGAAAAACATATAAAGGGTATTCATAATCCCTTGAGCGCGTGCAAAAATTATAAAAAAAAGTACATGTACTAAATGGAGTATGCTATTTCGATTCGTTTCATTCATATTTGTCTATCTCTTTTAGTTTCCTATATAGACAATAAAAATGCAGGCAACAAAGTTCTATGTACATCAATTTATTAAAAAACTAAATTCACAAAGTTCTAAGTGGTAAATAGAACCTCGTGTACTTAGAAAAATAAAAAAAATGCACATAGAACTTTGTTACACAACAGGATGAAGATTGAACTAGTTGCATTAAAATATTCAAACATTTTTCGTAGTTAAAACTATGTAGGGTATGCATTTTGTGTTATATTTGAATTTTAGTAGTCAAACAAAATAAATTTTATTTAGATCCAAACTTAAATATAACGAAAATATATACATAACTTATACGAAGAAACCAAAGAAACTGTTCTTGGTCCAGAATGCCTTCACAGGCATGTTTTCAATACGAACTTTAACGAACGCGATTTTCACCATTCCAAATGCGGCCAATGTGAGGCCTATAATGCAGCAAGAAAAAAATGCTTAAAGTGAAAAATTTTAAAACGAATATGAGTTCTACTTAAACTTAAAGTCGATGATAAGAGAACAAAATGCTTATGATAAAGAATCAGGCATTCATATTTTTACTTTTGATATCAAATATGTGATGTCGTGCCCAAGACCTGAAATTGTTCATATGTTTTATTCTTCAAAACTAAACGTTTACAATTTTTTAGTAGCTCAGTTATCCATTATAAAAAAGTTTACTGGGCTATTTGGACAGAATATACTGGCGGGCGAAGTGGAAACGACATTGCCCCGCCTGCACAAACATTTTATAGAGGGTCTAGTGACTCTAGTGTTCCACAAAACAAAACATCTATTATGATATTCGCTGTCGAAAATTTTATAAAATATCGCCCTGATATCGAAAAAATAACCATGAAATACTACTTAAAAGGTCATTCAGGATTACTGGAGGTTGACAATGCTCATAGTCAACTCGAAAAATATTTATTTGTTACTGAGTATTTTACCGACTGCTTAAAACTGTGAACATACGAAACCAATTGATGATGATGCAAATGAAATTTAGTAATTTCAAGAATTTCGCAAAATTCAAAGAACTATTTTGAGTAAATGAAACCTTAAAATGTTTAAAATAACCCAAGTAGAAAATGTAGAAGTCGGGTTTTCATTGAGTAACGATGATGACGAAGCTAACAGGATTCTATCTGAACAATTAAATTTCTTATCATGACACTAAGATCTATCAGGTAATTAGAACCTTATTGTTCTATGCTCAAATTACTTAGCTTTGAGGAACAAGGTTCTATCAATTTTTTAATCACTTCTTGTTGATGTCAAATAATATAAATTATATTGTAGATTTTTAAATTCAGATCTAAATATCTTAGTACAAAGTTTGTGATCTCAAAAAATTGTGCAGATCCAAACAAAAATATAAAAGTTATAGACAAACAAAAATTCAATCTGTTTTCTCAAAAGTGACTTGAGTGCAGTTAGAACCCTATTGTTCTAAGTTAGCGATATTACTAAATCATTTAAAATTTTGTGCCAATATTTTTTGTGCCTTTTCGGATGTGTGAAATTAAATGTGAAAAATGGAAGGAAATTTGTACTTTAGGCAAGAGTTTAAATTTAATTCCTCAAAATAAAGTCGCCATATATCCGCAATGTGTTTTTGAAAGAATTGCCAAAAAAATACCATTAGCCGTGTTTTATTATCGCCAATAACCCATATGGTTCACCCCGTGAAAATAAAACGATCTGGGTTATGTACTTACATGTACAGTCTGTTTGCCGAATTTAATACTAATATTTGCAAACCCAGATAGAAACCCCGATAGAAACCTGGATCTCGTGTTGTTTTTGTAATACGTGTTAAGCTATTGTAAGTTTTAATGCCGTTAGTTTCCAAAACATCAACACCATATATTATATTTTGTAAGAAAAACTAGACAACTCAAGGAAAACGGGTGCAGCTGAGTGTTAAGATTGCAGCTGACTACTTGCGAAAATAGGCGTTTTTCTTTTTTAGTGCAGTCTGAGTTGTCAAAAAAATTGTTTGTTTCTTTTTAACTCAGAGCATGCAAGCTCCAAATGTGTGTTTCTTTTTTCATTCTGAACATGTGTAGATCGTACTCGACGTGCTCGAACATAATTGACTGAGCATGTGAGTAAATTGCTGAACGCACCAAATGGCATGTGTGATAAGGAAAATGTGAAGAAAAATATAATTAGATACATAATTTGTCACTTGTTGATTTTCTGTATCTGGTGTGTATCAGTGTACAAAAAATGGTATGTTTTGCTTTTTATGGTTAAAAATGAAAATGTATTCTGATTTGTGTTGTTTAAATGTGATTAAAAAACATATCAGTGTTCAGAGCTCGCTCTGTTTGGAACAAGTTCAGTGCATAAGCTATGTGTTCGAACTTTGTTCAGTGCTCTGCTCTGAACGAAAAAAACGCCTAATATAGTAATGAATATAGTCGGAAGAGATTCGATGATGAATGGAACTTATGCGAAAGCTTCTCTGAGAGATATTCAATAACGGGTTTCGACACACGAAATTTTTCGCAAACCATATGTTCTTCTACTTGAAAGTTTATTCTTCCTTTATATATTTTAATTCTAGTAATTTTGGAATCACTATCACTATCACTTTATTCATTAGAATCGAAAAAGAACATGTTTCATGAAGACTTATACGAATGATATTTTTTTTAAGACTCAGGATTTCACAACTTTTGTGCGAAAATACAATCCCAATTAACCGAATATGTCGATCCAATTTCAATTGAATTATTATGTACTTAATATGATTTTTGAATCATTGTTTTAGCCCCAAAAATGACGGTACTTGCCATACAAATTTGTCTACCATCTAAATTATATCGAAAACGGCTCTAAGATTTTGATAAAAATTGGTGTGTACTACTTTGGGTATGGTCTACATTTTAGCAAATTTTTTTTTAATATTTTGTTATTAACGGTACATACCATAAAACCATTTTATTGATTTTCGACTTTTTCATAAACGGCTCAACGGATTTTGATCAAAATTTTTATACAGGAGCTTATTAAAATTCTAAATAATCCTGCATTTTAAAATTTTCGAAATTTTTTTTTGAAAATTCAATATTTTGAAAACGGGTGGACGATTTTTTCTGAAATTTTGTTTTTGAATTTATATTATTAAATATTTAAAATATTCATAACAATTTTTTTTTAGAAAAAAATTAAGCATTTTAATATATAAAAAATTAAGTGAAAAACCACTTTAAAAATACATTTAGCCGTTTGTGTTAAGATTTTTTTGCATATAGTGTGATCGAACATAGGAACAAGTACTTACGATCCAGACGTGCATTTTATTTATTTAGTTTACTGAGATTTAAAAATGTTTAAGGTTTCAAAACTTTACAAAGTATAGGTATATTAAATTACCTATAACATTTTCCAGTTGCATTACAAATTATTATCGAAATAACTAACTAAATAGGATCATAAATTGTATACTATACATAAAAATATATTCACAAATTGACATTTGATATTGTTTTTTTTTTGTTTGTTAAAAATATCATAACTACGAAGAAAAAAATTACGGAAATGCTGACTAATTGAAAAGATTGTTTTTTTTTTTGGTGTATTTAATAACATCTTTTAAATCCTACAAGTTTTGAATCACATGTAAGATTTAAAGGATTTTGCTACAAGTAAGATTTAATTTTTTCTACACTTGTAGCTTTGTGTTACAGAAAGAGGGAAATCATATAATTTCCCACTTGTAACGTTCGCCCATTACACTTGTAGAAGAGCCAGCAAACTTCTAGTTTTATGTTACAGAAATTTGTTACACTTGTAATGAATCTCTTGTATTTCAAGTTTTCAAGTACATGTTGTTTTGTGTTACAGCCCCCTGGTGTAGCAAGAGAAAACTACTGTGACAATTTCGTCTAATGAAGCTGAGTACACTGCCTTAAGTTCAACTGTAATCGAAGCTATATGGCTAAAAGGCATTATGCAAAATTTAGGTCAAATAAAGAACGGACCAGTGTGTATTTATTTATTTGAAGATAACGGAGGATGTATCAGCATGACTCACAATTTAGAAACAAAGCGAGCTAAGCCATTGATGCTATAAATTTATTAATGCTTAGGTGTAGGATTAAAAATGATTTAATCACACATGTTCTGCATTCCGAGTGAAAATGAATTAAAAACGAATTTCAATTTCACTTAAAATGAAATAACGTGTTCTGCATTTCGAGTGGATTCAACTCCTTCCTATTCACTTCGAATTCATTTTCGAATTGTCAAAATAACCTGTTACAGACGATAATTATTAAAACGGTTCATATTCGCAATGTAGAACACGAATTTTCATATTCAGAACCTTAAAATTCCACATTCGGAATCAGCTATTTACAAACTTTATTTTATGTGGAATACAGAACATTTTTATGTGGAATACAGAACATCTAAATTCACTTCGTTTTTCAAATTCACAAAAAGTGAAATACAGAACATGTGCGAATGTCCAATTAACCTTAAAGATGTGCAATATATTAGGAATGTGGAACCGTATGCCCTTAAAAGTATTAATAATTTAAGATTACCAAATTTTATAAATAAGACTACTCAAAATTTAATATACAAATGATTTAAATTATATAATAAAATGCCCAATGAAGCAAGACTGAACCTAATTTAAATGTATTTAAAAAGCTAGCAATAGATTTTGTCAAAGTAAAATATTGGGTGGCATTGGCGCAGCGCATAAAGTGCTTGATTGCTAACTAGGACGTGTGGGTTCGATCCCCACGCTAGGCGCATTGTTTTATATACCTCCTATTTTAATTGGATGCCGCCCATGGGTTAAAATGAGACGGTCAATACCTGGTTCTCAAATACACTGTGCCGAACTAGTGCCGTGCAAAAAAAAAAATATTAAAGATAAACTTAATTTAATTTAAAAATCTGATACGATATTAAATTTAAAATGTAATAGAATCCAACGTAAATATTATTGTTAAATTAATAGCTATTAAAAACGTCTATATAAATAAACAAACAAAACAGTAATGCACTATAATTTCAACTTGTTGTGCGGATTAAGTGCTCCACTTATATTAATTATTTGAAGTTGTTATAAGGCATTGGCAACAATACATTTTAGTGCAAAGTGAAATTAAATATACATTCTAAAGAGCTTTTATATTGTTTTCAATATAATTTGCTTTAATATTAAATAAATTGCTGAAACAAAAACTTAAGTGATTGAAATTGAGTGAAAAAGCTAAACAAAGGACAGACAATAGAAAAAAAAAGAACTACATAATATACATTAATAATGAGTTCTATTAAAAATAGAACGTGAAGTGTCAACCAAAATGGGTTATAATTATAATATATTTACAACTAAATTAAATTATCCAAACGTAATAATTTGAGGATTGAATGAAGACTGGGAAGCTCGCGCTCCATGTGAAGCAATAAAGTCACAGAACGACATTGTAGAAAACTTTAAATGTGTGCGTTTTTATAAATGCCCTCGTAAAAATAGATTTAATGCAATTTTACAAGTTAATGGTGAACTATATAAAAAGTTTTTAGATTTACAAGTAATTAACATAGGATGGGACCAGTGTTCAGTGTACGATTACACATGGGTTAAAAGGTGCTATAAGTGTTGGGGCTTCAATCAAGAAGCCAAAACATGTAAACATGAAGCAGTCTGCCCTAGGTGCGGTGAATCCCATGAGGAACGGTAGTGTGAGAAATCCATGAAGTGTATCAATTGTCTACAATTCAATAAAAATCTAAACCTAAATCTTGATTTCGACCATGATAGTCGAAGTAACGAGTGTCCGGTGTTCAAAAAAAAAGTTCAAATTCAAAAGAACAAAATAAAATACTAGCTCAACCGAAATTTCTATAGTGTATTTTAACATTCGAAGTTTAAACGCAAATTTCAGTGAACTTGAACAAATTTTGATAGACCAACCTTTTGAAATTATTGTGCTAAGTGAAACATGTTTGACTGAAAATATTTCAGATAATGAAACTCATATTGAAAACTATAATATTTTTAGATGTGATAGTTTATCTAGGCACACAGGTGGAGTTGCTATTTATGTGCATGAAAACTTGCAGTATGAACAATTGCATACAATTACATTGGAAATTGATGTTTGGTGTCTTATTATTAAAGTGCGTGGTGGGTTCTGTTCTTTTGTAATGGCTGGTCTATACAGGTCTCCAACGTCTTCAAAAAGAGAATTTTGTAATAATTTATTTTGGTGAAATTATGGATTATATGGTCAAAGACAATAGTAAATTAATATTGGTTGGAGATTTTAATATTGACTGGTTTGATGAAAATAATATTTATAGGAGTGATTGTAACAAAACAATTCTTGAAAGTGGGTGTACACAAATGATTGTTGAACCGACAAGAATAACTAGTACATCTAGGACCTTAATAGATTACGTTGTTTCAAATTGCACGCAATTAATAGCAAATGTTGATAGTAATTTTAATATTGCAGATCATGAAGCTATTTGCTTAAAGCTTCCGATTAAGGAAAAGATGTGCTTGAAATAACGGTGATGTTTTAAGAGCTTGGTTTTTGAAAATTCAAAAAAACACAGAAACTTGTAAAAAGTGAATGAAATTTTTATTTGGATCGATAAATCAATTTCTGCCATTTACTTTTTAAAAATAATTTCACTTAAATGTTGCCCGCGGCTACGCTTCAGGTGGTCCATTCTGAAGGTCCAATTTTGGCAAACTTTTTCACACATTTCGGCCGGAATCTCACCAATGACGCGTTCAATGTTGGCTTCCAAGGCAGCAATCGTGTTTGGCTTGTCCCCATAGACAATAGACTTAACATAACCCCACAAAAAATAGTCTAACTGGGTCAAATCGCATGATCTTGGTGGCCAATTGACTGCGCCAAAACGTGAGATAAACTGCTCACCAAATTCGCCTCTCAATTGATGCATGGTTTCGCGTGCAGTGTGGCATGTGGCACCGTCCTGTTAGAACCACATGTCGACCGAGCTCAATTCTTGCATTTTCGGCAAAAAAAAATCTGTTATCATCGAACGGTACCTTTCTCCATTGACCGTAACCCTGCGGCCTTCATCGTCCTTGAAGAAGTACGGCCCAATGATGCCGCCTGCCCATAAACCGCACCAAAAAGTGCATTTTTCGGGATGCATTGGTAGCTGCTGAATTGCCTCTGGCTGCCTTTCACTTCAAATACGGCAATTCTGCTTATTCACGTATCCATTTAGCCAAAAATGAGCCTCGTCTCTGAAGACAATTTTGCGATAAGAAAACGGATCCTCATCCAACTTTTCTAAGGCCCATTCACCGAAAATTCTACGTTGTGGTAGGTCGCCTGGCTTCAATTCTTGCACCAGCTGTATTTTGTATGGCTTTAAACCAAGATCTTTGCGTAAAATCTTCCAGGTGGTCGAATAACACAAACCCAATTGCTGCGATCGGCGCCGAATGGACATATCGCGATCTTCAGCAACACTGGCGGATGCAGCAGCAATATTCTCTTCGGTACGCACTCTACGGATACGATTTGGTGGATTAATGTCCAATAAAGTGAAACTGGTGCGAAATTTGGT
This sequence comes from Philhelius pedissequus, assembly GCA_910595825.1. Taxonomy (NCBI): domain Eukaryota; kingdom Metazoa; phylum Arthropoda; class Insecta; order Diptera; family Syrphidae; genus Philhelius; species Philhelius pedissequus. The sequence goes on from OU343161.1 coordinate 91,189,967, forward strand.
TACAATGAGCTGAATAGCCTGCTCGGTGGGTCGATTATGACGACCATAAAACGGACGTAGCTGGCGAAACACATTTTTCACAGAGCACGAATTTTGATAATAAATTTCAATAATTTGCAAACGTTGTTCAGGCGTAAGTCTATTCATGATGAAATGGCAAACAATACTGAATCGAAATGTCAAATGTTCGTGGAATTTGTCATGTGTGATCTGTCAAAAATATAAACGTCAAAAACCAAGTAGCAAAAAAATCACCCTTTATAAACCCACTAAAGTGCAAGTGTGAAAGTATCGTAAAGAAAACTTATTGTCAGCGTCTGAACAAATTGGAATGCGATTTCATAGTGTAACTGATATTAACCAATATGCTAAAATCTTTCAAAATAAAATGTATATCGTACTTAATCAGTTTAAAACAATTAAAGCCAAAAAGAAGAGTGAAAATTCGTGGTTTAGTCAACGAATGAACTTAAAATTCTAGAACGTAATGCTAAAAGAAAAGCTGTCTTCACAAATAGTTTTGATGACTGGTGTGACTTTAGAATGGTTCGTAATGCATTTTCTAAAGAACTTAACCTCGCGAAAAATAACTTTATTAAAAGATCTCTATCTAATTGCTCTAATCAAAAAACTATGTGGAAAACCCTAAAATCATTAGTGCTTCGTGAACGAAAAAGCGAAATAAATAAAGTTGAATTTGACGGAAAGTTTATTACAGATGGCAAAGAATTAGCCAACCGGTTTAACTTATTTTTTATTAATAGTGTTAAGAAAATTAATAATGAAATTGACTATGTTGAATATGTTAACCAAATAGACTTTGTTGTTGAAAATCCCTTTAAGTTTAATGTAGTAACGGTAAACGATTTAGTGAACACATTTAAAGAATTAAACAATAAAAAAGACAGTGATTTACTTTCTCCAAAGTTACTACTAGATGTATTTGATGTAGTGGGCCTCCCTTTCTTAAAAATTATAAATGCATCATTTAAAGAAGGACAGTTCCCAAACACTTGGAAAAACTCAATCGTTACACCCATTGAAAAAATAAAAAAAACATTCAAGTGTGAAGAATTTAGACCTATAAACTCGCTGCCAGTCTACGAAAAAGTACTTGAGAAAATTGCATATAAACAACTTTCAAAATACCTAAATGATAATAAGATAATAATTGAGAATCAATCTGGGTTTCGTCAATCACATTCATGTGAATCTGCCGTAAACATGGTACTGATAGGGTGGAAAGAATCTATCTCAAAAGGTAAGAAAGTTATTTGCGTTTTTCTTGATCTTAAACGAGCTTTTGAGACAATTGATCCGATTATTTTGCTGGAGAAATTGAATAAGTACGGAATTATTGGCATTGAGCATGGTTGGTTTAAAAGCTTTTTATTGGGCGTTCACAACAAACCAAAATGAACGCCGTTTTATCTGATCCTGAAGCAATTGATCTGGGAGTCCCCCAAGGCTCAATACTTGGACCACTACTTTTTAATTGCTACATCAATGATATGAACAAAATTTTGAAAAATAGTGAACTGGCACTGTTTGCAGATGATTCACTTTTGTATATTGAACCCGAAACAATCCAAGAATGTGAACAACTAATAAATGAAGACTTTGATGTTTTGAATTTATGGCTTAAAGCTAATAAACTAAAATTGAATGTTACAAGAACTAAATATATGGTTTTAAATAATAATATTAATGTTAATATAGCAATAGATCAAGAAATGGTTGAACAAGTATTTGAAATTAAGTACTTAGGAGTTATTATTGATTATAAATTAAGATTTGAAACCCATGTGTAATATGTTTCAAAAAAAGTATCAAAAAAAAATAGGTTTCTTGCGAAGAATTCGTAATAAAGTAAGCACTATTACGGCTATAAATATTTATAATGTAATTATTAAACCCCATTTTGAATATTGCTCTACAATATTATACTTAATAAATGGAAGTTCAATAAACACTCTGCAAAAACTGCAAAATAAAGTAATGCGTGCAATACTTAGATGTAATAAATATACTTCTATTGTAGTTATGTTAAATATTTTATTGTGGATGAATGTAAAACAGCGTATTTATTTCAATGTTTTGTGTTTTGTATTCAAAATTAAAAATAACCTACTACCAGGATATTTGTCAAAACATATTCGTTACGTTAGAGATGTTCAACCGTATTTGTTAAGAAATAGAGATGATTTAAGACTACAAGCATTTAGAAGTACAAGATCTCAAAATAGTTTAATATATAAAGGATTTAAGCTTTTTAATGAATTGTCAAATAACATAAAACAAATAAGTAATAAATTTGAGTTTAAACAAGCAATAGTTAATTATGTAAAACAAAATATTTCATAACATCAATATATATAAAAGCCAATGCCATTGTAAATAACAAATTATGTTTATATATTTATCATTTTTAAATTATTGTAAATTGTAAATAGCAAAAATTACGCTAAATAAATACTTTTTGAATTTGAATTTGAAAAAATACAAAACATCATTTCATAAGAGACAACATTGCAAAAGAAACCATGAGTCGAATCTATTGGTACAAAAGAACAGCTAGCTGATGTCTTGACAAAAACTTTGGATTCTATACGATTTTTGGAGTTAAGATCAAAACTAAATTTATTTTAATGACAACCAATTTAGATAAGAAACTTTACGATTGCGAGGGTGTTGAAAATCAAGTAATCTTTTCCTTATCAATATTAAGTTTTCACTGAAAATATTTTTCATTTATATTCAGAGCTTTGATCGAATAACTTCGTTCATTTATAAATTGTATCTAAAATAATTTTTTATTTGGAAAACAAAGGTATTTAAACTCAATACGTTTCGGCAAATGTTAGTTTGTTTAACTCTTAAATTGGCATTGAAGACTTAGGTAATCAATTATTAGTATTCAGTCGTTTTTAACTCTAAAGTGCTGATGTAAAAGAATTTCAAAATATAATCAACTACTCACATGTTATTTCCCTCGAAATTTCCTCCAGCATTGTTTTTCCTTGCGAACGAAGGACCACCACCGGCGCCCATCATGTTGCCTCCACCGAAATTACGATTCTCGGGTTGATTTTGTTGTCTGGCAACGTTGTTGTTACCAAAATTAGCGTTCCGATTTCCACCTCCTATGTTTCCTTGATTATTCTGTCCACCAAAGTGCGAGTTTCCGCCACCGCGTTGCCCCTGGTTACCAAATTTAGGAGTATCATTAAACATCTGTTTCTCCGGAAGAACGAATCCTCTCCTATCTTGATTTACAAAGTTTCCTGATCCACTGCCCCCTTGGAAACGATCGTTATTGGTATTATTTTGGAATCTATCATTACTACCTCCTTGGAATCGGTCATTAGATCCTTGGAAACGATCATTTCCTCCCCCAGTGTTATGTCCAAAGTTTCCATGATTAACTGGGCCATGATTTTCCATTCCTCCTCTGCGGCCACCACCACCTCCGCTTGGACGAGTGACCAAGTTAATAACAATTGGAGGATCATCGCTAAAGTTGTTCACTGGCACGTCTTCGTTGAAATTGCGGTTCATGGGATGTCTGTTCATGTTGGCATTGCCTCCAAAGTTTCCACCTTTTGCTGGCCACTTGTCGATTTGGCTTCCAGTAGCCAAACTGTTGGCAAAGTTCCTGGCACTCTGCACGATGGGAACATCATCGGCGAAGTTAACTTCATTGTCGACTGGGCGATGTCCTCTGTTATAGGGTGCTGCAGGTCTTTGATTCCTTGTGGGTTCGTTGCGGATGGGACCAACATTTCCCTGCTTTGGAGGCCGCCCACCATTACCTACGTTCTGGTTTTTGTTGCGACCAGGGAATCCTTGATTTACTTGATTTTGCATGTGACCTACATTTCCTGGCTTTTGAATTCGTCCTTGGAGATTAGGTGCTTGCCTCTGAGCTCGGTTCACGTTTCCTTGAATTGGTGGAACTCCCTTTTGACCTTGGCTTACATTGGTCTTTATTGATCCTCTATTTGGAGGTCCCTGAATCGGGCCTGAAGGACCGTTGTTGCGATTGTTTCTTGGTCCTCGCTTCATTTGTCCTTTGGGTCCGCCCATTTCTTCTAAAACCACTCCCAACTGCTCCTCTACAAAGTTTGATGGGAAACCCATGCCGCCGCCGCCTCCACGGTTTGATCCCCCCATTTGGTCCGGATTCAGAAGCTTGTTCATTTCCTCAAAAACCGCGCTGCACAACTGCAAAGCGTCCTTTGTAGTCCTTTCATCGATTCCATCTAAGCCCATTGCTCCTTCGTCCATACAATCGAAATTTTGCATCCTAGCATTTCGTCCACCACGTGGACGGGGACCACCTCCCTTGGGTCCGCCAATGCCTACAGGTTTTTGAGTACGATCTCTGATTCGTCCCGGTTCGACATTGATAGTCTCTCCTCTGAATTCTGTACTATTTAAGGCTTTAATTGCATTTACCGCCATTTCAGGTTTCTCCATATGAACAAACCCGCATCGGTTCATGACGTCGCATTCGGTGACAACACCGAAGGCTTCAAATAGCCGACGAAGTTCTTCGGGCTTGGATCCCGATGGAAGACTTCCTACAAAAATCTTGGTGGCCTGCAATTCAGATATAAAAGTTAGAACTTTTAATTTATTTTAATATACTTTTTGAACTTACCATATTGTTGAAATTTTAGTCGAAACTTATTTTGAAGTAATTGAAGATTTGCCGGAAAAAATCACTTTTCACCGCAGACGAAAATTATGCGCTATTTCAATTTCAACGCAACAAAGTGAAAAGAAAATGGCGAAAGATTGATAAAAATGGCTATCAAATTCAATGATGCCAATTTGTAATTTTAATTTAAAATTTGAGGTGTGAAAGCTATTTTGTAAGAAAACTAATTAACAGTAGCGTCGATATGTAACATCCCAGTTAAGGTTATCATTAGGTGTGTGTTTTTGAGATTCATTACGCCTTTTAAGAGGGTACATATAGGCGTGTTTTTTTCAAACCCCGGGAGAATTGGACAAAAAAACCGATGAGCAGGATTAACAATTTGCATGCTAAATCAAACAATAACTAATCCTCGGGGGTACTTAGCTTAAACCCAGAAAATTCTCGAGGCTTAGCTATTGTAGAGGACAAATACAGTGCTTCCAAAATATTTTTAATAAGTTATCGATAAAATGTATAGAAAAATCGAAACTAACGTTTTGACATGTAAGATAATTATCAATTTTGTTTGGTTTGGTTGAGCATTGTGAAAAAGTGTTGGATATTAGTTCCAACATCAGTTCTTTATATAGAAACGTCTTTCGTGAGTAATTTTTGTATCTATTTTTTTATGTATTGCTATTAATCAAAAATATTTTATCCAATAAGTTAGAGGATTGAATTACGATTCCAGAAAGGTATAAAACACCTCTTTAAGTTGACCAGTTTGGAAAACACCGCCTAAGATAATAATTGCAACATGAGTTGTTTTCTGAAAATCGGCAAAATCCATAAACATATTCCCTCCTTCCTATCCTGTTTGGCCTAGAGAGGTGTTGTATAACTTTCTGGAATCGTCATTCAATCCTCTCACTTATTGAATAAAATATTTTTGATTAATGGCAATATATAAAAAAAGCTAGCTTGAAATTAGTTCCAACATTGGTTGTTTATATATAAACGCCTTTCGGGAGTAATTTTTGTAACTATACTACCTTTAAATATACATTTGTAGGTAGGTACCTATGTAACTATTCCTTGATAATCATGCATTCGAAAATATTCATCATACTAAGAACGAATGTCATCTTGCCTACATCGGCTTTAAACCTGCATACGGTAACTAGACTACCTACTAAAAAGTCAATATTATAGCCTAATTCTGGCAACCTCACTAAATCCTCACAAGTCACAATTACCTCATAATAACTTGAGGTGAACTCATTTTTGTGACTTTTTTGGTATTCTGCTAAAAACCTCACAACTTGTGAGCATCATAAAAACTTGAAAATAATGATCTGCTTCTTGGCACATCGCAACTCACCTACTTGACATATCTCTGAAACAAAACTAAAAAAAAACGAAATAAGAACAAACGTGGAATTGAATTTGATTTTGATACATCTTTTAGAAGAAAGTTGCATCTATAAATGTAAAAATAAGAATTAATAAAACTGTATTAATTGATTTTTTAATAAACCACTCTTTGATTTTAGCGCAGGAGAATTCTAAGATAATTAAGGGATATGAATGATCCGTTTGTCATTCAAGGCACAACCTTTTATCTATCGGCCTATATTTGCTGACTTTTAGTGAAGATCGACAATCGATTCGTTTTCGTTTCGATTTACACAAGAAAACTTGCCACGTAAAGGAGGAAAAGGAGTTATTTCTTTAGGTGCAAACATTGTTCGAGAATATTTATATATCTTGTATTGTAGTGTACGAGACAATAATGAAAAAGATCATATTTTAAATGAAACTAATGCGAAGCAGCAATTTGGAAAAATTTTTATTTCTAATTATTTAATTAGAAATCTCTATAAATGTTTAATTATTTCAGCTTTCCAAATGAACTGAAATAATAACCTCATGATTTCGACGTATAAAGAATTGTTTAAAATCAAATCTGTCATCTTTGCGGCGAGATTATTCTCCGTAACATGGCAGTAGATCGTAAAAATAAAACTGTGTTATGTACTTAAATATGTTCCCCTATTCGCCGAATGTAATACTAATATTTGCAAACCCAGATAGAAACCCCGATAGAAACATGGATCTCGTGTTGTTTTTGTAATACTTGTTAAAAAATAACCCATATCCCGAACCGTACATAACAAAACACAGCTATTTATAAGCTTTAAAAAACTGCATACCAAAATTTGGAAAAAAAATTGGCTTTGGCTCCGAAAGTTCTTCTTGAGAATCCCGAACATCTGCTCAGTTCGTCTACAAGCTATAACACCTATTTTAATTATTACTTGATTGAAACTGATTATATTCTTATCAGTGATTCTTATTAAATAAATTATTATTGCAGATGTTCTTAAACAAATTCATCACTTTTGCAGTTTGCAGATTATTTTGATATTATGTTTGTTTTGACAAATCAGCTGGCCGCCATAACTAAAAAAATTCACCTTCCGGTGGTGAGTTTTCTTATGAAGTTTCTTATGAAGATCTCAGCAGAATACGAAATTGTCCCGAGTAGCACAGACGGTTTTTCTTTGGTAGATATAACTTCAGTAAAACAATGAAGTTGTTGTCCATTTATTTCAGAAACATATTTTGATACAACTGTGTAACCCAAATAGCCACATTTCCCCTCTCATTTGCAACAAATTTATAGTGGATTTTATTGAAGTTAAATTTTGTCGTTTCTCAGTTTTATAAGTGTTATTTGAACTAAGAAATGTTACATGTAAGATAATCTTACAATTGCGCAACTTTAATTAAACTCCAGTATAGTTTTACTAATATTGCAGAAATGCTTATGCAATTATATTTTGTTATATGAACATTTCTAAGAAAAAAAAAAGTTTTAAGCAAATAACAATAACTTTAATGTTTCTTCGAAGTTGCCATTACTATTACTTTAACTTTTTCTATTATATTATAAATAAGAAATAATGTTTCCGAGAACATTGTCAAGTTTCTATAAAGTTATTAAACAAATTCTTTTAAAATATATAATACCTTTGAGATGCTATAAAAAAGATAAACTTCAAAGCATTGAATAAAATCAATGCATCTAATATTGTGATTAAAAATGTGATTCTTAGTTATTTATGAACGGAAAATCCAATACAAACGACTTTTTCATCATAAAGATTGACGTTTTACTTCCAGAATTTCAATTTTTGCCTTTTTCTTAATTTTTCATAAAAATCAATTTCTATGAAGCCTCTGTTGACATTTAGAACAAAATATTCATGACACATCAAAATGTGTTCTATATAACAAGACATATGCAATATATACATATTTACATACATTTTTTATTTAGCATAGCGTAGCAAAACAACGGCAGAATGTAGTTAAATTAACAGCTCTATTCTGCCGTTGTGATGCTCACATGTCATAATTTTTTGTGAGGTTGTTTTTATGAGGTTTCTTATGAGGCGGTCACAATTTCGCATTCTGTTGACATTTACATTGTGAAACAGGTTTAGATCTCGCTTTCTTTTATTTTAAAAGCCTTTCTGCCAAAGTGGAAACCCATGTCGGTAGCTACTGCTTTTCGATTATTCATTTGGGCTTCGATTAATGCTCGAATTTCAGTCTGAGGCGATCCAAATCTAAGAAAAAATAAAAGTGTAAAGAATAGAATCAACATTTCTAGCACATTGAACATTCCCTACTTGGCAATGCCATGTGTAGCATCCACACATTCAGAAGAGAATGCTTTGTTCCATCGAAGAATACCATTTGCTTGTTGGATGATTTCAAGAGAGTGAAAATAAGCCATAATAAGATTGGAAACCTTCATAAGTTTCACCCCCATAGTTCATTTGTTTACAGTGTTTTTTTTGAAGCTTTGAAACTCTATCCGTGAATAGATGGGAAATCGAAAAACAAAAGAAAAACAAATTACTAGGGCTGTGTTTTCTATGTGTCTATAGGAAGATGAACAGAAAAGATTCTTATGTGCGTTTTTATCAATGTGTCTTTTGGAAGATGAACGGAAAAGTTACTTGTGTGCGTGTTTTAGCTTGTAGGCAAATGTCAAATGAAAACAGAGGTTTCGGGTCTTTATGTTATTAGTTTATGGTGCCTACTGTGCTGAAATCGGCATATTGCATCGGCGAATTGCAACAAGTTCGTCATCACCCATTCTCGTTGAAACTGCGGGATCGATGTCCAATTACTTGCCGCTGCTTTGTGGAATATTTTCGGGCAGCGCACCTTAAGTGGATTCTTCGTCCTTTGGAATGCTTTGTGGTATGTTACGCGACAAAATTTGAAAATCTAAAAGAAAATCAATTACTAGTTTTTATTGAACTTACCTTGCAATCATTTCTCCCAAATTGTATTCCATGTCCAGCATACATTTTACTGGAACAAAAGTAACACATTTCGATTTTCAGAGAATTTTATTGAAAATAAATAAAATTCGACCGGCAAATTTTACTCATGCAACAAATCCATTTTGAGCACAGCTCTTTTCTAAATGTCATCTTGCAACTGCTCATTACAGTTACATATAACTACATTGAATCAAGCGTCAGAGGAGCAAACAGTCTCAACATTCCACATTTATTTCACATTATGCAGAAAGGACTCCTCCTCATCAACATACTTTACAATTCTATATATTCCTCTGTCATAAGATAGTGTAAAAAAACACAAATCGTGCTAAGTCAAAAATGAATTCCATACAAATTATAACTTTTAAAGAGTTAATTTCAATAACTAATTTTTTCACATAAGTACAAAATCACATGTCTTATTTAAAGTATAGAGAGTGCGTTTACGCTCTCGCTCATTTCTACGTTAAGTGTATATATATTCATGTATTAACGATGTAGAGTTCTCGCTCTATCTTAAAATAAAATGTTAAGCATAAGTGTTTATGAATATCTTTATTTAAGGTTAGTTTTAGGTGGCACTACGCCACAAGTTACCGATGAATTGTCTTTGTGAAAGAGCAGTTCCACTACTTAATTATAAATATTAGGAGTGTGTTTCTTTATTTATTCCGTATAAGGAATAGAATGGATGGAAAAGACGAAATGTTTATCTAGAATATCCAGAATGGAATGAATAAAGAAACAAAAATTCTCTCCGGAATAGAAAAGAAAAAAGATGACATCAATCAGCTCTTTTAAAGTGTTGTGATTATGACAAGAAAATAGATATCTCTATGGAAAATAGTAAAAATAAATTATTGTTAATTTATTAATTCATGAAAAGTCACATTTAATTGATATTTATATATTTATTTCAATAATAAAAATATAAACAATGTTTGGTCATCCATTTTGTTTACTTGGTTTTCGCCCTTGGCTGCTGTCATTTGTTTTGCTTTCATATGAAAGGGTTATTCCGAGAATATTTTTTTCATTCCGTGTTGAACATGGAATAAAAAGAATGCATTCCAAACGTTCCGGAATGAATAAGGAAACAACAAAATAGTTTATCGGGAATATTCCATGGAATAAAGAAACGCAAAACTGGTATTCCGAATATTCTGGGCATACCAGAATGAATAAAGAAACACACTCTAGATGACAACACGTCACAAGTTACTGATACACTGCTCGTGAGCAAAGCAGTTCAACTATACAAAATTACAACGACCAAGAGGTGAGCAACTACATTCCAGACAGAGCAGGTAATGCTTAATAGCCGCAGTATAATATCCTAAAGCAATCGAGAAAAACACACCTTTGTAAAACCATTTTGTAAAAGACCCAATAAAGAAAATCAAACCAAATCAAACCATTTCCCCCGGGGATCGCAAAACAACGCTCCTATTGTCACGCAGTATCGATAATGTGTACCCTACTTTAATTAATCTATCCTACTAATATCTGAACGCGGCTATTTAAAGAAATTTTTGTTTATTATCGATGTTCGCGTTAGTTTTTTATTATCGATAATATGGACTATCGATGGTCTATCGATTTTTAAGTATCACTACCGACTGATTATGTGGTTGGTTGATTTGATTGCGTTGCAGCCAGCACCAGCAGCCAGCTTCAGCTTGCAGCACTTTCAATGCCATCGGGCTTGGGCTCCAACTTTTGCTTTTTATTTTGTTGTTAATTAAATTAGAAAGAAGCAAAGAAGTCTTCGATTAGACCTAGCCGCGGACATTCGTCACACGAACTTATAATTATCAATGTGATAAAATTGCCAATTTGGTGTGTTTTTAGCTTGTCAATAGTTCCACCATATGTAAACTTGTGATAAAACCGATAAAAATTGCTTTGTGAAAGCCGCAAGTTTGGTTACACAAATTTTATTATCTTATTGTTGGATAATGTCGTCTTTTTATATTGCTTTGATATTGGCGCTGCCTTTTTGTTGTGCGGGAAAACAAAGCTCAAACGATACAAGTAATCCGGAGCTGAAAGGAAAACTTGTGTTTGCACACGTTGTGAGTTAAACTCTGTTAAATTATTTGTTTGTTTTTATTGTTGCTGGCACCAGCTAAAACCTGTGTTTGAAGTTGATCCAATTAAGCATAAATAACAATTACTTTTTCTTTTGGGAACACGGTACGATTAGTTGTTTCGACATGGAGATAGAACACCAGTTGAACCATATCCATCGGATCCATGGAGTGATGTCAGTGACTGGCCAACGGGATGGGGTCAACTCACCAACGTAAGTACAATTTCATGTTAATCTAATTTGTAGGTATTTTGTAATGGAATTACTAATTTGAAGCAACTTGGATGGTTCGTGGTCTCTGGAGTTAAATTTCTTTGTTATGAAAAAATTAATCTCCAGGCGCAAATAAATTTATTATGGCACTGGGCGTTTAAGTGATACCTAGGACTTTAAATTTGAAAAGTTTCTAGTTATCAGGACTTATTTATTTAGGTATATGGGACATTATCTGCACATATATGTATATCTAGTTCAAATTAACATTTTTTTTTGTATTTTATTAGTTGAAACTATTCATCAGTTGATTTATGATATTAAATAAAATGCACGACTGGATCGCACGTACTTGCCCCTATGTTCGATCATATTATATGCAAAAGATTCTTAATAGAAACGGCTAAAAGTATTTTTAAAGTCGTTTTTCACTTAATTATTTATATATAAAAATTCTTAAATTTTTTCTAAAAAAAAAATTAGTATGAAAATTTTAAATATAAAAATCGCCCACCCGTTTTCGAAATATTGAATTTTCAAAAATCCAAAAACACTATTTTTCGAAAAGTTTGAAATGCAGTATTATTTATAATTTGAAGGAGATCCTGTATAAAAAGTTTGATAGAAATCCGTTGAGCCGTTTCTGAGAAAGTCGAAAATCAATAAAATAGTTGTATGCAGGTACCGTTAATAACAAAATATTTTAAATTTTTTTCGGTAAAATGTAGACCACACTCAAAAAAGTACACACACCAATTTTTATTAAAATCGTTAGAGCCGTTTTCAAGATAATTAAGATGGTAGAAAAATTTGTATGGCAAGTACCGTTATTTTTGGAGCTAAAACAACGATTTAAAAATCTATTTTTGACAATAACCTAAAACGCTTAACCACCATGTTTGAACAAATCTGTTCAACCGTTTAGGCTGTAGATCGTTCTACAGACAGACAGACGGAATTGCCGGATCCACTTTTTGGGTGTTCTCTATCATCGTAATGTTAACTTTGATTAAAACCTCGAGTCCAATTTTTTTCCACATGCAAAACTTGTCCTATAGTACCTATATCGCAAGTAATTAAATACATGCATTCCTTTTAAAAGTATGTTATTCTTCGTGCCAGGACTTCTATAGAGTGCTAGTCCAAAATCTCCAGCATTGCTTAAATTATAAAAAATATTATTACATATGGGTATGTTCTATTTTGAAATTGGTGCCCGCACTAAAGGGGCTTTGACTACCCTTAAAATGATCAAACAGTGCTAGCGTTAAAAAAGTAGGGAAGGATGTAATAGAAGATACCGATGCACATTGGTTTTAGATTCCTCAATATCAAAAGGGGAGGGGAAAATAGAGCCGGGTAATGCATTTCACATTTGTGTTGTACGGCTAAAGAAAGAATCTGTACTTGACAGTACGTCGGAAATTGGGCTCAAGGGTAAACTGATGAGCATTCATCGAAGCGCGTTTATTACGGTTGAATATTTTAAGTCGATGAATTCAAGGAAATAGTGATAAAATAATGTGATACACATAATATTTCCACGGTATTCAGGAGATGTAAATGTGTCCACTATAGTTCTACCTAGAAGATTGAAGTGGATTTTGGGATGTCCTGCCCAAATGTGAAAGTTATACTCAAGCTTTGTACGAATGAAAGCCTTGTCGATTACAGCCAGATCAGCCGGGGAGAATGTAATGAGTGTAGTTAACACTTTAAATTTACTTCATATTATTAGCTTATTAATATATCTACTAGGTAGTGCCATCACTCATCTGAGTAATAATTTTAAGAAACTTTAATATTAAGTCAACTAAATTAATTCTTATAATAAAATATTAATTCAATTGTTTTTTAAATCATATACTGTTTTTTTTTGTGTGTTTATTAATATAGCCGTTTTTAATAGCTATTACATTTTTACATTGTATTCTATTACATTTTTATTTTACATCGTATCAGATTTTTTAAATTAAATTAAGTTTATATTTTAATATTTTACTTTGACAAAATCTATTGCCAGCTTTTTAAATACATTTAAATTATAATTTAAATCCTTTGTATATTAATGAATTTTGAGTATTTCTGTTTATAAAATTTGGTAATGTTAAATTATTAATACTTCTAAGCGCATACGGTTGGACATTCCTAATATATTGCACATAGTCTTTAAGGTATTTAGGCATTAAATCATTTTTAATCTTATATATAAACATTAATACATTATAGGGCGGAACTCTTTACACATTTTTGTATTCAATACTTTTTCTATCGGCGTGACAAGAGATTCTTGCCATTGCATAATACGCAAGACTTATTACTTTAAACAAGGGAAAATCTTTATTGCTGATGCTATCATGCGATTTTGATGCTAAAGATGACTTCTCATGCTTTCTTTTTTTGTTGGCTTGTATTTGTAGCAGTCTGCTTTTACATTACCTAGTTTGTTGCAGTAAAAACATATTCTTGCAACTTTGACATCTGTCTTTCTTTGGTTTTGTAGGCTTTGGATTTCTTCGTTGGTTAGACCACATAGCAGTTTCATCTTCATTTTTATCTTCATTGATTTCAAAACGTCTTTGGTATTCGTCTAACATCTAACCAGTGACATTCAATTGTTAAATCGGATTCGCCTTGACATTTGAGTGCAGTAATGAGGCTAGATTAAGTTTGCGGTAGACTCACTAACAAAACTGCAACAACTTCATCTTCTTCTAATGGTTTTCCAGTAGCTCTAAGCAATCCAACAACTCGAAGAATGGTATCTATATGGTAACTCATCTTACCACCAGTATATAGTGAATGCCATATAATTTTCTTAAGTAGAGGCGATTTCCAAAACTTGACCACATTCTTTTTAAAGACTTTCCAAATACTGAATGCATCATCTAGATTTGTAATATGCTAGATATCTAGATGTCATCCATGATAACAATAATTTAATGAATACGAATGAAAAAAAGTACGTACATAGATCTGATTTCACCTTCCTACTCATTAAGGGCAAAATCTTGTTGTGAATTTTATTGTTCTAAATATGAGTAATCAGTTTATTATTTCAGGTCGACCATAAACTTTAAATTTGAAACTGCAAAAAATGCACTTTAGCAATTCCGTTTTAATTCTTGGCGGTCATAAATGGAATTTGCACTGTATGCTTTATATACGAAGCATACCTATGTATTTAATTTATAATAATGTCTCTTGGAGTATTAGTCTCTTAGATAGATACATAAAATGTATAACCTTTATATTTCCACTTGATTTTTAACGTTTTTACAAATTTTGTCTTGTTACGAAGACGACTATGAGACGGAAACTTGATCGGGCCACGAAAAAGAGCTTTTGGAGAAGAATCACCCATTTATCCTTTATCACCATCTCTACGTACAATAGATATGTTTTGTTTTATATTTGTATAACGGCTAATTTCTTGACAAAGTTCTAAAATCAATTTAAAACTCGATCTAGTAGCTCTCGGTTTATCTTTAGAACTTAGTTTTAAAAATATTTATGACTCGGTTATTTCTTAACTTCAAATACAGTCGAACTAAAATTATTTTTGAGTTTTAAGAACTTTAGTTCTCGGTTTTAAAAACTAGTTCTAAGGAATATTTTTCAGCTTTTTAGTAACCCGGTGATTAATTTTGACAAAAAATTCGGATTTTTTTTTGGAATTATTGAAAAACAAAACGTAGAAGTGTTTCAAGATTTAATTGTTTTGTATGAAAATGATTACAAATACATATGTATATATACACTGCCGCTCATCTGAACAGGTTCAACTGTTTTTTGTACCTTACTGTTAGCCTCTCTTCATATATATTGCAATGATACATCTGTATTATATATGTATGTAATGAAAGTTCATCATTATACGCTTATTTATGGCGAAAAAAATTCTTAAAGCTTACCGTTATTCTCACACGATAGCTAGACCAAATGCATTCATAAAATCAAACATATTCTTTGGATTATCTGAATAGGTTCAACAGCAAAAACTTTAGTTAACGTTGAGTTGCGTCGAAAATGGATCGCGGAAAATAGTTAAGTGAGAAGGAAAAGTGCAAAATAAAAGCATTTCGAGAATTAGGAATGAACCAACCACATCGCGAAAAAAAATAAACAGAAGTAAAAATATATTTAGTTATTATTTGTGAAATGTCGAAAAGTATGGACAAAATATGAAAGGTGGAACTTATAGGGCCACATCAAGAACCGATAGACGTGCAGTAATCAATTCTCATGACTCCGTCAAAAATCAAAATAAAAACCGGTATAAAATGTACGAGTAGTTTGCCGACGGAAAAACAGGTTATTTTTATTTTATTTGGCAAAATTTCTTCGCGGGCTATTTGACGATTACGATTACGTTGGTCAGGGTATGATGCAATTGGATCTGTTGTAATATCATATCTTCTGTCTGATACTGTTTCAATGAATTATCATCAGCAGTATTATCTTGGGGATTCCCTTCGCCTCTATCAATGCAAATATTGTGCAATATAACACAAGACACAATAATTTTACGTGCCGTTTAGATCTTGACGAGAATGACATACGATAGTACGGCAAAGCGACGCACGTTTAAGAAATCGGTATTGATGTTCAACTACATTTCTTGTGCGAATAATTCGAGATTGCTAAATTTGCACCTGACTATTATTAGAAATTTCGGTATAGATAGAAGGTGTTTGCATATCCCGAATCACCGACCTCGTATAGTTGAGTTTTTAAAAGTCGTTTGACCGTGGAATGAGCCTGCCCAACGAACAACGCGATGTTAAAATTTTTAAATTGACAGGTGAAATAGTTTGCACGTTGAGGGAAAAGCAACATTTGCGATATATACACGATAGGGGTATTCACGATCTAGTGCTACTGGTCTAGTATCTTTGTAAAAATGCAAAATTGCAAATTTTTTTGCACGACAGCAACAACTTACACTGACTAAGATTTTACAACTCTTTTGGACTTAGGCTTAACCCTATTGCATAATAAGGTGTTTTTTTTATAATACATAATAATAATAAGTCTTCTACTTGGCTGAGTAATTTCAGTAGTATATAGAATTGTATTATAATAAAAAAAACCTTCTTATTAACTATGTCTGGCCAAGGACAAAATCTTCAAATTTTAATTATTAAAATTTTAATCTTGTTGGATATGGTTCACATTGCTTTTTTGTCAAAAAATGCAAGTAAGTTGAACTGAACTTAACAAAAATTGCGTATTGGTAAGGCGCTCACTAACCAACTGATGAGTCCAAGTGAGATTGCTGGGACGAAACGCAAATTTTGTGGACTAAAGGCCGATAAAAGCTATTTTGAATCATTAACCCTATTGCAACAGAAAAATACAATGGTGCAAAATTTGCCTGGTGTCGTTGACAGTTAGGTAGCTGTTATTTTCTGTCAGAAATGCTTGTGTTTAAATTGATTTTGCATTTTTATTCCAGAGTTGCAATAGAATAGAAAAGGTGAGTTCACGATTTACAGAAAAAAAAATCGCAATTTTACACCTTTTTGTTGCATCGGACGCTGAACCTACCAACTATCCCCCTGGCAATTGTATTTTAACATGGGGATTTACAATCAATAGCAGCAATTGTTCGTGGAATCTGACCAATATTGTAAAAATCAACTGCAGTTCTGAGTTCTTCTGCATTTGCAGACATTTTAAGGTATCTGGAAAGTGGCGCAGTAAAGCTTTGTACACTTTTGGTACGATACAACAAAACACTGATACACCACACGACAAATGAATATTTCCACATGCCATTAAGTGCAATAGTATAAGCAATTATTTTTCTACCAATATATAACGCGTTCTGTACTTTGGCAGAATGATTAAAATTGAAAAAAAAACATTAATTGCAACTTTGTTCTTATCTTGGCTGCGGATGCAGCAAATCATCTGCAACTAACTGAAGCACCTCGATGAGCATCGTTTTCCTCAAGCTAAATCGTCATCGATATCGTCCCAGTAATGGTAGCACGTTGGGACATATGATAAATGCCCATTTCTTCAACATAATTTTCTTTCTCATAGTCCAGAAAAATCCAATCGGCGAAAACCAAAATCATTTTTAGTCAAAATAAAAAAAAATAAGAACTGATCTTATTTGCTATAAAAAGAATACATCACATACCTACATAACTGAAAAAAATTTTTTTTTTTTGCTGAAGAAACAAAATTATAGTTAAACCGAGTTCTAACGAGCTAGACCCCCAATTTTGAGAGTCCAGATAAATCGAAGTTCTAAATAAAACAAAGTTCTAAATATGAGTTGTAAGGCTTTAAAACTTGTTGAAGAAATGAGTTGGATCTCAATCAAGTTCTATTTTTTTTGTTAAACCGAGTTTTAGGGGTTAGAACTTTCTCAAGAAATTAGCTGTAAGACAACTCTAAATAATTTTAATTCAATGAAAATATAAATGAAACCCCATCGTTAATATCATTAAAACATTTTTGGCTAAAAAATACATTTATTTAAAATAATTTTATTAAAGCTTGCCAGACAAAACAAAAAAAAAATAAAAGAACTCAAGATCCACTTCCGAAATGTTAGATTCTTAAGCAAAAATCTTACATAGGTCACATCAGTTATAACTTATTTTATACTTGACTGGCTTTCATTTATTTTTTTATTAAATGCAATATGACTTTCTGTTCAGTCATCTATGTAGTTAAATGAGTTGAAATATTTGGTGCTTATTAATATTATGTCTTATCGTTGATACGCATTCTTACACAATCTCTATAGAGGTAGGTTTCCTTATTTCAAAATGTAAACAGTGTTCGTGGCCGCATACGAAACGTTTTTCTTTTTTTTTTTGTCATTCTGAATCTTATACATAGAAGTGTCAATATACCCGTATCTTCTATGATTATTTTTATTATTAGGTGTAGCTATTTTTGGATTTATATTAATAGTATGTACATATTAAAAGGGAGCAACTTGATGCCATTGTTGATTTTTCTAATTTAATTAAATTGGAATAGGAACAAAATAAAACAAAGGCTGCGCCCATAAATTATTAAAAGAAAACAAAGTGATGATTGTAAATAGAATAATAGGTATATACATGTGAACAGTATTATGACAAGACGTTAATAGTCAATTTAAGCACTTCTATGATGCGTGCATACATATTAAAACGATACAGATGAATTCATTGAATTCATTCTATTCTTTTTAATCTTTTAATAGTAGGTCTGTTTCTTTACTTTTAAGGTAAAGTTTGGGAAAAAAATTTGGGCTCAAGGTGTTTGATGTTGTTTTTGTAATTTTTAACCAGAAAAGAAAAATATACAAACATTTGGGATGTTTCTTGGTACTTGCTACATTTAAGAACAAAAATTAGAAGCAGTGGTTTCAGCATGTAGGAAGTGTTTTCACGAAATCAATTTAATCTGCATGCCCTTTTCATTTTGAGCTCTACCAAGAGAACCAGAAGATGTATTATACATATTCATAGTATTAATGTAGTTAATCAGTGACTTAAGCAAAAATTCGTAAACATGAAATTTAATTAGGTAGAAATAAATGGATGATACACCACATAATGAAATGTTTTTAGATTGCTTAGTTGTTAAAGTCTTGGGCCATTTGAATTTTTGGACAAATATGAATAGGTATATCAACAAAAAAAATCAATAATCCGAATTGTAACTCACAGGATATAAGGAAAATGAATGTTGCTTATAATAGTATAGCAAGGTATGTTTTTGGTCTGGGCAGATATGATCATATATCTATATATTCTCAGGAAATATATGGGGTCTCCTTTGACAATTTATATGCAATGAGAATCCTAACACTGCTAAAAAACATTCTGCACGCTCAATAACCACCATACCTTTTTCAGCAAAATTCAGTTTCCTCGATCAACTAGAAATTTAAATCTGATACCAGTACGCTACTCTTATTTTGTCTCAAGCCGTCAATTTTTTGTTAACGCGATACGATTGTGGAACTCTCTTCATCCTGAAATAAGAATGATGGGACGCGGCACTAAGTTCAAGGCAGATGATACTGTAATTTTTCTGTCGGATTTTAATATATTTTCTTTGTTATAGTGACGTTTTACTTGTATGGTTTTCTATGTATCTTCATTGTCAAATGCAAAATTTTTAAGTTTAATTACAATTTTTTATATTCTCTCTCTGTCAATCAGTTAATGTTTTCTTATTTTTAAAACTTCCACTAATTTAAAAGATATTGGGGCGTATTCATAGTCATTTTAAAACTGATTATAAATTAAACCTATGTTTAATTGAATTTTCGGACGTTGATTCAGTGTGTAGTAAGACAAGTTAATAATCTTACAAAAATATAAAACCAACAATTTGTAAGTTAAATCTGTCTATATTCATTGAGCCAAAATTGTCTTAAACTGTAGTTTAGTAAAACCTGGGTTTATCAGCGACTATGAATATGCCCCATTATATCTTAATGTGTAAGTTATTTGTTATGAATATGAATACAGAATCGTTTGAGCGGTTTTTTTTTAATATTTTTTTATTTATAAAATTCTAAAATCTAAATTTCGAAAAAAATCAGTGACTGGTTTTTGAAAAATCGATTTTCGAAAAAAAAATTATTTATTAAAAATCGAAAAACTATTTTTTTGACAATTTGAGTATGCAGTTTTATTAAAACTTCTAGGGAACATTTGCATAAAAAAATGCACGACTGGATCGCACGTAGAAACGGCTAAATATATTTTTAAGTTGTTTTTTACTACATTTTTATATACAAAATATCTTTAATTGTTTATTTAAAAGTTGGTATGGCAACTTTGTGTATTTATAAGCTTAACAATATAATTGCGAAAAGGATTCGTAATACGTTTGCGAAATATGTATTGGATTAAAAAAAAAATACATTTTTTTTTTAATATTTCCAAAAAAATATTTCTCGAACATTTTATTCAGAATTTGAAAGATCTCATATATGAACGTTTTGATCGAAATCCGCTTATGAGAAAGTCGTAAATCAAAAAATTGCGTGTATGGCAATTACCGTTAATAACAAAATATTAAAATAAAATGTTTGACCAAAATGTAGAATATGCCTATGATAGGGCACAGATCTTTTTTTTATCAAAACGTTAGAGCCGTTTTCGAGAAATACATTTTTTCTTTTTTAACATTTGTATGGGAGGTACCATTGTTTGTTGTTTTTGTTTGAGTTAAATAGTTTTATATTCAATTTTTGTATGTTCATATACTTGTTTTTTTAAAGCACTTTTTGTATCATTTTAATGATTTTGAATGACCAACGACAACTTGAGTGTGCTACCACCATATTCTCATATTATTTTTGTCTGGAATCTTCAGATTCAGGCAAATAGACATACAAGCGGAATTTTTGGACCCACTTTTTTCGTCTTCGCTATCACCGTAATGTCAAGTTTGGTCTTAATTTCGAGTCCGATTTTTTAACGAATTCATACTATCCATAAAAATAAAAATACAAAAATAATAGAAACACACCTAATGTATAACGTTAATCATTGAAACAATAAATATTTATATAAATAACTTAATGCAAGTTCACTTTTAAGTTCTTATTCTTTTTCGCAGCTTCACGTCTTGGGTTGGGTATGTTTTTTTACTTCCCAAACTTATGTTTTCATTTCAGTCTAGAATTATGTCCAGTTGGTTTATTTGATCTTAACACATCTTTACGAACAAAAACCTTTCGGGTTAAAAATATTTAGCAGAAAGGCAGATTCTTCAACGATCGGTCCATATTGTTTGATATTTCAAACTATCGTCTAATAACGGTACCTTTCATAAAACGTTTTTTTTTTATTTTTGGCTTTCTCTGGAACGGTACATTGGACTTCTTTCAAATTTTATATCTGAGAAGACCTAAGTAGCCAAACTAATTCTGCATATCAAAATTTTAAATAACTTTTTTTTCTAATAAAAATTAATTTTTAAAACTTTTTTCCAATAAAAAAAAGGTAATTCTTAATTTTGTAATTAAAAAAAAATTTGTTTTCAAAAAACTAAAAATGAAAAAACAGGATTTCATCAAAATCCGTCCTACAATTTTCGAGATACTTTTTTATAAAATTTTAATTGATTCGAGGCATCTAACAGCGTTCTTCGTTTTTTTCGAGAAACTGATTAAAGTGATAGTTTTGGCAATTTTTATAAGTTGAAAAAAAAACGAATTTTACCCACCTAAAAATAATAAATATGCATTTGTAGGTAGATGTCTATGTAACCATTCCTTGAATCATGTATTCCACAATTCATTATATTAAGAATCAATGTATTCTTACCTACATCGGCTTTAAACCTGCATAGGATAACTAGACTACATATACCTACTAACAGCGTCAGTGATTAGCTACTCAAAAGTTGTTAGCTACAAGAGCAGGTTCGTACGATCCAGTCGTGTATTTTATTTAGTTAAGTCTCGTTTTTTGTGTTTCTCAATAGCAAAAATAAATTAACATTAAAATAGGGCGCAAATCGAATAAAACATAAATAAAATATATATTTTTCAGATTGGTAAAAGACAACACCACGAATTAGGTCAATGGCTACGGAAACGCTATGACTCGATTATTAACAAAACCTACTCTAAAGATGATATTTACATCCGTGCAACAGATGTCGATCGTACTCTTATGAGTGCTTTATCAAATTTGGCTGGTCTTTATCCCCCAGTAGGAAAAGATGTTTGGGATAGCAGCATTGCATGGCAGCCAATTCCAGTGCATACTGTACCAGAAAATCAAGATAACGTAATACCAATTTTGTTTCTTTTATTATCGATATACATAAGTGTTTATGTAAGTATGTGTGTGTATACATTTTGTTTAGATTCTAGCTGCAAAGCATTCATGTCCCGCTTACGAGTATGCATATTCTGCAATGAAAAATTCACCAGAATTTCAAAAATATGACGAACGTTACACATATATTTATGAGTATCTAACTAAATGGACAGGCCGAACCGTAGATTCCTTGGAAAGTGTGGCACGTATTAATAATACACTTTTTATAGAAGGACTTTACAAAAAGACGTATGCGTATTTTATTTTATCGTCTTTTTGTTCTACTATTTTATTCGTTTTTTTTTGTCGTCCTAAAGACTGCCAGATTGGACAAAGAAAATATATCCCAGCGCCGATATGACATTTATCGCCGACTTCTCATTTGCCTTGTTTACATACACTCGGCCAATGGCTCGCTTAAAGACCGGCCCATTGATTAAGGAAATACTGAAAAGATTTTCCGATAAAGCAAAGAATAAGTTAAATCCGAATCGTTCGTTGTGGGTGTATAGTGCCCACGATACAACGGTTGCCAATGTTCTAAATACACTCAAACTTTTTAAGGTATTTTTTTAAATTTCATTTTTCAAGTTAGAATTTTCTTAAATGTTTGTTTATCCTCAATAGTATCATAGTCCTCCGTATGCTGCATGTGTGATGCTTGAACTTCGAATTGATGACCAGAAACAATCGTATGTTTCTATTTTCTACAAAAACACTCCTGACGAACCAAAACCATTGGAGATTCCTGGTTGCGGTACATCGTGTCCTCTGGATCGAATGTATCAGTTGTATAAGGATATCTTACCTGAAGACTGGGCAAGCGAGTGTAAACTCTCAATGCTGTCTATGACCTATGAGGAAGCTAATCTAGGCAATGCTATGGGTGAGGAGGCTTTATTTATAAAATTAAAAATTCTTCATGAACTGTATGATTTATTTATTCTCATCTATAGGAATTCTGGTAGCTGCTATTGTTATCATTCTTTTACTTATATACGTTGCGTCGATATATTTTCGCCGGAGAAGCTACATGGATTATCGTCGATATACCCAAGTTGCCTGATATTCAAGAATTACTCTTCTCTAGATATTTCTGTGTGTGTGTTTAAGATTGAGAAGACAATTTTGGCATTTACGCTGTTGGCATTTATTTCTTCATTTTCTTAGATACGTCATTTTCTATCGTGTTTATCTCTAGTTATTTATATGTGTATACAATGTTCTTATTACAATTAAAAAGAAAGACTGTTGTAACGTGTAAGATATATCTCCTATTAATGTACATACAAAAATTTAAAAAAAATAATCAAGTGTTAAGAATATCTCAAAACTACATTGAAATACATTTATTTTTTTTGTGTATGTTTATTATAAACTAGCGTAACGTTGGCGAACGTTATTTCGCTGTCCTTTAGTCCAAAATGCGTTTCGCCCAGGTACTACAGCTGGGCTCATCAGTTAGATGCTGTAGTACCTTTCTAAGACGCATAATTTTTTGATCGATGTTTACCGACTTTAATAAAACTTGCAGCGATTACTCACTGTAAATTATATTTTTCTAGGGGAATTTGGTTAGAATCATGCACCTAGAAGTATGTTTTGCCCGCGGTCTGGCCAGTGAGTAATCGCTGTAAGTTTTATTAAAGTCGGTAAACATCGATCAAAAAATTATGCGTCTTAGAAAGGTACTACAGCATCTAACTGATGAGCCCAGCTGTAGTACCTGGGCGAAACGCATTTTTGACTAAAGGTCACAAAATCATTCAATTGGCTTTAAATCCACACAGTCCACTAAAACAAAAATAATATAAACATATTGTTTGCGTTCTCTTCAATTAATTATTTCGCTGTTCCATCTTTCTCAAATTTATTTGATTGTAACTCTTCCTAGGCGATTATATATTCAAATCAATGTGTCCTATCATAGTATCCGATCGGAACGGAAATTTCTCCGACTCATTCAAAATGATTTTTTACTTTTCATTTTAATGATACAAATTTCTCATAAATGGTTTACACCTCCGGAAAATTATTTCAACGTGCTGTTGAAAAGGGTGAAATTAAAGTGATATTTCTTAAAATTCGGAGAAAATTCCGTTCCAATCGGATACTATGTTGGGGCCCAATGTTTTCACTCCAACGGTTTGTGTTTAATTTGGTGATTATATAAAACTATTTCGATATTCAAATAAATTTAATGCATTTTATTAGCATTGAAAAAAAAATTAAGTTAACAATAAATACAAAGCTTTTTGAAAACTAAGTTTTTCGTTGTTTATTTTTTTTTCTCGTAATTAAACAAAGAATATTCTGCCCTACGAGGTAACCTTCGGAGCGGATTTTCTCCGCAACGCATCTTCGTCGGAAATTCAATTTCAGTTTGAAGTAGCTGTCATCGGAAAAAAAATTATAAAGAAATACGACGACGCATTGCGATGGATATAAACTTCAGGCAGAGATGAGCAACTTAACTGATATATCGAAAATGCGATATATTTTCGATAGTTTTTTTTATTAAATAAATACTATAAACGTTTTAAACCATTAAAAATTGGCGAGAGTGTAATTTATTGTTTATATAGAGTATTTTGTTCAATTATAATGCGCTAGTGTTCATTAGAAATGTAATTAGATACATCGATTTTAAAATCTAAACTATCGAATAAAGTCCCCTCCCTATTTCAAAACACATGTTTTGTTTGCGTTTGAACTATCAACAATAGAATAATTTGAAAAAAAACTTGAAATTCAAATTATTTATTTAGAAAATAAAAGAACATTGCAAGAACGAAAACTATATACGCTGACTACCTGACGCCGCTCTAATTCTACAATTCCTTTCAAGATTGAAGAAAAACTTTCGCCTAAATAAAAATACGTTTGCTCTTGTTTTGGAGCAGATTCAATACAAATACAAACAAATTGTCGGTCTGGTGGTGTCACTACAAACCTTTAAAAAATATATGATGTATTCAAAACTAAAACACAGCCAGAACTTCTGGTGTCCTTCTTGTGTAATTTAAGATATGCAATATCGGGATATTCGCTGGGCAGATTTATCATCCGCTCATATTGCTGTGAACTTGGTTATTCGTTCTGCCTAAAAAACGAAAAGTCCACAAGTTAACGTACAAAGGGTTTATTTCTTGATTACTTACATTTTAATAAACAATTTCTTTTAAAAGAAAACACTTTCCGCAACGAGAACTTTTCGGAGGACTTCGGAGAATATTTTATTTGTTTCTGTCATAAATAAAACCATTAAAAGTACTTCATCGCATACAAATGGCATAAGTTGAATTTCGTCGGACAGAATTTCCGATCAGCCGATCGGAGAATTACCTGGAAGCTAAATATCTCCGATTCGTAGTAAATCGGAGAGAATTCCGCTCCGACGACGGTTAGCTCGATAGGGCAGATTGTTTGCCGACTGGCGATGGTAGTTTTTTGATGGATGCGCGGAATTAACACATCTTCTCCTTTGTATTTTCCTTTGATATCATCATTGGATACATGTACATAGGTACTATAGAGAAAGTTTTACATTTGGAATAAAAATCGAGCTCGAGATTTTAATCAAACTTGACATTACGATGATAGAGAACACCAAAAAGTGGGTTCCGTAATTCCGTCTGTCTGTACAACGAGCTTCAAACTTGGTACATACGCGTTCAAAGTGATTTTGTTATTAACGTAACCTGCTATACAACAATTTTTTTGATTTTCGACTTTCTCATAAACGGCTCTACGGATTTTGATTACAAATTTTATATAGGAGGTACTTCGAATTATAAATATTACTTCAAACTAAAATTTTCGAAAAAATATTTTTTTGGATTTAAGAAAAAAATAATTTATTTTTTTTTTTTTTGAAAATTCAATATTTCGAAAATGGGTGGATGATTAAAACTACCACACTAATTTTTTTTTAGAAAAAAATTAAAGAAATTGTGTATATACAAAATTAAGTAAAACCGACTTTAAAAACATATTTAGATTCTTAACAGAAATCTTTTGAAAACGATGTGGTCGAACATAAGAGTAAGTACCAATAAACAAAAAACAGACTTCGATTTTTTAGATCTTTCCTACTGTTTTCTGAATTTTGTTTTTTCCTAAACCACCCCTGTATTCAGACAAACAAAATAAAAAAAGAATCATCCAAATCGGTAGTGCCGTGCTAGATGCACCTACATTACTTACTTGCTGCCGTGGTAGTGACGTGAGTGTGGTCACTTGGGTTTTGATTATATATATTTGAATGGACATTTATATGTACAACAGGCTTACAGATCTGTGTATATTCCGAATGCAAATAAAACTATTTTATTCTTTGTCGACATTTTGTTAGTATTTTCCAACTTTTTTGAGTATTGCCTTTATTAAGTTTTTTTTAACATCATTTTCATATTCTGTAAAATTGACCTACATATATATGAACACTCAAGTATACTCTTGTTGAAAACCCCGGATAAACGGTAACGATGGTAGGTACATATATGTAAAAACACTCTTTTTTAGACTATTCTTGAGCTTAATTTAACCTCGGACGATTAAGTCAGTACACGAATGTTATCCGATTTCATTTACATTCGGCGAAGTATCAGTACGGAGAAAAATTTTCCCCGATTTGTTCGAAATCAGAGGTTTTTCTATCGAGGTATTCGTTCTGAGTGACAATTCAGACAAATCTTCCGATGAAATGTGACGCACATCAGAGCGACGCGATGAAGTGCGTTCAGTAAACAACTCCTTGCATTGTGCGTTGCATATCTTCCGTAGTTCTCCGAAGAAAAATTGTTACAGAATCTGGTTTGAAATGGCGTCTATTCCAAAAATGTAATAGCGAGTTTCATTCAAATTTCAAAGATCTCATCTAAAACTCGAGATTTGATCCTTTCAATGGAACTTTTTTCCAGATTTAATTGTAGTATTGGTGAATGCCTGACACGCATTTCTGAAAAAAAGAACATCTTCACCATCAGATGACGAGAAAGACGAAGACGAAGCAATCAAAAACTCCACCGAATTTATAAAATAAAAATTATTACAGCCCTATGTTGCTATTCGATCCGATCGAATCTTTCGATTCACGTGAATATTTCACTAAATTTTTTACTATTTTTAAAATGTCTTCTATCTTTTGAGTCCAAAGCTTTACTAATATATTTTTGTTGTTTAATTCTTAAGAGAATCTAAGAATTTGAAAAATATTTTCCATTTCAGACAGAAAAAACTTTTTACATATATGTGTGCATTCAGATCAAATCTGCCAACGCATCAGAGATCCAATCTTTCGTGTCAATATTGGATTTTCTATTTTTGTTTGAATGAACTCTCAAAATTCAAAAAGATGAAATCTTTTGTCGAAAAGAGCAGATATTTTCTTGAATGAAATTCGCTATAAGTAAAATATTAATAATTAATTTTGAGCGTAATTACACAACCATATTTAAGCAAAAAAAAAAAACAACGTGAAGGATTCAACAGGAGACATTTTTGAAATATTGCTGGGCAGAACATTGCGGGTGACGTCATTTCTCTGATATATAAAACATTGTATGATTCATTTTATTTTGTTCCGCAACGGATACTTGGGAAACACTCTGAATTCCGATCGGAACTCACTGACTCGTTTGGAAAATTTTCCGAACGGATACCTCGATATGGCTGAATAGGTCGAGTTAAGCGCGCTAGATTGAAATAAACGATTTAATTCTTCAGTTCCTTTCAATTGCAATATTATGGCATTCAACACCAATGTATAACACAGCGATGTCAATTAACTCTTACCCATTAAAAGCTGGTTGTATTTAAACAGAACTTTAGTCATAACCACATACCTATAAAAAGTATTTATTAAGATGCTATGGAACGTATAAAAAATATCACTAAATTACAAACTTCGGCTTACAAAAAATGTTAAGGTTTCACTTATCTGGAATAATTTGGATGGATATTATTTAAATTCTTATTATTTTATTTAGCTTTTTTTAGCTCGATCTTTGTTGGATTCTTTTTTGAGCATACAAATTTGCACAAGAGAGTAGTGAAAGCTACAATTGCAATAGCAATTATTCCGTATGAATAAAGCTGAGGATGATCCAAAACAGTTTTGACGTTTTCATTAAGGAAATCATTCCTAGTAAGAAAAAATATTGGTAATTCTAACAAATTAATAATATTCAAGGATAACTTACATTGGACTTGATAGGGGAGGGACTATTTCTGGTTTCGTCTTTTGTAGATGAATGTTTTGAGCAAATTCAATGAAGCTGTTCGGAGTGTATTCCCTTAATCGATATCTGAAAAATTTACCCTGGCGAAGGCTATAAAGAAAATACTTTTAACTCACATTAAGTTATATAAACTGCATGTTGTATTTACAAAAGAAATTCAGGAGACTCTCTAACATTAAACCGCTTGGCAGTGGCAATTCCATTTTCTAATCTGTTCATTCGAGCAACATTCATCCGACGCTTTAGCGCTGCTCCTACAGCTTCCCAGACCGCATACAAGCGCTGGCAAACAACACAATCGTTTGAATAGCTAAGTAAATCATTTTTATAGAAACGTGATCATCATTTACAAAGCTCAATCTGAAAGGCAACAATCAACTTACAAGAAAACAAACCAATCGCCTGTTGTTGCTCCTGTTGCTGCTTGGGTGAGATGTTCAAAGTTATTATCGGACAACTCCTTAACCACGGGCTCCCGATTTTCGCCAAACGTATGCATAATATCATCCTCGGTTATTTGACCATGATACAAAAGTGGAAGACCTCGACGGAAATAAACAAGAGCTGGTTCCTTGCTGGGATTGTAAATTCCTGTCATATGACTATTCATTGATTTAACAACAACTGCAGAGAGATGCTCTTTGAGGTCATCTTGTATATTCTCCAAAACGGTCTCTAGTTCATCGCAAGATTGACAATTCGATTTGGCTATAAAAAATGTTTTTAATGAAGTGCATTTGGTGGAATTGTGTACTTTACTGAACAAGGCGATGACGTTGTCTTCGCCGGTAATCAAGTGAACAAGGTCCGAATCATCTACGGCTTCGATTTCAACAGAATATGTTGTGCCAACGAGAATCACGTTAATAAAGAAGATTAAGAGAACAATTTTCATTTTGGTATCTTTTTTTTATATTAAATGTAAAAATTGTAAAACTCCAAACAACCACCTGCGGATCGTTTTTACTTCTGCGTTCAGTAGTAAAGACACCTGCTAAAGGTGCTAAAATTTGATGACGACTAAAAATTGGCATTTAGCTTGTCAACTTTTAAAGTTGACAGCGCTGCTTTCCAATTGGCCTCGTTTAATATGTTTTAAAAATAGACGCGTCTCAGGAGAAAAACCTCTGAAATAATCAAACGAGCAAATTTGAAATTTTTAGGAGTTATCCATTAAAGAAATGCAAAAAAAAGTTGGCAGTTGTACAAAATCGATTCAGCAATTTCATTTCACCTATTTGGGCAGAATATCTGAAGTTCAACGAAAGTTCAAGCATGACTAATAAAGGGGTTTAGTTTGGTAACAAAAATCAATTCATTTTTGATTTAAATCTGTCAAAAAACTAATTTTGGCAATTTTTGCTTTCGATTGGACAACAAAAATTGATTTATTTTTTGATTTTAAATCAACTTTGCAGATCTGGATCTTACGGCAGATCTACTCCTCGTTTACTAGTTTAATTCAAATTTCAAAGATTTCGTCTCAAAATCGAGATTTGATCTTTTCAATTAAACTTTTTTCCAGATTTAATTGTAGTATTGGTGAATGACTGACATACACATTACTGAAATAACATATCTTCACCATGAGATGACGAGGAATACGAAGACGAAGCAATACAAATTCCACTAAATTTATAAAATCTAAATTATTACCATTCTGGTCCATTGATTTGCATACAAATCTGAAGTTTTGAATCAGCTGTTCCTCAAATTAATAATAATCTTTAGGTAGCTTGAGATTTGTGTTTGACAAAACATGTTTAGTCCATCAACTGGTTTTTAGACGTTACAACAACAGAAAGCAATACGGATTGCCTTAGGTATGCCACCGAACGCGGCCAATACTACAATTAAATTTGGACACAAAAGGTTTGTTCGTTGATGTCACCCTAGGGTCGACCTAAAGCGTTTTTTAAAGAAACCTAGAGGCACCCTGGTAAACAAATTCTTTGTTTTTGAAACCTAGGGTCGCCCTCAACTCGCCCTGAAGTAGAACTAGGCTTTTAGCAGGGGCAACTTGACGCAAAAGAATAAGAGTCAGTGGGGACGTTCACTCAATTATTCTCAGCAATCTGGAATAACTTTCTGTTGTTGTAATGCGTGCAAAACCACATCTGATGAAAACACAGCTGTTCTCATGACAGCTATCTTGAGTTATCCCAAAAAAATTGGAATAACTAGCTATCCGAGACCAAATGTATAGAACCAGCTGACTGCAAAATTCGTTGGTATGCGTTTTGCTTTGATTTTTTGACAGCTTTCAGCTAACCTATCTGATTCGTCCACAGATATACCCCGATAGCTTGGTATCCTATATAACATATCTAATAAGTGAGTGATCGCCCCCAGTCACATGAGATCTGAATTAGGAATGGGCGATATTGAGGAGAATATCGAGTACTCATCATCGATGTTAATAGTTATCGAATAGAAAACATCGATGTGTTGAAGGGTTTTCCCCTATTCTTTCTTCAACATCGATATTGAGTCGATTTTTTGTTTTAATATCGATGTTTCAATAACATAAATAAATTTATCCATCATTCCTAATCTGAAGCATTTGTTTTGTTGTGAATACTCGTTTTGTATGCAAATTGTTATTTTTAAAATGGAAATAAAACAATACTCAAATTGATTTTCAGACATGAAAAACGGAAAGCTTTGAAGTTGTAGATTGTGCATAAGGTCACAAAAAATGTACTAAGAGCTTAAATTTAACATATCTTAAGTTTTAATTATTAAATGACATAACTTGCTAATCTGCAACATAAATTTAATGGCCTTCGGGTGTTTTTTAAGAACCGAAAAACCCAGGTTTTCTTGACAGCTCTTGGGGTTATCAAAAAAACCTGGGTCGACCCTAGGTAAAGTTCAACAAGTTTACTGCCAAAATGCTACTGTCATTAATTTAATTAACCATATTCGTTTAAACGAAGCTAAATAAATGACAGATAAAAATACTGCAAACACTGGCAGTAAAGAATGAGCAAGGTCATTCTTTATTGCAAATTGTCATTATTTGAAAATTGTTGAATTTAGTACTGAATTTACACGATATCAGTATAATGCCACAACTAAACGAAAATTCTGGCTGGCAGTTTTTTTTAATGACAAATATACTGCCACATTATTGACTATTTACACCACAAACAAAATATTGCCAAGATTTTGACAGTAATGCCAGACTTACACGAAAGACAAACTACAATTATTTCATGCCATTAAACTGGCAGAATAATGGTAAAATCAAATCAATAATGATAAGCATTTACACGGGGTAAAATAACGACTATTTGATTGATAATGGCAATCTGCCATTAAAAAATGAGCAAGTTCAATCTTCCTCGCGGTGTGCCATAATTTTCAAAATGACATCATTGTGGATTTACATGACTCCATTATAATGGCAATATTTAATGACTGTCTTCCCTGCCATTTTTTTAATGACGAAAACAATGACAAATTTTCAAACCATTTAGACGATTTTGTCAGTAATGTGAATAAAATGGAAGAAATAATGGCAATTTGACACTCGTGTAAATCCGGCATAATACTGCCAATTTGGCAGTCGTGTAAATCCGGCATAAGAGTTTTAAATTCTTGATTGGATAAAAAAAATGTTATGAAGCGGACATCGTTTAGCAAAGATAAGGCCAATTTAAGAAACAGAGAACCAAAATCATTAAAACCGTGGGCAAATTCCTTAACGCAAATTCTGCGCATAGCTAAGCAAACTGTCCCTAAACCCAAAGAGAAAAATCTCTGCTGAGCACACTGTCCCAAAACGCAGTTTATTCTTTTTTCTGGCGCAAACTTCAATGAAATTGTGCAAGTTTAAAACTTGTGTTGCGCACTTCACTTGCTTTTTAATTTTTATCGGGTTCGCGCATTTGCTTAGCATGAGACTTGCTTCGCAAATCTTACGTTTAGGAATTTGGCCCGTTATAACTCCAAAACGGAGCGAGAAGGAGAAAATTACCCCATTAGCTTTTCGACTTAGAATGACCCCAGAAACCCATGGTTTTCGTCTGCGGCGGTGACTGTGGGACACTCTGTATATCGTGAACAACCGTCAAAATCTATAAAAAGCTCCTAAGATTAAACCTCAAATTAAACTTATTGAAAACTATGCCTTCATACCTCTAAATTGATCAACTGAAGCATCTTTTTTTTAAAGGCCACTTGAGAATATGACTTTAAAATCCTATACCATTCAATTTGTATGTATTTTAACAAAATTGGCAGCTTATGATCACTGCTACTCAAATTTACATTCAATAATTTGACAAAAAGGCGAGTTTCCCTTACTAGAAACAAAAAAAAAACACATCTGATTTTTGTTGTTAATTTATTACAAATTTAGTTTTTGGTCAACTTCCTAAAAACTTCATTGTCATGTTCGTTCAAAAACAGCAACTTAAACACATCATTATAAAATTCAGGATAATATTCACAAGCCCTCTTGCAATCCGGCGTAAAGTTTACTTCCAAAAGCTTCGGTTGAATGTCTTGCTCGCCTTCCCGCCAAGACAACATGATGTCAGCCGCATACAATGCTCTTGATTGAACCGATGGCGCAATTCCACACGGAGCTTTTTTACTACTAGCCGAATGCAGCACATCATGCAGCATTGCACAAATCGAATCTTCTATATCGTTCCAAGAATTATTGGGATATTGTTGTTCCCAGAACTCAAGGAAGTCGTCACATTTGATGTGCTTCAATTCAGCATCATCCACGTAATTCATCACAGTGAAGTGCTTTTCATACTCATCGAAGTAATCAAGAGAGAAGGCTTTATTGGCAAACCGTAGATAGAATTTCCGATGAATGTATGCTTCGAGAGGAAGAACACTTTTCAAAAGGATGACATAACGCACATCGAACTTAACTTTGGAATCTATTTCTGGCCTATGGAACAGAACCGGTCGTTCGATGTACTTTTGTGCAATTTTCGGGCCAGTCGCTGGAAGTCGCATAATTTGAGCAATGTTGTTGGAGATATAAGTGTCCAGAGACCTAGCAAGATTCCAGGGTTTAATGATCCAGTGATTGTCAAGCCCTTTGGATTCTCGGTTCTGGAAGTACGAAGCAAATTGCAATACTTCTGTTTTGAGATTGTAAGTAGTTGGAAGCCATGCAGGTAGAGTGTCCAACGTATTTGGAACATGGTGTTTTCCGTTGGTTCCTCGTCGACAAATTATACAAAGGAGATCTTTAACTGTCAACACATATTCATAGGGAAATTGGTTGACAAATTTATTGGGAGTATCTTTAGCTAGAGAAGCAAAATCTTTAAAATGTTGTGTTAGCCAAAGGACATCTGCTTCCTCGGGATTGTCCACAATTTCAAAGTATGGCGCAGTCAAGTACGCACTAAGAACATCATACTCTGAGAAAACCTTTAGAGGATCATTGCGACTTACCACTGGTTCGTCTACTGACCCTTCAGGAAGCGATTCAGGAACATGACCACTAGAAAAGTACTGCTCATCCGGTTCGCTCTGAACGAAACTATTTTCTTGCAAATTGGTGTACCTCCATGGCAGAAGAACGGCATCTCTCTCCGGGGCATCCTTGGCAATATATTCTACAAAATCCCTAGTTACCTGTTCCCCTTCTTCGACATCACGGATTGGAAACAGCAAACTGTATGTAGTTTGTGTATTCAAATGCAGAAAAGGCACGATTCTAAAATTGGGGTCATCGGAGTGGTTGACAGCGGAACCCACTTCGTCCATAACGTACCAAATTGGTACTCGGTCCTCAGCAGTTGTGCCTTCAGCAGAAATCGAATAAGCTTGGCAGTATTTCCACATTGCATGTAATATCTTATCGACTCGGTCAGGATCTTCCAGATCGACCCCAGTTATAGCCGACATACGGTCGGCAAGATTTGGAATAGCTTCCAACTGCTTTCGAGCTATGTTTGTTCGGAAAGTCCATGCATGATCAACAAGGTATATTCCATTGGGATCATTAGCACGAATGCCATCGGGTTTTGAAACACATAATGCAAATACCGGGCTAGTTTCTTCACGCTCCCCATCAGAGTAATCGATAAGCATTAATGAGAGTGCTACACCAGCATCAAAAGTATCGGTCGAAATTTTCGCGAAAATAGCTTCCCAGAGATGTGGTGGAACGTTAGATAGTTGGAGTTGTGGTTTATGCAGCGTAATGAAATCATTGAACAAACTGACACCATCCATTTTTGGAGTAATCTAGGTTTTCGCAGAGTGAAAATTTGCCGAAACAAATAAAAGCTCGATATTCTTTAACAATTTATGTATTCGCAAATTGCGAAACGTGAAAAGGTGAAAATACTGCAGTACAACTGACAGACCCTTCAAATTAGTTTTTGACATTTCCAAATCTATATAGGAAATGGAACAGTACAGGTTTGTTCCAAGGTCAGTAGTATTATCATGAAGAGGTAAATTATGGCTCCTGGGGGTCAATTCCCGATCTGTGAAATTATGAAGTGATAAAAAAAATATCATTTCAGTTTTCATAGGGGTTTATCATTTTCCAACTTCACGCACACGCCTAATACGATTCTAGAACTCATTGTGATAAAATTTGTACTAAAAAGTTCTAAATGATAAATTCTGTCATTTCTGATTAGATTTCTTGTTTGGAAAGGTAAATATTTCATTTCAGTTTCTAAATTTGCTTAAGAATAATGTCCAGAATAATAATTCGTTTATTAAATTAAAAAAAGACGTCGTACTGAACAATTGTAGGTTTTATAGTATATTCAATAGTTTCTCTGTTTTGAGTAAGATTTATTTTTTTTTCATGCGAGGATATTGAGGCTTTCCCTTCGAGATGGGCAGAATCTATTCGAAGTTACAACTAGGAGTACTTTATTGAACCTTATAGATTCCCAAAACATTTATGCATGCATTTAATACGTGAATTGAGAGCATTCTTGAAAAACACTCAACTTATAAGTGCGCTTCAAAGCCATTTAAATATGGTAAAGTGCTCTGCATTTTTTTTGCAATGGGTAGTTTCCAACGATCTGTCGCAGGAATGAGCACCGTCGCGTCGGCTGTTGTCAATCTGTTGATTTAACAATTTCGTTATTTACTCGAATAAACACAAATATAACTTATAACCAAAATAAATTTGTGTATAAATATAATTGTTGCTTACTTGTCATGTGCCAAATCCTGTTTTGTTTTCTTAATATTCGATTAGAAACATTTTCTTCACAAAACAATTGACTGTGATAAAAAAATTATCATATGAAAAATGTTTGGCATTTAACTTCACTTTTTCACGAATCGAGAATCGAATTAGACGTGAAAGCGTGATAAAATTTATCACTTCACAGCTTCACAGATCGGGAATTGACCCCCTGATGTGGTTTTCCATTAGTACAAGAAATTAATTCTTTTTGAAACAATTCTTCCAATTAAAACCTTCCATTGGGCAAAAAGAATTAATTTTTTTTTGATTCTGAATTAAATTAGCCGATTCGTATTTTTCGGTAAATCTACCCTTCTTTTCACTAGCACTACTAGGCGCTAGTAGTGAAGCATTTAGTTTGACAACTAGTAGATTTGCAGATATGAATATTTGCCAAGACCATAAAACAAAATAACCTATATAAAATGCATTCAATTTGCCACAAGAAAATCAAATTCCTCATCAAATTCTGAATTTACCAATGGAAAACATATGTAATACAAATGGATTGGAGATAAGAGAGAGATGAGGATACCGATAGAATTTAAAGAAGTATATAGTAATAACAGAAGAATAAGAATCATCCATTTATGAGAGTTCAAGCGAGAGAAAAATTAAACAATTTTGTAGATCCAAATAAAATTTAAAAAAAAATAGGAAATAGAAGAATGAGAACATTAAGCAAATTAACCAACGATTTTAAAAATTGTACGAAGCAAATAAACGAACCATTATCGTAGCCTTGTTTCCAGGGTATTCAATTGTTTCTTCTTTTGATGTGTAATCACTAATCATCTAATGTCGATTTCGCTTCAAGAAAACATCGATCTGCCGTCGATCCGCCGTCAATTTTTTTCTGAAAATCAAATTCGTTTCAAATTAAAACCAGTTTTTTTCTGGAAAAACAGATCCGTATTGAATCTCTTTTTGGAGACGGATTCAAAACGGATTTGTGCACAGATTCTTACACACACTACAATATTTGTTTTGAAGTTTCTCAATTGTTGTGTTGGGAATTAATTTTTATTTTGTGCCAGTGTACAGAAAAAGTAAATTATTAGGGGTATTCACGATCTGGTGTGCCAAGTCTTGTAAAAGTGTAAAATTTTATTTTTTTACAACAGACTGTGAACACACCTTTACTAATCTGTAGCAATACTGAAGCAAATGTCAAAATCTGTTTCACATTTGTTCTGAAGAAGGCTTAAGTTTTGGCGTTTTTCTTTTTTATCTCCGAGCAGATCTCTGAGCAGAGCCTCAGTAAACCGATTTAGATCTGAGTAGAGCATGGTCAGATATCGGATTTAATTTTGAAATAAACTTAAGCGCAGAACTGTCATATATTATTATAATTGTTTTTATTAAAACTTATTTACCAGCAAATCCAAAGCTTCCGTTTTCCGAATTCATTGTTGTTTTTAATTGGTTTTACTTTAGTGATAATTGTTAAAATTATGAGTAAAGTTAGCCGCGCCCAGCACTTTGCTCCGTTTGATCGGTCATTTTATTCTGAGCTTATGGTTCATGCCCCGATTTAGCTATGATTTAAAAAAGAAACACGAGTTGAGAGATTGAATGTGTCTGAGCTAAAAAAGAAACACAGTACAATAGGGTTCGGGTATTGTAAAAGTGTAATATTTTGACATTCAGTATATTTTGTTGTTGTCGTGCAAAAAAATGCTACACTTTTACATTTTTACAATGATACAAGACCAGATACACCGGATCGTGAATACCCCTAATAAAAAACTAAACAAAATTGTTAAAAACTTCTTGAAAACAAATATTAAAAAAATGCAAGTGGATTTAGGAACTCCCCCGCGTCGGAATCGGGAAATTAAAACGAAATAATGATGTTTTAACGAATTGAAGATTTGTTTTTTTTTTAGAGCTGCCAAGCAACACACACAGTCCCAAAAAGAGATTCGGTCCGTAATCGTTCGTTTCAAATCAAAAAAGTATTGGTTTGAGTAGCGAATACTAATTATTGAAACGAAATCGACATAAACCATTTGCATACTAGATATTGACTGCTAGGAGCCAACTTCACGTTGGATCTCTCCTCAGCTAGAATATTAGCAAGTACCAGTGGTTTTGGGATTTTTTTTCTTCAAATAAATCCATACATAAATCCAAAAATTACATTTTTCTCTATTTTATACAGAAAAAAATAGGAAACTTTATTATAGTTCCTTGTGGATGAGCGGAATGCGATTAAACCTAGATCAAATGTCAATTTAATTTTGTTTTTTACTTTTCGACGGGACGAACAAAATTTAACACATGCAGTTAAGCTTAAATTATATTTAAGTTTTTGTTTTAACTTTTCGACGAAGCGAATAAAATCTATAAAATTTGACACAAGATACTGCGTAATATAAATTAACAATTAAAACGTGCTTTTAAATATTTCTTAGGCGACAAACAACATTGGCGCAAAAATCTTGTATAAATTAGTAAATTGCTAATTAAGCTGAAAGCTGAGCATTTCTAAGGTTTGAATTTTGATGAACACAGTTATTGTTGTTATGCTTTGTAAATTAATTATTTGTTGATGAAACCCCAACGTGTGGTCAAAAAGGACCCTCGGGTCCATCAGCGATATACTTGCAGATGCCGTAATGGATTTAGCAAATTGCTAAAAGTTAAAGTAGTCATTCAGAGATTTTAACTTTAGCAAAATGTTAAACTCGCTTAAAATTAGCTAATCATCTTTTTATAGGCTTTTCACACCAAACCCAAAACCGGTTACGAAAACTCGAAAACCGTCCCCACTGAACATTTACAAGTTTTCGTTTGACATTTCAATTATTTTTTGCTAAAAGTGGTTTTAACATTTTACTAAATCGTTTAAAATTTTGCGCCAATATATTTTCCAGCGTCAAAATGTATTTCACAAATCGTCAAAAAAAAAAAATAAACACTACTGAAACGGACAAGTAACAAAAGGGAAACAATTTTTTAAATAAATTTATTTAAAATAAGGAATTCATTTAATTGGAAAACTAAAATTAGATTTTTATTTGTTTTATTTCGAATGGAACTCTGAAAGCAATTTATTTCATAAAATGAAATAAAAAGGATTTTTTCTTATAGTCCCCCAGAACTATACAGCAATTGTCGACTTTCTATAAATAATAGATGTCTCAATAGATATCTCAATAGATGGCCCTAGTTCCTTTGCCTGTTGACTAAATATGGTGGGCATGTCAAGAGTGGCAATAGATGGCTTTTGAATTTAATAGTTTTGTCTGATACTTTGCTCGGAGTGGCGTGAAGATCGTTTACCCCCTTTTCTATTGAGCTTTTGTATGGAAATAACAATCAACTAGCAGTCCAAGTCCATATCTAGTATGCCAATGATCTAAACTCTCGACAGGCGTAACATTGAAATTTAAGTTACGCACTCAATTTTGTTTAAAATGTTTGGGGAATTTGATAAGGGATTTAGCATTCATTTCCTTCATTATTTTAAATAGTTGAGAAAGCTTGTGAATTTGGAATAATTTCGTCGTTAATTCAGACTTCTTTATTACACTGTGGCTCCACTTGCAATATTTCAGGCAATGGCAATACAACTATTTGTTGGCAATTTGAATTTCAATTAACCTTATTGTTTCTATTTTTATTAATTTAAGCTCTCTAATTTTTAATTTATATTGTTTTTATATTTTCTTAAGCACATTTATTTATTTTTTTCCGTTTTTATTCAGTCAGTAAATTGTTTCACGGCAGTCAAATTGAAGGGAAGCCATTTTGAAATGTCTCAATATATTGCCTCGGAAATCGAAAGCAATTATTCCCTTATTCGATCGGACAATATTGACATTGCAATTGCCAAAACGCCTCCATAGGCAATATTCAAGGCAATGATGGCAATATGTGAGGCAATTTATTGCCTTGAATATTACATGTTAGCCAATGAGTTAGACATTTTTATCTTGTTGACTTTACATTAAGGGTATTCATATTTCATATAACGAGATAATTTTCCGCTTAGCAGAAGGATATAACTTTCCGTTAAACGTTTGTATGAACACCCCCTTAAAAATACTTGCGTAAGCATGGGAAATAATCAGTTGTTCCTTGAATTAACTTTTATTTCTACTCTTTCTATATCAAATTCGTGAGATAAATTTATCTGGTTTGTATAATAATTTTCCCATACAAACTTTGACAGCTCATATCTGCGGAGATAAAATTATCTGGTTTCTGAGGTTTATCTCGGTTTTCCTCCGTTGCATGAATAATTTAATAAATTAACATTAATTAAAACAAGGGACTAATAAATTTAAAAGGAAAACAAAAATTATCACAGTGTAGTTTTTTTGTGTTTAATAAAAAAAAGAGTTTTGTTTTTCCTTTAGTGGTATAATAATTAAATTTTTATTATTTTGTGAAATCATACTATGAAATAATGATCTATACGAAATGAATTAATAGTGAGGGGTTAGTTTTCGGTTCGCTTAGGGGTCTGTTCATATTACCGCAAATGGTACCAAAATGAGGTTTGAATATTATTAAAATGGAAAGTTGTAGAAATGACGCGAAACTCGTCAAGCGTCGAAACTCCTCCCGTTTGCGTGGTTGTGCCGCCTAAAGCCCGCTCAGTTTATTTAGCCTTGGTGAAGTGTGCAAAGATTCCAGTGAAATTTTAGGATCCAAGTTTTTAACCTTGATCGAACGATTTTTCTTTTATACTACGATTATGCACTTAACTCGAAAGCCACATTAAATTTAAGCGAGTTTTCTGGAAACTGAATTTTTCAAATTTGCATCATAATAAAGATTACTGAGAAACTGAATTTTTTTTTAAAACCCTGCATTTTTTTTATTTTTCAATAGTGTTCTTAGATCCTACGTTGCTTTTTAGGAAAATAACTCTAGATTAACGAAAGTATTTCGTATATTTCCTTCAAGCTCACAAAAAATTCAGAAAATGGCAGCAAATTGACAACATTTTTTCGATGCCCTCTCGAAATTACTTATATTTCGTTTAAACATCAATATTTTGACTCTATATTTTGTTTGATGGTCTCAAATATACATATGTCAATACAATAAACAATTTAAATTATGAATTATTTGCTCACTTAGTTTGTTTTTTA
The DNA here is from genome assembly GCA_910595825.1 of Philhelius pedissequus. Lineage (NCBI taxonomy): Eukaryota > Metazoa > Arthropoda > Insecta > Diptera > Syrphidae > Philhelius > Philhelius pedissequus. The sequence goes on from OU343161.1 coordinate 91,230,634, forward strand.
TTAAACCCCAAAAAACAAAACGAAGGAATTGTTCAATCCTTTTGATCAAAGGAGGCTTTTGGAGCCCCCCCCCCGCATCCGGTGGCCAGGGGCGGACCGCCCCGGCCACCCTACCTTTAGTCCGCCACTGTGCCTGAGCATATCATATGCGAATTATCTACCTAGTTATACCGCCCTCAGAAAAACGAACCCAGCCGCTAGATCATAACCAACAAAAATATAGCCCTAAAGTGCATTCGCTTTCATATAAGAGTTATTATATTCCAATTCTGTCAAATAAGGGCAATCATCCCCGAAGTGATTGTTATGCATCACCTTACAACTACCCGCCACTAAACAATAACTATAAACGCAACAACTACATTCCTGTATCTTCTAGTTTTGCAAATACATATGTACATTATCAAATAATGAAAACTTCAGTTTCAGTATTATATTATACGATACTAGATAGACTTAAGTGATTGTTTTATTTGCTGAACGTTTCATTTTCTTTATCATTACGCTCGCACAGTGTAGGATCGATGGGCTATTATTTAAGGTAAGCAAAAGATTGTAATTGTAAACGACCCCTCTCCTGTTTTAGATAACATTTTTTCACCAAATCACAATGCTACTTAACAGACGTACTTTAGTTTTATTTGTTAAAATAGAAGGCATAAATGACATAGGAATATACACACATATATTTTATAAAGTACTACCACACCAGAGTCTCAACTATGCAACCTTCTTTCATTTTAGTTTTGCTATAGTTCGTTCTCGTTCGAAGGCGAAGCACAGTGCAATTTATTAAGTCTTATCACAGTCATCTTATAAACAGTGTGTGTGAAAGTGTTGATTATTACTTAAAGATTGTTTTTTTTAAATAATTACGAAAAATCAAAAAGGTCAGCTATTGATTTTCTTCATTGTTTAAAAATTAGCTCAAATTTAGTATCGTTCCTATAGATGCTAGTGAAAACAGTTTTGACATTTTAAACCATAGACTTTAATATAACTTGCCTAGATGCCCAACTATGCACACAAAACAAAAGGCGTTTTTGGTTTTTAACTCTAGGCAGAGTTTAATGCGGGATATACACTGTTCAAATGCATGTCAAGCATATGAGAGTGTATTCTATGATTGAACAAAAATCAAAACGTTTTGATTTTGCTTCAAGCACACACAATGTATGCGTGAGTTATTTTCACGAATACACTCTCATATGCATGACATGCATTTGAACAGTGTATATCCCGCATAAGTGAAGAGATTAAGCTCTGAGCAGATATCAAAGCTTTCGGATTTAATTTATTGGTGGCGTTCGGCGTCGCACAGCTTTCTGATACATTGCTGGAAAATATTCTGTGCGTTTGTGAACGCATAAAACGCAATAGGTAACCATTCCTGTCAAAACAGAGGAAAAAAAATAATTGCTTACGGTTACGCCTTAGATCAAAGTGAATTTAACGTACATTTGTTGGATAAAATATAAATTTAAAATGAATCAGGAAGTAAGAACCACACATGTTTCAACCGAATCAGAAGAAGAAGTTGACGCATAAAGGGACATAATTAAAGTTCACAAACAACAATTGAAAAGACAAAGTCAGCTTCGCCATACGATACCTAAGTATACCAGAAATTTAGCGATAGCTTGGCTTCAATTTGAAAATTATATGTTTTGTTCGGTGTTGTGGTCGTGAGCTGTTAATGGCGTGAAGATTTGAAATTAATTTTGTGACTTTTTCAGATTCTCCCCCAAAGTCACACTTGCGAGAGTCATAAAAACAATCGAAATTTTGATCTTATAAATTATATTTTATCCAATTTATTATGTTCAATTCACTTTGAGCTGACGCGTAATGGTAAGCAATTAGTTTTTTTCGCTGTTTTGACTTTTCACAGAAATGGTTACCTATTAGGTTTTAAATGTACTACAATAATTTTTTCAGCAATTCTATCAGAAAGCTGTGCACCACCGAACGCACCCAATGTATTACCGATAAGAGAAAATCATAACTGTCTCATTAATATTGCTTATTCTGATTAATTTTATATGAACAGTTGCAAGTATTTTGACATCAATAGACTATAATAAAACATTTAAGATTCTAATTCAAGTGTAAAATATATCAAAATTGAATTTTTAGAAGCTTTACAAAAAGAAGCTTTTTAAAAAAACAATTCTTCAACGAGAAACAACAACATTATAGGTTAAGAAAAAACAAGACAGACCAGAAGCCAGTATTATTAAAATCACGAATTGTGTTCCGTAAAGTATGTTTGTTTTTTAAATTAAAAATTTAACGGTATAAAATTAAACAAAATCATTGGTTTTTGGTTTGTATAGTAATTTATACGTAAGTCTTATATCAATAAAAGCTTCAAAAATTGAAATCTCCACAACAAAATCAATGAATATTTTAATTGGATCCACGTAAGAAGGAGGTTCTTATATTATTTTTATCCTATATATGTTTATCACGTGTTTATGTTTATTCAATATGATGTGCTTATTTTTCTTAAAAAAAGAGGATTTTATAATTTTTTGGGTTTTTCTTATAGGAAAAACATTGGAGGTCAAATCGAAAAAACAAAAAATATTTCATTTCTTATGTCGTTTTTATTTGGCAATCCAGAAGCCTCCCGGATTCTTCTGAAAGCGTTCACTTGGGAAAAAATGACAGTTCTAATCTAATTCTGAAAAGAAGAGAATTTTGCTTCTGGATATGAAATCAGAACAAGAACCAGAAGCACTCACACATTCATATATTTGAACGTCAAACTCGACTGTTGCCATTTTTTGTATCATAATTGTGAAACTAACATTTTTTTTTGAATTTGAATATTCTCACGTACACAATTATTTTCACACATACAATCTCATTAAAATTCAGAATCGTCAGAATCATACAAAAGTGTTCAGTTGGGATCCCGGTTCGGAGAAGAATTCCGGATTGCCAAATAAAAACGCCATTAGTTTCAAGCTGTCACATCTAGGTGATGTGACTCCATGTGCCAATGGGTGCATTCAAATGTCGGTACGATATCCTATCTAAATAAGTTAGTATCTATTAACTTACTGAACAAGCAAAATCGAATAGACTTAATTTGTAAGGATTTTTGCACATGTTCTTGCCATTTCTCATGGGATACAAAAGTATACCGACATTTTTGGATGGCTTGAGATTTATTTTTGGGCATCAGCTGCTTTGTCATCCGCTGTGTTTTTACACGGGATCACAACAACACCTACCTACCCGGATACCTATGGCTAAATTGTTTTATGAGGATAATTCACGGTTGCGTAAGAAAACTACGGTTTAGGTTTACGAAAAGTAAATCATTTAATTTAATTTTGAAGTTGAAAAATATTAAAATAGAGGAAATAATTGTTTTCTTCAATTTAATTTGTGGCTGTATTTTTACGTGTTGTACCTAGAACTACATTATGTATTACTTTGTGAAAACTGTCACCTGAAACGGAAAGTACTAGCAAATATAGTATTAGTCTAAGGCTTGTTTGCTGATACACAACTTAAGCATTTAAGTTCTACTTAACAACTTATGTGACAGTTCACGCAGAGGAAAAAGTATCCCTTAAGCGTTTTAAGTTGAACATAAATATTTATGATTCGTATCAGCAGACGGACTTAATGAATTGTCTGCCACTTATCCGTTGGTGGGGTGGCTGTCGGTCGGTTGGGTGCTAAAGGGTTACAAAATCTTATGAGAGAAACGTGATTTCATTAAAGCTGAAATTTGGTTTGCTGACGCTAAATAATATTTTATGTAACATATAAAAAAGGCAGACACTTTGGGTGTTACGAAGATGGTGGCAGACAAAGAGGAAGGTCAAGAAAATAAGGGATTAATTACGTCATATTGACATAAGGTCAAGAAAATAAGGGATTAATTACGTCATTTCATTAAAGTTGGAATAAAGGCTAACATTTTTAGAATTTCATTATAAATTCTGTAAATAAAATGGCAGACATATATTTTGAGATTTCCGTTCCTACTATAATTCTGTTACTAGGTGGTCTACAAGCAGTCGAATAAGTTTATTTCAGACACGGACATTCTTATATTTGGTTGGATCCGGGTGTTGTCAACAATCGAAGATTCATTGATGTCACCTCACTACGTGGTAATTTAGGTGATACTATTTAGAAAGCCCTACCTTAATTTCACGCCATGACTGGTTGTGATTACAATCCAGCACTTTTTAATAAAGGAAAAAACAGACCCTTTACATTTCTACTTAAAAATACCGAGTATCAAGAAGCATCCTCAAAACTCGCCAATTATAATCTGCCCGAGTCTGAAAGGAATGATATCTTTTTGGTTTTGGAAAATTACGTCTGTACAACGTGAAAGTGTTCACGGAAACATTTAAGTTTAAGTTTGGGTGGCCGTGGCGCGATAGTTGTGTGCTCGCCTGTCAACCTCATTGTCACAGGTTCGATCCCTGCCGTAGTCTATGTCTTCTTATTTTCCATTAAAACCAATTCTAAAAAATAATTGTCATACAATGAATTGCTGGTTTACTCATTACATGCTGTTTAGGCATAACACTAACAACATGTGATTGAGTAAAACTAGTATACCGATAAAATATGACATAAGGATAAAAAAGATTAATGCGAATTATAAGGGACATCGATAAATAAGACACGGAAATTTCTCCGCATTAGTTCAGCCGCCATCCCTGGAGATAAAATCTGACACAACAACCACCTACAGTCTCCGAATATCACGCCACACATCTTTCCTATCATTCTTTCTCTTCCTTAACATCACCCTCACGCCCGCGCTGTGTTGAAACATTTAAAGGGTATTCATAATCCCTTGAGCGCGTGTAGATTATAAAAAAAAAAAAAAAAAAAAAAAAGGACGTAAATGAGGCATTCAAAAGAAAATTTAAAAAAGTTGATGCTTCAAATCTACCTCCATGCCAATCAGGACTACATCAGCAGCTATTAAGATCACAATATATTTGGGGCCTTTGGAGAAATGCACATTTGAAAAAGCCAACTGAATTGTCTCTATCTGAGTATGGATGGACTAAAATTGACGGAAGGAAGGTATGAATTGCGTTGGCTTAAAGGTGAACAGCTACCAACTTTGGTTAACGACGCTATAGTTCAACCAGAAATTTTATTTTTGAAAAAAAAATTATTGAATCAATTTGACAGATAATGAAGAGAATGAGGATGATGATGACAATGAAAGCATTCCTGATTTTCCAATTTTCAACCTTGAAGAGGACAGTCAAAAGGCGCAAAACTATTCTTAGCAGAATATGTGTAAAATTAGGAACATGATTTCTTTGAAAATTGCATTTTTTCACTTGTTTTTTTTTTTTTTACTAATAAATGTGAACAAAGATTGTATCTGCCGGACTATTCGGCTCAAAATATATGTCTGCCATTTTATTTACAGGATTTATAATGAAATTTTAAAATTGTTAGTCTTTATTCCAACTTTAATGAAATAACGTAATTAATTCCTTATTTTGTTGATCTTCCTCTTTGTCTGCCACCATCTTTGTAGCACCCAAATTGTCTGCCTTTTTTATATGTTACATAAAATATTATTTAGCGTCAGCAAACCAATCATGTTTTTGTCATAAGGTTTTGTAACCCTTTAAAACCCTACCGACGGCGTCCTAACAAACGGATAAGTGGCAGACAATTCATTTAATGTTTTTTAGTATCTAGGCCAGGTTTTAATACTAAAAATTTGCTTAATGAAATGACGTTACCATTTTTGCTTGGCTCTCCGTCTATATGGTTGATAAATGATAATGTAAAGGTTTTTTATAATTAATATACCAAATATTTCAGTAAACACTGAATTTTGGTCTTGGCCCAAATATTTAATTAATAATTTTTTTTACAGTTTTCAAAATTCGAAAATGTCCACCGAAAAACAACAATTAACGTATATTTCAAATGCACTTATAAAGGAAATTGGAGAAAAAATGCTTCCTAAGAAAATTTTTGAATTCGACATTGAACATTCCACAGGGTTAGATGGTTTTATGTCTGCTATGTACACAATAAACATAAAAGTTATTGATGAAAGCAAAAAGTAAGATTTTGTTTAAATTATATTTGATTTTAAAAGTACTAAAAGACTATTTTCAGAACAAATTCTCATAAGCTCATTGCGAAATTTATGAAGGGTGATGAACAGTTTAGAGTCTCCAGTAGATCCTATATTCAATTTGCTAATGAGATATTAATTTACTCAAAAGTTATACCCTACTATGGAAAAGTTATTTCGGAAGCTGGCATTGAATCTATTAAAGCAGAAAATTGGGTTCCCAAGGTTTACATAGCAAAGTATGGACAAATTGAAGGTATTAAAATTTATTCATAATTGTACGAGTATGCTATAATATTAAATAAATTGTACATTTCAGGACTAAGTGAAGATAAAACCACTTCTAATGAAAGCGTTTTAGTTCTTGAGCATTTGAAAGACAAAGGCTATTCTATGGGTCCCAAACTATACTTAGATAAACCCCATCTGCTAGCAATGGTCAAACCACTAGCGGAATACCATGCAATGACTTATGCACTCAGAATACAAAATGATACAAATTTAGGAAAATTTATTAAAAGTGTTATTCCTTTGCCATTTATTGAAACTGAGCATACAACAAACAATTTTTATGATTCTTTATATAAAGTTGCCTTTGATCGTTTTTTCGAATACTTCGAACGTTGCAAGAAAAGTCTTATTTCCCAAGACAATTCGGATGATATTCAATTAGAAGAGAATATAAACAGATTGTACACAAAATATGGGAAAAATCCCACAAAATTGTTAGAATTCATTCAAACAATCCACGACGAAGATGATGAAAAATATGCTGCGATACTTCATGGTGATTTCAATCGAAATAATGTCATGTTTCAATATGACGAAGGTAACAATACTCCAATAAATTGTAAATTGATTGATTTTCAGGTAGTTAATAATATTTAATTTCAAAAATAACTTGTTTCCTTAACGATAAAAACCAATTGGTTCCAGGAACTTCGTTTTGGAACACCATGTATTGATTTGAGTTTTGCGATGTTCATAAATATGGAACCATCTTTACGTCATGATTTTTGGATGGATCTATTGTTATTTTATCATAAAACTCTTTTTAATACAATGTCTGCAGTTGTGAAGTCAATTGATGAGAAAACTCGAAAATCTTTAGAATCTTACTCGTAAGTGTTAAATTAAATTAACTACTGATATTAACTTAACTTCTTGGTTATATTTGCAGATTTGATGACTTTTATAAACACTTTTCTAAGTATGCTTTTTATGGCGTTATGATTTGTATGCATTTCCTTCCATGGCTTTGTGGAACTGTTGAAGATTTGCATTTACTATCGCAGGAGTTTGAACGAGATGTTCATGGCGAAAAGTTTTACAACATTTCCTTTACCGCTGGCGGCGATGACGCCAATGAAAGGATATTTAAAATCTTTAAGTACGCTAGTAAAATGGGTTACATGAATATTATATAAAATAAAATGTACAACGGGATCGTATGACTTTGCTCTTGTAGCTAATGTAGCTAAAGAATGACGCTGTTATACTGTGTCCAACAAAAATAGTCAATAAATGCCTTGGGAGAGCTTTTTGAAATACACTGGTGCCTGTTGCTGAAATTGGTACTGAAAATAACCAATGAGTTACATGCAAATTATTTTTGTAATCTTGTTAAAACCAGCGTATATTCCACCATGACCTATCTACTGTAGATCCAATCGAAGCGCACACTGCTGCTTGTTTAAGTTCCATGCACTCAACTCAACCCTCATTGTGTGCTTTTAAAATAAACCAGAGTTACTACAGCTAATTTTGTGGTAATTTAATATGCTTACTACTGCAACTCTGTAAAAGCTTTTAAACAGTACGAACTTATTGGTATCTATTACAGTGAGAGTGAGGGGCAAGCGTCATAATCTTCCCTTTACTGACTATTTTTGTTGGACAGAGTAGGCATAAATCCGATTTACCTTGGTTGTAGTATAATGAATTTCAAGCTAGATTATGGATTTTATTCATGTAAATTCAGAAAGTATTACTTACATGCTTAAATGAGACCTTAAATGGGGGTGGCCGTGGCGCGATAGTTGTGTGTTCGCCTGTCAACCTCATGGTCACAGGTTCGATTCCTGCCGTAGTCTATGTCTTCTTATTTTTCCATTAAAAACCAATTCTAAAAATAAATGTCATACAATGAGTTGCTGGTTTACTCATTACATGCTGTTTAGGCATAGAACTAACAACATGTGATTGAATAAAACTAGTATACCGATAAAATATGACAAAAAGAATTAAAAAATTAATGCGAATTATAAGGGACATCTATAAATAAGACACGGAAATTTCTCCGCATTAGTTCAGCCGCCATCCCTGGAGATAAAATCTGAGACAACAACCACCTACAGTCTCCGAATATCGCGCCACACATCTTTCCTATCATTCTTTCTCTTCCTTAACCTCACCCCCACGCCCGCGCTGTGTTGAAACATTTAAAGGGTATTCATACTCCCTTGAGCGCGCGTAGATTATAAAAAAAAAAAAAAATGACCTAGGTATGAGGGTGGTCTGATAAGTACTTAGCATATAAAAGAAAAATAAACATTTTGGAAAATTGGCGATTTATTTCTCAACATAGCTCAATGCACTTGATCCAGGCCTCCGTGGCAGTGATGACCTCCTCACTTGAATCAAATTTCTACCGGCGAGTGATTTTTTCAAGTTTGGAAACAAAAAACGACGTCGGAGGTGTGAGCCGGTGCGTTGTCATGGTGGAAGAGCACTTTTTTCTTTGACAAATGAGACCTCGTTTTCTTCGAATCGACCCAATAATTCGGCATAGTAGAGCCCTGTGATCGTTTTGCCCTTCCCCAGGTAGTTCATGCAGATCACACCTTCTGAATCCCAGAAAACGATGGCCAACACCTTTCCGGGCGATTGGACAATCTTCGCCTTATTTGGACCACTATTCCTCACTCTCTGGTGAGTACCAATGGATCCGCCTGTTTCGTCGACAGTCATGAAACGACGCAGAAAATTCTTCGGATTGCGCTTAAGCAGCTTCAAACACTACTCTCAAGTGTTTTCATGGTTGCGTTTTTTGTCCGGATTTAAAAACGCAGCACCCATCTCGCCGACAGATTTCTCATGTTCAAAATTTAATGGAGGCTTATGACACACGTGGTCTTTTTAGATTCGTACTTTTTCAGCTATCTGGCGCATCTTCTATCGGCGGCCTGCCAATACGATGTCGTGCATTTTCGACACGTTATCCTCCGTGATAACCATTTTCGGGGCACCTGGGAGGGGCTCATCAAAAACCGATGTGCGACCACGTTGAAACTCGTTATACCAATTTTTGACGGTCGCCATCGAAGGAGAAGAGCCACCGTACACAGCATCCAATTGCTTTTTGATTTCGCTACAGCGATTTCCCTTCCAATAGCAAGAATCGAATTACCGACCGATATTGCTCCAAAAATAAAAAAAAAATCTAATATTAAAAAAAAACAGTTTTTTGGGCGAAACAAACAACACGAAGAATTTGAGTTCCTCGTCTGACCTCTACCTTTTCTATATATTCTTGTTGATGAAGATTATATAAATTCATTTTCGTGATACTAGTGTAGTTTTCGATTGGCTGATCGGAATTATTTCTTTTTCGCTCCTTATGTTCCATTTAAATAGAATATGGAAAATTCGTAGTTAAATGAATAACTCTGAACATCTAATCGAAAACTACATTAGTATCACGAAAATGAAAATTTATATAAACGAATACATACATTGAATAAAACACAGATTTTTTGATAAAAAATAATTTTATTTTTCAACGTAGTCTCCCTTGAGCTCTATACACTTTGTCCAACGCTTTTCCAATATTTTTATCCCTTCCAAAAAAAATGATTTGTCGAGGTCCTCAAAATAGGCCTTTGTTTGCGAGATGACTTCATCATTGGAGTCAAATCTTTTTCCACCAAGCCATTTCTTCAGGTTTGGGAACAAGAAGTAGTCGCTCGGAGCCAAATCTGGAGAATAGGGTCGATGAGGGAGCAATGCATAGCCTAATTCATGGATTTTTGCCATGGCAACTGCACATGTGTGCACCCTTGCATTGTCTTGGTGGAAAAGAACTTTTTTCTTGGCCAAATGAGGTCGGTTTTTTTTAAATCGTCATTGAATCGGTCCAATAAGTTGGCATAATATTCCCCATTGATTGTTCTTCCCTTTTGAAGGTAGTCAATGTGGATTATCCCGCGTGCATCCCAAAAAACAGTCGCCATAACTTTATTGGCTGACAAACCCACCTTGGCCTTCTTTGGCGCCGATTCACCCTTAGAAACCCACTGTTTTGAATGTTGTTTGGTCTCTGGTGTGTTGTGATGGATCCAAGTTTCGTCCACGGTTACAAAACGGCGCAAAAACTCCTCCATATTGCGATTAAACAACGCCAAACCTTCCTGTGAAGTTGTTACACGATTGCGTTTGTGGTCGACTGTGAGCAAACGCGGCACCCATCTTGCGAAAAGCTTTCTCATGCCCAAGTGATCATTCAAAATTGAAACCACTGAGCCATGCGAGATCCCTACGGCTTCCACAATCTCTCGCACTTTCAATCTTCGGTCGGCCAACACCATATCGTGAATTTTTTCGATTGTTTCGGGTGTAGAGACCTCAACTGGGCGTCCAGGACGTTCGGCATCTTCAGTGCTTGTACGGCCACAACGAAATTCAGTAAACCACTTTTTTACCATTGAAATCGATGGTGCAGAGTCCCCATAATATTTATTAAGCTTAGCCTTGGTCTCGGTAATGGTTTTTTTTCGCAAGAAATAATGCTTAATAAACACACGAAATTCACTTTTTTCCATTTTCTCCTCAAATTAGTGAATAGTCTGATAAAAATAGCTGTCAAACACAAACTAACTGACGCAGCAAGTTTAAATTTTGACAGGAGTCAACTGACAGATGCCTGTTGACATGAGCAGTGATGCTGTTTCAGTAAAGAGGTCAGAAATTCAAAAAGTCACGGACTTATTGACCCGCCCTCGTATATTAAAAAAGTGAAGAGGTCAGGCGAGCAACTCAAATTCTTCGTGTTCTGTTGTCGTGTGAAATAAGAACAACAGATTTTCAAAATAATCAAAAAAAAACCCCAGCAACTATTTCTGGTACATATGTATTTCTATTGTGAAAGGGGACTTTTACGTTCGCTCGATCTTAAATAAGGCGTGATTTGCCTCGCGATGGGTGAATTTGCCAAACTGGTTAAACTTGAACCTTTCAAAAAAAAGACATCCAAAGTATTTAACGCACTTTGCTTGGTTCTGATGACTCTTTTGTCAGATCAATTCTGCTTTAGCAGGTTTGCTTTTGATTTCCCCATTGTAGGCTGTATTCCCAAAGTCTAAGGATGCTCTTCTGAGAGCTTTACTGGGCTGCATGATGCGCTATATGTGATGAACCCATCAGCAAATAGTAGGGCCAGAAATATTCAACTAACATTTCACTATGGCATGTCTTTCGCTATTTTATCGTAGTTCAGGTATTTTGCAGTGCAAAAGTGATTTATGCAACACTTGTAAGGGTTGTTATCTCCATCACCTCAATAACAGAGATGAAGCAATTCATTAATTTGTGGTTTTCAATTGGTAAATTCACAATTGGATGCGGGATTTGATATTTTTCGTGGCGAATGGGACGCGATTTTAATTAATTTTATTTTGCTATGGTATTAACGTATATTCGTTTCTGTGAAACTAATAGTTATCAAACTAAATGCTTCCAATTGTGCTAGGGTTTATTGGTGTTAGTAAAAAAGGAATAGATTCACCGAGAAATACGGAAATTTTGTTGCCCAATGGAAGGATTTAATTGTAGAAATCCGTATTTTGGCAGATTAGTATCAAAAAAAGAATTAAATTCTTGTACCAATGGAAAACCACAAAAAATTGCACTTTTTCTGGAATGATAATTTTGTGTTTGGTCAAATTTTGTGCTCTCACAGCAGAATCCAGAATACAAGCTTTGGTGATAATTTCTAAATGTTCAGTCATAATAAAACTGTAAGCTACTGACTATTTTGACACTTATGTCGTTTTCGATTAATCCGGATTTAGTGGCATTTAGTGGTTGTGAGCATTCGCTTGCGTGCTGTGGGTTTTAATTCTAACACTTCTTCTCTATTCTGTCCAACAAAAATAAGTACAGGGCTTATGGGCGAGTTTTTTTCAAACCAGTGGTGCCTGTGTATACTGTAACCACACTGAATTGAAAACAACTAAGACTGAAAAAGATTATATCCACTGACCAACTTACACAAGTAGTTGTTGCACTTTCCTGCAAAATATCGTACAACCCACCATGACCGTCCTCATTGCATGCCCAAAGCAAAAGCATACTGATTATCTACTCACTCGTTTCTATTTTTATAAGTTGAAACAAATATGCATTGTAACAGAGTTACCAATACCCATTGAAAGTACTATAAAAGAGCTTTGTCTGTGTGTTTTTTTTACCAAAGACCTTTCTGTTTTTAAGGTTTTGAGAAAAAAATTTCGTAAGGTGAAGAGGAGAAGTGTTGTCGCAGTTAATTTTTTAATTAGCTTTCGGTTCGCTTCCGGTGTTTTTGCAGACTAGGATTGCGAAAGTTCTTATAAAGTAAAATTTTGTTTTATCAACACTGAATAATTGATATTGCCTTTGTTAAATAGGGAAGTGAAATTGAGTTAAATAAATAGTAAATTTATATTATATAACTTTTAAGGTTTTCGCGGATACCCTTAAAAAACGCACCTATTGGCTTAGTGCTCATTTGGTGGTGTGGAAAAGATAAATAGTTTTTTTTTTTAATTTAACTAAATCTTCCATTGTTTTAAATAAGCACATGGTCACCCATACACACATTTCTCTCATATCTGCGGCCATTTATAATTATAAGTACGGAAACCTTTTTAGAGCTTTAACTTGAGATAGGTTTATGCAAACCGATGCAACCAGAGTGAGAGGCAAATGCCCTATCTTCCCTGCACTGACTTTTGTTGGATAGAGTATAGTTGCCAGGACTATTCTAATTTCATCTTAATTTTAATCATACTGAACAACTCTTCCAATTAAAGTAGATCTTTAGGGCAACGTTAATCAAACATATGTTGAGCACACCTTATTTTGATATATAACGGGTGATTTTTTTGCTACTTGGTTTTTGACGTTTATATTTTTGACAGATCACACATGACAAATTCCACGAACATTTGACATTTCGATTCAGTATTGTTTGCCATTTCATCATGAATAGAATTACGCCTGAACAACGTTTGCAAATTATTGAAATTTATTATCAAATTCGTGATCTGTGAAAAATGTGTTTCGCAAGCTACGTCCGTTTCAGCGACGAGGCTCATTTTTGGCTAAATGGATACGTGAATAAGCAGAATTGCCGTATTTGGAGTGAAGAGCAGCCAGAGGCAATTCAGCAGCTACCAATGCATCCCGAAAAATGCACTGTTTGGTGCGGTTTATGGGCAGGCGGCATCATTGGGCCGTACTTCTTCAAGGACGATGAAGGCCGCAGGGTTACGGTCAATGGAGAAAGGTACCGTTCGATGATAACAGATTTTTTTTTGCCGAAAATGCAAGAATTGAACTCGGTCGACATGTGGTTCCAACAGGACGGTGCCACATGCCACACTGCACGCGAAACCATTCATCAATTGAGAGCCGAATTTGGTGAGCAGTTGATCTAACGTTTTGGCGCAGTCAATTGGCCACCAAGATCATGTGATTTGACCCCGTTAGACTATTTTTTGTGGGGCTATGTTAAGTCTATTGTCTATGGGGACAAGCCAAACACGATTGCTTCCTTGGAAGCCAACATTGAACGCGTCATTGGTGAGATTCCGGCCGAAATGTGTGAAAAAGTTTGCCAAAATTGGACCTTCAGAATGGACCACCTGAAGCGTAGCCGCGGGCAACATTTAAGTGAAATTATTTTTAAAAAGTAAATGGCAGAAATTGATTTATCGATCCAAATAAAAATTTCATTCACTTTTTACAAGTTTCTGTGTTTTTTTGAATTTTCAAAAACCAAGCTCTTAAAAAATCACCGTTTATAAACAAAAGCACAGGAACACAAAAAAAAATATTCACAAATTTATAAAAGCTCAGGTAAGATTTTTAGAATTTCAGAAAAAAGATTTTCATATATAATTCGTTTTAGATAGATTAACAAATTATTCAACAAGGGGAATTGGCTGTATTACCAATCGGCTTTCACGTACATTTTTCAATTAAAAATCGAAGCGTTGCTTTTTCAAATTGGTATTTTGAATAAAATTCAAGGTATTTAACTTCTTCGAATGGATTTGTTCGAACTTTATATATTTTTGGGTTTCTAAAAAGCTCAAAATCCTTTAGAATGTTATAATCTTCCTCTTCAGAAAACATGTTGATTTTATTTTTTGTTATGCAATGTCAAACGCCAACTGGGCAAAGTATAGTGTAAAAAAGATAAAGAAGCGGTTTGATCTGTTTAAAGTTAGAGGACCTCATTAACGTTAAAGTATACTTTTTGTCGTTTAAAATTATCAAAAATTCGACCCTCATTTTAAACTAATTTTTAGAGTCGACCCCCATTTTAGAACTCATTTAGAGTAGAGTGTAAACGTTTAAGATATTGAGCTAATGCATTCGCGTATAATACACAGCTTAAAGTGCCTCTATTCAATGTTACATAACTTTTATGAATCAAATTTCCGCACGTAGATGTATAGTTATTTTACACATTCTCTTAATGTATAATGCTACTTATGTTTTTAAGGGACGTAATTTAATTAGTATGCACATACATATGTACCTACAAAAATATCAATCTGATTAATTAATACCTTCAGTTGAATTGACTTTATTATTTTTGATTTTAAACTTCATTATTTTCTCTCTGTCATCCATACACTATCCGTAGTTAAATAGTCTACTACAACACTATCTTTAGAAATCTGAACACTATCTTTCGCTAGACTACAAGTCGCCAATAAATCAAGTCGAGATACTCGCATCTTCGACTCTGAGAAATTATGTACATTTTGTATTTGAATTCAGCATCGTCCACTTGTGAGAATGAGTACCTATATAAAATGCCGATCAATCACTGGCATTGACTGACGAGACTCAAGGAGAACTAGGAATACCTCTTCCTCACCTTGATTATCATCTCAGAAAATTGTCAGTGCCAGTAACCAGATTCTTTATTTCCCGATTGCTTCTTCCCGATATCGGTTAGGAATAAGTGTAAGCGACAAATTATGCAATCTCCCCGAACTCCGCTTCATGCATCTAAATGTACAAAGCAAGCAGAATAATGTTCATATATACTCAAATGCAATGCATAGCTATATGTACCTACGCAATTTTGAAGAATCCGCATGACCACAAAATTGTTGGACTTGCGTTCCTTTTGTGTTACACGCTATCAATAAAAATTATACAGTTGCCTTTGAGAATCCTGGGTTAGCTACATATAATTTTATAGCAATCATCTCAATCAAGTGACGTAACATCCGAGGGTTAATCGAGGTTATTCCCCTGAATTATGTACTGGAGCTTGGTTGGGATCAGGACGTCGTCGTTCGTCGTCGTTATTGCTATCTCTATTGCCATCAAATCAAAGTTAATTATCCGAAACAGTGAGAGACGGAGAGAAACAAGAAAACTGAGACCTTAACATGGTGCACCACTTTCAAGCTCCTTCCTTGTTGGATTTCAAAATGTTGAATGTTAGGTTCTAGTGATGCTAGCGGTTCAGTTTAGTGTTTTTAGTTCCCGCGCACTGGCCCGTCAGTGCCGGAGCCGGACTAATGGACAAAAATTAGTGTAATCTAGACAATGAGCAAGGTGAACACGGCATGAATTTTAAATGCCTTGAGCCACCACCCTATAAATGTACCCGGCTCTAAACCTACATCATCATGGTATCAATCAGACGCCCAGTCAAGTCAGTTGTGCGGATTGTCTGATTTGCCAAAATTTATTGCAAATATATTCCTGAATTACAAGTTCCTTGTATGGTCGTAATTTATGTTGGGGCGAATGGCTTGAAGAAGGATCGCGAGTATCGAGAAAGACGAAAACCTTAGTGTCTGCAAGTTGAGTATTTTTGTTTTGTTTTATTCTGGATGCCATGCGGTGGCGATGTTTTGATCTTAACGTTATAAAACATTCAATATTCTTTGTCTTACGTGAGAAAGTCCACGTAACAAGAAAAAAGTTTGATTGATGTTTCTGGGTTGGACTACTTATACGGAAGCCCGTGTAAGGATCTTGGGTGAAATTGGAGTTTTGACTTTCTCTTGGTGTGGTCTGATTGTTATTGTTTCGTTCACTTAATTCAATTATGGAGATTGTTTGTTCTGATGAATAAAAATATGTAGGTATTGCCAAATACGCATATCAAATTAGTTGTTCTTAATATTTTTTTACATTTACTCCTTTTTCACTAATTTCACTATAAGTTAATTCATTTGACCCTTGAAGTCATCCTAGAATTGACCTAAAGCGTTTTTTGAAAAACCCGAAGTCACCCTGATGAACAAATCGTGTGTTTTTTGAGTTCTAGGGTCACCCTGTCGAACTAAATTAGAACTAGATTTTCTATGACGAGTTGAGGTAACAAACAAACTGTCAAAGTTACATGCGATCTGAAGTATTTGTTTAGCTTTGTGTGTAGTTTTTTAGTTTTGTAAAATGGAAATTAAAATAATATTCAATTTTAATTTAATACATAGAAATAGAAAATGGAAAACTTTGAAATTGTGTATTGTGTATCGATCGAATCCGTCCAAATCACATTCACTATTGAATCAAATTTAAACAAATTAAAAATGTTTGTTTTTTGAAAACCGAAAAACACAGTCAAGAAAACGTGGGTCAACCAAGGCTTAAGTTCAACGAAAGAACCAACTGTAAAAATCAACTGATTAGTAGATACCGAACTTCGCATGAAAAAGTGATGCCCAAACGCCAATTGTCTGTCATATTGGTGATTTTATTCTGCGGAATTCGAATTCTTACTGAAACCTCTGTTTATTCTTAAAGTTTTCGTATTTTCTATTATAATATTTTGTTTTGTTTTATTAACTTCAAGAAAGATTAGCCCAGACAATTGGTAAAAAAATAAACTCACATAGAACTTCCCTTATAGCAATATCCTACTTTTTTATTTACACCAAAATGTCGACCTTGCCTTACTTTGTTTGCAGGGCAAATTATATGAGTTGATTATCTAGAGATAAATATATTGATAACCCATGCAAATACCTTCGATTTGGCGTTGTAAGGTTTTCGGAATATTTTTCTGTCCTCGATTTCATAAGGCATTACAAATAAAACATACACATATACTGTCATCGGCCTAATTATTTTGACAGCAGAGTGACAGCTCTTCTGAGTGAAAAATGGGTAACAGTAAATGTAATAAGGTTACGGTCACAGATGAGCCATACCAAGATGGGAAATTTCGGCAGCTTTTTTGGTTTGCCTATACAGTTATCCTAAGCCTCCACCACTTGAAATAAATAATTGCAAGAAATTTGTCATGTAGTCAATATTTCTTGTGGAAGCGCTTTATGCCTGGATTTTTTTATTTTCAGACATAAAAATCTGTATTTATATCTTGTCTTCTCAGAAGAAATAAACTGAGAAATAAAATTTGACGTTTCATGACATCCTACATGAATCATGCACACATTTCTCACAAGGCATTGAATCTTGTTAATAGTTTGCTTATTTTCATGTTAAATTCCAATAATTCATTAAATAAAATGCACGACTGGATCGCACGTACTTGCTCTTATGTTCGATCACATTGTGATTGTAAGCAAAAGATTCTTAATAGAAACGGCTAAACATATTTTTAAATTCGTTTGTCACTTAATTTTTTCTATGAGAAAATTATTAAATTTTTTGTAATTAAAGTTGGTATGAAAATTTAAAATATTTAATAATATACATTTAAACACAAAATTTCAAAAAAATCGTCCAGCCGTTTTTGAAATACATATTGAATATTAAAAAAAAAATGTTTTTTTTTTTCAAAAATCAAAAAAAAAAAATATTTTTTCAAGAAACTTTAATTGCAATATTACTAAGAATTCAAAGGGCCTCTGGTAGAAATCCGTTGAGCCTTACGAGGTAGTCGAAAATCAATAAAATCGTTGTATGGCAGGTACCGTTAATAACAAAATATGTAAACAAAAAAACTGTAGATCATACGTCTTTAGGTAGTAGACATACTTTTTTTTATCAAAATCGTTAATGATTAAGATGATAGAAAAATTTATATGGCAAGTACCGTTATTTTTTCGGCTAAAACAATGATTCAAAAATCTATTTTAGACAATCACCTAAAGTACCAAATTTGAACAAAATCGGCTTAGTCGTTTAGGCTGTAGATAGTTCTGCAGACAGACGGAATTGCGGGACCCACTTTTCTTGGTATTGTCTATCAGCGTAATGTCAACTTTGATTAAAATCACGAGTTCGATTTATTTTCCAAATGCAAAACTTGCCTTATAGTACCTAACCTATATCGGAAGTAAAAAATTGATTATATATACCTATTCTAAAGTACATAAAGCGCTTAGCGCTTCTTTGAGAAAAATGAAATTTCACGATTTATTACATTACATTATTATACTACTCCGTAGATAAATCTACGAAGTAGAGACACTGAAGCACTGGCAACGATTTCACTATTTATTTTTGCCCACATAGCAAAGAAATATACATATATTTCAGTATTAGTGTCTGCCATAATGGCCGAAATAAATATTTCTAAAGGAGTCGAAAGTATACATCAATTCATGTTAACAGTGATCGTTTTGTATAGGCATAAGTATTTTGATAATAAGTCTAGGATAATTTGAGAATAGCCGTGTTTTGTTTGCAACTCCATATGGAGTTGTCAAAAAAAATTACATCTGAGTTGAGCGATTTACAAGTCAATACAAAAACAACTAAACTATGAATATTATTGTGTTATCGATAATTTATATAGAGATGTCAAGAGTGACGTTTTGTGATGATGGTACTAACATAGAGAATTTAATTTTGAAATGTCATTGAATGCACCAGTGCTGCCAATAAGTTTATAATGAAATTCCTAAATCCCAATGTCGATTTTGTTTGCAAACAAAACACGGCTAATATTTATTTAAGTCTTCTTTTTTTAATAAGAATTTAGTTGTTTTATTTATTTTAAACTTTTCTTCACATTTATTTTAACTTCTCCTAACTTATATTAAAAGGTTAAGCAATTTCAAATTCCAAATTAATAAAAAGTCAAAGAAAGAGTTGGAACTGACCTTTATTACAGAAACCTTAAAAAAGAACTAACGAGCAGAATAAGCCTAGTTATACCGTAACCATATAATCCAAAAACCATCGTATTTCATTTGTGTTTTCTTTTTGACAAGTAAACTTCAAGTCGAGTTAAGCCGTCAATTATGATGACCCCGAATGGTAGTAATAACTTCTGTTGTACATCATCACTTCAATAATAAATTCCATAACTCGGGGTTACTGACTGCGCTAACTTCTGCATTATTGGCCTTAAAGATCAATCACGCTGTAGCCGGCTAGAAATAACTTGCTTGTATGACCAATGTGGTTATAATGGTATAATTAATGACACTACACCTGCATTCTTAACTACCAATAATTTGCTGAAATGTCTCTATGGTCAAAGTATGTGATTTGAATAAGTAAATTTAATTAAAAAAAATACCTCACTTTCAATTTTACCACCGCCAAAAGTTTTCTTTACAACAATTTGTTCTGAAGATTGAAGATTTTTTTAATATTCATAATGTCAAGGATTTAATTTCGTATTTATTCATATTGCGATCATACATAGGTATATTATGCCATGGAATGGAAAATTGAGAATAATTTTTATGACTTGTGGTTATTTTTTTAAATTTGAGTTTAATATGATTTATTAAAAATAAAAAAAAAAATTATATAATTACCTAGAAAAAATGAAAACTAGAAGAGAGTTCGTACTAAAGAGAATATGGCACCCGTTCAATAAAATTAAAATGAAATTGGTTTTTTGGTTTGCTGAATATGATAGTTATAAGTCTGTTTTTACAGCTTTGTTCACTTTATTCCGGTTCGGCTTTGTTATACGGTAAACTTAATTACCTAAACCTAATTGCCTGTCTTTATAGCTCAAAACAAGACATGCGTTTTCTTTCGGTTTTATAGATTTTATGCAAATCGGGACAAAATTTTGTATTCCGTAGAGAATTAAATTAAACTGTAATATGAGGGATTCGAGTTGGCTCTTGGACACTTAGTGGAAAATATCAAAAATATCAACATTATTTGATTTATTGTGGACAGAATGCCACAAATGTTTGAAAAACGGATCGAAAACTATGTCTCAGGGATTATATTCAGCAGATCCGACCATATACATACAGCACGTTTCATTTGTAAGTTTAAAGGTGATTTTTTCCAAAATAAAACTACCATGAATGATTATCAAATCACTTTCATTTCTCACTTTTGCTAAATTTACCGAAACTGCTTATTCGAGAACCTATACATTTCTGCTGCAGATTGAATATAATATATTAATTTGGTACTCAAGAGTTTTACGACATTTGTAAAAAAGATCGCAATTTCCCCGAAGTAGAATAAACTCTCTAAGCTTTGCCTTTAAAACTTTCCTTTTGATTTTAAAGAGGAAATTTTATTTGAAAGATAACTTGTTGTATTAAATATCCTAAAAGCAATTTGTTTTTTTCTTTTTTTTTGCGAGTGTCACATAAAAATAAATTAATGGATATTCAGATTGATGACAAAAATCTTAGATGTATACTGTTAAAATAAGATTCTGCTTTAGATATTAAAAAAGACAAACCACGAGTTTCACACTGGAGCTTAAACTTAAGATCAGCTAAACCTTAAACTGATTTTAAATTGTTGGTTTAACTCGTCCGGTTTTTTGAACTTCGTTTAATTAGATTTTATGAACATTGTTGGCAGCACTTTTCTTTTTCTGCCATCCCCTTCTCTCTCTACCACAAAAAAAAAAAAACAAGCGAAACAACAACAAATGCTTTGTGCTGTTGACAAACGAATGTAGGTTTATTTTGTTTCAAAGTACCGTCATTATTCTGATTTTGGTCAGCGATAGAAAAACGAGAATGATAAAATAAAATATTATTCAAAATCACTTTCACAAATCTATGACATTTTAATACGCAATTTTTTTTGTTAATAATATCTAAAAAAAAAACAATGCAAACACTGAACTGAAGATTAAACCGCACAATAATCTCGGCTAACTTAAACTACAAACTGAATTCAGTTCAAGATTTAAACGACACTTTGAAACCGTTGATCTGAAATTTAAATCAAAAGTAGAGCTTAAGCTTGCACTGTTAAACTGTTGGTAAATATGTAATTTAATAGTAGTAGTAGTAGTAGTAGTAGTAGTAGTAAAGTCTGATTTTATTGACATATAAATACATAATTACGCCGTCAGCCGAAAGAGGACTTATTTTATAAAACAATCAAGTTCTTTGTTGATTTAATTATCGCGAAATAAAAATACATAAATAAAAATACAAAAGTATGCTCTATCAAAATGATTCGTTAATAATTTGTTGTTGATATTTTAGAACGGATTTCAGGTGGTTGTACAGGATATTCCAACTTTTCCCATTTAAAATGTTGATAATTTCATTTGGTGAAAGAGTATTTTTTCCCCTTGATGACATTCAGACCGAGTTCAGGATGGGGCAGATTCCATTGAAGTGACATACATATATCTTCTCTGCATCGCAGGTTGCACAGAGTGCATTCTGGATTTCTATCGTTTCTATATGGCAAGTAGTTAAGTTTGATGGGTTCTCCCCTGGCTTTAAAAATTGTTGATATAAAGTCCAGACTGTTTCGGTCATCGAAATAATTTTTAACACCTAAATTATGATTGAACAATAATAGGTACTTCTTGTTTGGCTTTGCTGACTTTGTTCTTGGAACGATTCGTTATTGATTCTTCAATATTCACTAGGAGCCTTTGGAAGGTGCCACGAAAAATTGTGCTAGTGAAGTTGAAAACCATTGTATTGTCATTTCTCTAAAAATATGAAGGTTTCTGTCTTTGAGAAAGAAAGATATCTTAATGGTAAGTCGATGACTTGGTTGATCCATGATTTTCCCAATATAAGAGAAAGGCAGTTGAAGTGTGTGTATATATAGTGTAGTTAGACCAGTTTCGAGGTGCACCATGTAGGTTGGTGTATTTTCGGTAATCTGAAGGTTTTCTTGATGAAATATCTAATTAATCAAATTCGTAGACACCCCAAACTTGTGCTGCGTACGACATAATTGATCTCACGATTGCTTCAAAGACATTATATTTACTTTGTACTAGGTGGAATGTTTTGTTTGCTTAGAACGTTTTTCCGGGTGCTGTTTATTGCACACTTTGACTCTTTTAGATTTTCGTGCAGATGTTTCTTATATGACATCGTTGAAGTGATAATGACTCGCCAAGGTGCTTGTATTCTTTTAACGTTTCAAGTATTTAATTTTGCTATGTCCAAAATTCGCCTCTTGCGTGACGACCCCTTCCATTTGGGAAAATCATGATTTTGGATTCGTTTGTGTTTATTAGCAGTTTCCAGGCTGAACAATAATGTTGCAGTTTATTTATCATTATCTGCAGCATGTTTGGAGTTTCAGCCAGTATGACAATGTCATCAGCATAAAGTATTAGCTTTATTTGGAGTCCATCGAAAGATATTGCTCTTGGCAGGTATGTACTCAAGCCATCCAAATAAATTGAAAAGAGAAGTGGGCTCAATAGACATCCTTGTTTTACGCCAGTTGATTCGAAACAATTGGATAAAATATTTCCATCCCAAACTGCAGACTTATTTTCTTCGCACAGTTTTTTTGCAAAATATTTAACATTTTGGTTGAAACTCCAAGGTTGCTTTCGTTATAGAATAAGGCTTTCCTGTCGACACAATCGAAGGCTGCCTTGAAGTCTACGAAAAACGCATACAGTGTTTTTCCTTTATCCAGATACATTCGAACGGTGCTCGTCAGAGGAAAGATGTTATACACTGTGCTATATTCCTTTCGAAAGCCAGCTTGGAATTCGTTTCAAAGGTTATTTTCGTTTACCATTCTGAAAGGCGTTCAAGTAAAATTCTTGTGAAGATTTTCGTAATACTGTTAAGAATGATATGCCATTGTAGTTACTGGGTTCATTCGGATTTTCTTTCTTAAAGATTGGCAGAATAATACTTCTCTTGAAGCTTGCTGGTACTTCTCCTGTATCCCATATAAAATTATATGCCAGTATTGGTTCTTGCAGATAGTCATCTGTAGCGTTTTTGTAAAATTCATATGAGATTCGGTCTTTTCTTCTCTGGAGCTTTATTTGATCCACATCGATTTAGAACTCTTTCAAATTCAAATTCAAATTCAAATAGTTGTTTAAAATGCTCAGCTAAATTCATGATTCCACTTTGATTCCTTTTGTGAAAAGTGCCTTGTTGTTGTAATTGAATATTTAAATACTTATACGCCCGGTTAACAGTATCTACATATAATAATAGGCTATGCCCATAAATTTATCCACCACTAAACTTTTTAAAACAATAACATTTAAATGATACTCCAAAATAAACACACATAAAGTGGAAATAAATTAAATAAATGTCTCAAAAAACACTCATACGCCTGAGTGACCCACATTGCTTTACAATTTATTTTTGTTTACGATTGTAATAGTAGATACTTAGCAAAACCTTTCATAAGGTTTGAAACAAATGATAAAGTTAAAAATAGCTTCTAACGGCCTTTAGTCCACAAAATTGGGGTCTGGCCAAATTCTTCAAAAAACTAGAATACATAAAATCATCTAGTCTTCGGTTTTTGATAAAGAATTAATTAGAACAACAAATTTCAGATTTCTTTTTTTCCCAACATTTTGAGTTTAAAACACCTTTTATCAAAAACTATGCATATATTTCTTGATACTTGATTTAAAAATAAGCTAATAGAACAGGATATTTAGATTTAAGAAAGGTGTAACATTTATTTGTAAGTTTGTATATGTAATTTCTTCTCCGGTCTAAACGGATGGAAAAGACTCCTTTACCGTAGCAAAAAATGGTCAAATTGACCTGTTCTATTAAAAAAAAGATAATAGGTTATCCATTTTGCGGTTTCAAAAGTATAGGGCTGGAATTCGACATCTGTCAAACAAAGTTGTTAAATCATTTTTTTTCAGTTGAAAGTCTGACATTTACGAAAATGGATCGCTTAACTATCGTACTACGCATAAAAACAATGGTGATTCTACACAGCCACATATCGCGCTTTAAGAGAAGATTATGGTTTACATAATAGTCCAACTACGCAAGCAATTGGCAAATTTGTGAAGAAATTTGAAGAGACTCTATTGGTTACAGATATTGTAAGGCCTGTGCATCATCGTTTCGCTCGTACAACACTGAAAATATCGCTGCTGTAAGTGAAAGTGTTGCCGAAGACACGAATGTGTCGATTCCTCGTCGTTCTTAGGAATAAGGACTGTCTTACGGCACATTATGGCGTGTTTTGCATTTGTATCTACACCTTCATCCATATAAAGTCCAGCTCACACAACAACTGAAGCCAGCTGACCATTCACAACGTCGTAGATACGTCGAATTTGGATATCGTGGCGATATCAACTGGCCAACAATATCATGCGATTTGACACCGCTGGACTCTTTATTGCGAAAGACCGTGTCTATGCAGATAAACCTTTAACTCTTGAGTACTTGAAAACCAACATTCGTCAAGTTATGGCTGCGATACCGCCCAATATGTATCAAAAAGTGGTCGAAAATTACCTCAAAGGAATCGGTGCTTGCAACAATTCGCGTGGTGGTCATTTAAATGTTTCACACATAATGTCAACGTTCAAACTTTATAATAAAAAAGAAATATCATGAAAAAAAAATATTTTATATGTGTTTTATCTACGTTGACTTTTGAAACCGCAAAATGGATAATACTTTATATTATTTCTTGGAGCCGCTTAAATCCTTTCATATTATCCTAAAGCTTACACTTTGCTTGAAACCATTTGTTGCACTTAAACATAGAACTTAGGGAACAAAGATAAACAGGCAATCTAAATAAGACCCTATATTTTATGTATCCGTTCGTTATCTTGCAGTCCTTCAATTTTAATTACACTCAGCCACTTAAATACCCCTTATAGATCTTGATCCTGTAAAAAAAGTTACTTTATACCACAATGTCTGGAGCAAATACTTCTAACTCTCTTTTTTTTTATTAAACTCTAGAAAATTACCTTCTACTCAACTAAAGAATTATATGATAGGTATACGTATTATGCGGTATACACATTCGTCAAACCCATTTCTCGAGGCGATCACCCGCCTATGCATTCGCTATAACATTTTGTATACGATTCCATACACCGAACCTCTTTTCACCCGCTAGATGGCATTAAATTGGCTAACAAATAAAAATACCTGTAACGCTGCCAACTTCAATTCAGTATAATGTTTTATGAGTGTGTGTATACTTATGTTAATATTGTGCCAGATTTCAAAGATTCTGTTTTTTTCTCCGTTTCTCTCTCTCTCTCTCTCTCTTACTCACTGTCTCCTGTTTCTCCTCCTCTTTTCTACTACATTGATCTTTCAACAAGTAAGAAAGCCGGCGATAAATGTCGGCAACTAGCTTTGCAACAAGACAACTCATAAGCGAATGGGTATATTGACATCAGACACAGCGTCTCTCCATTTATCTGTCTGTCTATCAAAAAACAAAACACAACAAAGTAGAGAATACAAAATAAAGGTTTCACCACCTATTAGCCATTTACACCTCAAATCACTGTTAATGCTAAGTTTTTAGGTGACATTCCTCTATTTACCTTTTCGTTATTTTTTTTATCTTTCTGTCAAGCAAGTGTGGTGGGTTGGTGGGTGACGTTTAAAAACAAATAAAAAACTACAGTCAAGTCGACCAGTTTTCAACCATTTTACACATTCACTCAAAATTCCGCTCTCTGCTAAAACTTAAAAAAAAACAAAAAAATAAATAAACTAAACAACTAAACGACCGACTAAATTTGTGGTTACTGGCATATTGCCAGAGCGTTGTATTAACCCGAACTCCGCAGTGGATGAGAGCTGAAAACTGCGAATGCGGCGAATACGTACTCTACGCAGCCAGCAGTAGCCCAGTAGCCAGCCTCAGTATGCTTAAGCCTAACTACTTGAACTACCTGCCTTGCCTGCCTGACAACCTCCACTGCCATTGCCTCTGCGAGCCAACAATTTACACTTTATACTATGAGAATTCAGCTTGTTTGAATGAATTGAAATGAGTGTATCTTGTAGATACGTTTCGCTAAGCTATATCAGTGTTTGGTAAACCTTCACTCTGCATTGACATAAAAGTGAGAAAACAATCGTTCGGTTTATTTTTTTTTTGTGTGTTCGATTTACAATTCGAATTTTCTTTTATGCTTTTTTTCGATTTCTCATATGTACCTACGAAAAACATTTTCCCTTTTCTCTCGGAATTTTGTGTCGAATTCGAAACTCGATTGGAAATCACGTTAATTCGCATGGCTGCATTAAAGTGATAGCTCTCGATCACGATCACGATCACTCTCTCTCTGTTGATGTTTTCTTTATTGAATTGTGTGCTCGGCCCCCAAAGGGATTTCACAGCTTTTCATTTTTTATCATATCATCGTCAATCGTTGCACCATTGACCTCTCTATCTCTTTATCTATATCCTATTAATTGATTTCTTTTATGGAACTAATCATAAGGAAATTTATTTCGAATTCGATCGTGATAAAAAGTAGTGATAACAAAAGTGATCACTCAATTTAATCGCGTGCATTGTCTCAGGGTTACAGCTGATCTCGATCTCTCTGCGTCTCGCTCTCTGTCGTGGTTGTGTGCGGTCGGATTCGAGTTTGAGTTCGAATGTTCTCTTGTGGATTCAAGATACAGATATAAAAAAAAAGTGAAGGTCTTATTCAGGCATTTTGATGATTGTGCCGTGAAACTTGTTCCCTGAAGATCACGCGATGCTACTTGTTACTGATCTTTCATTACTTAACAATATTCCTTAAGTCCATATCACATTGTCATTTCGTGTCATTTACTATCATTTATATGTGTACATTCGTACTTTCTTATTACAAAAACAACAATTCGAATTTGCTCGTGTTTGCGGATTTTTTTTTATCTTTTCCATCGGTAGGTTGAATATGATCAATTTGAATGCCAACCTATTATACTAATTGATCATAAGAGAAATTTTTGCGGTTCAATTTGAATTGCATACCGGTTTTTTATTTGGTAAATAATTAAAAAAAAATAAAAATAATAGTAAATAAAGTAAAGTGGCATTGTGTAACTGAAAAATAAATTGCATTCAAAGATCTTTTAAACCAATCAAGTCAAGCCTGTTTTAGATATTTTACGAGTATGTGTTTTCGTGAAACCCTTTTCAGTTTGAATTAATTAAAACAAAAAAATCTGTGCAAATATTTAAGTTTATTCGTTATAGTAAAAAATTGTGCCAAAGAAATTTTTATTGTATGCGCTACTGATCCGGTGATCTCTTGTTTTTTTTGTTGTTTTTTTTTTTTGCAATTAGTGGAATAGTTGTAGAAAAATAAAGGAAAGTTTTCGATGCACCGATAGTGTAATCACCGGTAATGATGTGAATAAGAAAAAAATATCACACATAAAAGATAAAGATAAATAATATACAGTGTCTTAAGTGTCTCAAAAGTGATTCTACAATCTACACTATTTGTTTTTTTTTGTGATGAATTTCCATAACTGATTTCTCAAACAATATTAGTGTTTATTTTTATCATCTATACCCACCGACTTGAGGATACGTACTTCATACAAAAATCTACCTACTTACCTACCTAAGCATTTAGAGAGTTGTTTCGTCAAAGATTATTTTTTCAAATAATTTTGTTGTATCTGCTTTTGGAAATAAATAAATAACAAGAAAATAAATAAATATATCACGACAAAACATCTAAGTAGGTGAGTTTGATTAGAAAGATTAAATTACTGTTAATTGACTTTTAGATTTTTAAAGCGATTAGATTAATAATAAATCTATCTGAGAGTTGTTAATTTATTGTAAACTGGTAAAGTGAAAAATCTCGACAGTAGTGGAAAAGAAAGCTATTGCATTGGATTTTGTTTTTGGAAGTCAGCTCTATCTATTAGTAGAGGTCGGAGTGTAAGACAAAACAGAAAATTTAGCAGGACATACAATAATAATAATTATAGGCTATTTTGAGTTTTGCAATATCTAATGAATGTCTCAATGGAGCGGCTATTTCTTGGAACGTATCTAATTTTAAACTACATAACTTATAGTAATATAAATTTAAATAATATTTGGCGCGAAAATGTATTGATTTTTTCCCGGTGGTATTTTTGAAGTTTTAATATAAAAAATTATTATACTTCTGCCAACAAAAATTCTTTTCAACTATTTCTGTGAACGGTTTAAAAGCAATACCAGTGTTTTTATTTGTTTTTGGCGGTTTGTATACAATAAATTTATTCAAAATTCCTCAATGTCTTACAGTTTCCAATTTCACAAGTCAGTTTTGTCTACCAGATACCTAATAGCTATATATTTAAAAATCAAACAAACTCTATTTATTTAAAAATTCCGTAAAACTATAATTTTGCAATTTAAGAACTCCAAAAATTTGTTGTTGTTTATTATAATATATAAGATTTGAAATTTGTATGCGACAATAAAAAGCCATAACAAACGTGTTGTTTATTCAGTTGTATTCTATTAGCTGTTATTAAATTTTTCACATAGTGGTTTTTTGTAGTTTAGACTCGATTTGTTTGACTGCTTTTATACGAGAGCGATTTTTAAACAATGTTTCTGTTTTGAGCTCTTTTCTGTTTCAAAGATAATCTATATATTAATATATATATTTATTTATATATTTTGGCACCAGTTGTTTATTTTGGTACCAAAATGAAGCAGAATTAGTTTTTTTTTCATAAAAAAAAATATTTCATTTGTACTAACACGTTCAATTGAAGTTAATTTTATTATTTGACTAAGACATCATTTTCAGTATTTTTCAGTAAAATAGAAACTTTCATTTAACAATTTTCTGTGCCTCAAAATATGTATAGTAAGCCAACATTATAGAAAATGTTGTTATTTAAATAATTAATAATTTTATTATTTAAATAAGAACTATAGGTAACAGGGGTGCTAAGCTTAACTTTTAAATATAAATATTAAGAAACAGAGTATTGACAGCCCTTATATTTATATTGAGCAAAAAGCAGAGAGCATAATTTTGGAAGTTTCGTCGCAGTTCTCTGACATATTTTTTTCGGACCTTAAACATTAGTTTAAATAAATTTAGTTACAGTTTTTTATCTAATAGTCCATTTAAATAATTCATCACACTATCTCACTGAATATATACGAACGTCAAATGAAATAATTGTAAAAGAATTTCATGTAACAGCAACTGTCAAATTTGTGTGAAAGTAAAGAGAATCACCTTTTGTTTCCATCATAAAAAAAATCAGTTTCAGACAATAATCCCAATCCTGGTTCACTTTGACAGCTCACAGAAAATTTTGATTTTTTTATTACTCATAAAATAATCTGTAATTATAAAAATAATTCCTTAAAATGTATACAATAAATAAAAACTTATAAATAAAAATGCAAGTGGAATCAACAGGTATCAGCATACCAAATATCAAAAAAAAATATGGATTTAGTCTTATTTCTAATTCCAAACAGCCAAGAATTCGATTTTTTTTAACACAATCGAATTATTTCTAAGCAAAATCGATTTTATTGTGTCCAAACAAATCTTGCATTTTCATCAAGATTTCATAGACTTTACACGCACTATATTTCTTGCAAATTCTTTACAAAAAAAATCGATCTGAAATCGACAACATAGCCGTCAACATAAATGCGTTGAGTGAGGTCAGTGGGAATACCGCCAATGTACACATTTCATTTGTTAAAAGTTTATGGTCGACTGTCAAATTCTATTTGATGGTCTGTCATCATTTGGAATAAGCTTCTTCATTTTGTTTCATACCTGCGACAAAAAAAATCGAACTCAAGAGTTTAATCAATCTTGACATTACGATGAGAGAGAACGTAAAAAAAGTGAGTTTCTCAAATCAGTTTCGTATTAGCAAACTTGATTATTAAGCAATATTATGGTTTCTGCAATTTGTATAGACCTTACGTCTTTAAGATTTGTGCGTAATAACCAGTTAACCAGTGGCGGATGTAGGATTACAAAAATGTCTATTGCGTAGCATTTTTCTATATTTCCATAGTATTTCGGTTGCACATTCGCATTCAAAAGTAGAAGTATTTAATACGATTGACAATTCTTGCAGTTTTTTTACCTAAAATATTTTGTCTTTCCACCCCATTTTTACAAACTTCAAATAAACGAGAGACACACAACGAAACTTTCTTTTTTATTCGTTCACTGAAATGTATAAAACAAAATCTCAAGTAACAAAAATTAACCACATAATGCTTAATAAAACTAAACATAGAAGACTAAGAACGTTTTCCTTTATTTGGTAAACGTTTATCAGCCACATCTTCTTGTTTAAAATTTAGCTATTTATTATTACCTACAGCCTATCTGGTAAGTTGGAAGTCTTATTGTAAATAAAGCGAGTAGATATATTTTGAATGTATCTTAAACAAGAAAGGAACACTGTTTGCGATTTTCCTCATAGAAACCGAAAAAAAATATTTTAGCACAGATAAAACTCATAACGCTAAAATAACAAACAATTCATACAATATTATAACTGAACGAACAAATACGTTCAATAGTGTAAAACGTTCACTTCATTTGCTTCCTCGATATTTAAGCTTGTCCAAAAAGTTTCCATCACTATAAACGAGAGAGGCAGCTAAATAATTGACGTTTCGGATTAGCCATGCTATTGGCTGTGCTCACAAATGCATTAACATACTAGATATGGACTGCTAGGAGCCAACTTCATGTTGGATCTCTCCTCAGCTAGGACTAAACGAGCGCCACCCAGCTTCCAACGGAATTCACGAATATTAGCAAGTAGCAGTGCTTAAGGGATTTTTTTTTCAAATGAGTCCATACTCAAACCCAAAAATTACCTTGTCTCTATTTTATACAGAAAAAAATAGGCAAGTATATTATAGTTCCTTGCGGATGACCGGAATGCGATTAAGACTAGATCAAATGTCAATTTGATTTTTTTTCACTTTTCGACTAGACGAACAAAATTTAACACATGCAGTTAAGCTTAAAT
Source organism: Philhelius pedissequus (assembly GCA_910595825.1). NCBI lineage: Eukaryota > Metazoa > Arthropoda > Insecta > Diptera > Syrphidae > Philhelius > Philhelius pedissequus. The sequence continues at coordinate 91,262,107 of OU343161.1, forward strand.
TACATTTTAGTTTTTGTTTCAACTTTTCGACGAAGAGAATAAAATCTATAAAATTTAACACAAGATAATCGAATGGAACTCTAAAAGCAATCTCTTTTATAAAATGAAATAAAAAGATTTTTTCTTATAGTCCCCCAGCACTATAGCAATTGTTGACTTTCTATAAATAATAGATGTCAGCACTTATCTTATACAAAATATCAATAGATGGCCCTAGTTCCTTTGCCTGTTGACTAAATATGGTGGGCATGCCAAGGGCACAAATAAGCCAGAATAAGATTGGAAACCATCGTACGTTTCACCCCCAAAAGCCCATTTGTTTACATTGTGCATTTGTAGCTTTGAAACTCTATCCGTGAATAGATGTGAAATCGAAAAACAAAACAAAAACAAATTACTAGGGCTATGTTGCCTATTTGTCTATAGGAAGGTGAATAGAAAAGATTCTTGTGTGCGTTTTTATCAATGTGTCTATTAGAAGATGAACGAAAAGTTAATTAGGTGCGTGTTTCAGCTTGTAGGCAAATATCAAATGCAATCAGAGGTTTCTGGTCTTTATGTTATTAGTTTATGGCCAAGAGTGGCAAAAGATGGCTTTTGAGAGTAATATTTTTGTTTGATACTTTGCTCCGAGTGGTATTGAGCTTTTGTATGGAAATGACAATCGACTAGTAGTCCATCTAGTATGTCAATGCACAGATGTATTACATACGTTATCTCGGATACTAAGCCATCCGAATATATTTGTAAACGCTTCGGATAGGCTAGATGAAAGCAGTGTAAAATCAAAACAAAACTTATATCCAATGAAGTTTACAAGAAAACTGTCATTACAAAAGCTGTTTTTTTATCAGCTGTGCTTTTGTAGAGGTTACAACAACAACAGAAAGTCATTTTAGATTGCTGAGAATATTTATGTGAACAGGTACATTTTTTGTTTAATACCTGATTATTTCACAAGTTTAACAACAAAATTGTAGATACTATTTTGTTTAAACATTTTTTTTAGACCTAATTGAAATCAAAAATAATTTTAAAGAATTTGGCGCAAAATTGTAAACGATTTAGTAATATGTTAAATCATTTTTAGTATGGATTTAGGCTAAAAAGAGGATTTTTCTAATTTAAAACCAGTTTAGTATAATGTTAAAATCACAAAATGGCTACTTCTTTTTTTTAGTATCGTACTAAATCCATATGCCACTTTGACATTTACAAACGTCAAAAAGTTATGTTCCTTTACTTGTTTGTACTATTTTAGGCGTGTTTAGTTGTAGTTTATTAAGAAATAGATTTAGTATAGTGCTAATTAAAAAGCGTTTAAAATTAGGAAAATATTAGTAAAGTGCTTTATTATTAGAAAATGTTAAGTAGTATGATGATAAATCCTTAACATTAGGCTGTTTAAAATTTTGCGCCTTTGGAATTAGGAAATTTTTAGTAAATACTTGTAAGAAAATATTCTGGGAATATCGTAATGAGGCGGGTAGGGGAATTGAATCCGAACGATTTCATCCGAACATTCATTTTTTAATAATAATAATTAAAGTTAAAACCTAACTCAATATGCAAACTCTTAAACAAGCGAAATGCGGCATGACATAATACTTTGTAAAACAAAGTCCAGCACTGTCTTGACACCAATAATAATTATTTTCAAATCAAATATTTCAAGTTGCAATAGGCAAGTTAAATACACAATTTAATCTCTAATTGAAGAATGCTGCTTTATTTGTTGTATGCCTTTGTCTCCTTTTCTTTAAACAATGTTACTTTTGATCAACTTTATTGTTGCTTTCATTTAAAACACACAAATATTATCTCCTAATGTGTCATCAGAAATCCCCTACTATGTAGGTATTTGAGATCGATAAAGATTGCATAAGAACCAGTACTATTACCTACGGCAATAACAGCAAATCTGGGCCACTAAAAAAAGATTGAAATCTGTTCCTCCTGTTAAGCTATTATGATATTTTATAATAATTTAGATTAGGTTGAAGTTGGACCGATATAACAAAAAAGAAATTACTTTCCAGTGCAGTCATTGTATCAATGTGGTTGTTTATTTTTTTTGTACATTAATTTAATACAAGTTTAAAGTAGATAGATATATAAAATAAGCCTATAGCAATTTCATATTTGGTTTGTGTGCTTATGAGTCGTTAGATCAATGATTTGTCCTGATATTTTCTACTTGAGATATATAAATAGGTACTATATAGGGTGTCCATCTGGCTACTTCCAGAAAAGGGGACAAACCACTCAAAAAACAATTGAAAAAGAGAACTTTGAAGAACAAGATAGACAACAAAAAAGAGAACATAAAAAAAACTAAATACATATAACAAAAAAAATATATTTAACATAAACATTTAAATTCATTTAACAAAAAAATAGAGCCTCAACAAACCAGAAAAAATTACAAAACTAGAACAAAATCACAAAAACCTCACAAATTGTAGACAGCTCTGAAAACTGCTCAAGATACTTCAAATTTCGAAAAAAAAAATTTCCATATTTGGATTGAAAGTAATTTATCAAAATCATCATCACTTGAATTTTTCATAAAAAAAACAGTTTGCAATTCGCAAAACTCGTAGAAAAACTTCATTAATTTTAACATTCTAATTGCTAAGATAACAGGTTATCCATTTTACGGTTTCAAAAGTAAACGTAAATAAAACAGATATAAAATATTTTTTTTCATGATATTTCTTTTTTATTCAAACAGTTTTTAACGGCCTTAAGTCCACAAAATTTGCGAGTCCAAGTGAGATTGCCGGGATGAAACGCAAATTTTGTGGACTTAAGGCCGTTAAAAGCTACTTTGAATCAATAATTCAACCAGTCCAATTAAATATAATGCTAAGTCTTTTACTTGGCTGAGTAATTTCAGTAGTATATAGAATTGTATTATAAAAAAAAACACCTTCTTATTTCTTTTTTATTATAAATTTTGAACGTTGACATTATGTGTGAAATACTACATAAATTAAATGACCACTACGCGAATTGTTGCAAGCATCGATTCTTTTGAGGTAATTTTCGACCACTTTTTGACATATATTGGGTGGTATCTTAGCCATAACTTGACGAATGTTGGCTTTCAAGTGCTCAAGAGTTAAAGGCTTATCTGCATAAGTACGGTTTTTCGCGTAGCCCCACAAAAAAAAGTCCAGCCGTGTCAAATCGCATGATCTTGGTGGTCAGTTGATATCGCCACGACGAGAAATTACGTGGCCAGGAAATGTCTCTTGCAATAAAGCCATATTTACTCGAGTTGTGGCATCGTCTAGTTGATATCACATATTCCCCAAGGCGTATTCTTCAATAGGAGGCCAAAAAAGTCGGTTATCATATGACCATAACGCTACGAATTGACGGTGACAGTCGTTCCATCGTCGTTTTCGAATAAGTAAGGTCCAATCACACCTCCGGACCAAAGAGCGCCCCAAACAGTGACTTTTTGTGGATTTAATGGCCTCTCTTCAGTTACTTGAGGATTCTCAGAACCCCAAATATGACAAGTTTGTTTATTAACATACCCACCGAGTGAGAAATGTGCCTCGTCGCTGAAGAAAATTTTGTTCGAAAAATCGCCGTTCACCGCCTGTTGTTCCAGCACCCATTCGACGTATCTACGACGCTATGAATGGTCAGCTGGCTTCAGTTGTTGTGTGAGCTGGACTTTATATGGATGAAGGTGTAGATCGAAATGCAAAATACGCCTTAATGTGCCGTAACCAGTCCTAATTCCTGAGAACGACAAGGAATCGACACATTCACTTACAGCAGCGATATTTTCAGTGGTAAGAGCTAAACGAAGATGCACTGGCCTTACAATATCTGAAACCAATCCAGTCTCTACAAATTTCTTCACAATCTTGCCAATTGCTTGCGTAGTTGGACGATTATGTAAACCATAATCTCCTCTTAAAGCACGATATGTGGCTGTGGCTGAATCACCATTTTTGTAGTAAGGCCTAACAATTTTGATGCGTTGTGCGATAGTTAAGCGATCCATTTTCGTAAATGTCAGACATTCAACTGAAAAAAAAATTGCTTTAACAACTTAGTTGGACAGATCTCGAATTCCAGGCCTATACTTTTGAAACCGCAAAATGGATAACCCTTTACATAATCGTGTTTTCAACATCTTCTCATTTTAAATTGCTTTTCAGTTTCATCCAAGAAAAACATTGAAAATCTTCGAGTTGAAGAGTCCATTTTTCTATTTAATCAAACGATTTTTGATAGCATTTGAAGCATTTACTCTTAAATTCATTTACTTTATCTTTATAACCAAAAAAAAGTAAACATTTGTCCATTTGGAAACAGGTGTGTGCTGCTTGCCAGCGAAATAGGTATACACAGTTGCAGTAGACCTTTTGGAATTTTTGTAGTAGAACGAAAGCTTAGTGTACACGATTGGTAGATCTTACAATATTGTCAGACCTAAAAATGCCTGACAATTATCTACCAATGAACTGACAATTAATAATGTGTGTACACGGTTGGTAGAAAATCTACCAAACTCTTACAATTTATTGTCGGAAGTTGGCTAACAATTTACTGTCAGGTAGCTGGCTGAATACCTACCAATAAATTGTAAGATTGTAGGATTTCTTACAATCAATTTTCAGACACTGATCTTACAATTAATTGTAACACAAATTTTCTGACAATTTATTGTAAGTTTAGTTTTTTAATGACAGATCTGACAATATTGTACTGTCTCTCTGTACATCGATTTACATCTTAAACGGCTATTGCGATTTTCCTTAAACTTGGTATTTAAGCGTTTTAGGTGATTGTCTCAAATAGAATTTTCAATCATTTTTCGGCCAAAAATAACGGTACTTGGGAAACAATTTTATGAGCTACTTTAGGTGTATAGTCTATATTTGGGTCCACATTTGTTTAACATATTTTGTTATTAAAAGTACCTGCCATACAAGTTTTTGTTTGATTTTCGACTTTCGCATAAACGCTCAACCGATTTTGATCAGAATTTTTTTATGGGAATTCTTAATAATACTGCATACCAAAATAGTTTGTGGATAAAAAAAATATACTTTTTTAAAGTTGTCAATCGTAATGAAAAGTAACACGTAACAAAGATTATATCCAGTACATAGATAAGTTATGATTAGACAGTGTCAAAGCAAATAGTCAACTCGAATCTTCAGATAAAATGGCGTGCAACTCTGTCACAAAATTGTCAAGTCTTGTGATTATCCATGCAGAACACTTACTGCCAACGCGTTGCCTCTCGAATTGTCACGAAATTTAAGACCAAGTTGATTGAAATTTTACATTTACACTAATGCAATAAAAATAATCTACATTTTGACGTATTTAGAATATTTCTTTCCAAATATCATCCAAAAACTAAGAAAAAAAACCTTTTCCGCGGCAAATTAATCTGTCAAAATTTCGAATTTTCAATGAAAAAAATTAGATTTTTTAGAAGTTTTATAATTCATTGAAATCTTAGCCATCCCTTGATGGAGTCTGACAATTTTTAGCTTAAAATATAGGCAATTAACTGTATTTTGACGTATTTGGAATATTTTTTTTCCAAATGTGATCAAAAATCTCAAAAAAACCGTTCCGCGGCAAAAAATTAAATCTGCAAAAAATCAAATTTTCACTGGAAAAAATGAGTTTTTTTTAGAGATTTTATAATCCATCGAAATCTTAGCCATCCCTTAATGGAATCTGACAATGTATGGCTTGACACATAGGCAATAAACTATATTTTGACGTATTTAAAATTTCCTTTCTTTTAACACTACATTCCAGAACACATCCTTACCAAACTTTCCGTCACTAAAATCGACTTAAGCCCCATCTAACCATCTAAACATTTCCACAATTTTATTCACTCTGATTGCTAACCTTATTTATTTCCACTCTTGATGTTGTTGTGAAATTTTTCAAAAACACGGCTTATGATATTGATTCTTATAAATAAACTCACTCAAAAATAGAAACTTAATACATTATGGCAACTCTCTTGAAGCAGAACGCATTTCCCCGCAATATAAAATACAGTGGAATACAAAAACAATTTTACCTTCGAAGAAGACCAAAACATACAAAAAAAAAGTTTAAACGGCCAGCTTTACTGACTTACGAAAAGTTATACTATAACCTTTAAATCTCAATTAAGTATTCCGACAGTGACACGACATTGTGATATTTGTTTACAAAAAAAAACTGGCTTTTAGTCACAACAACTGTGATCAGCTATTTGTTTTAAATTTACCTACAATATTTGAGTGGGTGATGCCGCTGCACTAATTCTTCCATAATTAGCTATCTATCTTTTTATGTACTTTTTACAACTTTTGACGTAAAGACTTGTTTTTGTATTGACTTGCGGTAATTAAGCTCTTTAAATAGATACATAGATCCGAATAAGTGATACATTTATATGTACCTATACATAAATATGAAGAGACGTAGAATGATTATTAGGAAACCGGATTTTCAAATGGTGAAATGTCAGCAGAAAGGCTTCCTCTTGCTAAAGGTTGTTTTCTTCATCGTCTTTTCTAAAGCTATCTTCATAGTAATTTGTTTGTGATTTGTGTGCTGACGGAATTGAAATAAAAATCCAAAATAACATTGACTGAGCCATTATAAGCAAATGTTGATTAAAAATTCCAATAAACTTGTGGTAAAATTGTTGATACATATTGAGTACTTCTTGTTTTTTGTCGTCGTCTTCAATGACGATTAACATAATCGGCTTCGTCTTTGTTGAGGTCTTCATACTCGTAGAGATGACGGATACAACCACAGTGTTCTTAACTTGTTTTACTCGATATGCTGAAGAAGTTTATATACATCTTTGATTGGAGTTCTTTAAAGAGAATATTTTATTATTCCAATGGCAGAAACTATCTAACGGTGCAATGATATCGTGTAGGATTAGATTAAAGTTATGAGAGCATTATCTAGATCGTGTGACATTTAGTTTATAATTTACGATGGGAATAAACAAATTTGTATTTAGTTACAAGATAGTTGAAGATATTTGGTAAGTTATGCATAGTCATGCGCCACCGCACCATGCTGTCAGGGCTTAAATGGGTTTTTATGTGAATGACAGAAAAAAAATGTTTTATTTTGAATCCTGTTTGATTGAATAACAAGATGTGTAAATATACGAGTATGTAGATGTGACAATTTTACTTTAGATATGTAAATTGCCCATTGGCCATCAAGCTGGCTCAAAGTTAATAAATATGTTGATATTTGTTTATATTCCCTTCAAATTCAAGTAGAGATCAACGGATTGTTACAATATGCTTAATATACTTAAAAGAGGTGGGATGTACCTTGAAATGTAAAACCACTTAAGCCTCTTAATGAATGGGGCGAGAGGGATTCAAAGTTGTATGAGTATGACTCCTTCAGTACTTGAAAGAGTAAATGATTTAATGGGACGAAATTTCTTCTTTCGCACTCGTGCAGTAACAGTTGTGGAATTCTAAAACTCCTTTATAACGGGTGTTTTTTTAAGACGTGTAGTTTTCAATCTGACAATACTTTTTTCGGAGTTGGTCTTTTTGACAGCTGTCACTTAATTTATGCTCAGTTTGGTTTGCCATTTCAACTAATTCAATAACCGCCATCAAGCTCATCGCACGTTCGGTGAATGGGCCCAAAACGAGATGACCACTGATCCCGATTTTCACAAGAAAATTTTATTCAGCGATGAAGCTCAATTTTGGGTAAATAGGTCATTAATAAGCTAAATTATCGTATTTAGAGTGATCAATATCCACAAGCCGTTGTTGAGACGCCGCTACCTCCTTAAAAAAGTCACTGTTTGGTGTGCATTATGGGCAGAGGGAATCATTGCTCCACATTTCTTCAAAAGTGAAGCTGACCATAATGTAACACAGTCATTCGGGAACGCTATCGACCCATGATTAATGACATTTTCGTACCTGAATTGGAGGATGTTCATGTGGACGACCTTTGGTTCCAATAAGACGGCCCTACATGCAATACAGCCAACGAAACAATCAATTTATTGAATAAGGAAACTTTTGGTGAGCATTTTATCTCGCGCCGTGTGCCTATGGCGTAGCCTCCAAGATCGTGATATGTAACACCGTTGGGCTATTTTTTGTGGGGTTATGTGAAGTCGCATGTCTACGCAGATAAGCCCGAGAAGATTGACCCTAGGAAGAGAATATTCGTCGCGTTATTGCTGACATACGGCGCCAAATGCTGCAAAAAGTGGTCAAAAATTGGGCCTCTGTGCTTCTTCGAGCCATCCGCGGCGGCAACTTGCCCGAAATCATTTTTAAAACATAATGGCAAACCATATTATCTTTAAAATATAGCTTAATTACATTCGTTTTATTTCTTCTTGAAAACCACATGTCTAAAAAAACACTCGTTATTAAGTTCGCTGTCAAATACAGATATTCTTTCTTTAGCCGTTCAACATGAATTCCCTATTTCTCCTTTTAAATCCTTCATAGGTAATTTTAATTTTTTGAGTGAATGGTTTGTGAGTGGTGAGTGAGTGGTGTGTGAGTGGTGAGTGTATGGTTTGTGAATGGTGAATGAGTCAGTTATTGTTTCTGTGAATTATGGACATCTTTTCTCTTCAACTTCTAACACGAATGAGTTAAAATTTGATAAGCGTCTATATATTAGCAGACACTGCCAATATGAATTTCTGACTTTACCTGTATTGAAGTTAGATGGTCAAAAATCGTCTTGGTTTGTAAAATGCGTACTGCCACACTTGGCTTGGCAACACCGTATAAAATAATTGCAATATTAATTTGTTATATACATTACATGCATAAGATCGCCATTATTTGCTGCAATAATTCAATAAATTATGTGACAGAAATTAGGGTATCTTTTCACTCTTCAGGAATCAACAAAAAAAGGACCTGGTCAGTCGAATCGGTATTTGAAATATTTACTTACAATCTTTTAAATACTTCTGACATTTAAAAATTTCTGTTAAAAGGCATATACTGGCAGTATGGTTTTATTAAACGAAATGTATGTAAATACCTACCGACTACATTATGCACCTTGAATATTGATATTTGAGAGGTAACCATTATTTTTGTGACTATAATCAAACCAAAAACAACATAAATGTACAAAAAGGGTCAAGCACTTTTATAAAATCTTTGTCAACCGTTAAAAGTAGTGAACTCATAAATTACGCCCAGATCTTAGTTTAAAAGAAGTGGAGTATTATTGAGACTACAACTGCAAAATATATGAATAATTTATTATTTAATTAGCTGCTCGGCGAAATTCTTTAGTTAATTAGTGAGTTAGGATAGTTAGTGGCTTCGTTTTTATCACAGTTGATGGATTTCTATGAAGTCCAATTGATCTTGTATAACGAAATTCAAAGCAACTGACATTCGAATTATCAGTTGGTTTTGCTTAACTCCGAAAAATCAGTAAAATTTCCACTGATTTACAAAATACCCAAATTCAATTGCACCATAAGAAATCAAAATCCATAGTATCCTTTCATTGGTCAATACGAATCTATCAAGCTCAAAATTGTGAAAATCCAAAGATACGTTCTTGAGTTAGGAATGGCAAGGGGTCAGCGGTCTCTTTTGTAAAATAAATTATTACTGACTAAAATGTTTATGGTTTAATTGGCAAGTTCTCACTTTTTTACTGACAGTTCAAAAGATTTTGAAAAATTGGCCATCGAATTCACCAAATTTTAGCAACCAATCATTAAATGATATCTCTCATAATTTGCTTGTGTTTCAATAAACTAAAGAACTAAACTAAAAATGCACATCTTACTAAATGCTATACAAATTTGCGAATTACACGCATGAACTGAAGCGCAACTGGCTCTGGTAAAGTACAATGCAAACTTTTTTCTCGAAACGAATACTTATGCAGCAAGGAGCAACCATCAGCAATTGATTGAAAATTAGACTCAATCTAACGGGAACAAACAAAATATAATCACAGTCGATCTCGTACTGTGGAAGTGTTAACACGAACCGTGAAGTGGAAAACTTTATTGGTTGGGAAAACGAGCAAAGGAAGAGGAGCTTAAGCACCGGGGCATCGAAAGGTGTCCTAGGGCCAATGAGGCCAGCGATGGCATCAGCTGAGGGAACATCGAAAAATGTTCCAATTACAAGCAGTGATTCTGCAGCAACAACATCAACAGCAATGACAACAACGGCAACATCATCCGATGCTAATCCAAAGCGCAGAAAGAGGATCAAGTGCGCACCAAATTTGGTAAAGAGGAGATCCACGGCCACCTCAGCAAAGCTGCCAGCTGGGGTGCATACGTCCGATATAGACGAGACGTCAGAGGCAGCAAGACAAACCCAGCTAGACACTTCACCCGAAGAGGGTATTGAATATATGTCTGAGGAAGGAGAAGGGCACTTCACGACAGGCGATAGTACTGCCTTCGTGAACCTCTCCACATCAGAGGCGTCATCTGAGGAGGACGAGGAACAAAGAATTGTCGCTCGAATTGAAACAATGGAGGCAGAAATCCAAAGTTTGAAAAGCCAACTTAAGGCCAATCTAGAAGCGCGCAGAGCCAAACAACTGAAAGAAATCGAGGAACAAAAACAACAACAGCAAAACGAACAATTACAAAAACAACAGCCACAGCAGCAGCCAAAACAACAACGGCAAAAACAACAGCCACAACAGCAGCCAAAACAACAACGGCAAAAACAACAGCAACAGCAGCAGACACAAGCCCAGAAACAACCGCAAGAAAAACAGCAGCAGCAGATTCAAAAGCAGCAGAATCAACAGCAGCAGAAAAGTCACTCTCAGCAGCAGCAGCCACAGCCGCCGATTATGAAAAAAGAAAAGGTGCCACCCATTAATACTTATAAAATGGAGTTACAGGATACCATAAATCTATGTAAGTTGACCATAGGTCAAAATTTTACTATTAAAAGATTAAATAACGATAGGCATGCTATCCAGTGCTTCACACTGGAACAGCACAAAAAAATTAAAGAGTTGCTAAAATAAACTACTACCGAATTCTTTAGTTTCACCCCTAAAACAGAAAAATTTCAAACGGTCCTTTTGAAGGGCATAGATTCCTACACGGAACCACAGGTGCCCTTAAATGAACTCCGCCAAAAAGCGAATGACGATCTCGACTTTATCGGGGTCAAGCCGTTCGCTACAGTTAGAGCTAGGCGGGAGAAGCGGAGTCTTCCCTTCTTCCTTGTTCAACTCTCACCCAGCAGCAAACTGGATAGTTTGAGGAGTATATCCGTCCTCAACTACCAGGTTGTAAATTGGGACAAATTGAAAAGGCGCGGCGACATGCTTCAATGCATGCGCTGCCAAAGGTTCGGCCACGCCGCAGCAAACTGCGAAATGCAGTCACGCTGCGTTAAGTGTGGAGAGAACCACAATGCAGATGAATGCAAGTTAGGAAAGGAACGGGTCGAAGATAGGACCCAGCTTAAATGTGTACTCTGCCGAGGCGCCGGAAACCCCGCTAATTATCGGGGATGCCCGACGTTTCAGCTTATAAAAAACAATAAAGCAGCAAAGCAAACAGTGGTAGAAAAGCGTCCAACAGTGCGCCCTCCAACAACAACGCCCGTCAACCCCCAAATTTCTTACGCCCAAATGGCGTCAGGAAGGGGAAGCAGGTACAGCCTACACCAAAGGTCGCCCAACAGGCCCCCGTGCCTAAGGCGCCGGCGGCACAGGCGGATATTATGGGCGTTCTACTGGCCATCCAGGGCCAGTTGAACGGCCTCCAAAACCAGATCAGGGAGCTGGCGACTAGGGTGGATTATCTCTACTCTGTTTTGCCAAGCTTAACGCAACTTAGAGGTTAAGGGCGCGCTGCCGGAGAGGGCCCTTTAAGATCCTAGCTGTGAATGTAAATTCACTGATTAGGACCGAACGTAGAGCGAATTTATTCCAATTGCTTAAAGACATAAGTCCAGATGTGTTTATGGCTAGCGAAACTAAGCTTAACCAGAAACATAAATTGACTAACAACAATTACAATATCGTAAGGAGAGACCGACCCAACTCCACTCAAGGAGGGGGCGTCGCAATCCTTATACGTAAAGGCATTAGTCATAAGGTAATATATAATAGTGATGTGCGTAAATTTCGGACGTTAGAGGCATGCATCATATGCATTCATCTCCAACAGGGGAAGCGAATGTATGTGATCGCTGCCTATGCACCGGAAACACCTCAGCCCACACAATTTATAACAGAGCTTGAAAAGCTTTTTGAATGCTTAAGATTGAGCTCGGAAGAAAACTACTACATATTGGCTGGTGATTTGAATGCCAAACATATAGATTGGGGAAATCAAATACAAAATCCTCGTGGTAACCATCTGTATAATTGGATGGGTCGATACAACCTGGAGTATCGCATTGAACTTCTCGCTACAGACAGGCCATCGTTTCCAAGAAGCGGTGCCTATCTGGATCTATTGTTGAAAGACGCAAGACTAACAATTACTGATACTGTGGGCCATCGGCCTAAAAATTGTTTAAGAAAGATCGAGTACGACAGTGACCACTGCGGACTCGCCACCGTAATACAACTTCCGAACGCGCTTATGGAGTTGGAGGAGTATGTACCGGTGCATACTTACAATTACAGTAAGGTGCGCTGGCCATGCTTCTCGAACGTCTTATTGAGCGAATTACGATCAAATGGTATATCCCCACCAAATAACAGGAACATGACAAATACCGAAATTGACAGACACTTAGAACAAATGGTCGAAACAATTCAACGAACAATGAACAGGACAATACCGAAATACAAAGAACGTAACGCAACTGACATGTACCGTAACGCGACAATTGATGCACTACACAGACAAAAAAGTGGCTTACTGACCAGACTAAAACGCTTGTACCGACGGTTTACTGACACACGAGATCTGGAGATAAGGACACTGAAGTCGTCTATCAAAAACATCAACCAATTGATCAAAGAAAATTATAGGTTGTCCATTAATTTGCTTTGGGACAACAAAATTCGGGCCGTGAACTCTACCGACCCGAGTATGTTCCCACAAATTAATAAGATATTCAGAAGAAAAGATCAAAACGACCTTCCGTGTCTTAAGCTCCAGAGGACGACACAAAACAGAGACGTACTTCTGACAGCAGGCATAGACCCAGATGACGCCGTCTTGGACGATGACCTCTTCATAATCGAAGAACCACAGGAGAAGGTGGAGGCTGTGGGGGCTGCTTTCCAGCAAGTGTACAAGGTAAATGCTAGCATTCGCCCGAATCATGACCTGGAGAACAGAGCTCTGCTTCATCACTTATGGCTCCGGAACGATATAAGCGAATGGCGATCTGAGAACCTTGGTTTTACCGGGTTTAATGATGAAGATTTGGCAAACGCCATAATCACCGACCGAAATGGGCCCAGTCCCCTGTTAATTTCGAAGAATGAGCTCCAGTTCATCTTCGATTCATTAAAGAAAAAGAAGTCTGCAGGAGTCGATGGTATATCCAACGTTGTACTACGACATTTGCCTCAAGAAGCAGTTGACATTTATACCACACTGTTTAACAACGCGCTGAATAATGCATATTATCCAGTGCGGTGGAAGACAACTGTGGTGCACCCTCTCCCAAAAAAGGGAAAGGACAACTCCAATCCGGCAAATCTCTGGTCGATAAGTCTTCTTCCGAGTATCAGCAAAGTATTTGAAAAGGTTATTAATAGAGCCCTGTTCAAGTGGGCGGAGGACAAAAATATCATCCCGGATAATCAGTTCGGTTTTAAGGCGGGACATGACACAATTCATGCCGCGTCTAAACTAGTTTCTGATATCCAATGGAACAAAACTAAAAAGCAGTGTACGGGTGCCTGTCTGGTTGATTTGGAGAAGGCCTTCGACACCGTATGGTTAGAAGGTCTCTATCTAAAGCTAACCAGACTAGGTATAAGTAAACCTCTATTGTATATGCTTTATGACATGCTAAATGGTAGAAAGTTTGTTGTCAAGAGTGGCAATGTAACTTCTACCGCAATTTTTAATATTAATAATGGTCTTCAGCAGGGAGCGGTTAACTCGCCGATTCTATTTAGCATTTACACCAGCGATCTGATAGGTAGTCTAACTCAGGCAATTGCGTACGCCGACGATCTGATTGCGTACAGAACAGCTAATACAGTTGAGGTCATCAAAAGTCTCTTGCAGAGTGACTTCGACAAGATTCAGCGATATTGTGATGACTGGAAGTTGAAAATCAGCTTCCAGAAATCAGAAACTATTTTGTTTAGGACTCCGTTGTCTAGCGCATCAAGGGATACGAGAAAGAACTGGCGCAAGCTGATGATCGTAGGGCCACATGGACATCCACTGGCGAGTAAAAGTGTAGTAAAGTACCTTGGCATCTGGTTGGATCAGTACCTGTATTTCGACAGACATATATGTGCTGCTTTGGCCAGGGCTAGGGGAGCGTTTGCCTTGACAAAACGACTGTTTTATAGCAGCCGTCTTGACAGCAGGGTGAAGGTGATTTGCTACATGGCCCTCATCAGGCCGATGATTGCCTACGGATGCCCGGTGTGGTTCAACGTTGCCCCATCTCAAATGGAAAAGATTCGGGTGTTTGAGAGGCAATGTCTTAGACGTTGCCTTGGATTACACAGAACACCAGAGTCGGAGTACACAAGATATTATTCCAACCAGGTTCTATACAACGGAGCCAACATAAACAGAATAGATAATTTTTTGTTCAAGCTGATTCGGGGTCACGTTGCAAGAGCGATGTCCTCAACTAACAGCTTAATTTTTGGGGCTTATTACCCCAATAACGAATATCTTGAGAGTGCGCGGTTAAGTGGTCACATCCCTCCCGAGGCATTCCTCTATTTAGTTAGTATAAGTTAGTTGTATTTAGCTTTAATTATTTTTAATCTATATTTAGGTTTAGTTTATAAGTAAAAAAGAAATGATAAGATACCAAGTTTATTGTCAATAAGTTTCCTTGGTTAAAAAATAAAATAATTAGATTTAATTAAAATAGTTTTTAGGTCGAAAGACATTAGTTCTAAGAGTTATTGTTTAGTTTAGAGCGCCCGTAAAGGGCCAGTAAATTAGTTGTAAGTTATTGATAATTAGGCTAGTTTTAAACATTTTTGTCTAGCTTTAAGATAGTTATAAGTTAAAATGAAATAAAAATGAATTAAAAAAAAAAAAAAAAAAAAATATAATTTATTTTGTTTTAATTATTTAATTCTTACTATCCCGAGGCTTATACATAAATATGCACACACATACATCTTTTTAATATCTTTAAATCTTAAATTCCTGTAAATTGAATATACGAAAGAATTACAATTCGCTACGTTTCAATGATTTTTGTATAGTTGTATTCAAAGCTTCACTTTATTGTTTTTTTAAATTTCAAATCAGATCACATAATCTCAATAAATTGCAATTATTTCCTCGTAATACAATAGCTACAAGTTTCTGTGTCGATTTTGTTTCTTCTATAAATGTCATTTGAGCTTGTTAACTTGTTCTTCTATTGTTTGCTGTTAATCACTTAAACTTATAAATTATTTATGCAAGAATGCTCCATCTAGCTTAATGAATGTTTATATGGCTATTGTGCTCGTTTAGGTATCAGAATAAGGTTCAGTTTTTTTTTCAGAATTAATAAAATGAACAGGCTTAAGAGACCACCTGCTTTTATAATGGGAATTTATGGATTCGTTAAAAAAATTGCAAGCATTGCACCATTTTGTTTAAGATTGAATGCAAGGAGTAGTTTACTTAGTGCGCTCCGTCGACAATATCTTTAAAAAATATTGAACAATTTTACGGATATCTCTTTCAGAGATCAATACACACGAATGGTTGATAGTCCAATATAAGACACCAGAGACCAGACTCTGGCTTTCATAAGCTTTTTCTAAATTTTGTGAAAATAATATAGTTATCGTTCGGTAGTTCGAAATTATTCCTTTTTAACTCCTACTCCTCTAAAAACCTTCAATTAT
Organism: Philhelius pedissequus; assembly: GCA_910595825.1. Classification (NCBI taxonomy): domain Eukaryota; kingdom Metazoa; phylum Arthropoda; class Insecta; order Diptera; family Syrphidae; genus Philhelius; species Philhelius pedissequus. Next base: position 91,278,148 of record OU343161.1, read on the forward strand.
TTGTTCCGATTAAGGTTTCCGGAATATTTGCCTGTTCTTATGACGTTTTCTATTAGGTTTTCGGAGTGTTCTACTATTTTTGATTCAAATCGGAAATGTCGTATTCACAAATTATCGCATACACACTTAAACGTCCCTATCTACAAAAATGGCTTTTTCAAGCAATTATTACTTTTGACAAATAGCCACTCCGACGAAAAATTTACTTATATGTATTCTATTCTTATTCCCTTATGAAATCGAGAACAGAAAAATACTCCGAAACCTTTACTCGGAACAGCCAATCGAACATTTCTGGAGCCACAGGAGTAGAAATGGGGTAACTCCGAACAGCCATTCGAAAACGGCATATGTTCTAAGGTCTATTCCTATAGAATATGGGCAATTGCGACCAAAAAGAGTAACTCCGAAGTCCGAACAGCCGAAAATGGAATAATTTAGCATTTTTAAAGTTTTTGTTTATAGTTTTCAGTAACTATATCATCGATAGCAACAAGAACGTGGGACTCATTCTTGCGTTCGTGATATTGTTTGTCTGTGTGTAACAAAAAGAATGGAAATAGATTTAATGCATTTTAATAAATTTAAGCTATTACTCATAGTCTTATGTGGTGTTCATCGAATTGAAAAAAGAATGTATTGTTTCAGAATTATGTAATGTGTTCTGTGATATTTTTATTTCTTTTTTTTGTTCATTTTAAAACATAAAATACCTAATTGACATCAGAAAATGCAAATACATATACGTTTGAGATTTATTATTATTTGCTTATCAGTTTTTCGGTATATTTACAAATTAAATCTACCAATATTAAATTCCGAAGCAACCAACGCAACGCTAACGTCCTCTTAACGATAATAAATTAATTTGTTTTATTCGATCTTGAATAATCTTTAATTGATAAACCGGTCAATGATGATTGCTTTAAAGCTAATTTTAATTTTTTACTGATACCAGTTTACCTTTTAACCAGACAATTTGATAGCTTAAAAATTGAATCCTTTCAATATTTATTTCTTTGAGTCTTTAATGCATCCTTTGTTTGTAACTGCAACAATAACATTGTCATTTAATTACATTAAATATTTTTAAATATATAAACATTAAAAAAGAGCAATTTTATTGTAAAATTTTATTAAGTTAATTAAGAAACTTATTTTGTCAAAAAGTTTTATAGTCTTTCAAGTTATCCATTCATGTAATTTTAAGGATTTTAAAGGGAATAATGGAGAGTTAAGTTTTTGATAATTACTAAACAAATTTGAATGCTTGCCTCAAAATTCAATTAAAATATTAAATGTTTGTTAAGATATGTTAATTGCAAACAAATATTAAAGTTATTCATGAAATGATATAAACAATTGGGCAGGTTTCAAAATTTATATTGGAAATGAGTTACAGAAATTGCATTATATTCCGCAATAAGTTTTGTGTAGTAAATTGATTTGGTAAAATTGACTAAACGTTATAGTGATTTTTAGAATTAATTTAGCACATATACTTTCAAAAACAATTGAATTATTTGGTTCGCAAAACCGTAGCAGGGGTTCTCAAGGGTAAGTCTTCCCGAAAGTTTATTTAGTTCGTGAAAGTAATATTTATTCCGAATTGTAATGGACTCCTAATTTATCTCGAATTTTCTTGCAGGAATTGTGGATACCAAATATTTTAATCGTATGAGTGTCTTTTCTCCATTTGATTCGGTACCAACAAGTTTCCTCTCTTCGCCTTTGCAGATTAAATGCAAGGATCTTAGGAGCAGCGCTGCCGTTTTTGGATGGGAGTTTTTCTGAGGATTAGGGGAGTATTGAGTCTGTCTTCTTCTTGGGGAGTTAGCAAGAAAAAAGCATTGACCATTGATATTACCGATGTAACTTCACTTATTATATTTATCACTTAAAGTTTAAATAAAAGAAACGGCTGAAAACAAAAGTATTAATAAGTAAAACAAACTTTTAAGCAAAGAAAAATAATTTGTATTAAATACATTCAATATAAAAAAAGACTGGATCGTACGAACTTGCTCTTGTAGCTAACAACTTTAGTGTAGCTAACCACTGACTCTGTTAGTAGGTAGGTATACCTAGTTATCCCTTGCAGGTTTAAAGCCGATGTACTTAAGATTACCTTGATTCTTAGTATAATGAATTGTCGCATAAATGATTCAAGGAATAGTTAAATAAAGTATCTACCCAAAAATATATTTTTAAATGGATTTCAATTATATAAATTAGGAGGGTAATATGTACCTGTCTGTATAGATGGCAACTGGGTATGTATATAATGAAAGTGAATGGTGTATAGGTTTGTAAAAATCGTTTTCTTAAACTCATAAGAACATCCAAAACCTTCTATTTAATCACTTTTTCGAAAAAAATTAAGAACGCCATTAGATGCCACGGATCAATCAAAATTTTATAAAAAGTGTATCGTAGGACGGATTTTGATTAAATCTTGTTTTTTATTTTTAGTTCTCTGAAAACAAAATTTTTTTGAAATGGTTGTATGCAGTTTTTTAAAGTTTATTAATAATATACATGTAACTATAAAATTTAAAATTAATTTTTTTGAAAATTTTTAAAAATATTGATTTTTGAAAAAAAAAATCGATTTTAATTAGAAAAAAAAAAGTTCTTAAGAATTTTGATATGAAGAATTATTTTGGCTACTTATATCTTCTCAGATGTTAAATTTGACAGAAATCCAATGTACCGTAACCGAGAAAGTCAAAAATTAAAAAAAAAAACGTTATATGAAAGGTACCGGTAATAGACTTTTTCCGAAAACTTGGCTTAGATTAAATCATAGCTAGTACCAAGAAAAAAATTCTCAAATTTTTTTATTAAAATCGTTTTAGCCGTTTTCGAGAAAAATAAGATTTTCCTTAACGGTTATATGGCAGGTACGGTTAGTTTTAGGCCTAAAAATAAAATTTCAATTTCTTCTCTGAGGAATGTCAAAAGAATCACACATACCAAATTTGAAGGTAATCGCTTAGGCTGCAGCTCGGCATACAGAAGGACTAAGGCTTAGGCAATATAAGGCAAGTTATGTATTCGTTAAAAAAATTTTTTTCTAACAATCAAACATGACATTACGATCATAGAGAATACCAAAAAAGTGGGTCGCCCAATTCCGTCTGTCTGTCTGTCTGTTATTCTGTCAGTCTGTCTGTCTGTCCTCGAATCTACAGCCTAAACGCTTTGATAGATTTGCTTCAAACTTGTTACGTATTGTTTTTTCTGTAATATGCCCACAAGTTTTTTTCATTTTTTTTTAATACGACAAATAACAGTAGCTCCCATAAATTTTTGTTTGGCCAAAAACAAAAATCTTATTATTCTCAAAAACGGCTCCTACGATTTTTATAAAAAAAATCAGTTCATTAAAGAAGGGAAAGGGTACCTTTTTGATAATTTTTTTTTGAAACAAATTGTTATTTTTGGTACCTCTAGTAGAACCATTTTTTTGGCTTTAGATTTTCTCGGAAACGGTTAATTTGATTTTTTTTAAATTTTTTACTCATAAGCTCCCAGAGAATTTAAACTCTATTGTATACTAAAATTAAAAAAAAAATTTTTTTTTGGAAATTAATATTTTTTTGAAAACTCAAAATTTCGAAAACGTCTCCAAAAACTTCGTATTTGGTGGTTTTTTGACATTATGGTGAATATTTAAAAAACAGTTCACTTTTAAGTATAAAAATATTTTTTTTGCGTGCTTATTAACGGTACTTCCCACTTTTCATATTTTCGACTTTCTCAATATTGGATAAACCGATTAAAATAATTTTTTTTTAATTTTGAAGAAAACGCAAATAATAATTTAATATTATTTTTGTTTTTGTTTTTGTTTACTGTATGGATTAAAGCCAAATTGAAGATTTTTATGATCTGTAGTCCAAAATGCGTTTTTATGCCAATGCTTCCAAAAATAGTTAATAAGACTGCGTACTCAAATTTTCAAAAAAAAAGTTGTTCGAGTTTAAAAAAAAAATAATTTTTTTTTTTTTTTGAAAAATCGATTTTCCAAAAACCAGTCACAGAATTTTTTTTTAAATTTGAATTTTATATGTATATTAATATTATCTTCAAAATTGCGTTTCAAATTTTTTTCTAAAAATGTTTTCAAAATTTTATACATAAAAAATTAGTTTTTTAAAAAAACCGCTCCAACGATTTTTTAATTTTTTTTGATATATTCTTATTTATCCATGAATTCAAATGGCATCTTTGTTTTACCTCAAACTATAACGACTAATCAATATAAAAACATTTAAGTATATGTTTTATCCATTTAATTCTACCTTATTATTATTCCATTTTTACGTATTTTTGCGTACGTCACTGAATGCTAAGTACAATGTAGGCCCTCATACATTTATATATACATATGTGTCTTTAAAAACCACATGAATCTTATGTAATGCATATTTCACCTAAATTATGAAGTTGTATGTATATACATACCCACATACATCCTTCATATTCATTTTTATATGTACATGTTTACATACTTAGGTTGCATCAATATGTATATACATATATGTAGATACATTTTACTCTCGTTACTTACATAATTAAAATCCATAACTTAGATTTAAATATACATTTGTAGCTAGGTACCTATGTAACTATTCCTTGAATCATCCATTCCACAATTCATTATAAACGGTGATTTTTTAAGAGCTTGGTTTTTGAAAATTCAAAAAACACAGAAACTTGTAAAAAGTGAATGAAATTTTTATTCGGATCGATAAATCAATTTCTGCCATTTACTTTTTAAAAATAATTTCACTTAAATGTTGCCCGCGGCTACGCTTCAGGTGGTCCATTCTGAAGGTCCAATTTTGGAAAACTTTTTCACACATTTCGGCCGGAATCTCACCAATGACGCGTTCAATGTTGGCTTCCAAGGCAGCAATCGTGCTTGGCTTGTCCCCATAGACAATAAACTTAACATAGCCCCACAAAAAATAGTCTAACGGGGTCAAATCACATGATCTTGGTGGCCAATTGACTGCGCCGAAACGTGAGATCAACTGCTCACCAAATTCGCCTCTCAATTGATGCATGGTTTCGCGTGCAGTGTGGCATGTGGCACCGTCCTGTTGGAACCACATGTCGACCGAGTTCAATTCTTGCATATTCGCCAAAAAAAAATCTGTTATCATCGAACGGTACCTTTTTCCATTGACCGTAACTCTGCGGCCTTCATCGTCCTTGAAGAAGTACGGCCCAATGATGCCGCCTGCCCATAAGCCGCACCAAACAGTGCATTTTTCGGGATGCATTGGTAGCTGCTGAATTGCCTCTGGCTGCTCTTCACTCCAAATACGGCAATTCTGCTTATTCACGTATCCATTTAGCCAAAAATGAGCCTCGGCGCTGAAGAAAATTTGGCGATAAAAAAACGGATCCTCATCCAACTTTTCTAAGGCCCATTCACCGAAAATTCTACGTTGTGGTAGGTCGCCTGGCTTCAATTCTTGCACCAGCTGTATTTTGTATGGCTTTAAACCAAGATCTTTGCGTAAAATCTTCCAGGTGGTCGAATAACACAAACCCAATTGCTGCGATCGGCGCCGAATGGACATATCGCCATCTTCAGCAACACTGGCGGATGCAGCAGCAATACTCTCTTCGGTACGCACTCTACGGATACGATTTGGTGGATTAATGTCCAATAAAGTGAAACTGGTGCGAAATTTGGTCACAATGAGCTGAATAGCCTGCTCGGTGGTTCGATTATGACGACCATAAAACGGACGTAGCTTGCGAAACACATTTTTCACAGAGCACGAATTTTGATAATAAATTTCAATAATTTGCAAACGTTGTTCAGGCGTAAGTCTATTCATGATGAAATGGCAAACAATACTGAATCGAAATGTCAAATGTTCGTGGAATTTGTCATGTGTGATCTGTCAAAAATATGAACGTCAAAAAACAAGTAGCTAAAAATCACCCTTTACTTAGAATCAAGTAAATCTTACCTAGATAGGATTTAAACCTGCAAAGGATAACTACACCTAACTAACTAAACCTCAATAGTTAGCTACATTAAAGTTGTTAGCTACAAGAGCAAGGTCGTGCGATCCAGACGTGCATTTTATTTTTTTCGAATGCATAACTTGCCTTATAGTACCCATAATCGAAAGTAAAAATTAATCAGATTTTATTGTTACGCAATCCGTAATATCAGACTTTTTCGTAGATAATATGTAATAATTATACACAAGAGCTCCTTTGATGACCATTTATTGTTATGCATGTTCATTTTGAAGAGAAGATTTTGCCAATAAAATTGCATTTCTGTGGAAATGCTTAAACAGGTTCTATGTTTTGTTTTATTAAATGCTACTGGAAAAAATGCGTTCAGCATTCGCACTGGGCACTGCTACAAAAATTAAATAATGTTTTCAATGCGATACACATTGGTTCACCATGGGAATTATTAGTTGTGAATAGATTTTGGAAGAACTCGTTTCCAAACTTTATTGAAGAATTCGTTGTTGTTGAGAAGCCTCCATTCTTCTTTTAGTTCCTTAACATTACTACCCGTTCAAAGATTTGGAAATATTTTTATAAGAGAACGACTCACATATGATTTTCAAAAACGAAACTGACTGAAATGAACTGCAAAAATTGCATAAGCGATTATGAATTATAAAGATGCTTTTGTATTTTGATTCATGCTGGTGAATAGATATCCTGCATAATTTTGCAAAAATATAAATAAATATTAGAAGTTTTTCGAGTTTGTATGGTAATAGAAATTACAGGCCGAGCTCTTAGCAGCCGAGATAACGCTTCCTTTAAAAAAAAATATATGAATAAATTCCTTCAAACCTATTTAAGGTTTAACACATCCAATGAAAACGGAAATGCAATCTTTAATAAATGTTTCAGAAAGTTTTGGTTATTTTCTAGGGGAGTACAATATCAGTGAAGGGAGAACGAGTGTATAGTGAATGACAGGGGAGTATAAATACTCCCTTAGTACACACTTCGGTAGCGCTGCCTTGGGAGCAGACGAACTAGTTCGATGAATCTATTTCCTAGTTGAACATTGCTCCCGAAGATGAATGATGAGTGAATATTTGATCAGGTCGGAAACCAAAGTGTTATTTGTAGCTTGTCGATTATAGTGTGACAGAATTGTTTTAAATGGTATATACATGTTATCGATGTCATGTTGGGCATGCTCGAAACTTGTTTTTATATTTGATCCTCTCATTCTATCAACCCTTTGACTGCGTACTCGTGTTTCGCTCTCTACTGCTGTACTAGATGTTGAACATGTACCTACCTTCATTATCTATGAAAGTGGAATTTTTCTTCTATATTAATTGATCTACTACATTTAGTAAATCACTTAGCATCAAAATCTAGGTTCTATTGGATACATCGAATATCATTCGTAGGGCTTTTAGAACCAATAGGCACATGATAATTTTTCATAACACTTCATGATGTATTATTTCTATCGCGAGATTGTTCGATCTCCCTAGGTTGAGTGACTTCACATACTCTTCTCTTTTTTCGCAGGACCTTTTTCTCAATTTTCCTAGTATGGCAGTCATTCTTTGCTGATGATGTTGATAGCGTTGCAGTATTTTTTCGTATGAATATGTTGCTACTGTTCTCCACTACCACTTTGTATTATGGAAGAGCGTTAAGAATGTTAGAAGGCTGCATAGTGCATACCTTTTATTCCTTTTAAAAATCCTTAAACGCTAACTTTTTATAGGCCTTATCAACTATCTACATAATTGTATGTTATAGTTACAAAGCCTGAACAACAAAGCATCTGTTATCATGCAGACAACTAAAGCTATCAAATTCGCGACCGTCTTCGAAGGCGTCTAATTCACGCAATGTCGTCTAATAGCGAGACACATTACTTGTAGATTGGTATAGGTCAAGTGAAACCATGTGTTAAATACAGGTGTTTTTTAAAGAAAGAAATGAAACAACAAGAATTCAAACGTAAACGCATATTTTTAAAGATAGATAATAATAGTTACGAGTATTTAACATAATAAAGCGGTAACCACACTCGCGTGGTGTGTTGTGTCGCTTGTATCGAACACATTTTTTTGTAGGTGAAAAAGAGAAAAAAACGTTTGTGTGGATAAAGAATAAAATAAAATCAATCCAAAAACAAAAAATGACAGTTTGCAACACAGCACCAAACGCACAATCGAGTACACTGCATGCCACAACACAACAGATGAAATAATTGTGTTTACGCCTTAAATGTAAGATAAACTTTACTATTTAAGCCCAGTGCTAATGTGCTGCTATGTATAAACAAAAATCCCATACAAAAATGACACGACGAAACTGTGATTGAAAAAATTCGCTCTACTTTTCGTTTTCCATTACACTACTGATCCGAAATGTACCATTTTAGTGGATAGCTGCGCTAGATTTCTTACGATGCTCCACACATTTGTTCTCTATTTAATTACCCATAACATTCGATTGCTTGCGAATTTTTGACATTTCACAACTAGAGATGTGTCAATAATTCAGTAACAGTTATTCGGTAACATGTATTAGCAATGACAACACTTTAACACATAATATTTAAAATTTTTAAATATTTATTTTGTTGTGTTAATCTTTTAAGATTAAGGAACAGTTATTTAACTTTCATTGCAGAGTATGAAAACTAATGACAGCTTGTCAATTGTGGTTTTGACAGAAGAATTATCAACAAATATTTTCTTGCTGTGGTTTTCCATTACATTTCCCACTGCATTTGCAGACCGCCAGACAGTAGCGTACTAGGCTTGAAAAACAATATTATAAATATGCATTGTGTTGCGTACGAAATTCCCAATTTCAAAATACCGAAAATGCTAAGAATCTCGAATTCTGCAAATCTGAGATTAAAGATTTTTAGCTTTCGGAATTATGTCCATTCTGCGTATTGAAATTTGATATAATTTTTCTAAATTTTTCAGAATTTCTGAATCTCCTTAAAATAAAATGCAGGACTGGATTGCATGAACTTGCTCTTATGTTCGATCAAATCGTATATGCAAAAGATTTCTATTAAAAATCTAAATATATTTTAAATTCGGTTTTTACTTAATTTTTTATATATGTATATGAATGTACAAAATTTTTTTAATTTTTTTCTAAAAAAAATTGGTATGACAATCTTAAATATTTAATAATATAAATTTAAAAACAAATTATTAAATCGGCTTAATCAAAGAAAACATAAAAAAACATTAAAATTCTGAAATAAATACTTAAACTAACTTGAGCTCAAAAATAAAGTAAGCCATTTTATTTCTTGGGTACATTTCAATTTATGAGAAAAAAAAATTTTTAAATGTGTGGAACGGTTTTTGAGAAAAAAAGTTTTTTTTTAACTTTTTGAATACATTTTTCAAAAAAAGTTCAAAAACGCAAATTCATAGGTATTCAGCAAATACATATAAATAACTATAATTTTTGAAAAAATGTAATGAGCAATTTTCAAAATATAATTTAAAAAAAAAATTTTAAAATGCTTTTAAAAATGCCGTATAAATTGGACTACCTACACCTACATATATATATATGTATGTGTGAAATTTCGAAAGAATCGGTTAAGACATTTATAAGATAGTCGAAAGCAAAAAAAAAAACGGTATCGTTTTTAGAAATAAAAAAAAAATTTTCCACCATATGATCGGTCGTACCTAAAAAGTTGCACTGATTTTTTAAATCAAAATCAAAATCTTTAACGTACCGGTTTTATGGCATGTACAGTTATTTTTTGAGATAAAAAAAATTCAATTTCCCCTCTGTATAATAACTAAAAAACTCTATATACCAATTTTGAAGCAATTCGGCCCACCCGTTTGGGCTGTAGGTGTCTATACATACCTACCTACACACAGCGAGACAGATATACAGTCGGACAAAATTTTTAGACCATCTTTTTTCGTCTTCGCTATCATCGTTATGTCATGTTTGATTGTTATCTCGAAACATTTTTTTTTCGACGAACGCATAACTAGCCTTATATGTTCATAGTACCTAAATTCGCAAGTAAAAATGTTAGATACATATCTGATTTTTTGTTGAGTGTGTCAAAAATGTATATCCCAACATTATCTGCTATTTCGCTTTAAAATGAAGTGTGCAGCAAAATTCTGCATTTAATTTTCTCCCCGAAGTACCTTATAAATTACATTTGTGTGGTATATACAAATGCAAGTCACGTTGAGTCAAAAATAATTCAAATGGATATTTAACTTTACAAACCGATGCACTATTTTGTTTTGCTTGAAAAAATTCTAAAGCCTAAGGCTACGATTTCATACTACCTAGACTTAGGTTTTTTTTTTTTTTTTTTTTTTTTTTTTTTTTTTTTTTGGAAAATACAAACAATACTTAAGTTCTTTTTGTGTCATTTTAGTCATCGAAACATAAATTGAGTGTCTCATTTATCATAACAACTCAACTCAACACAGAATAGTGTTAGCGGAAGAAAAAGTGTAGAGTGCCAGACAAATCAAAAGAATTTTAAAACTTTTCTTCAAAAAAATGTGTCTTGAATTTTAATGGAAAAAACTTTTTAAAAATTAAATAATTTGTTGTTTTTTTTTTGTTGTCGTATATAAATATGATGGATGGGTAATGCCACGCGAGCAGTGCACACCGAGTTGCGAAAAGGTGTGTTTAATGGAAAAATACAGGGTGGTGCACGAATCGTGCTACAATAAGAAATTTAAATAACTTTTATTTTAATCGATTTATTTCATTAATTTTATTTTATTGGATTAAAAATTAAATTTTATTTTAAATAACTAATGGTTTTTAAAGATGATAGACCGCAAATGACCACCACGCTCGTCCAAGCATATGCGGCACCTGATCAGAAAATTGTTCATTGCGGCCTGAATGGTTGAAATTGGGATCGCCTCAATTATTGTCTTAATGGACTGCTTCAATTCAGCCAATTCCTGGGTTTCGTTTTGCACACTTCCTGCTTGACATAACCCCATACAAAAAGTCTGGTGCAGTCAGGGCAGGTGACCTTGGGGGCCAGCGGAAAGTGCAGTTTCTGGATATCAATTTGCTTGGGAATTTTCGTTGGAGCTCCGCCATAACTTGTGTGGCTACGTGTGTACTTGCTCCATCTCGTTGAAACCAAATCCTGTTGAAAGGGATACGTTTTCTGGGTAAAAAAAACTCCTTCAATATTTTTAAATAACGAACCCCATTGACAATTTGTGTTATACCGTTTTTTTTTTTTTTTTTTTTTATATAAAATCATTTTTATTTCATATTAAGTTATAACTATCTTAAAGCTAGACAAAAATTTTAAAACTAGCCTAATTATCAATAACTTACAACTAATTTACTGGCCCTTTACGGGCGCTCTAAATTAAACAATAACTCTTACGACTAATGTCTTTCGACCTAAAAACTATTTTAATTAAATCTAATTTTTTTTATTTATTTTATATTTCAAGAAACTTTTGTACAAAAAACTTGGTATCTGATCATTTTTTTTTTTTTTAATTTTTTTTTTTTTTGTTTTTTTTTTTTTACCTATAAACTAAACCTAAATATATATTAAAAATAATTAAAACTAAATAAAACTAACTTATACTAACTAAAAATAACTTAAACTACTTAAATTACCTAATAATACTTATAACTACTTAAAAACTAGAACAACCACAGCAGCATTTTTTTCGTTTTTTAATTTTTTTGTTTGTTTATTTTTTATATGCATGCAGACATCCACCAGCATGCAACCCACCCACACATGTACATGCGCACATACATATACGTACGCACATACATGTACAGACACGCAGATACATGCACGTATGCCCCCGCATACATACATATTTTTAATTTTTTTTGGTGCCACCCTGACTGTTCCCTATACCTAATGCCCTAAATCTATGTAAGTCGGCCAAGATATATCATCTTCATCGACTTTAAATATCACGATGCTGTTCAGAGAGCCACCAGAACTGGTTCTCCTGTTTCGCCCTATCCCTCCGGTCCCGATCGGACACAGTCCTACTGAACCGAAGGCGCTCTTCTTCACCTTGAGCGATGACGTCTCGACTATACAGGAGTCGCCTATCCACAGTTTTCCGGCTGACGTGGTAGATGAGCGGAACAGCCCCTCCATCCTGTATCAGCCCTCGACTGTCTAAATAGAGGAATGCCTCAGGAGGGATGTAACCACTTAACCGCGCACTCTCAAAATATTGGTTATTTGGGTAATACGCCCCAAAAATTAAGCTGTTAGTTGAGGACATCGCTCTTGCAACGTGACCCCGAATCAGCTTGAACAAAAAATTATCTATTCTGTTTATGTTGGCTCCGTTGTATAGAACCTGGTTGGAATAATATCTTATGTACTCCGACTCTGGTGTTCTGTGTAATCCAAGGCAACGTCTAAGACATTGCCTCTCAAACACCCGAATCTTTTCCATTTGAGATGGGGCAACGTTGAACCACACCGGGCATCCGTAGGCAATCATCGGCCTGATGAGGGCCATGTAGCAAATCAACTTCACCCTGCTGTCAAGACGGCTGCTATAAAACAGTCGTTTTGTCAAGGCTAAGGCTCCCCTAGCACTGGCCAAAGCAGCTCCTATATGTCTGTCGAAATACAGGTACTGATCCAATCAGATGCCAAGGTACTTTACTACACTTTTACTCGCCAGTGGATGTCCATGTGGCCCTACGATCACCAGCTTGCGCCAGTTCTTTCTCGTATCCCTTGAGGCGCTAGACAACGGAGTCCTAAACAAAATAGTTTCTGATTTCTGGAAGTTGATTTTCAACTTCCAGTCATCACAATATCGCTGAATCTTGTCGAAGTCACTCTGCAAGAGACTTTTGATGACCTCAACTGTATGAGCTGTTCTGTACGCAATTAGATCGTCGGCGTACGCAATTGCCTGAGTTAGACTACCTATCAGATCGCTGGTGTAAATGTTGAATAGAATCGGCGAGTTAACCGCTCCCTGCTGAAGACCATTATTAATATTAAAAATTGCAGTAGAAGTTACATTGCCACTCTTGACAACAAACTTTCTACCATTTAGCATGTCATAAAGCATATACAATAGAGGTTTACTTATACCTAGTCTGGTTAGCTTTAGATAGAGACCTTCTAACCATACGGTGTCGAAGGCCTTCTCCAAATCAACCAGACAGGCACCCGTACACTGCTTTTTAGTTTTGTTCCATTGGATATCAGAAACAAGTGTCCCGCCTTAAAACCGAACTGATTATCCGGGATGATTTTTTTGTCCTCCGCCCACTTGAACAGAGCTCTATTAATAACCTTTTCAAATACTTTGCTGATACTCGGAAGAAGACTTATCGACCTGAGATTCGCCGGATTGGAATTGTCCTTTCCCTTTTTAGGGAGAGGATGCACCACTGCTGTCTTCCACCGCACTGGATAATATGCATTATTCAGTGCGTTATTAAACAGTGTGGTATATATGTCAACTGCTTCTTGAGGCAAATGTCGTAGTACAACGTTGGATATACCATCGATTCCTGCAGACTTCTTTTTCTTTAATGAATCGAAGATGAGCTGGAGCTCATTCTTCGAAATTAACAGGGGGCTGGGCCCATTTCGGTCGGCGATTATGGCGTTTGCCAAATCTTCATCATTAAACCTGGTAAAACCAAGGTTCTCAGATCGCCATTCGGTTATATCGTTCCGGAGCCATAAGTGATAAAGCAGAGCTCTGTTCTCCAGGTCATGATTCGGGCGAATGCTAGCATTCACCTTGTACACTTGCTGGAAAGCAGCCCCCACAGCCTCCACTCTCTCCTGCGGATCTTCGATTATATAGAGGTCATCGTCCAATACGGCATCCTCTGGGTCTATGCCTGCTGTCAGAAGTACGTCTCTGTTCTCTGTCGTCCTCTGGAGCTTAAGACACGGAAGATCGTTTTGATCCTTTGTTCTAAAAATCTTATTAATTTTTCGGAACATACTTGGGTCACTGGAGTTAACGGCACGAATTTTATTGTCCCAGAACGAATTAATAGCCAATCTATAATTTTCTTTGATCAATTGGTTGATGTTTTTGATGGACGATTTCAGTGTCCTAATCTCCAGGTCTCGTGTATCAGTAAACCGCCTGTACAAGCGTTTTAGTCTTGTCAGTAGTCCAATTTTTTGTCTGTGAAGTGCGTCAATTGTCGCGTTACGGTACATGTCAGTTGCGTTACGTTCTTTGTATTTCGGTATTGTTCTGTTCATTGTTCCTAGAATCGTTTCGTCTATTTGTTCTAAGTAACTGTCGATTTCAGTATTTGTTAGGTTCCTGTCATTTGGTGGGGATATACCATTTGAACGTAATTCAATCGATAAGGCATTGGAGAAACGTGGCCAGCGCACCTTACTGTAATTGTAAGTATGCACAGGCACATACTCCTCCAACTCCATAAGCTGGTTCGGAAGTTGTATTACGGCTGCGAGTCCGCAGTGGTCACTGTCGTACTCGATCGTTCGTAAACAATTTCTTGGCCGTTGACCCACAGCGTCAGTAATTGTTAGTCTTGCGTCTTTAAGCAATAGATCCAGATAGGCACCGCTTCTTGGGAACGATGGCCTGTCTGTGGCTAGAAGATCGATGCGATACTCAAGGTTATATCGACCCATCCAATTAAATAGATGGTTACCTCGAGGATTTTGTATTTGATTTCCCCAATCTGTGTGCTTGGCGTTTAAATCACCCGCCAATATATAGTAATTCTCTTCCGAGCTCAATCTTAAGCATTCAAAAAGCTTTTCAAGCTCTGTTATAAACTGTGTGGGCTGAGGTGTTTCCGGTGCATAGGCAGCGATCACATACATTCGCTTCCCCTGTTGGAGATGAATGCATATGATGCATGCCTCTAACGTCCGAAATTTACGCACATCACTATTATATATTACCTTATGACTAATGCCTTTACGTATAAGGATTGCGACGCCCCCTCCTTGAGTGGAGTTGGGTCGGTCTCTCCTTACGATATTGTAATTGTTGTTAGTCAATTTATGTTTCTGGTTAAGCTTAGTTTCGCTAGCCATAAACACATCTGGACTTATGTCTTTAAGCAATTGGAATAAATTCGCTCTACGTTCGGTCCTAATCAATGAATTTACATTCACAGCTAGGATCTTAAAGGGCCTCTCCGGCAGCGCGCCCTTAACCTCTAAGTTGCGTTAAGCTCGGCAAAACAGAGTAGAGATAATCCACCCAAGTCGCCTGCTCCCTGATCTGGTTTTGGAGGCCGTTCAACTGGCCCTGGATGGCCAGTAGAACGCCCATAATATCCGCCTGTGCCGCCGGCGCCTTAGGCACGGGGGCCTGTTGGGCGACCTTTGGTGTAGGCTGTACCGTGCTTCCCCTTCCTGACGCCATTTGGGCGTAAGAAATTTGGGGGTTGACGGACGTTGTTGTAGGAGGGCGCACTGTTGGACGCTTTTCTACCACTGTTTGCTTTGCTGCTTTATTGTTTTTTATAAGCTGAAACGTCGATAATTAGCGGGGTGTCCGGCGCCTCGGCAGAGTACACATTTAAGCTGGGTCCTATCTTCGACCCGTTCTTTTCCTAACTTGCATTCATCTGCATTGTGGTTCTCTCCACACTTAACGCAGCGTGACTGCATTTCGCAGTTTGCTGCGGCGTGGCCGAACCTTTGGCAGCGCATGCATTGAAGCATGTCGCCGCGCCTTTTTAATTTGTCCCAAGTTACAACCTGGCAGTTGAGGACGGATATACTCCTCAAACTATCCAGTTTGCTGCTGGGTGAGAGTTGAACAAGGAAGAAGGGAAGACTCCGCTTCTCCCGCCTAGCTCTAACTGTAGCGAACGGCTTAACCCCGATAAAGTCGAGATCGTCATTCGCTTTTTGGCGGAGTTCATTTAAGAGCACCTGTGGTTCCGTGTAGGAATCTATGCCCTTCAAAAGGACCGTTTGAAATTTTTCGGTTTTAGGGGTGAAACTAAAGAATTCGGTAGTAGTTTCTTTTAGCAACTCTTTAATTTTTTTGTGCTGTTCCAGTGTGAAGCACTGGATAGCATGCCTATCGTTATTTAATCTTTTAATAGTAAAATTTTGACCTATGGTCAACTTACATAGATTTATGGTATCCTGTAACTCCATTTTATAAGTATTAATGGGTGGCACCTTTTCTTTTTTCATAATCGGCGGCTGTGGCTGCTGCTGCTGAGAGTGACTTTTCTGCTGCTGTTGATTCTGCTGCTTTTGAATCTGCTGCTGCTGTTTTTCTTGCGGTTGTTTCTGGGCTTGTGTCTGCTGCTGTTGCTGTTGTTTTTGCCGTTGTTGTTTTGGCTGCTGTTGTGGCTGTTGTTTTTGCCGTTGTTGTTTTGGCTGCTGCTGTGGCTGTTGTTTTTGTAATTGTTCGTTTTGCTGTTGTTGTTTTTGTTCCTCGATTTCTTTCAGTTGTTTGGCTCTGCGCGCTTCTAGCTTAGCCTTAAGTTGGCTTTTCAAACTTTGGATTTCTGCCTCCATTGTTTCAATTCGAGCGACAATTCTTTGTTCCTCGTCCTCCTCAGATGACGCCTCTGATGTGGAGAGGTTCACGAAGGCAGTACTATCGCCTGTCGTGAAGTGCCCTTCTCCTTCCTCAGACATATATTCAATACCCTCTTCGGGTGAAGTGTCTAGCTGGGTTTGTCTTGCTGCCTCTGACGTCTCGTCTATATCGGACGTATGCACCCCAGCTGGCAGCTTTGCTGAGGTGGCCGTGGATCTCCTCTCCTCTTTACCAAATTTGGTGCGCACTTGATCCTCTTTCTGCGCTTTGGATTAGCATCGGATGATGTTGCCGTTGTTGTCATTGCTGTTGATGTTGTTGCTGCAGAATCACTGCTTGTAGTTGGAACATCTTTCGATGTTCCCTCAGCTGATGCCATCGCTGGCCTCATTGGCCCTAGGACACCTTTCGATGCCCCGGTGCTTAAACTCCTCCTCCTTTGTTCGTTTTCCCAACCAATAAAGTTAACGACTTCACGGTTGTAAAAAAAAGCTGATAAAGTTCTGATGCCCTGCTGGGAATCGAACTGGCGACCCTCGGATTCTCGGTCGGCCACTCTACTACTGTGCTACTGCACCACTTATGAAATCTTGATTTAATTTAGAACTTAAGCTCACACACGAATTTTAATTGGAAAAACTGGGAAGCCGAAAACGTCTTAACACCTCCACAGTACGAGATCGACTATGTGTTATTATACCGTTTTCTTCAAAGAAGTATGGCCCGACAATACACCTTGATGAAACTGCGCACCACACAGTGACTCGTTCTAGGTGCATTTCCGTCTCATGGAGCATTTCTGGATTAGATTCACTCCATATACGGCAATCTTGTTTCTTAACATTGCCGTTTAAGTCAAAATGAGCCTCATCAGACATGAACAAACGATTTATCAATGTGTTGTCTTCTTCGGCAATTGCAATCATTTTTCGGCAAAATTCCATTCGAACAGGCAAATCCTGAGGGTTTAACTTGCTTGTAATTTGGACTTTATACGGAAACAAGTTGAAGTCATCATGAATTATCCATTGTAATGACCGTCTGCTAACTCCAATTTGGCCCGAAAAGTTTCAAGTCGAAACACTTGGATTTGCCTGTATTGCCGATGCAACAGCAACGATTGTATCCTGAACCCGAACATTGGGATCTCGATGATACGGTCTACGTTCGATGCTTCCAGATTCGGCAAACATGTTAACCAGCCTCATAATGGTCTATCTACTCGGGGAAGTACCGCCAAACTCCAGCCTAAATTTCCTTTGGACGGAAATGACGGACTGCAAAGAATGGTATCGCTGCACTATCCAATTTCTTTTTTCAGTATCCCAAGCATTCATTTTGATAAATCTAAATAGTAGCCTATAAAATAAAAAAAAATAAGCCAATTACTCACACTGAAAAAATCTTATTACGTTTTATTTTTGTAGCACGATTCGGGTGTCACCTTGTACAAGTAAAATGAAAATAAATGAAATCTAGGTTCTCAGAAGAGATTAAGCTAAGAATAGTTATTAAAAAAACAGAGACTTCAGTTTTGAGAATTCCGAGACCTTTATTTGTTATTATTTGCTCATTAGGTTTTAACTGGTGCCGTAATAGTTAAGACATTGATTTTTGAAACCAGAGATATGAGCAATGTCAAAAATCTTCTAATCAGAATACATAGTGTTCCTAAAAGGACAACTTGTATGTGTAAAATTGTTTTCTCCTTATTTCTTGCCTTTTATAATTTTTCGCTTCGATTCGATGTTGTTCATCATGTTTTTCACTGCGTTTTAGCTGTCATTATAAGAGGCATTGTTAAAATTACTGATCCTTCAATTGGAGATCGTAAGGTTGCAATCCGGGCAATTCCAAGTATTTGCAAAATTCTGTTGGATTGTAGCCAGCATAAATTATTTTCTCCGCATTTTCAGTTCGTCGACTTTAAGGAAAAGCTCGCAGCCAATTTTAACATGCTTTTATTAATGTTCAAATGAATGAATAATTTGGGGTTTTTACTTGCACTGCGACACTAGGATCTATTGTCCCTAAGTTAGGGGCAAATTTATACCTTTGATGAACCTTCATATGTGGAGTATTCTTATAGAAAGTGTAATTGGCAAATGGTGCCTTCTTAGATTGCTGTGGCCCGTGAGCATACCCGTAATTATTCTTAGGTTATTCCTAAGCGTATACACTATACAGGATGTGTTTTTAGGTCCCAAGTATAGTAGTTTGGACAGTCTGAGCTTAGGGACTTCTGTCCAGATATTTAGTCTTTTGGCCTCCTCTAATGTTTCGATTTTATTTTTAATCACATTTTTTCCCAATGTTCGCAATAGGGCTCTGGACCTACTAGGGGTGTTGTTGCTTCATTGTTTGCTTAGGATTAGGAGTCTGTCTCTTCATTGCTTTGCATACCAACGTGACCTGTTAACCAATGGAGTGTTGCATTGTTATTCTTACCCAGTTCGCTTAACCTCTCCAGACACTCCCATACCAGTTTAGAGCTAATGGTGTAGGAGTTTAGTGCTTTGAGTACCACTTGGGTATCCGACTTGATGACATAGTTCTGATTACGGGAATTTCTTTCGAGATTTCTTTCTGCTGCAGATTTTCTGCCTGTAAAATGCTAGTATACTGTCTCATCGGTTAGTAAAGTTTGGTTTGTGGACCAAAAATTCACGTCCAGTCAATTCGATTGTTCACGGTTCATCAGTGTAGCCTTGATGAAATTTGCTTTAAGGGTGTAGTTCACTGATTCTTAGTTGTGATTGGATCGGTTCTTTTGTGCCATGAAATCGTCCCATATGCAATAATGGGTCTTACCATCATGGTGTGCAGCCATCTAAAAATGCTTGGTTTACCTGACTACGAAGAACTAATTTATAATCAAGAGAGAAATGAACGCAGCTTGTGTAAGTCACAATTGGGATTTGACCGTTGTCAATGTACAGTAATTCTTCGCATTTTTATTTCCGATGTAGGTACTAAGGGCTAGTTTCGCATTTGGAAAAAAATCGATCTCGTGAAAAAGTGGGTCCCGCAATTCCGTCTGTCTGTCTGTCTGTACCTCTCTCTACAGCCTAAATGGCTGAAGCGACTTTCTTCAAACTTGGTATTTAAGCGTTTTAGGTGATTGTCCAAAATAAATTTTTGAATCGTTGTTTTAGCCCCAAAAACTACGGTACTTGTCATACAAATTTTTCAACCAACATAATTATCTGGAAAACGGTTTTAACGATTTCGATAAAAATTTGTGTGTATACTACTTTAAGTATGGTAAACATTTTTGCCAATTTTTTTTTATATTTTGTTATTAACGGCACCAGAAAGTGTTTTTTTTATAATAAAACTCTATATTCTACTTGCCTGAGTAATTTCAGTAGTATATAGAATTGTATTATAAAAAAACACTTTCTTATTAACTATGTCTGGCCAAGGACAAAATCTTCCAATTTTAATGATTAAAATCTTAATCTTGTTGGATATAGATCACATTGCTTTTTTGTCAAAAATGTATGTAAGTTGAACCGAACTTAACAAAATTGGTGAGCGCTCACTAACCAACTGATGAGTCCAAGTGAGATTGCCGGGACGAAACGCAAATTTTGTGGCATAAAATGCTGTTAAAAGTTTTTTGAATTATTAACGGTACCTGCCATACAATTATTTTATTGATTTTCGACTTTCTCATAAACGGCTTAACGAATTTCGATCAAAAAATTTTGTTAAGGAGCTCCTACAAATTCGAAATAATACTGCATTTAAAAATTTTCGAAAATAATTTCTTTGGATATTTGAAAAAAAATATATTTTTCTTTTGAAAATTCAATATTTCGAAAACGGGTGTACGATTTTTTCTGAAATGTTGTTTTTAAGTTTGTAGTGTTATGTTATTTCCAATTCTATTTTGAGAAAAAAATTAAAGAAATTTTGCACATAAAAAATTAAATTAATTTCTTAATAGAAATCTTTTGCCACGATCGAAAATAAGAGCAAGTACGTACGTTCGATCCAGTCGTGCATTTTATTACTTTCAGATTGTTAATTTTGGAACTTCACATGCATATTCATACTTAGTTTAAGTGTTTTGACGTGTTTCTACAAAAGGGATGACTTCAAGCATGGGTTAATTCCATCGACTGACATTGACAATGTTTGATGAAAATCACCCGCCAACAAAATTATTGTTCCACTCAACCTGTATTGATTACTCAATTTGCATTGCAGCAAATCCTTGGCCATTGCATAATTCTTATTGGCAAATTGAGATCTGTATGAGTTATTTGATCATACTTTCTAGCAAACGAAGCTCCTATTCCAGAGGAAACAACCGCAAGATCAATTTCGTTTTGAAAGTGAATCATTGCCAAAATCATTCCAATCAAAAACATTTCACCAATATCACCAATTGCGTTCCATATTATTTAAAATCAAACATTAAACATAAAGAAGAAGAAAACGAAAAACGTTACTGGAGTCCGATTTCAGAAAAATTGACAAGCCAGATGACTGGTAACAATTTGTAAAGTAACAACTTGATAATTATCAATAATTAACAGTAAATTGTTAAACTAGATCAGTTCAAGAAATTAAAGATATTGCTCGGCAAGCTTTCTCAGTTTTACTGCCAAATACTTTGGAACCAATTCCCTACTTTTTAATGGAGCGAACATGTTTGTAATCAAAATGTAAACCATATGCAATAATACACACAGGGTTTTTGCTATCAAAATCATTAGAACCGTTTTCGAGATAACTTAGTTTCTTATAAAGGTTCTATGGCAGGTACCGTTTTTTTGGGGGGTACACAAATTCCAATTTCTCCTCAAGCTATTCCCCCTATGATCCTTAAGTTTGAAGAAAATCGATTTAGCGGGTTAAGTTGCATATCAAACTTCAAACAGTTAGAAGGAATTGTTGGACCCTCTTTTTACGCAATGTCATAAATTTAATCAAAATATAGAGTTCGACTTATTTTGCAAATGCAAAACTAACCCTAAAGTAGATACCTACCTAAATCGTAAGTTAGAAAAGTTAGAGTCGAAATGAACAGAAATTATAATTTAAATGAATATGAAACTGAAGAACCTTGAACATAATTTCATAATTTTCTAATCAAAAGTATTTTGAGAGGAATGTTGGAGAAAATAGTTTTATAATTTCGATTTCGAGATCAAATTTACTTCCTCTGTTGAGCTTACATTACTATATCAAATATAGCGTGTCTGATAAAAAATCTTACAATTTCTTAATTACCATTGATCACGCGTGGCAAAAGAGAAAATGTCTTAATTTTAATGGAAACATACGTGATAAATTAATCTTTTCAAAACTAAACCAGATCAGATACGAGTATTATGTATTATGTGTGTATTTTTTTGATGTTTGCTTCGTATTCTTCGGTTTAAAGAAATTTGAAACTTTATGATCTGAATTCATTTGTGTCGATAGTAACTACATGTACCTACAATTTACATAGTTATTTAATTAATTAAATATACAAAATTTTGCTGTGTTTTTGAAAGATTTGTTAACAAACATTAGTGATGTTAACCATAAACATAAATATAGAAGATCAACCAAAATATAAAGTAAGAATCACATGAAGCAAAATGAATGTTAAATGTTACGTAAAGTATTGGGAAATCATTTTATTCGACCCTAGAGGAACTAGCGATAAAAGGCTAAATCTGTCCAATTAAATGTTTTGAACAGGAGAGATAAAAAACGTACAAGTTCGCTTTGTCTTGCCCAGTTTCTCAATTGTAAAGCTTGTCTAAATTAAGACATTAATCTCCATTAATCCCAAATTGGGAAAATTTTCTATAATGATATTTAGCCAAATTAAAGTGCAAATAAAATAAAACTAAAATACACGACTGGATCGTACGAACTTGCTCTCTTATATCCAACAACTTTGATGTAGCTAAACATTTACGGTGTATGAAGGTAGGTAGTCTAGTTGTCCTATGTAGGTTAAGAGCCGGTGTAGGTAAGATTACCTTGAGTCTAAGTATATATAATGAATTGTCGAATGGATGATTCAAGTAATATACACATAGTTACAGAACTAGAAAAAGTATATTTTTTATTTAAAAAAAAATGGTTGCAGTTTTATTTTTTAAAAATCGAAATTTTTTATTTTTTTTTATTTTTTATGCAGTTTTATTAAGAGCTTAAGGGATTCGCACAAAATTTAATTGCTTCTCCAAGAAAGGCGAAAATATGAAAAGTGGTTCTATGGGATGTACCGTTATTAAGTACGCAAAATAAAATATGTGAATATTTAAAAGTGGACTATGCTAATTTAAGAAAACACACATTTCTTTATTAAAATTCTTTGAGCCGTTTTCGAGAAATATATTTTTTTCGTAACGTTTTTTTTTATATTTGTATGGAGGTACCGTTCTTTTTTATTTTAGGAATATAGTTTTTAAATATTCAAGATAATGTCAAAGAACTATTAAATTCGAAGTTTAGAAAAAAGAGTTTTTTTTTATTAAAAAAGAGATTCAACTGGATTGCACGTACTTGCTCTTATGTTCACATTATATGCAAAAGATTCTTAATAGAAATGGCTAAATATATTTTTAAAGTCATTTTTACTTAATTTTGTATGTGCAAAATTGATGTGTTAATTTTAAATATTTAATAATATAAATTTAAAAACAAAATTTAAAAAAAAAATCATCCACCAGTTTTCGAAATAGGTATTGAATTTTCAAAAAAAAATATTTTTTTCCAAAAATTTGGTATGCAGTAATATTTATAATTCCAAGGACCTCAAAATCCGCACAGTCGTTTATGACAAAGTCAAAAATTAAAAAAAAAAATTGTATATCATGTAAAGTTAATAACAAAAAAATATGTTTACCAAAATGTAGACTACCTATACCTAAATTAGTGATTTTTATCAAAATCTTTAGAGCAGTTTCCAAGATAATTAAGTTGACAGAAAAAATCGTATGGCAGTTATCGTTATTTTTGGACTTCAAAAAATGATTCAAAAATCTATATGAGAGAATCACCAAAAAGGCATAAGTATCAAGTTAAAAGAAAATCACTTCAGTCGTTTAGGCTGTAGATCGTTCTACAGACAGACAGGCAAACGGATAAAGAGACGGTATTGTGGGACCCACTTTTTTGGTATTATCTATCATCGTAATGCCAAGTTCTATTGAAATCTCTATATCGATTTGTTTTCCAAATGCAAAACTTGGCCTATTGTTACGGTGAACATTTTTTCACAAGCACACATGAGGACAATCTTTAATTAACTTGCACATATCTTGTAACAAACGATATTTATTCAAAATATTTGTACTTCAGATAACATACATCAGTTCATTTTTAAACACAAAAATAAAAATACTTAAGTACTTAATTTCAGAGTTCAACTCAAGGAAACTGTTAGTTTTTCTATTTTCCTTCGCAGTTCGCATTGTATTTTTTTAAGATGTCATCCCGACTTCTTAAGAAAGTCTTAAAATCTCCACAAAAAGCGAAAAGAGTTTCATGAAGGTTTGACAAATGGACTTGCATGATCATTCACAATAGCAAAACCAAGATGACAGAACTGTATTATTCAAACCAGTGCTGTCTTCATTTTAAGTTTAAGTAATTTAGTCCTGAAGAAAGTACTTTACTTTACAAAAAAAAATGCTTCAAAGAAAAAAGAGGACAGTAAGATGACAATTTAGTAAAAAGAGGACAAATAACTGTCCTCTTTAAGAAAAACAAAAACAAGGATGCTATAGCGAAAAAGAGGACTGTCCTCTAAGAATGATGACGGGTGGTCACCAAACCTATAGTACCCATATCGCAAGTAAAAATGTATAATAGCTTTTAAATCAAGCGTTAAAGTATCACTTTTGCTCACTTAGGTCCAATTTACTCACTTTCCATTAAATATAAAGCCTCGGAATTTAATACAAAATGTCGTAAAATTACCATTTTTAATAGAGATTTTAAATAAAAAAAAAAGATTTATTAGAAATAGATTTTTTGCATCATTTCCTTATAATTGCTTACATTTTCATTAATACCTTTGTATTGTAGATACTCTAATGTGCAAAATTTCCATTCATATTGAATTTATCAAACAAAAACAAATATATTAAATATTGGTGAATTAAATAAAAAAAACATAAGAAAGATATTTAATTGTTATTGTTAAGTTTGACAAGATATCTGCAGTTTTTTTTATTATTTTGAACAGATTTCAGAGCGACTAACTTGATTTTTTTTTCAAAAAAGAACATTTATTAAAGTCACATTCTTTGAATTCATTATATTTACTAAATCCTAAAACAGTTGATGAAATTTGATCATTTTTATTTTTGATACAAAAATAATTATTAGAACCTTACTTGCGTATACGTATATATGCATGCATACATATATTTGTATGTACATATATATGTATATAATTATTTTTTGTCGCCAAATATTATATTCAATAATGAAACCATTAGTATGCAATAAAAACAAAAATTTAAAGTCTTAAGCTACCACGCCATACTTTAATGGTTGGTATATTATAAGCCAATCTTAATTAAAACAATCATCTGCTAAAAAAACGTTAAGCTTCATATTTTATTTAAAAAAAATAAATTACTATTTGCTCAAATGATTTGAAAAGTGAATCAATTAAATCAATGGTTCCCACTTTTATGAGAAATGTTATATTATTGTTTTATTTAGTTAAATACTTAATTACTAAGGAATTGAGTAATTTGCTCCCTAGTCCCTAGTTTCAATTGAACACACAAAATCAGCTTGGCTAGTTGTAATTTACTACAATTGAGCATTTCTAAAATTTAGGCAAGTTCAGAGAAATGAGATTTCAGCAATTTTGTTTATAACTATTAACAGGAATTCTCAGAAAAATTTCTGAGTTTTCCTGTCAAATACTGAGGGAAAAAATCGGAGTCGCCTCCTCAATTTTTGAATTAGCGAAATTTGTGAGATTCTATTTTTCAGGATTTTCCAATTTTGCCTTTATGACATTTGCACAACAACACTATTGGAAAATGAACGGAAAAGTTACTTGTGTGCGTGTTTCAGCTTGTAGGCAAATGTTAAAGGAACGCAGATGTTTCGGGTCTTTATGTTATTAGTTTATGGTTGAGACACAGAACTGTTGAAACCATAAACTAATAATGTAAAGACCGGAAACCTCTGCTTTCCTTTGACATTTGCCTACAAGCTGAAACACGCAACAAGTAACTTTTCTGTTCCTCTTCCAATAGACACATTGATAGAAACGCACATAAGAATCTTTTCTGTTCCTCTTCCTATAGACACATAGACAACACAGCCCTAGTAATTTGTTTTTGTTTTGCTTTTCGATTTCCCATCTATTCATGGATAGAGTTTCAAAGCTACAAATACAACAATGTAAACAAATGGGTTTTGGGGGGTGAAACGTACGAAGGTTTCCAATCTTTATTATGGCTTATTTGTGGTTGAAAAAATGCAAATATCCCAAAAGCAGTTAGCGCAATGAGTATTAAGTATTATTATGAGTATTAAGACAGGATGAAACAAAAATAAATCCGTTTACGATTTTCAGTCTTACTTTGTTCGTCACGCAGTTCGGTTGGGGTTAGGAAGTTTTATTGTTTTTAGGCAAGCAATAGTAAAGTTTCTTGTACTGTTATTCTTTAAGGTGTGAGTATTATATATGGGAGGTTGTTGAGTGTTTTTTTTTGTACTTTTTGTAAATAGTAAAGAGTGTAGAATACAACGGGGTTTTCTTGTAAAAATAGGATTGGGGACAATTGATCCAATTTTTCAGGCGAAGGTTGAAACACTGTGTTTACTTAATTTTCGTTTCTTTTAGATGCCTATTGTACGCTCACATCATTTAATATTCAAGCCAAATTGTCGAAAAGTTTAATTTTCACATTTAATCGTCATTTATTCACTAAACTTGCTTTCGCATCCTCATTTATAACGGATGTGCCGCCACCTATTGAAAATACAATAGAAAGTGAGGTTCCAATACCTAATATCCTAGTAGCTACTCGTATTGATGAAATGTTGTCACTACTACCCTCAGCAGATTTTAAGCAGAGAGATATAACGTTTGGAAATGAAGAAACCTCTCCAGATAGACGAACCAGTACAATAATTGAAAAGCAGAGACCCCAAGACGATCAACAATAGTGCTCAGGCAAAATAGTTTATTAGTGATATTGCATTTTCTCCGCAAGTAGTATGACGTATACATGAAGCATTGGGAAGAAAACGTATTATAGGTCGAAGAACAAGAAACTAAATTTTTGTAATTTGACTATTAAAAAACTGTATTTCCTTTAATTTATTTTTACATTATTTAATGAAGTAAGTTTTCTATTTTTTAATATTATCTGTTATTTTGTTGTCTATATTTTTAAGTTGTTGGCAATGTCGCAGTGGATATAGTGCTTGACTGCTAATTCCGACGTATGGATTCGAGCGACATTCAGCATTATTTATACCTCAAATTTTAATTGAATGCCTAACGGTAGGTTAAAATGAGAGAGTAAAGGCCTAATTCTCAAATCCAACAAAAATTCTTTCCTATCTTTCTATTCCTATTGCCGTGCAATTTATGTTGCATTTAAAAGACCTTGGGTCTTACAGGCATAAAGTTATATTATTATTATTATTATTAGAATGTATTATTATGTTTTTCTAGTATTACTATTAATATAGGTGATTGATATTTCCAAACCGTGCCAATATTAAACAAATAATGTAATCAGCTAATTATGTACTCATAGTAAATACAATATTTAGTTTTATTTCCACAAGTTTAAATTGACCCCAATCGCCCCTGGGACGGTTGAAATAAATTGATTTTTGCTTAGAAATATTAGAAGTATTTTTATTTTCAACGTGATCCAGATCATATCATCTATTTATTTGCGTTACAACAACAAAACTAATTTTTTTTTTGTTGTAACGCAAATAAATAGATGATCTGATCTGGATTACGGGGAAAATAAAATACGGATACTGATAAACCACTGAAAGCAACACACTGCCACTTAAAAAACACTTCATATTCATAGATTGTATTACGATCTTGGATTTCATATAACTTTTTTTATAAATCTCGATGCTATCAACAATATAAGAAAAAAAATTTCAACCGTACCCTGTCTCCCCAATATATTAATCCTGTAGGTAAATTTAATAACATTTATTTTTATATACAATATTATTTAAAATTTAGTTTTGGTTATTCCAGTCTAAGATATCTTATAAAATACATATCTATATTTAAGAACGTAACAAAACATTAAATTTTCAAAAACTTTTTTTCAAAAATACAAACAATAGTTTTTTTTTTTTGAAGCTTAAGGACCTCCTGTATAAAAGAATTTGATCGAAATCGGTAGAGCCATTAATAAGATAGTCGATAGGCTATACAAAAAACGGTTTTGGTACAATTTTTTTTAACCAAAATGTAGGCCATGGCCTCTAATCCTACTTATCTTGGAGAATCTGCTCCACACCTGCTTAGATATGGTCCACATACTTCTATAATGGAGATAAGTTATTGTTGTGGTCATACCCAAGGCGTGTAAATGGACCCAAGTTATCCCGAAAGTCCTCAGACATATTATATCATCTTTCCTTCTAAAAACTTTTGAAACATTGATTGATATCCACTTACGTACTAGCATCGATACGAGACTTTTGTCGACGGCACAACATGTGTAATGCAAAGGAAGATCGGTAGATACTGCCTTAAATACACTAGAACGAACTATCGAATGCTCCCTCCACCATAAGACGTATCCGCAATGGCATCTGCACTGTCAAGTCTAAAAGTAGATGGATCGCTTGGTGAACTGATAAATCAAATGCTGATCAGAGTTATCAATTCAAAACTGGGAGATTTGTTTGTAGACAAGCTTAAAAATGCTCCTTGTAACAACAAAGATGTAACACTTTTACATCACTTATCTGCTGGACGTGTATTGGATATATACGAAATCTACGAAATAAATCGACACAAATGTTTAAGCATTTTGAATTGCCAAATAGACCTAACAAATAATAGTCCCCTTTTAAATAAAACAAATTATGTAGAATAATTTTCTATTTTCAATGTATATTTTTTATTTGTTTGTCTTTTCATTTTTTATATGTATTTTATATGTATTTTTTAAAATATTGTTATATAAAGTATAGCTTTAATTATTCACCACGCTAACTTCTAAGAAAAAGAAATTGTATGTAATAAGTCAGTGCCCTGATGATGTCATCATAAGACGAAACGCGTTGGCCAATAAAAAATTAACAAATTTGTGGAAAAAACAAGTGTTATATTTAATTTATAAATTTCTTATAAATACAAAATGTTGTTTGTAAAGGTACGCCGCAAGGCGCGTGTTCTATATCCTCTTCTGTGGAATGTGGTACCAAATAAGCTGCTGATGGATCTAGAAGCGAAGGGCGACAGAGTGGTTGCTTATGTGGACAATGTTGTCATTACAGTATCAGGAAAGTACCCCAACGTCCTAAAATAACTCCTACAAAACGCTTTAAATAAGCTAACAAATTGGTTGGAAAGGTGTGGCTAAGCGTCAACCCTCAGAAAACGGACCTTGTCATATTTTTAAGGAAATACAAAATTTCTCAAGTAGATCCTCTTGCTATCAAAAGTACTCCACTAGCAGCATGAGCTCAGATGAAGCAAATACCTAAAATCGTTAGAGCCGTTTTCGATATAATTAAGTTTTTTACAACTGTTGTATGGCATGTATAGGTACCGTTATTTTTGTGATTAAAATAAAATGGCAAATTATCGCCTCGGTAATTTACCTATAAGGCACTAAAATCCTAAGTTTGAAAATGGAATTGCGGATCCACTTTTTTCGTGTTCATTTTTTTCCAAATGTAAAACTTGTCTCACAACTTAAAAACGACTTTAAAAGCCTATTTAGCTGTAGGCACCTATCTATTGAGAATCTTGTACAATAATAACATTTAGAGCAAGTACGTGCGACTCAGTCGTGCATTTTATTGTTCAAAAAAGATTTATTACAATTTATAATTGAACATATTTTTCTAGAGTTGATCCATCCTACCAAAATAGTAATTTGATAAACTGTACCAACTTGTTGCATAATAAAATAACTACCTACTTCACACCTATAAACTTCCCCATTCTCCAATATTCCCTATCGATAGTAGCTATTCATGCAACAAAACCAATTGAAGTTACTTAAAACTTCCACTTTGCTTCAACATGGCAAGCAATTACGCACGGAGATTATGTCAGTATACGACAATCAACTGCTGCCGTTGTTACAGAGTTTAAAGGAAGCAAAACTTATGCAAATCTCCGCAGTGCGACTCACTGTACACTACACTGTATACAGTATACAATATACAGATACAGTTCTGGTCGCGCCGTTTTATTTGTTTACTTAAATATTTATTTTTATTATTTGTTTTTGTTTTAAACATTGGGACGTGTCGTTGTTGGACATGGACATCAATAAAAAAATATATGTACAGTAGGTATATGTATAAGACCGAATGAAAACGTTCCGTTCCGTTTTCCATTTCCGGATTGTGTATCTACAGTATCTAGGTAAACATATACATATACTCAACATGATGTCTGACCAAGCCCGGCATTACCCACTGTGAGTGAGCAAGCGGTTATCCTTGTGAAAGTTCATTGAAAACATCAATGTGCTATAGGTAATAAAAAGGCATGACTCGTATTATTGTTCCAGAGATAGGTACCTACATTATTCAATGCACTCGTACATATGTCGGATGCATACCTAGTACATGTGTGAAATTTAAAACCTTCAGTTTACTACACAAATCGTGCTGGGCTACGTCTTATGGAAGGAGTACATACCTTACCTACATTATGTTTTAATGGAAACTGTCATGTGGTTACTGAATTGCGAATAGACAAACTGTATTATCTACACTTAAAAAGTTAACAGGGTTAGGTAGATGTACTGGACATGTTATTGAAGTGTCACCCAAACACCAGGTTGCCAATGAAGTGTGACGCACTTCTGAGGATTGGCCCGTTGTTAAATGTTGATGGAGGTCTTATGCAATCGAATTTTGCCCAAAGAAAACTATACTCACATTCTTCTCTTACTCACTACAGACTACACTAGCTGTATGGTTTTAATCGCTCACGCTCACGCACTGTATACAACTATATATTTGCACAAAAAAAGCAATATTTTTTCCGTATCGATCGACTCGGTCGTTGTAGACAAATTCGAAATTGAGGTGAATTGAAAATCAAAGATACACAAAAAAATACAGATACCTATATTTTATTTGAACCACATTGTATTTCAATATGTGGTATCGAATGTCCATTGCTAAGTGGAGTAAGAAAATCAGGTCGATCTTTAGGTTTTAAATGACAGCGTGTTGTCATAGTGTGAGTTTATTTTGTATCTTTTTTTTTCGCTCTCTTTGATTGCGAGTTTTATAAACTATACGAATGTAAGTTTATTAACAAATCCGCAAATTACATCACACAGCGAGATTCGGACGGATACGCTTACACTGACGTGAAGTTGCAGTCGTATTCATATATACGCATGTGAAGCACTGAGGTTTGTGGCCGAGCTGATAACGGTGTGTGTGATTGTTGGCTTCAAGTGAGGTCTTTTTGTGGCGATCTGTAACAAGTTTCACTTTTATCGTAGATAAAGCTTGTGGTTTTTTTATTTACTTTTTTTTTTTTTTTTATTACCCGGCTTTACTCAGCTATTATGTGGAAGAGGTCAGAAATTGCACTTCGAATAGAGAATAGATAATATCGAACAGCATAGTTATGTATTTTGTATACCTACGCTTTGATTTTATTTTTCTCAAGGAAACATTCGATATTTTTTCCTGTGTCATGATGCCGTTGCATTAGCTTTAAATTATGATGGCAAACAATTTTAATTTGTATATTTGCCATTATACGGCTACTACTTTATTGTTTGTTAAATCAATGTTAAGCTAACGAATTACCTACTAAATTTTTGCTGTTTGGTTTTTAAAGTTTTCTATTTCTGACAGCTCAATCATAATTCATGACATGTGTCAAAGGGGTTGGGGTCAGAATCCTGAAAACCGAATATCCCGAAAATTAAAAATCCCGAAATCGGAATCCTGAAAAATTATATAAAATTAAAAATTCATTTTATATAATTTTTCGGTATTCCGATTTCGTAAAAATAATCCTAAGTCCTAATGGTATGTATTTAACCACTTGACTGTTATTGTTATTTTACTTGTTTTTTTTTTTAAGTTTTGTTATTGTTTAATTCTATTTGTTATATGACTATTTTCTTATTGTTCAACAAAAGTTTCACTGAGCAGACAATTTTGAAGTTTTTTTTTCTATTTTATTTTCGGGATTTTGGCCTTTCTGGATTTTGGGTTTTCGGGATTTCGGGTTTTCGGGATTCTGGGTTTTCGGGATTTCGGTTTTTCGGGATTCTGGGTTGTCGGCATTTTGGGTTTTCTGGATTCTGGGCTTTCGGGATTCTGAAATTTCGGGATTCTGGGTTTTCGGGATTCTGGATTTTCGGGATTTTCGGTTTTCGGGATTCAGAATTTCGGGATTGCGTCCGTCTCCCGTGTCAAAATCAAACATGCTTATTTATGTGGTTTTCCATTATTAAAATAAATCAATTTATTTTGAATCTGAATCTCTGAAAACATCGTTTTTCTCCTATTTTGCGTCTCGTTCGGCATAATTAATTGATTTTATTGTTAAATCCTTAATCAGTTTTGCAGATCTAGATTTTTCAGGAGACTTACAGCTATTTGTACTAATACCTACCAATACAATTTTGAGTTGTCAGCCTGTGTCTAACAAAAACACATCTTTTATCATTAATGACGATTTCACAATTTCAACGACATGCCATTACACAAATACAATGACAAAAAGGTATGAAATCATGTTCCATTGGGTTCTAAAAAAATTAAACTCTAGATCGAAATCTGGATTTACCAATGTAAAACCACATTAGCATTGCCATTTCATCATCATACACCATTATCTAAATATACACACAAATAAAATTAAAGTGTTTGCTTGAAATATAAAATTATAAAAGTTATATTAGAGCCGTTAGTCCCTGCAGCTTTAGTTCTTTAATCAATATTACCATTGTAATTACTTATGTAATTATATTGTTAATAAATAATAATAATAATAAACATGTAAGTAAGTAAGCAATATGAAAGATTATACGGTACTTAAAATAAAACACACATTTGTACAATTTGTGTCTGTTTGAGCCGGTTAATCTCAGAAACAGGTAGATCGATTTTGACAGCACTGTAATTGTCAGATAGCTGATGTTTTAACGCTATTTTAATTAACCTCTCGGTGGGGCTGTAATCCCTTTTTTAAATCGTTTCTTTACACAGTACCTATACTATTTAAATCAAAAGAAAGTCTTTGATAAAATTAGAACCCGTTAGGGAACGCTCGCATATAGATATTTACGAAAATGTAGTCATTATTTGACGCGGCAGATAGTTTTTTATGGTCTTTGGATCTGTCAGTAAAAAAAATATGTCACAAATGTCTTACAAGGCGTATGAACTAACAATTTCGTCGGGCAATATTATCAGAAAAGTCATTGTCAGGCCACTGTCAGATTATATACAGCCAGTCAAACATTTTTGGAATAAAGTAACCCAATGTACTTAAATAAGTCAGCTTTATGAATGTAACTTCGAAGGTAGATTAGATTTTTTGAAGCTTTTGGGTGAGAAAATTACTTCTGTAAACTCGCATGCCAATTACATATGTTACATACTTTACCAAACCACATCAACTATTTATAAGATTTTACTGGAAATCTGAAAAAAGTTCAACAAAAAAAAAATTGTTGACTGACAGTTACGATTTAGATTAAGTTTTTTGGGATTTACATCTACATAATCAAATTAACAGATGCCTGAAATATGTCCTTGAGTGATTACTGTATTAAATACTTACAGCTCTATTAATAAAAAATGTTTATTGCACATTTAATCCATGGGTTTACTAAGCCATATAAGGCGTTTTTCTTATTTTGTTCAAAACAGAGCACACATAGATTATGCACTAAACTTGTTCCAAACAGAGCGAGCTCTGAACACTGATATGCTTCTTAAACACACTTGAACAACACAAATCAGAATACATTTTCATTTTTAACCATAAAACGCAATACCTACCCATTTTTTGTACACTGATACACACCAGATGCAGAAAATCAACAAGCGATCAACTTCTTTCGTCAACTTATGTATCTAATTATTATTTTCTTCACATTTTCCTTCTTGTCACACATGGCATTTGGTGCGTTCAGAATTTACTCTCATGTTCAGAACGAAAAAAGAAACACACATTTGGGGCTCTGCATGCTCTGAGCTAAAAAGAAACACAAACAAATTGTTTGACACCTCAGACTCTGCTCTGAACTAAAAAAGAAAAACGAAAGAATTTAATCTGTGGATTAAAATTTTCAATTAATAAGATATTGAAAATCAATGAATACAATCTACTACAATTCGTTTTGTATTCTATGTCCGTTTTCTTAATTCCAATTCTTATTCCTTCACTAAACCGTCTTCGTTGGGTTAGAGAAGGAATAAGTTTCTAAATGTCAAATAGCAGCAATTCTGGCTTATTAATGACATTTTAGTCTACGTGATAAAGATAAACCGTCTCCAAATTGTTTTTTTGTCTATGGGCATCTAAATCGTAAGTGGTGACTTATCTCTAACTCGTGGATTAAGTGGATCATATTACTATTAAAATAATATGTCTAATATTTATAATCGATAAACTTATTCCTTCGCTAACCCATAGAACAAATTGATTTAGGAAAAGAATAAGAATTGACATGTTTGGCAGTAATTTACAGCACCATTGAAAAAAAAAGTTAGTTTCCCTACTTTTTAAAGAGCTTACCCTATTTTCAATCGATTAACTCTTCTCTTATGTATATGGTTTAGACAAGTTGCGGATTATAGCAGGAATAGGATTTTCTTTATTTAATAAGGCCGTAAGCTTAACCATGTTAATAGATACTGTTAGTTCAACACGAAATGCTACTTTGAATTCTAAAGTAAAGAAAGTAATTCTTAACTTCGTGGCTTAAGTTAAAAACAAAGTTTTTCGCTGTCATTTTGAGAACATATAAAAGGGAAACAATTATCTCTGCAAATTGAGGTTTGATTACTATATTTTTGATCTTGAATTCAAATACATAGGCAAGTGTATTGTTTTATTTGTTGTAGATTGTGTCTCAACTTAACAACGAGCACTAACTTTTTTTTTTATTTTTTTTTTATTTTTTGAAATTCATTTTTATTTCATTTTAACTTATAAATCTTAAAGCTAGACAAAAATGTTTAAAACTAGCCTAATTATCAATTACTTACAACTAATTTACTGGCCCTTTACGGGTTTTTACGACAAAAACTTGATACGAGTACCATATCATTTTTTTTTTTTTTTTTTTTTTTTTTTTTTTTTTAGCACTAACTATATACCTCCTTATTCATTAACGCAAAATAGGGAGTACGTAAGTCGATGTTCTATTCACAATTTCTCGAAATGCAAATGTTATTACTTATGGCAACATAAGCTTAGCGCGTTGGAAAGTTTAATGAGCCTACATGAAAGTGATATCGTATCGAAAAGTCATTAGACATCGCTAATGCCAAGTTACTTTTTGTTTAATGGTGGGTAAATGTGTATGTTTGGCTTGTACCGACGATGATACTACTCTTGTCTCGATTTCGGAGCAAAACCCTCTTTTTTGTGACAAAGAGAAAACAAGAGAATATATTGATTCGTGGGCGATCAAGTCATGTATATTCTTATATATTTAAATTTTATGGATCTTTTTAATTTTTCCTTACTACCTAATATTTTGTATATATTTATCATTGCCATTTCTAAAGACAAAATCAGTTGCTGCTGCTTAAGTCCAATTATATGAACAACAAACTGACGATGCAACGAGCACTGAAAGCAATCAATCCATATAAAAATAACTATCTATCTATTATCATTTTGCAATCTAAGTAGCTACTAACCCACTCGCTCGTCAGAACCAAGTTTTTTTTTTAATATGTAATTGTAAAATTATAAGAAATAGTCTTTGCTTATATGTGTGTTTTATTTAAATTTGTAAGGAGATTCCCCAAACGACAGCACTGCTTCTCGAAGTGGTCGATTTAAATTAGTTGAACCAGTTTCTCGGCTCATGCAGACTTGCATACATTATTATTTAACTCTTTTTTTTTGCTGGCTCCGCAGATGGAAAAACTTTCTGAAATAAATCGAGTTGAATCCGCTAAAAACTGGATTTGTCAATATCGCATGCGGCTTTTGCTGCTGCGAGTAGCATTGACATATTATTCAGCGGGATTGCAGCAAAAAGGAGATTATCTTTAACGTATTTGCTGAATTTCTTTTGCCTGAAGGTCCTGTAGGTATTTATTTCATTTTTTTTTTTATTTTTAATTTAGTCTTCGACGTCAAAATAATTGATATTATAAATTGAAACATTTTATATACCTAAGTATTTGCCTACCTTGAGCTTATAAGTAAAATCTATTAAATAGATGAGAGACTTTCATGCTATTGAAGGGTCCCTACTCGTCTATACACTTTACAACCTGACAGTCTTTGAAGCACTAGATTACAGATAAGGCATTGACATTTAAGTGGAACGTATTTTTATAAACTTATTAAGTGTTGAGGTTGAAGAACTAGGCAACACCTTTTAAATACATAGTGTATAAGAATCAAGAAATCAGAGAATTTTGAAGAGGTTGGATAAGTTAAGCCATCATTCATTAGATACGATGGGTTAAGCTGGCAAAGCACTTATGTGCAAACAGAAAAAAAAAGTTTGTTTACTTTTAGATACATCTATTGGGGTTATTTGCTATTGAAGACGTAGGTAGAGGCAATTAAGAACTTAACAAAATGGGTTTCACAAGGAAAATGAGGAATTTAAAATTATCAATTTTTTGAGAGTGTAAGGTGAATAAACCGAACAAATAATAAATGCGCAAGGTAAATAAATAAAGAACAATTATTAAGCTAGTGTAGTTAACACTCGTAAGATAAGAGATCAATGCGTTCCACAATCTTCCTGGATAATAAAGTTCACTCCATGATAATAAGAGAACTAAGCTCCGGAATCTTTGAAATAAAACAGCCTTGAAAAAAACTTGAAAATAAGTTTAAATAAGATAAATTCAACTTCAAACTCAACGAAACAAAAATTCGCACGACCAACAATTTAAACAAAAACTAATACAATTCCAATAAGTTATTTAAAATGGTTGTCCATTTGTAAAAGAAAAAATATTTAGAATATTTCCAACGCTACTCGTCTTCAATGAAATACTTTTTGTTAGCTCACTTTCGAAGACAATTTCATTGTTAATTCGGCCAGAAAGTGTTAAAGCTCCTCTTGTATTTGAGAACCCAAAACACTTTTGTGGCACGAACCTTCTTTCGTACTAAAAAGTTGTTCATCAACGCTGGCAAAACTACTGCGTAATGGTTAGGTATATTATATCTCACCGTAAAGTGAATTAATATGTACCATCTTTTAGCAGAAAGTAAGATATTACAGCGCTTGATATTTCCAAAGTTTTTTTTTTAGCGTAAACGCGAGAGTTTGATGAATCTCTTTTTCGCTGGATTAGAAAAAACCTTTCGGTTCATTAAATAAAATTTGTATAGGATGTCCTTACGTCTAATATTCACAAAGTAAATTCTGGTGTGCCCCAGGGCTCCATCTCGCCTGCAACACTTTTTTTTACTAATCTATTAAGGTATTTTGCTGATGACAATATAGTTTCTTTTCATATTTGTTCTCAAAATCACCTCAGTGTTGTTCGGATGTGGAAGTAAATGGTAGCGTATAATATAATTAAATCATTAAATTCTGATCTCGACAGAACTATCCAAGGGGAAACAAAATACCGCGTAGAACTTGTGCTTCAAAAATTCAATCCTGTGTTTTTTTAAGCAAGAACCCATGCCCCAGGAGGGACACTATCGAGGAAAATCTTGGATTCAGGTAGTCTCCATTTTTAGTATATTTGTTCGAAAATAGATGACGCCATCTATTTTTGACATTTGTTCATGATTCAAAAAATGGAAGAATCTATTGGGGTTTTCGGTTGGTAACAAAAATTAATTTATTTGTTATAAAGATCTGTCGAAAAACTGATTTTGCAAATTTTGGCCTTCGATTGCCAACAAAAAAAATTTATTTATTTTTTGATTTTAAATCAATTTTGCAGATCTGCAATTTTCGGCAGATCTACCCCTCTTTCACTAACACCACTATGCATCAATTGACAACTGTTACCGCTAGCTGCTTCGCTGACACAAATACACGCCAATACTATAGCAAATAAAAATAAATTTGAAAACGATTCGATTCGTTACGAAAAAAAAACAATTTATAGATCAAAATATAAATTTACCAAACGAAAACCCCATAAGTTACATTAGTGATCTGATTGCTATTGCTGAATTCCCATTCCCAATAAATCTCATAAAATAAAATTTTATACAATTTTTTCACAATTTGGATTGTGTTCAAAGTATTTATTTTTGAACACTATTTTTCTATCGAAAAATTGTAATGTTAAAAGTGAAGTTAACTAACTGTCTGATTTCGTTTAATTGCAATTTAATTTGGGTAATTTGTGAATCAGTGGAAATTTTAATGATTGATGTCAGTTAAATAAACGCAACTGATATTTCGAATGATAGTAGATTTGAATTTTCATCATTCAAAATCAAAAAGCCGGTTACATTCATACAAATAAGATAAGAACGAAGCCACCAATTATTCCACAGAATTTTTGGAATGCTTTTGGATGGTTTGATCTGAACTTGCCGACACGCAAACGAAAATAGGAAGTTAGTTAAGTTATAATTTTGTTGCACTACTTCAATGTACCGAAACTTTGAAGCGGAATACGTTTGATTGTGAAGAATCTCAAAATACAAATGTCATTTAAGAGACGATTTGATGCGAAAATTAAAGATGTTCTCTTAATGCTGATTTCGCTTATTTTGAAATATGTATGCACTCGTATTTAAGCGTCTTTATTTTAATTTAGTGAAAAAGAGGATGGTTGGCCGACATTGTTATATTTCACTTATTTGGACTTTGGAGAATTTTTAAGAAGTGATTCTCGTCGGCTTTATTGGTGGTAATGGTGATTAAATGAAAGCAATTTTCATTTTATTTTCCCAACGTTTCGACGATGGTTGCCGTCTTCTTCAGGGGTGTCTTTATTTACAAAATTAAAAAGAGATAATGTTGTACATATTGATACAAGTAAACGAACAAAATATGACTTGCATAACGTTAA
Organism: Philhelius pedissequus; assembly: GCA_910595825.1. Taxonomy (NCBI): domain Eukaryota; kingdom Metazoa; phylum Arthropoda; class Insecta; order Diptera; family Syrphidae; genus Philhelius; species Philhelius pedissequus. The sequence continues at coordinate 91,317,099 of OU343161.1, forward strand.
ATTTTAAGATTTTTAATATAAATAACAATAATTTGTTTGAAACATATAAAAAAAAAACAGATTGAAAACAGATTTTGAACAATTCTCGTTTGAAGATTAGTCTACGTTTAATGAAATTTGTTGTCAGAAACTAATGAAAAGTAAACGGCAGATATTTTTTTGTGTCTTGTTTGCGGTTCATATTATTTTTGTTGTTAATTATATGCAGTGTCTCTAGTGTGTAACGTTTAGATGTATGTTTTTCTGTTGCAAGGATCTCCACTCCCTCGAAGTTTGGTGTGTGACCGGTATCAACGATGTGAGAAGCCAGTGCCGTCTTCTCAGAACTTTTTAGGCGAATATCTGACTTGTGGTTCGCGATTCTTTGCCGAAGGAGTTGTTTGGTGGTGTCAATGTAGCAAAGATTGCAGAATTCATCCGTTTTCTCCTGGCAATTTATTTCATAAGCTACGTCTGATTTTTGTCGGGTTTCGTCTTCAGGTTGGTGAACAGGGATGCAACGGTCTGGTTCGACCTATATGCCAAGTTGACTTCCTGGTTGTTTTTCGTGACCATTTCTTTGAAATTTTCGGAAAGTTTTTGCACATAAACGACACTCTTATTAACACATCTCCTCTCTTCCAACTTATTTTCTGAACGAACTTGGTGTTTTTGACGAAGTATCAAGTTCCTTATAACTTCTGTCGAAAAGCTGTTGTCTAAGAGTATTTGCGTAACTTTTTCTTCGTTAGCGGAGTGGAATTTTCGGTCACTCAACCCAAAAACTTTGTTTATTAAGTTCGACGCATGGTTTATACGAATCTGCTTGGCTTGATTAGATCGGAAATTGACAAGTCGCCCAGATGCCATATCTTTCTGGTACCAGTCGAAAGAAAGTCGACCATTTTCGCGGTAGACCTTAACGTCTAAGAACACTATCGATCTGTTTTTTTCCCTCTCTACGGTGAATTGTATTTTTTCATTAAACTGATTTAAGCATCGTAAGACATTTTCAATTTCTTCTCTATCCACAATCGCTAAGATATCATCAACGTATTTTGCTATAAACTTAGGTTTGGAGCTTAGTTTAAAACATTCCTCGAGTAAGAAATTTAAAACCAAGTCCGCAATCGTCGGTGAAAGAGGATTTCCCATTGGCATCCCGTGTACTTGTTTGTATAAATTGTCCTTAAATTGCAGGTACGAGTAGTTGTTATCTTTGAGGCAAAAATTTAATGATTCGATAAATTTGTTTTGGCTCAGCTTGGTATTTTCAGCTATAATTTCCCATTTCTTTTTAATAATGTTGATTGCAAGCTGAACAGGAACATTAGTAAAAAGAGAAACAGCGTCATAATAAACCAAAATATCGTTTGTGTCAAGTACAAAATTTTTTTGCTTTGGATTGAAACTCCAACGAATTTTTTACAGAGTGAGGAGATTTTTTTGTGACACACTGTAATATTTTACCCATGTACTTTGAAATTTCGTAACAAGGAACTTTCATCGATGACGTTATCGGCCGGAAAGGCATATTTGGTTTGTGAATCTTTGGTAAACCATATCTTGCAGGTATTTGTGCTGTGTAGGTAGTCATAATTGCTTTTTCCCTATCATCGATCATCTCATTGTTGTGCAATTTCATTCCATTTCACAATTTAATTGTTTTTATTTTGTAGAGTGGTGAGGGGGTTGCTCTTATGTGCATTGTATTTAGTAGTACTTAAGAATACACAAAAATGTCTTAATAGTGCAAATCAAGTAGGTAATTTTGAAATGACATCCTTTTGTATACCACTTAAAAAAATCGTAGATGGTGATCTCCCAAATATTTTACAAATGTTACTGTCGTTCAAATTTTGAATTCTGGTTAAGCAATTTTAATTCACCGATTTGAACTCAACGATTTTAACTAACCGATTTAAGGTAGTAAAATCTCTTGAAGCGAGACGAAATTTAGAGAAGAACGACTCATAATGCGCAAGAAAATGAGACGAGAGTGTGATTTGATTCTTTGTTTAAGCATTTTGTTAAGTGATGTGCCCAATGGAAAAACTCTAAACCCGGGTTAACCCGAGTTAGATTTTGATTAACCCGAGTTACAAACCAAGTGAGTTAACTCGGCGTATAAGACAAATTTTTAGTTTTTCCTTCATTCCCGTGTTTTGATGAAAATATTTTAAGAAATTTAAACACCTTTTTTTCGACCAGGCGTTTTTCACAAAAAAAAAATTAATTAATTACAGAACACAAGCAAACCGTAGCCGTAACCAAAACCAATACAGAATCAGAATTAAAAATCATATATTCAATTAGCAATTAGATTGAAACTCTTTGAAAGCCACTCTGTTTGACTCGGTCCATTTTCAATTCTATAAAAAAAACTTTTCATATCAACTCAAATTACTACACATTTCCGACAAAGCAAAATTTTTAGGTCCTAAGCATTTTTTAAAAAAGTACCCTAAATTTGGAGGGGAGCAAAAAAATTTAGAGGGGTGGAAATAGGATAAAATTCAGTTTTTTTTCAAAATTACTCGAAAACCATACGTTTTTTTGAAAAAAGTTGCTTGTACACATTGTAGATCATGTCATTCTATACAAATAATAGATATATTAAATCAAGTCTAGTTGCTTTAACGAATAAATTTAATCTATATATGCGTTTTGACGAACAATTTATCTTTGGTACCCTATAACTTAAGAACGAATTGACACACAGATGTCATTTTGTACATAATTGTACTGTCTACAAGGTGTTCTTAGAAATTTTGAGAAAAATAAAGGTCTTATGAGTTATTGCGATAGCAGCATTGCCTTTCCGGTTCCACATTAAAAACTTGTTTTTTTTTAATAGAACATGTTTTTCCAAACATAACTACAATCAAAAAATTTCTCCACTCAAAAACATAAATTTATTGCATTTTTTTGAAAAAAAATGTATTACACCAAAACGTTTTCCAGCATTTTTCTCCAAATCTATCAATTGTACGATAAAAAGTGTCTTAATCGTTTTTGTGTAGAAGGACATGATCTACAATGTGTACCAACAACTTTTTTCAAACAAAAACCCTTCCCCCTTTAAAATTTGTTGTCCGCTCCAAATTTAAGGTACTTTACTTCGCTTAGGATGTAAAAATGAAGATCTTCAACAAAATTCAGCTTTGTGGGAATTTTTTCGCAGTGAATATCTTATTTTACTGGACAATAAATACTATTAAATTAACTGAATTTAAATAAATCATGTTTTGATTAGCTGAGATCTAAAAAATTTCTTTCTACAGGTGAAGAACTTTGAGGAAACGTCATCAATTTCAAAATAAAGTTAGAAATGTTCTCAAAAATAGGCTCTTCACACGCATATCTTAATTTTAAAACATCCATCCAAAACTCTTTTATGTTTTATCCAAAGGAAGGAAAGGAAATAGAAGCGTTGCGTAGTTTAAACTAATCAAACTTTTTAAAATATTTCTGCAAAATTAAATAAAAGTGCTTTAAACTATAAATTTACTCGTTCTTAAAAAATGAGTCAAATCTAAAAAAAGTTTAGTCAACCTGAAAAAAATGAGTCCCTTTTGACTCAAATGAGTCCCAGTGGTAACAGTGTTGTGTATGCTGCGTACAACATACAACAGCAAAATTAGCATATGGGTGATTCCACAAAAATTGGGTAACTGGCTGTCATCAGTCAGTAAACCTAATTGTTATTATATTTTTTAATATTTTTTATTTTATTCTAAAACAACTTAAATTATTGTATTTGGTCACCCAACTTCAGCTAATTGTTTTAAATATAAGTTCTTTTGCATGTCACCACTCCAAAAATCCACAATCAAATGGATGTGTATTAAATTTAACTTTAATTTAAGCAAATTTGGTAATTCACTGCAATCTGTGATGTACATAATAACGTATATCACAATTTTCGTACCACGATATTCTCACTGCTGTTGTTGAAATAATAAGAAACTTTGTGTTCAGATATATTCGTCAGTCCGCTGTGTGTTGTTCGAATTTGAATTTCGCGCGAAATGTCACATACTCAAATTCAAATTACTGTTAAGGTTCAAAGTTGTTAGTTGTAAGTTAGCTGCAGACCACGCCATTTGACGGTCGCCATTACTGTGCCAGTGCCAGTGTTGTGTTTGGCATGCAAACACGAGCGCGTCCAGTCAAAATATCAGTCCTATGGTGAGTTATTATTTTCTTATAGACATGAGTTTTATTTTAATTTGTACGTAGTTAACTTTTATTTATTCAAATGTAGCTTGTTTATATTCGAAAATACCAAAATAAACGTTGTTTCTAATAATAACCTCAAATTTATGCCTTTTTCATCAGTCCGTTGGCGTCAGTCCTTTGCCTGATATTGCGCCAGAGGACTGATATGTTTCCAGGGTACTGATTTTTTTTTTGTTTTAGACAACTCTTACTTCAACTATTAGAGTGCGTAAGCATTTTTTTTACTTATTTTTATTTTTAGCATAATGTCGCCTCTTAAAAAACACAAAATATGTCATGATCGCTGCACCCCAGAACTCATTACTCATTCTTGCATCTAGTAGCATGCATTTTGCCATTTCAACCAAAGACATGTTCTTTCGTTCAGCGGTCCCGTGTTATTGTGGTGTATACGGTAAATACTTTAAAACTCGACCCTCTGTGTATTCACCACCATTGTCTGATCTTATTATCTTAGGTTTTGTTGAACATTTATTTTTTACCATTTCTGTGTATTCTACCATGCGATCGAAAACTTCAGATTTCTCCTTTAGCAAATAAACAACAGTGTACTATCTACTGAAATCGTCAACAAAATTTAGCAAATATTTTGCCCGCTAGGGGTTTTCGTTTGCATGTGTCCGCAAATGTCACTGTGAATAAGGTCTAAGGGTGCAGTGCTCTTCCTGTTTAACTTTTACTTAATTGGTTAAGTTAAGACGAGTTATTTTTTTTCCATACAAATTTCACAGTCTTGATCTTATTACAATTTATAAACTTTAAAGGATCAATTACCATTTTTTCCGATTCTAGTCGTTTAAGTGGTTCGTAGTTGCTATGGCCAAATATGCGGTGCCAGTGATCTAAGCAGTTACCTTCTTCTCTGCATTCTTCTATATATAATACTTTACTTTCAGTTTCTTTTTGTCTGAGCTTAAAACGATTTCCTACTAGATCTCCAACTGCTACCTCAAATCGATCTTTAATTAATTTATTTTGCAGTTACCCCTTCTTACCGAAGTGATTTGCTCTTTACTTGCTACTGTAATATGAATTTATCCACCTTATTTGAAATATGTACCGTGACTCCTAAATCCAAAACCCAGCCTGCACCAACATTTTAGTAAAAGCCGTATTAATCTTGTTTTTTTACCTTCATGACCGAATTACTTATGCCATTGTTTTGATTGTGGTGAGTATATTCTTCTAAAAGTTTTCTTTCAACCAAGTTTCCAGAGCTGTTACAAGTGTATTGTATTTTTGATGTAAGCTGCTGAGTAACATAGCGAAAGTCCAATTATCTGATAGTTGGTTCTCCCCTAGAGCAGTCAATTTTTCAAATAGTGTTGTCATTTTTTGGGTGTGTTCCTCCATGTTCCACTAGTTTTAAGTTACAAATGCTACGCATTAATTGTACCTAATTACTAAGACTAGCCTCTACATGGTGTTCCTTGAGCTTATCCCATGCTGCCTTGGCTGTTTTAGCCCTTCTCACGTGATGAATTTGACTATCTTCTACTGATAGGCCAATAATAGTTATGGCCTCGCAATCCTTTTTGGTCCATTCCGAAGAGACAGGATCTAGAACTGGTTTGATAATAATGTCCCACAAACTATCCCTCAGTAGTAGGAGTTCCAGCTTAAATTTCCATATGTGGTAATTATCCGCTCCCAACTTCGAAATTGATGAAGGTAGAGAATCAGCCATTATTTAAATTGTTTAGAGCTCTGGGGCCATCACATATTATTTCTAGTTCTGAACAAACGAATTTATAAATATCCCTTTGATATATATTGAAATAAAAACAAGATATCCTTTGTATAGATTTTGATTTAAGAATAACACAAGAAACTAAAGTTTCTAATTACACAAACCTATCTGCCTTCTAGAGCAGTTTTTACAAAGTATTTAGTATGTCGAGTGAATAGAAGCATACGAATGTTATATTCAATAATTAGATCCTAAGAGACTTACTCTAAATGTCAATAAATTCCATTATTTTCTTATGAAGTTGCGCATTTTATCAGTACTGTGTCACCCTCGTCAGTCCTCTGGCAGTGAAATTCAGAAAAACCGATATATCTCAGAATCTACATAAAAAAGTGACTGGCCCAGTCATGAGTAATATCTTCATTAGATTAGCTATCTTAAATATCAGAATTTGTAGGAATTTGGTTTAAGTACTCGTAATAGCATAAACAAAATATCCCTAAAAGTTACCCAATATATTTATGGAATCACCCATATACACAAAACAAACCACACTACGCCTGAAAAAAAAAATAACTAAAAAGTATCCCCTTTTAAATCCTTACCTATTTTCCTAAAGTTCGCACAGTGCTTGTCATATTAAGGGTAGCCATAGCCCCTTTAGTGCGTGCTAAAAAAAAACTATGGGAACGAAAGATGTGTGAAACCGAGCCACAGCCCGTTTCGTTACTACGAAATCGACTATCGAATATACATTATGTGTTAGTACATTGTGTTTGGTACAAACCGCAAGTAAATTTGGGTAGTTTTGATTATGTTCAAGTGGGTTTGCCTTTGTATTCTTAAATTACTCGGCTGTCGTTTCGGTTCGCCAACTCGGTTTGCAAAAATGTAATCCGAGTTAACTCGGTATGGGCACAACTCGGGTTACCTCGGTTTATTAAACCGGGTTGACACGTCACTAATTTTGTTATTATAAAACCTTACCCCAATTCAACGAATCTTTTCACGACGAGATTTAAGAAAATAATTTTTAATTATTTTATATATTAGTTTAATGTAACGTGATACGCCTCATTATGTGTGAAGGAAACTTCCGGAACTTTGAAATAAAACAGCTCTAAAGAAAACTTGAAAATAAGTTTAATAAAGCTAAACTCAACGTTCAAACTCAACGAAACAAACATTTGCACGACCAACAATTTAAGCTAAAACTACTACGAGACCAATAAGTTATTTAAAATGGTTGTTCATTTGTAAAAAAAAACATTTAGAATATAACTGCGCCTTAATTTCAAACGCTACTCGTCTTCAATGAAATACTTTTTGTTAGCTCACTGTCGAAGACAATTTCATTGCAAACACAGTGTGCTGTGAATTCGGCCAGAAAGTGTTAAAGCTCCTCTTTTATTTGAGAACTTTTATTTCGTACTGAAAAGCTGTTCTTCAACGCTGGCAAAACTACTGCGTAATGGTGATGGTATATTATATCTCACCGAACAGTGAATTAATATTATGATATGTGTATACTTCTCATAATTTCACAATAATTTAAAAAGAATGCCGAGATGTCTTCACACTCACGTTCTGTTATCTTATCGGATCCATTCTGTTCAAGAATAAGGAATTGTATTAAATGCATGGCAATGCTATTTTAGATTTGTCAGCGGACTAACTGGTCGAACTGTCAACAGTACAGTTGACAACACTGTTGTGAAAGTGTTTGGTTCAATTTTTATATCGCTCCGGCAATTTTATTTTAATTAAATTAGTAAAACTCACAAAAAGTACTTAAAAAAACCAATAACATCCAAGGTTTATCAAAATATTTTTCAAAAAAGTGTTAATATAACAGGTAACCTTAGTTATATAAGTTTTTAAGCAAATCCCGAAGTTGTCTCACTTGTCACATGACTGAGAACAAAAGAAAACTAATCCAAACTTCACCAGAAGAACACCCTTATTCCAAAGCACCAATTATAAACAGAACGCAAAAAGGTTATAAATCGCACCACACCATGTCTATTTCTGATAACGATCTTAGAAAAATAAAAAATATTATAGAAGAATCTCTGCACACAGAGCTTGAGAAAGCAACTGCAAAGTTAGCTACAAAAGAGGATTTTGCAAAGCTGAATGCGGAAATAAATTTACTGCGGACACAAAATGAGGATTTATCCATGCAGGTTCGACATTTCGAAGCTAGGTGCAATGCTCTGGAAGAGGAGTTGGAGATGCAGGGCAGGGAGTTAAAAGGAAAAAACATCATCTTCACTATGCCGAAAGAGGATATTGATCCACAGATGAAAATACAATCTCTCAGTCAACTTTTGCTTGGCGAATCGCATCGAATGCCAGAAGCAACAAGACTAACCGAAAACGAAAACATCATCAAACTGAAACTTAACACCGGCTCGAATGAAAATGCAACAAAAATGCTCCAAAACTCCTCCAAGCTCAAAGGCACAGGTGTTTTTATACAACGAGACCTAACGAAACAATCACAACATAAACGTCGGATCCTTCTTGGCTACAGAAAAATAATTAAAACAAAAAAACCAACAGAAGCAGTAGTAATGAAAAACAACAATTCGTTGGTAGTTTCGGATAAAAAATTTTATTTAAATAATGTCAATTCACTTAAATATAAAAGCGAAGATGGAGAAAACAAACTACGCGAAATGTTTGGTGAACTTAATTTTGAAGCTGTCAAAGCCATATCAGCAATTAGACGTCGCAATGAATGGTCTAGACCAGTTGATGTAATTACACCAGGGATGCCACTTTACTCAAATTTGCCGAGTTCTAATACTTTAGTACAAAATTGAAATTGTAATGCCGTCAGCTCAGCACCATTATATTCTTTTAAAATTTTATCATATAATGTGTCAGGGCTAAATAATAAACTTTTATTTATAGATTTTTTTAACTATGTTAATGATTTTGATATATTTTTTCTTTACGAAACACATGTTACAAGTGAAAATCTAAGTAAATTTTTAAAATATTTTAATGGATTTAAATTAGTTTCAAATGCGGCAGTTAAAACATATACAAAAGGACGTGCAAGCGGCGGAACACTGTATGGTATAAAAACATCTTTACTAAAAATGTACACTTTTGAACAATTGGATGATGTTACTGTTGTAAAACTTTTACACAAAAATGATATGTACATTCTTCCATTTTACATCAATTGTAATAAGTGGACAGCAGACTACGAGCGGTTTAACAACATCATGTTACATTTGTCAAACAAAAGTGTTCTTATAATAGGTGATTTCAACGCAAGAACCAACAACTTCCAGGTAACTACAATCCAAAACTCAAATAACCCTTCAATAAACCGCAACAACAGAAATTCCAAGGACAATGTATGCAATCAAAATGGTACCAACCTTCTTGAAGTCTTGCAGATGTATGACTGTATAATTTTGAACGGTTGTACTAACGGAGACACTGAAGGTCAGTATACGTTTATAGGAGGTCAAGGCAAATCTGTGATTGATTATTGCGCTGCAAATAGTGAATGGATTGAGCTTATAACAAAAATCGAAGTACAAAGTAAGAACTACTCAGACCACATGCCAATTGTTGTTGAATGGTCAGAAGAAATAACACCATTTCAAAGAAATCTTCGGCTGATTCCGAGGCTCAAATGGAAAAAAAGATGACTTATTGGCATACCAAAACAGGCTTGATATACATCTTGAGAGACTGAATGAGAGGACTAATTCAGCGGATGAACGTGCAAATCAATTTGTTTCTTGTATAAGAAACTCTGTAACAAGAGTACCTTCAAAATTTCGTAAGGCTTTTAAACAAAAATGGTTTGACAAAGAGTGTATGAAAGCTAGAAAGAAGTCCTTTGTCCTTCTAAATGCACTCCGGAACTCAAACTGTCAAAACTTGAAAAATTGGTACAACATAGCAAATAAAAGATACAAAAATCTGTGTTTCAGGAAGAAAACTGAATTCGAAAACCATCTAGCCGATAAGCTTGGTAAAACAAGAGATTCAAGAGAATTTTGGAAGGTGACAAAAGAAATAATTGGATCGAATTTTAAAATAGGACCAGGAGTATCTGCTAACGAACTTTCAACTCACTTCAAAAATATTTTAAAAAATAAAGCAGACCTTGCATTTTCTTATGCAGAACCTTTTTTCGTTGACAATATATTGGATATTGAAATCACTGTAGCTGAAGTACAGCTTGTTGTCGTCAAGGCAAAAGATGGAAAAGCTCCAGGAGAAGATGGGATTCCATACGAATATTTCAAGAACGCCACACCAACCTTTATATGTCAACTTACATCCTTTTTCAATGAAGTGTTTTCAAAAGAAGAAATTCCTACATCATTTAAAAAGTCTGTTATATTCCCTATTCACAAAAAAGGAGACATCAACAATGTAGACAATTATAGAGGCATATCGTTTATGAACGTCATCGCAAAATTGTTCTGTGGAGTACTTCTTAACAGATTGGAGACTTGGGTGGAATATAACGATACATTGACCCAATTCCAAGCTGGCTTCAGGAAAAATTTTTCAACCATTGACCATATCTTCGTACTAACCTCCATCGTGAAAGCATTTCAAGCGAGGAACAAGAAAGTCTATGCATTTTTCGTAGACTTTAAGTCTGCTTTTGATCTTGTGAATCGAAATGCACTCTTCTACAAGCTCTCACAACTAGGCATATCCTCCAAGTTCATCCGTGTAGTAAAGAAGATGTATGTAGAATCAAAAGCTGCTGTGTGGGATGGATCAATTTATTCAGAATGGTTTGAAACAGATTCTGGTGTTAAGCAAGGATGCCTATTAAGTGCACTTCTATTCGCCCTTTTTATAAATGATGTTGAATCTTACCTACCTGGAGGTATTCGGATTGCGGATTTGACCATAAATGTCCTTTTATATGCTGATGACTTAGTGATACTTTCCGAGACACCAGTCAATCTCCAGCTAATGATTAATCGTCTCGCGGATTACTGCAGAAAATGGGGACTTACCATTAACGCAGATAAATCAAAAGTAATGGTATTCTCAAGATCTGCCCGGTATCAATCAACATATAATTGGTACTACAATGGAAATCTTTTAAAGGTAGCTTCTGAGTATAAGTACCTTGGAGTAATTCTTAATAAAACTATAGATTTCAACAATCATATAACCGTCAAAGCTAAAACTACACAAAGTCTGTTAAATATATCTTGGAGAAATATCTTTTCGAATCAACGCATAATACTTTCAGCGAAATACAGGATATTTGATGCTGCTGTTAGGAGTTCACTTTGCTATGCTGCCCAAGTATGGGGAATTAACGAATACGAGTCGATAGAAAAATTTCACAGATGCTTTTTGAAGAAACTTTTTAATTTACCTTTAAACACACCGAATTATGCTTTATATCTGGAAACTGGGCTACCCAAAATTTTTACTGGCACTCTGAAATCACAGGCAGACTACATTGTCAAGGTGTTGTCTCATCGTGATGACCGACTGACTAAACGAATGGCACTATATGAGCTAAGAAACGGGGACTGGTGGATGTCAAAATGGAAACATCTGGGAAACAATTGTGGTGAAGTAGTATCGTTAAATTCACAAAATTTGAGTCATGTAAAAGAACAGCTTTACAAAATAATACAAGCGCACGAAAATTCTGAACGCGATGGGTTTATAATACAAGCTCGAGAATCAGATAGCAGACTACTTTACTCACAACTGGAACTTAACCTTATGCAATCAAACTACTTTAATGATTCACTTAATTACAGGGAAATATCTTTAATATTTAAAACAAGATGTGAAGTTCTTCCGCTAAACGGATCTCCTTACAACAACAGTTTTAACCGATTTTGCACGTTATGTAATTTGAAAGCCAAAGAGGACTGTTTTCACATCATAGGTATATGCCCCATTTTTGCTTCCCACAGAAAAACATTCGTTGGAAAGGAAACTATGACGCTCCACGAAACTATTTCAGTGCTAAATGATTCCGATTGGAAAAGACTCTATTCTTTTTTGAAAGTTATTTATAAATATAGGATGTTACTTCTTACCGAATTTGTTTAAATATTTATTAATAAAAAGAAAAAAATCAGTATTAATGTTTGTACTTAATTTGCTAACCGAGCTGACGGCAATGCCATAGCTATAAAATTCATCAAAAATTATAAACATTATATCAAAACGAAAACGAAACAATAAATGAATTCCTTACTTACTTACTTACTTACTTACTTACAGTACAGTTTTGTTTATTTTGTGTTGTTTTTGTATTCTAGGTACATTTATTTGTTAATTTTAAATAGTTAGATTTTAAGTAAATTATAAGTAAAAGTGAAGTGATTTTTAGAAAAAAGTGGTGTTGGGGGCGTTCACTCTTTTATTCTGAGCGATCTTGAATACTTTTTGTTGTTGTAACATGCTCAAAAGCACATATGTTCTTATGAAAGTTAACTTTAGTTATCCCAAACAATATTTTTATGTTTTTTTTTTTTAATTTAATGGTGGGTAAACATAGCTATGTTTTGAGAATTTGAGCAACATCTTAACCAAAAAATTCTGTTCTATTTTAACAGAAAACGTGTCGGCTTGACTGCCCTAACCTTGCCGTCCTGTTGAAACCAAATATTGCCAATATCCTCCTTTTCAATTTTTGTGAACAAGAATTCGTTCAACATGGCCCGATAACGATCGCCATTGATTGTAACGGCCAATCCTTGCTCATTTTCGAAGAAAAATGGCCCAATTATGCCTCTGGACCAAAATCCGCACCAAACAGTGATTCGTTTTGGGTGTATCGGCTTTTCAATGTATGCGTGCGGGTTTTCTGTGCCCCAAATGCGACAATTTTACTTGTTTACATACCCGCCAAGATCAAAATGAGCTTCATCTGAAAAGATGATATTTTTGGCAAAATCGGTATCTTCTCTAAGTCGATCGCAGGCCTACTTAGCGAAGCGAAAACTCATTGGATGGTCAGTTGGCTTCAATTCCTGAACCAATTGGACTTTGTATGGCGTCATACCAAGGTCTTTATGCAAAATTCGTCTCAATGTTATCTCCGAAATGTTCAATTGTTGAGAACGACGGTGAATTGATGTTGATGGCGCTTCACGCACACTTTCTGCCACAGCAGCAATATTCTCGGGTGAACGAACTGTTTTTGGCTTTTCACCCTTTGGTTTATCGATGAGGATGCCAGTTTCTTTCACTTTTTTCACAAAATAACGAACATACGGAGCTGACGGTGCTTCTCTTCTGCCAAAATCCGTACGCAATTTTCGCACACATTCTGCAACATTACCATGATTTTCAAAGTAATTTCGCAATATTCCACAGCGTTGTTCAAGCGTATACACAACCATATTAGTTCCGCGGAAGGATAAAACTAATTATCTGTCAAATCAGACATGAGCTAAGTATTGCCATTCACGAAATAAGCACTAGTTGAAAAAAAACGTTAGATAGCGGACCCGTTAGTTTGTTTTTATAATAATTCGATATTATTTCTCGTTTATATGACAATTTTCTAAAATTAATTAGTAATATCAAATTAAAAAAAAAACGAAATGTCAAATCATATATTTATTTGATACAACAAACCAAAAATCATGCAACTCTTCCAAATGAATACTTTGAAACAGAAAGTTGTATGTGTTGTATGATCTGCTAAACCAGCCCAGGTACTTTATTATTATACAAGGTACTGCTTTTGTGACAGGCTCAAACACTTTTAACAGAAAGTTAGTGTTTGACATTTTAAAAATTAATTTTTGACAAGATGTTGAATTAATATATTTATAAGAAGCTAGCACTCGTCTCCCAGAAGAAGTAAAAAATGTCCATCGAACTCCTAAAATTGTCAGTGTAATTTTTCAAGTCAGATTAAAGCAAGATAAGTTTAAAGATAAAATGTCCTGAATGATTTCCCTGAGGTATGCCGCACAATGAATATGCAAAAAGGCTTAGAGATCTACTCTTCTGAAAATTGATGCAATCAACCAAAAATTGTATAAATAGTTTTCGATAAGAGTTAACATTAAGTAAACCAAGATATGGTTTTTTCACGAAAATTCCAGTTCTTTAAAAAGTTACCAAAGCATTGGTTTTATTTTATTTTTTTATAAGATTAATATATCGTAGTACTTCTGAATTATCATATTCTTTCGATCTTGTGGTGCTTGGATTTATCAATTAAAATAACAATTCAAACACTAAGAACAAAATGCAAATTGTTCATTTTAGCCAACTTCATTCAATGCCAATTGGCAAGATCACGAGAAAAGGTCAAAAAGTTTTATGTTGCCATCATCCTTTCAATAATTAATATGCCCCCATTTTTAACATGTATCATTTTGATGAGGTACGTAATTTGTTTAATCTTCCATTTTATGTAAGCAAATTAATTTATCATACGCATACCAGATAGAGATATTTTAATGTACCTACACAGTACAACAGTACACCTACTCAGCTTGGATCATAAATATGAAATAAATCATTTTTGCATACAAAATATAAAGAAACATACATACACAATGTTAGTTATGCAAATATTTATGCAAATATTTTTTTTTTTTATTTCCGTAAGCACTCGCTATAAGCTTAGCTGAAATGAAGATAAGTAAGTGTAAGTGATGTGTCTTATGGATTGGATGAACATTAAGGCCCAGTTATAACTGGTATCGAAGATCATCATTAAAAATTTGAAATTTTAATTTTGATCAAAATAAGTAGTAATTTTGATGCAAAATAAATGTTATGCTATGCCTTTAATTATTTTTATTATAATAAAAAAAATAATTTCTGGCAAACCTTCCACCAAATTAACTGACTTTTAACACATTTTAAAGATCATTTTAAATGTCAATGATCATTGAAATATCGAAATTAATTTTGGGTGGAAACGTTGACCAGAATGTGTTTTTTTAAAAGAATAAAATAATAATTCATATTATATGCATTTGACTTTTAAGATGTTTAGCCTTAAAATTAAAAATTAAGTTTTTTAATGATGAAGTTCAATGATAAAAACGACAGCCCCGAGCTTTAAATTTTGTTTATTAATGTATCCTGATTTAGTAAAATGATTAGGTGTGCACATTTACTAGGAAATAAAATAAATGCACAAGATACTCGTATATTAATACGGGAAAATATACATTTGTATTTTTAAGGTCTTTTTTTTAATTTTTCTAAACAACATTTATTGATTTTTTTATAATATACATTCAAAAACCCAATTTTAATATAAATCGTGCACCCTTTTTCGAAATATTGAGTCATTTCTGAGAAACGAAAAAATGATACAAGTGGGCTTGGAAGTAGGCGGACTTTACTAAAACTTTGTTTTTAATTTTAGTCGTTTATATAAATTACAAATGAAAGTTTAATTAAAATCAGATGAGTCGTATTCGAAAAATTAAGCAATAAGAAAGGTGGGCGTTGCAGTGGGCGGATCTCGCTTAAACTATTTAAAAAAAAAATTTTTTCTTGCTTATATAAATAAACTCTCAAATGTTCATCCAAATAGTTGGAGTCGTTTCCGAGAAAAGAAAAAAATGAAAAAGGCAGTCGTGGTGGTAGGCAGATTGTAATAAAATATTGTTTTCAATTTTTCTTTTCCACCAAAGGACAAACTTTGAGAATGGCAGCCAACTCATTTGAGTAGTCTTTAAGAAACAGACCCATTTCAGATAAATCATGAAATAAGATAGTGGGAGTGGCTGTGGCTGATATATACGTACTCTAGGGCAAGTTTTGCATTTGGAAAAAAAATCGAACTCGAGATCTTAATCAAACTTGATATTACGATATACGATATACGATGATGATGTACAACGAGAACAAACCAAAATTTAATATTTCAAAAACGTGTGGATGATTTTTTATTGAAATTTCGGTTTTAAGTTTATATTATTAAATTTTTAAAATTGGTAGCAAAACCATTTTCTTTTTTTGAAAAAAAAATTAAAGAAATGTTGTAACATAAGAAAATTAAATAAAAACGCCTTTAAAAATATATGTATTTAGGTAGTTAACAAGAGCAGGTGCATTTTATTTATTTTTTGTATCGTTCATAGAAACAAAATGTGAAATTTGCACCCAAGTCGTTAGAGCCGTTTCCAAAATAAGTAGGATTTGCCATTATTTTTGGAATTAAAAAAAATATTTGAAAAAAGAGATCGAGGAAATCAGCGTTTAAGTACCAAGTTTGGACAAAATCAATACACTCGTTTAGACTGGTGGACTCGCAGATAGACAGACAGAGTTGTAGGACCCACTTTTTTCATCTTCTCTATCATCGCAATGGCAAGTTTAATCAAAATCACGAGTTCGATTTCTTGTTCAAAATTTACCCCATAGTGCCTACATATGTATATCGCAAATAAATAAAATGCACGACTGGATGACAAGTCCTTGCACTTATGTTCCATCGCATTTTAAGTCCAGGATTATTTGTATAAACGGCTAATATATTTTTAAGGTTGTTTTTTTTTAAGTTAATTTTGTATAAACAAATTTTTTTTAATAATATTTAAGATGGTAGAAAAAACTGTATCACAAGTACTGTTATTTTTAAAGCTAAAACACGATTGAAAAATATATTTTAGAAAATCACCTAAAACGACTAAGTACCAAGTTTAAAGAAAATCACCGTTTAGGCTGTTGATCGATCTACAGACAGATCGTCAGACGGAATTACAGGGCCCACTTTTTTGGGTTTTCCTTCCAAAACTAATAGCAGGTACAATTATAAAATGACGTATCTCTGACATGCAAAACCCGCAACTAAAGAACAGAAGATACATTTTCACACTAAATTTTGGAACAGATCCTTATTCTGTAATGCAAAATTCTGCATGCGACCAAAATTCCGCAAGTGAATCGAAAATTCTGTTTGACTATAATTCTGTACGTGTCAAAATTCGGTACCCAAAATTCTTTTTTAAAATATGGATTTTGTAAAAAATTCTATATTTTATTGTAATGTAATGATACGTACCTAAATCCAAAAAATTGTTAAAATACTTGGAACCCGCGAAACTTCTTAGTATACTATAGTTTGGAGAATTATAGTTTTTTCAGAATTTTGAAAAATCGAATTTTGGGAATCAATTTTTGGCACATTTGAATACATTCCTGATGAATATAATGTAGACTTCTTAGAGCTGTACTTAGAACCCCGATATTTCAAATCAGATGAAAAATAAATTCTTGGTTTAAGGAAATAAAAAAAAATTATACTCTCCATCAAATTTTAGAATCTCCTTGGTTGCTTTTTCTGAAAATGTATGTTTTTTTTTTAATAGTGACGTATTTACAGCTTAACGTGTGATATGTATTAATAACGGTATGGCAACATTTTGACCTTCTCATCTAGCTAATCTAGCTTACATTATTTGACGCCCTTGACGCAATCTTTCACGTTGAAATATTGAATTGAATTTAATTAAAATATTACCAATTAAACTACACACTTAACGTATTAAACTGCTAGATGAAATGTTGCAGTTAATTTAACATTTTTATCGTGTGGTTGAAAAAAGTAGTTTAGTTCTATGACTAATATTTCGTGTTTGAATCATGTGCATACAAAAATATATTACAAATATTGCAGTTTCAGATGTTATATCGTTTTAACTTATGTACATACACATGTATGTAGGTATGAACAGGGTACAAGTTCCAGCAATCACTGTAATCTATTTTTAAGTGTGAATATATTTTTATTCTCAACTGTTAGTTGTTGTTCAGTTTGAGTTGAGATAATTCATGCCATTATATTACTTCACTCCAAAAAAGGGAAATTATTTCATATTACTGCTGAAGTTTTTTGACATGTGAAGTTATTTCCCTGCTTCGAATTTAACCGCCCGTGTTTTAAAGGCAAATTTGAATAACGGACGTGTTTTACCGTCTGGAGAAGTAAAACAAAAAGATGAAAAAAAATTACAAAAATAGTTAATAGTTAACATAAATAAACTGCATTAAGTTGTGCAATAGTTGTTAAATTTGAATGCTGTACAAGTTGATAACACCAGGGAAGTTGTAACTTGGAGAGGGAGTCAAACGAATGACATCCACGTGTATAGAAGCCTTCCGAATTCCATCTACTCCCAGTTTCCTTGGTAGCTCACATGGCAAAGCATACGTATAGTAATGTCGCATCGCCCCAGAAATTAGAAGCATCATATGGATCGCTTCTGTTGCAGCCCGTAATGGACAGAAGCTTCAAAATTCCGTTATACTGTAAGGAAACCGATAATGGGGAAAAACCAGTTCTGGTCATCGGAACATCCAATAACTAGAAGATCGCTCGCCTTCATCAAAGAACCATCGAGATATCGCCCTCACATTCAAACAAAAATTGTGAAGTATTGAGGTCTCGCTCTAACTGCCGAAAGCTAAGATGTACATAAGTTTAGGTATTCCGAATCGTAATTGCACACATTCTTGTGTTTCAAGAGCGACTAGATGAAGCTGTTTCTCTCTATCGCACCTAGTTAGTTCTTATATTATTGAAATCATAATGGGCTTTGTTGAGTGACTCACTTTTTTAATTCTTTTAAAGTGTAGTTTAACAATTATGCAATTTTAACTTTCTTTTTGTCTAAATTTAAAGAACAAAATTATTATAAAATTTATTGTAGCCTGGCCAATTCGAAGTCGGCAAAATAATATATGTAATTGCAATACATGTGTATGATCTATGTAAAATGTAGTTAAAAATATGTCAATTTTAGATGTCATCTTAAAGGTGTCTGCCAGACGAAACGCCCCACTGTAGGCGTTTGACAAGTGTCAAACAAAGTTTGAGACACTAACCCCTTAAACATATCCAAAAATCAGTTTTGACATAGAAATTAGTTATTGTAATATGTAATGTATGTAAATGTATGTAATAAGATTCGCTGTTCAATTCGCCCCCGAGAATCAAATTTGCTAAATTGTGATCTTAAGAAGAGAGCTAAGTTTCAGCGAATTGCTATTTGTAACACGAAATGAGAGAATTCGCAAAATTTTAAGTTCGATTCGCTATTCATAATGAGGGCCGAAATAATCGAAATATCGATTCTTAAATTATCTCGAGACATCTCGATAATTTATCTGAAATCATTCGAATTATTTACATTCATCATTTGAATGATGTCTTATCCTTCATACATGGGACTCAATTTCTACTTCACTACTTCTACTATTTAAGCCTAATAGAAATGCAATACAATTGGCTTGAGCAAGAGTCAAATGGTATTGTGATGTTGAGTTGTTTTGTGTGGATTGTATTTTTGACTTTTTATGTATCTGTTTCTGTAGCATTTATAATTCGAATGAATTTGTAAAATAGTAATAGTAATCACTCGCTTTCCAAATACAGTTTATTACTAATGTTAATTATTGTTATTGAGATTTCGTGTTTAATGGACTGACCGAATAAAAATGGAAGAATTGAATGATATTATTTCGAATAAATGGGAAAAAAGTGAGTGCTTCTATAAAATTGGCTCTAGTCATGGACTATGGTGGATTTGAGCACTTATATGGACATTTGTTCTCTCTTTGTTTTTTGTTACTGTTATATTTACGGCTACAGAATTTGAATTTGGCAAAGTATAACAGAATTTGGGATTGTTTCATACTTTCGGATTCGTGTTTTTGACTGTTTTGTTTATTATTCTATTTTTTTATTTAGAAAAGGAAAGATCATGTACTTAAGTATCTATTGATATATGAGCAGTTAACATTATACCTTTTCGTGGCTTTTTAAAATTCAAACGAATAATATTCTAAAAACTAGAACATCTGCATGGTAAAAAAATTGGAGTAAACTATTCCAATTTTCTTACTTATAATATCATATCATAATTCGAATAATTTAATCACTCGAATACTAATCTCTCTCGATTATTAAAATCATTCGATTATGCTCATCACTAAAACTTGTAAACTCGTTTTTTCGACCAATATTCTTCAGGCTTTTAAAAACAAGCCTAATGTTAGCACCAGTGGTCCGCTAAGGAACTTATTAAAACGATCGTTCAAATGAGCTTCGAAGGCTTAGGTCAAAGTTATACGTTAAATGCAACAACAGCTAATATCCTCTGGACTTAGCTAGTCGCAGAGAATCTTCTATTCCAAAGGAAAACTGTGTTACCAACGTGCAAACAAGCTTATTATACTTTCATTATATGTATGTTTTTTTCATAATTTTGGCATTCGCTTTAGTATACTGTGGAGTTCATGACTTTTTACGCGGTTGAGCACTTGTGCGTAAATAAATTTATGAATGTATGTACATAGGCAGACCGATTTTGATGTTGTTTGTAAATGACTATGATAATAATAGTTGTATGTACATAGCTATATGTATATCAATGAATCGAATACCAGCTTTTTAAACATTTTAGAAATTATACATATTTATATTAAAATTAATGTGAAATGATATGGCAACCTTCGTAAAAATTTTATTTTTCCATTTGGGTGATTCCAGACACACTATTATTTATGCTATTCACTAAATAGTAAATAGACAATTACCTTACTTACTCATAGTTCACTCATATTGGATGTAATATCTTCTGAATTTTTAATTTCGTTCTGTTTATTGTTGTGCCATGTAGACTATTAATGTAGACTACATGATTGTCTATATGTAGACATTCCGATGTAGGCAATTCACAATTGTCGACAAAGTAGACATTGTAGACAATTCGTAAAACCATCATTGTTCATATTTGTTCGTACTAAAATTTTTCAAACCACAAAACATAAAATGTTAAAAAAGAACTAGTTCTTCTATAATACAAAAACATGTGTGTAAGAATAAGTTAGTCGTGAAAAAATTTATCTAAATCTAAATGTATACCAAGTTTTATGTTTAGAAAAGATTTAGTTACAAATATTTTAATTAGAGATATTGAAAAACTTTACATTATGTAATAATCTGTTATGATAAGCCTACACTTAAATTTAATAGGTCCACTGAATCAATTCACTGGTTTACTGCTGCACACGTCTTAAAAATTTTTCAAAATTTGAGGAATTAAATATAAAATTAAAAAATGCCAGTAAATCTTCCAAATTTGGTTTAGTAATTAAATCGGTAATTGACAAGTGTCTCACATAATTTGGAGTTGTTTATTTTTGTTGGTCCAATTTCAATCCTTTTTGCACTGACTCAAAACCCTAAACGGTCCTCGTTTAGAGAATAAACCCAAATCTGTTTAAGGCATTCGTCAAGATGCTAGCCCTTGTATAACTTTGTCTTAATTTTAAGCACACTTAACAACTCTTCTAATTAAAGTAGATCTTTAGGGCTACGTTATGCGCCAGTTATAGCTTTCATTGAAGCTCATCATTGAAAACTTTATCCATCAATTCTAAGGCACAAATAAAACTGATGTCGTTTTGTAACCAAAATGTGGCTAATAATATATATCAATTTTGTTGGCAAGCAAATATTTTATTTGCTCTACCACTTTCTTGTAAAATCAGTTTTGATTTTTCAATGATGGAAAGCGTTTTCAATGAACATCTGACATTTTGTTTCCAAAAGTGAAACACAATCGTTCCAATGGTTTGCGTTTTCCCTTTTTTCCTATTCTCAGTTTTTCCTTCAATGATCTAAAATTTAAGCTCAACATGACATTAGGCTATGAAAGATCTTTTCAATGACAACCAAGTCTCAATGATAGCTATAACCGGCTTGCCAAAATAATTAACTGATTTGTTTTCCATGATGAATTTCAAAGAAAGCAATAACTTGGCTTTAATCAAACTTATGTTGAACACACTT
Organism: Philhelius pedissequus; assembly: GCA_910595825.1. NCBI lineage: Eukaryota > Metazoa > Arthropoda > Insecta > Diptera > Syrphidae > Philhelius > Philhelius pedissequus. The sequence continues at coordinate 91,338,821 of OU343161.1, forward strand.
TATTTTGACAGATAGAGTAATGGAACAGAATGAAGATTATATAAAAGCACAAAAACACAAACATTATATTTATAAGTTTTGAAAACTTTCAAAAAAAGATTTTCATTAGGTACATATAAAGAAACTAATTGTTCAACAGGAGGAATTGCCTGTATTACTAACGGCTTACACGTAAATTTTTCAATTAAAAATCCAACAGTTGTTTTTTTCAAATCTATCTTGAATAAAATTAAAAGTCCTCAAGTTCTTCGAACAGATTTGCTCGAACTTTATATATTTTTGGCTTTTTAAAAGACTGATAATCTTCAAAAATATTATAATCTTCTTCTTCAGAAAAAAAATATTTGTCTTCCATTTTGTGTTATAAAATGTAAACTTCAACTTGAAAAAGTATAGTTTAAAAAAGTAAAGAAGCGTTTTGCTTTGTTTAAAGTTAGACGACATCTTTAAAGTTAAAAAAATCTTTCTGTCGTTTAAAATTATCAAAAAATCATTATCATTTTAAAACTCATTATCATAAAAATACAATTGAGACATTATACGATTCAGTTGTCATTGCTTAAAGTATGCATCCTATTGCAAAATGTAAGCAAAGCTTTAGTTTTAAAATCAATATTTATTTTAAATAATAACATTTTCCATTATCTGTGCCTGCGAAGACGGTCCTCAGCGTTTTAAACTTTTATTTTTAAAGAAAATATTATAATTTATTGCTTGAAACTTATGTTTTTATGGAAAATATTTAAACCACGTTATTATCGTTGCGTTGTAGCAAAGTCTTTTTGGAATGATTTTATTTGCGAGATCTAAGATGTCAAAGTTATTGTTTACATTGCCGGCATATTGTCTACATTGTCGACATACTGTCTGCATTTCGACATTGTCGATCCATTGTCTGCGTTGAATTGTAGACACTTTAAATCAAAACGTAGATGAACACCACTGGGTCGGTTATTCGTATGAATTATTTAAACAAAACATATCTATCACACATTTTTTCCTCAATTTGACAGGTCTCTGGAGAAACAATTTTTTTCTTATCATCTGACAAAGGATTATGGATAATGTTTTGTTGTTAACCTCATTTTACCATAATACATAACATCGTTTTATCTTTCATAATGCAGATTAAACTAACACTAAGGAGAAGTGTCAAAATAGCTCTGTTTAGAGCAGAATTCTGAGAACTGTCAAAATTATTATTATTTTTTTTTTAATTTGTTGGTTTGTTTACATTTAATTTGTGGTTAGAACTAATTATGCTTTATATTCATCTTCGTCTTTTATCTCAATCGACATCTGAAAAAAGAGGCAACAAAATAAAAAAAATCATACTTGTGCGATAGAGAGCGGAGACTTAAATGCAGATCATCTTCACGTGTGTATATTATAGGAAGTATCAATGATAAACATGTTCGTCTTCATTATAGCATTTTTATCTGCACCTTAATTTGATCCGTTCAGGTTTTTTCCCGCTCTACTTTTCTTCAAATCTGCAGCTGCAGATCCATGTAAAGTCTCCTTGAATCGATTAGTTTTTTGTTTGAAAAATAATCTATTATTAAAAAAAAAATGCATTATCAAAAAGAAAAAAAAAAAATACTCACAAAAATTCTATACATTTTTGATTTGGTATTTTTTTGACAGCTGATGACGTTTAATTGACTGTTCTATCTTGTTCTGACTTTCCTGTGCTCTTCTGTCATTTTGCTCTGATCTTTTCTTCAGTGAACAAAGCTATTATAAATAAATTTACATAAAATGCACCATGCGTGAGTAGTTATGGGTCGAGTGAACTTTTCTAAAAAAATTTGAGGAAAGATTGCTGAGTATATCTCTCTTTTAACAAAGTTAACCGCTATTAAAATATTGCAGATACTCGAACAACTATTAAAGTGTTTTCCCCTATGATGGGTTAATGGTGCGAGTCTGTAGAGGCCATTTTGTTATTTTTTTTTTTTTGGTAGCGGCAGGGAATATCCAATCGAATGTTTCTTATTTGACACTTTATGCGCTAAACTACCTTAGCAAGTTATGCGATTAACACGATTGAGCGACACGTCCAAATGGTAAAAGCTTATTATTAAGATGAGTGTTCGTTAGTACAAACGTTATTCTTTTCTTCTGGATTTCATCGTCATTGGTCGGTGCTTCTTTAAAGCCAATGACTGAACGTTGCAACGTTAGCATGACAATCAAGCGATTTTCATTTGTCATACTTGCAGTTCACAGTATCTTATAGTACAAAAGATAACAAGAGCAGGTGCGATGAGATTCGAAACGCGTAGCCTCGTTGTGATTTTTAATATCGATTTAGAAATACTGAGGAATTAGAGTTTCATTGACTGTAGTTGGTAGCCAGAGGCATATTATTTTATGCATCCAATTATATGGATCATTTCGGTTTTTAAAATCTGTTGATTTTCCTTACAATATCCTTTTCCTTACGATCCTTCTAAGTGGGATCGTGGGTTAACGAAATTGTGCCTTGTCTTAGTCTTGGGCTGGAACCTGGAATTAAATTTGTACCGTTGTATCCATATTCTACTTATTTTAAGTGGATATCATGCACTGAGGCTATCCTTGCAAATCTTTTCAAATTAGGTTTGCCTTTATACGAAATACCGTTTTATTTATTTAAAGCAGGCAATTGAACAATTATAAGACCTTTATCTGTTAATAAATAAATTTAAATAAACCGTACCTCAGATTTCGAAAAAGAATCAAAATATATCAATGAAAATCATTTTTATACGACATGAAAGAAATGTAGGTCCAACAGGTTAACACAGGATGTAAATTAGCAGAGATCAATTTGATCGCTTTAGACTTTGTCTTGTAGGGTGTTTTGCATTCCCAGATCAGTACTAATAAACGAAACGATGCTTTATACAATACTAATATTTGCTTTTCAAATATGAAACTAATTTCGTAAATACCTCATACACAACTTGATTTATTTTAATTCAACATTGACCCGCCCTTATTGGAAAACCATTCATGATTAGGGATGTGTCTCCGGAGACGAAACTACTATAAAAGCACCCGGGACGAAACCGTATTTTTGTTTTCGAAATTCGCCGCCATTCTCTGTGGTTTGGTTTTCGCTAGAAGAAATATTTTTTGTTTAATAATTTTTTAGTGCTCATGCGTTAAATTTTTATATTATTCACTTGTTTTTTTTTTGCGAAATATTTTATTCGCATTAGTACATAGTTATACTCAGAATGGCGTACTGCGAAAATCCAGCGAATAATACGTACGCATGTCGTTGGATTTGAAAATGTTCGATTTCCACATTTTTGAGACTTTGTTTCTAGCTCCAGTAAAAGGTGACTTTAAGACTTTTAGGTTAGGTTAAGTTAGGTTGAAGTGGCTGCCAAGAAAACGACTGACACATTTAGACCTCAGATAGGTCCATTGTGATACCACAAGAAGAGATGTATGCTCTTAAATTAAACCAATTAGAGCCTCTAATGAAGCGGTATAGCTTTTGAATCTCTATACCCTTAGATCACTGGGATAGTCAAAGAAGTATTCTCCCACATTTAGCCTACAGCGCAGGGAGAGACCTGGACATGAACCCTCTTCCTTTTCATCCACACAACTTCTACAAAAGTCATTTAGGAATGCGCCTAGACTTTTGGCATGTCTGCCAACTAAGCACTGTCCAGTTATGACACCTATTACTGAGCCAAGATGTTTCCTTCTGAAAAGGAGCAGACCTTTTGAGCGTTTTGGATTGATTTCTGGCCAGATCTGTCTAGTAGCCAGGTAAGTAGAGATGTTCGAGCATCTTGTGTTTGTTTGTTTTATGGCGGTTTGTTGTAACGTAAGTCTACATGTACAGAAATAGTTATTCCTATTTCTTCCATTTTGGGTTGAATTGTTTATTGGGTTCCATTTCTGGCGAGTTCATCGGCCTTGCAGTTTCCCAAAATATCTCTATGTCCCGGCACCCAAATGAGGTGAATGTTAAACTGTTCTGCCATCTCCATGAGAAATGATCGACAGTTGTTGGCAGTTATATACTTTGTGGAAACAGCGCCAAGTGATTTCAGGGCTGTTTGACTGTCTGAGAAGAAACGAATATCCGAAGTCGATATCACGTTTTCCCTTAGGAATAGGACCTTTTATCGCCAGAATTTCCGCTTGGAACACGCTACAATGGTCAGGGTGACGGAAAGAAAGACCAAGATTTAGTCTGTCAGAGTACACACTGCCACCCACTCCCTCTTCGGTTTTTGAACCGTACGTATAAAAGTGGGCTGACTCATCTTTAAAGAACATCTCGTCCTCCCAGTCTGATCTTGGTGGTATGGTAACTTGGAAGTTCTTGTCGAAGATTAGCTGGTATGTGGTGTAGTTGGATCGTCCTAGTTTTGATCCGAATTTGTTCAGAATAATATAATGGTCTACCGAATTGCTAGTCCATTGAGAGGTGCCTGTGAGACGAATAGCTGTACACGCAGCCACTTGTTTAGACTTTTAGGTGACATTTGAAAAAAAATATTATCCAAACGTCAACATAAAGTGCGTTGCCTACATGTCAAGCCATAAACTATCGAAGTCGATTGAAGGATGGATCCGATTTAAATTGTACAAAAACCTCTACAAAATTCAATTTTTTTCTTGGAAATACGGCTTTTCAAAGGTGTTTGATAACGTTTCTTTGCAGCCTATTTCTTGACGTTATCTCACACCTTTGAAAACTAAATTCGCACAAAATGTAAGCCATTTTGCGCGCTTTCATACGTGCTTAATGAGACCAAGACCGAGACTAAAACCAGACTGCACATTAAAGTGTTCACTAATAGAGACTGAAATTTTTTGATTTTGCCGAGACGAGACTAACAAAAGTCTCGCACGGTCTCGACTCGTTGCCAGCCCTATTAATTATGATCTAATACATGAAACGTGAGGTAAATGCAATAGATTGTGGAGAAAAAACCGCATTTATGCGTCACACGTTTTGTGTTTTAAATTTTAAATTATGGCTTACCTGTCGTGTCAACAAATTCTTTTATTAATTTTTCAATTAAATTGTTCTTACTTTTTGGTTGACTAGGCAATGATTTATTTTAGAATAATAAGATTTTCTATTATAAGAAAAATAGAAACTTTTTAGAAATACTTCCTGATCAGAGGCAAGATCTTCCAGTTTACCTTGTTTGTTTTTTTGTTATGTCAATAAGTCGATGTAAGATGAAATTAACAGATCAAAAATCAACATTGACAAGGCCTTAAATAGTTAACTGATGAGTCCAAGTGACATTCCCAAAAGGGCCTTTTTTTGAATCAGTGTGAGTTCTTATTTACATTTCGCACAGTTAGTTAAAATAAATATAGTACTCGTATATAGCATAGTCCAAGGATTAAACTATAACTACCTAATTGTTGTTTAGTTGCTAAAATTTCCCACAAAGTAAGATTGCAACACATTTTTTTTAAATCAAAATAGGTAATCACGTTTAGCAAAAATTTTAAAATACATAAAATATTCACAATGATAATAGTCTCATCTCTCATGTGTCAGTCATAATATATCTGCTGAACTAGATCTCATCAATCTTATCAAAAAGACTATTTTGTTAATTAGAGGGCTATAAACTTTTAAATTTGATCCGACATATTTTACATATTTAAGCTGATGAATGAATGAGAGTATACGGAAACACACATAATTATTTTTTTTTCACTTAGTCTATAAATATGCAAAACATCGATAAACAAATTTTCCATTCTTTAGAGGTCAAATAAATTCCTCACAATCATTTCATGATCATCATCTCGAAATTGAATTCATTGACCGACAAAAAATATAAAACATTCCACTATATACATTTACATCGATATCAATAATAAAACAACAATTTACATACTCGTACAATGTATATTTTTATTTTGAATCGGAGCACAATAATTTAACTGACATTTGTTCCGGTTACAGCACATATGGTTGAGAGGAGCACACGGCACAGTAGTGCCACTGGCCGGCCGGTCGGTTTGAAAAAAATTTCGTTCATTGTAATGGCGTCAAACTTATCCACTGTGGTATCGCTTGGGTCAAAAAATGGCGCAACAGAATAAAAATGGTGGAAATGTATTATTCAGTCTATACCTATATCCGGTTTTTCAAGCTGATGTTTTCACATAAGTGCAACAGATTTTGTTGGTTATTAAACGCCATTACAATTAACTGTTTTTTTTTTGTCCAACATTGTGTCAATTTGTCATCATTACCTACATATGTAAATATAAATCAAAAGTGAAAGTGAAAAAAATCAACAAATAAAGTCGATTCTAGGTTTGTTTATAGAAATTTGACAGATTTAATGTCATTGTGCAATATTGGTTTGGAAAAATATAAAAAGATCTGGCAACCCATTGTCAGGAGGGATAATGATTTATTTTATTTTTACTCCATGTCCATATTTAACAATTGGTGTTTTTCTTTTGTAAATTTTTCTTTAGTTGCCAAATATGCTGCAGGTTTTCGCTAGGGGAATATTAATTTATTACTCATTCAATAATATAATTTTGTTGTTTTAAGAATAAGCTTTCACCATCCACACAAAAAAAAAAACAATTTCATTTTCTTTTCAATGTCATTTAAATGGTTATCTATCATCATTAAAAATCATGACATTACTCTCAATGCGTTTTTTTTTTAATTTAATGTTTGTATTATCAAATACCTGAGTTAATGTCATCTCAATTGTCATGGAAGGTGGCCAACTCTCTTCCCATAAAAGACATAATTTCATGAAGTGCAAATTAATTACATGCCAAATTAACTTAAAGCAGACATCGTCATTTTTCCGGTTTTTCTTAAAAAAAAAAAAAAACAATTCCAATTATATCACTACACCGCTGGGATGCAGTACAGCCTGTTAAAGTAGTTAACACTAAGCCAAGATTCGGTATTGAAGTAAGGTAGGCGAGACTAATATTATGGTTTGAGCAACCAATTTTGTATTGTTTGGACCCTGAACACTTAAACTAATACTTTTATTTAAATTAAAACAAAAAATATATTTACCTACTTACATGTATAAGGAAAATACAAAACATTGGCCAGTACATGCCAATATTTTTGAACTAAACTTTCTTTTACGGTGTTGTCGTTGGGGGTAAAAATGTTCTATATAGCTGTTAGTGACATGTCAAGCCCACACAAATTTTCTTTTAGCTCTCTAAAATAAAATGCACGACTGAATCGCATGAACTTGCTCTTTTAGCTAACAACTTTAATGTAGATAACCATTGAGGTTTAGTTAGTTAGGTGTAGTTATCCTATGCAAGTTTAAAGCCTATGTAGGTAAGATTAGCTGCGTTTTATTATCTACGGGTCTGGTTTTGGGTTATTTTGTAACACGTATTACAAAAACAACACGAGATCCAGGTTTCTATCTGGGTTTGCAAATATTAGTATTAAATTAGGCTAACAGAGGGTACATTTAAGTAAATAACCCTGGTCGTTTTATTTTCACAGTGTGAACCATATGGGCTATTGGCGATAATAAAACACAGCTATTAACTTGATTCTTAGTATACTGAATTGTGGAATGGATGATTCGAGGAATAGTTACATAGGTACCTACCTACAAATGTAAACTTAAATCTAAGTTATGGATTTTAATTATGTAAGTTGGGAGGGTAAAATGTATCTACATATATATACATATTGATGGAACCTACGTATGTTAACATGTACATATAATAATGAAAATGAAGGATGTAGATGGGTTGGTAGCTATATGCATATAACTTTATAATTTAGGTGCATACATAAGATTCATGTGATTTTTAGAGACATATATGCATATATAGGGTCCGCCAAATAACTTTTTTTTTTTAAATGGGCGCAAAAAATCGTGTGTAGCTTCGGCAGTGTGGCACGTAGCGCCGTCCTGTTGAAACCAAATATTGCCAATATGCTCCTCTTCAATTTTTGTGAACAAGAATTCGTTCAACATGGCCCGATAACGATCGCCATTGACTGTAACGGCCACTCCCTGCTCATTTTCGAATTATGCCTCTGGACCAAAATCCGCACAAAACAGTGACTCGTATTGGGTGTATCGGCTTTTCAATTTATGCGTGCGGATTTTCTGTGCCCCAAATGCAACAATTTTGCTTGTAACATACCCGCCAAGATCAAAATGAGCTTCATCTGAAAAGATGATTTTTTTGGCAAAATCGGCAACTTCTCTAATTCGATCGCATGCCCACTTAGCGACCGTGGTTCAAGCGTATACACAACCATTTTCGTTCAGCGGAAGGATAAAGCTAATTATCTGTCAAATCAGACATGAGCTAAGTGTTACCATTCACGAAATAAGCACTAGTTGAGAAAAAAAACGTTAGATGGCGGACCCGTTATAAATGTATGAGGGCCTACATTGTATTTAGTATTCAGTGGCATACGCAAAAATTCGTAAAAAGCGAATCATAATAACGTAGAAATAAATGGATAATACACATACTTAAATGTTTTTATATTGCTTAGTCCTTATAGTTTGAGGGAAAACAAATAGATGCCATTTGAATGCATGGATAAATAAGAATATATACAAAAAATCAAAACTCGTTGGAGCGGTTTTTTAATAGATTAATTTTTTTTGTATAAAATTTTTGAAAACATTTTTAGAAAAAAATTTTAAACGCTATTTTGAAGATATTATTAATATACATATAAAATTCAAATTTAAAAAAAAATTCTGTAACTGGTTTTTGAAAAATCGATTTTTCAAGAAAAAATTATTTATTTTTTAAAAATCGAAAACTTTGTTTTTAAAAATTTAAGTACGCAGTTTTATTAACAATTCTAGGGAGCATTTGCATAAAAAAAAATATTTTAACCGGTTTATCCAACATTGAGAAAGTCGAAAATATGAAAAGTGGTTCTATTGGAAGTACCGTTAATAAGTACGCAAACAAAAACAATATTTTTATACTTAAAAGTGAATTGTACTAATTTAAGAACACACAAATTTTTAATAAAAATTCTTGGAGCCGTTTTCGAGAAATACATTTATTCCTTAACGGTTTCTTAACATTTGTATGGGATGTACCGTTGGTTTTTATTTTAGAAAAATAGTTTTTTTTTTTAACTATTCAAGATAATCTGAAAAAACACCAAATACGAACTTTTGAAAAATTTTGAATAAATTTCAAAAAAATTAAATTAACCGTTTCCGAGAAAATCGAAAACCAAAAAGTGATTCTACTAGAGGTACAAAAAATAACAATTTTTTTCCAAAACAAAAATTATCAAATGGTACCCTTTCCCTTCGTTAATGAATTGATTTTTTTTTATAAAAATCGTTTGAGCCGTTTTTGAGAAAAATAAGATTTTTGTTTTTGATCAAAAAAATGTATGAGAGCAAACTGTTATTTGTCGTCTTAAAAAAAATGAAAAAAACGTATGGGAATATTACTGAAAAAAGCAAATCTATCAAACCTTTTGGCTGTAGATTCGAGGTCAGACAGATAGACAGACAGACAGACAGACAGACGAATTGGGGGACCCACTTTTTAGTTGTTCTCTATGATCGTAATGTCATGTTTGGTTCTTAGAAAACATTTTTTTTACGAATACATAACTTGCCTTATAGTACCTATATGGCAATAAAAAATTTGTTTGTCCACCAAAAACTATTAAAAAAAACATCTTTTATTTACATTTTTATATCGAAAATGAATGCACAATATTTAAACATAAATTTTCATTAACAAACGGCATGAAAGTATTTTTTAAAAATTAAATTCCAAGAATAACAACCACCAGAACCAAAATCACTTTTTATTTACATAAAAAAACACCGAACATCTTTTCTTAAATTTGTTTATTAAATTCAATAAACCTTTAATTAATTTCACTTTTTTAATAATTGACTTAAAATCTAAAAACTTACATAGAACTAACAAATAATTACACAGCACAAAATAATCAAAAAAAGTACTTATTGACAAACGTAGACCAGTATTGCCGTATCCTGGCAAATGCAAAATGGCATTGCCTTTCAATTGGAGGAATTTTTTATTCTTGAACGGAATAGATGCGATAGGAAAATTAGATTTGAGTGTGACGAGATCTCGTCGTTCTTGTTAAATTAGTATCCAACTATGACGAGGATACATAATAATAAAGAATTTCATGGGGTCATGTTACGTTACGCAAATCAGTTAACTTCAATATTATTCTCTTAAATCTATTCGTGAAAAGATTCGTCCCATTGAATTGGGAAATGATTTTATAATTACAAAACGCTATTAGTGAATCATGTGAAGCTATCGTCCCGTTTTTTTGAGCATTGTGAGTCATTTTTTTCTCAAATCTCGTTCCCTTTTCGCAGATTTTTACAGAGGTAAATTACTTACTTACTTATACGGCTCCCAATCCATGGAGGGTCACTGCCTGACATATTGCGTTCTTCCATCGGTTGCGGTCCCACGGACGCTCCCTCCAGTCGTCGAGACCAAGCGCTCTTGCATCTGTAACCGCCTGTTCCCTGTAGCGGAGGTTCGGTCTTCCTGGTCGTCTCAAGCCTGGGGGTGGGATTTAAAGATTTTCTTGTCTGGAGCGTTTTTGTCCATTCGCTCGATGTGGCAGAGCCAGTATAGTCGACGCGCTTTGGCGCTTTGGCTTTTTTGACTACATCCACATCTTGGTACAGCTCGTACAATTCTCGTTTGAATCTTCTCCTCCATTCGCCCTCTTCGCATATATGACTAAATATCTTCCGAAAAAAATTTTCTCTCGAAAGTGCCCAGTATCAATTCCGTTTTTTTACTTATCGTCCAGCACTCGGCGCCGTAGAGTAGAACTGGTAAAATTAGCGTCTTGTATAGCGTGCACTTTGTCTTTCGAGACAGGAGTTTTCAACCCATTTGTTTGGCCAAACCGAAGTAGCAGGGGTTCTCTAGGGAATTCTTCGTCGGATTTCCACTAAGGTGTCGTTCGTGGAATTGATGTTTGTTCCGAGGTAGGTGAACTCCTTGACTACTTCGAAATTAGTGCTACCAACAGTGACGTTTTGTTCTAGGCGATGGACAGATGAGGCTTTGTTTATTGATAGCATATACTTGGTTTTGTCCTCATTTACTTCAAGACAAACGCATTTCACCTGTACAGCTCGCTTGGAGCGGCCGATGATATCGATGTCGTCCGCATAACCAAACAGTTAAGAAGACCTGTTGAAGATAGTGCCTTCCAGGTTAACACTACTCTTTCATACTATCTGCTCCATGAATATGTTGAAGACGTCACATGATAGCGCATCTCCTCGTCTGAGCCCTGTACACGTGTGGAAAAGATCGGATGAGCTGTTTCCCATTTGGACGTTGCACCTCTTATTTTGAAACGTCATGCGTCATAGCTGGCTCAGTTTTTTCGGGATCCCGAGTTCCGACATCGCCAGAGATAAATTGGTGAAATTAAATCCCTGAGTTGAAAAAGGTTAGTTGAAATTGCTAAACCACGGATCAAAATTTGAACCAACATGGAACTTCAAATAGCTCGCTGAAATCGGTGAACTTAAATTGCTGAACAACGGTTCAAAATTTGAAGGATTATTAAATCAGGGTTCAGATCGCCAAAAACATAACCGATTGGCGAAATAAACGGTAGTTGCGTCGGCTTCCTTATCGACCAGCTGCATGTCCTTTTACCGAATCGAGAATCTACTTAGTAAATCTAGATGCCATTGAAGAAGTATAATTTGAGATCCATTACGTGAAGATACAGCCACACTCACTTATGTATTACAGCTAGGTCATAAGGTTATATTCTCCTTATAATTCCTCTAAGCCCAAAAACCATAATTATTATATTAGCCTATGTAGCGTTGAACAAGCCAAACGCGTTTAAACGTTGTATAGAGCCTACATAGAAGAGTTCTTGTATCGAAATGTGTTGATATTACCCATGGGAATTTCACCTTTTTAAAGGAAGCTGAAATCGAAAGAGCCCCTAATGAGAAAGACGATAATAAAAAACAAAACTGTTCTATGGCCGTGCCATTAATAAAATTCTATTTTAAAATTCATTTACCAAAAATTTATAGAGTCGGACAGAAGTTCACAGAATTTAGTCTTATCAACAATTAACTATTTTTTTTATCGACATAATTTAACCATAGCGATTGTATGGCAGGTACCGTTATTTTAAATAATTTCAATTTCCACTCTAGAAAATCAATGAGACTTTTAAACATACAGACATAACGGACTGAGCTATGTTGGAAAATTTTTCGGAAAAATAATATATATCATCGGTTACTTATATTACGTCGAGCTGTTGGCCGAAATGATAATGGGAATAGGTGATAATTTATTCAAGCAGAACCTCTCTCGCAATTTGAGAAGAATTAAAATTGTAGACCAGCCTTCTAAAGATGTGTCCACACCAAAGAAACATTTCAGAAACAAAGAACTAGAACAGAAACTGAACTATTTCTGAAGTGCTTTTAAAATGTTTTTTAAACAAATGGGAAACATTTCAAAAACCTTTTTTAAACAATGTCTCCTGAAATATTTCCTTGGTGTAGACACACCTTAAAAACCTCTATTTGAATCGTATTGATAATCTCTGGGGGAATACTTTAACCAACGACACGGTGAGCAATGGAATGCAATTTAAAAAACTCAATAGCTTCGAGACCGTATAATTGCCCCTCGAGCTGTGATAAGCATGACTGAACTATATAACCTTCTTGATTCAGTGCCACAACTGCAGGAACAAAATTCGCAGTTGCCAAAGTTGATTTAACTTAACGTTAACTTTCTGCTACATTTTGGCATTTCTCTGTATTCGATCAGCACCTCTCCCTTTCTAATGAGAGATATTAACAGGGAATCGTGCTTCATTATTTTAGTATTTGTAGATGTCTTCTGCCAAATGAGTAAGCTATTTCAATGACAGCTTGTGCTTTAGTTATTATTATATCATACAGATTTTTATATCGATTTAGAGATAATATTCCAGTAGTTGATAACCACTAGCCGGCTTCTGATGAAAAAGTGAATATTTTTATGCATTAAGAACTGCTTGTGTCAAAAATCAATTTCAAGATTCAGCTCTAATTTTCAAACTTCTTGTTGTTGTGTGTAATTGTTGATTGAAGAGAAAGCAAATGTACAAAATGTTCCACATTTTGGGAGTAAAATGTTGTGCGTATTCCATAATTGACATGATTAAGTTAATTGAGATTATATAACCGTTGTTTTTTCCAGACTAAACTTACATAATTGCTGAATCCATTTTGTCGAATTCTCTATTGTTATTTCAAGACTTTAATTTCAAGGTTGAATATTTTACAAATCTATTACTTAAATAGAACCATAAATAAGTCTGCTTTCAAGCAAATCATATAGTTTTGCCATATGCCTTCCGGTCTGAGATTCACACTCTAAAACACTAAATTACTATTAAATCGGACTTGTAATTTGGCAAATTGCTAACATCTTTATGATTAGTTTTTGTTTGTTTGTTTTTTGTGTGTGTAGAGTTCGTAAGCTGAGACGAATTACATTATTAATGGTATTTTTATTTTTAAAGCATCCAGGAGGAGGTTTGATTTGTTATTTCTGTTTTTATATGGTCGTTAAGTTGATTAGTTTTTTTTTCTGTAATTGATGTTGAAAATATTTAGATATAAATAATTACTCAATTTTAAATTTCATTTAGTGAAACGTGTTAATTTAAATAAACGAATTGCTTCTTTTTCAATGTCAATTGGCATTCTTTACCAAATACTTTTAAATTATGATGATAATTGGTTTGTTCTTTGGAAAATAATCATACGGAATAAAAATCGGTCAATTAATTTTTAATCATAATGCTAATACGTATCAGTGTTAGTAAAAATATATGAAATAAAATAAACAAGAGACGGTATTGCGCTGATAATAATAGCTGTCTCAGTTCTCAAAGATACCAAGCTTTTTTATATTTTGCAAAAATTTTCTTTTTCCTGGTGAAAATTTCTTTTGTCATTCTTCGAAAATGCATGATTGAATGCACCACAGGCAAGTGCTCCTTAATTGTTATGATCTATCAATAGAAGAGTGATAAGTGGGGTCTGAGTTAGAGTTGAGATAGTGTTGAGTTAGTGGTGAGTCAGTGGTGAATTAGTGGTGAGTTAGTGGTGAGTGAGTAGTGAGTGAGTGGTAAGTGAGTGGTGGCTGGGTGATTAAATGGTGGGTAAGTTAGTCAGTCAGTTTTGTATTTTTTTTTACATTTCTGTATCTCAGGTACTACTAAAGTTTCTGAGTTGGAATTTGGTGAGGCATCTGTGCAATTACTGCGAATTTAATGATTTTGGCGTAAAATTTTAAACAACCTATTATTAAGGCCTTAACATGATACTAGTTAACAATTTACTATATACATAGTAGTCTCCTTACTTTTCATAAATTTTAAACCTTTTGTTAACTAGTAAAATGCTAATTAACAGATAACAAAGCATTTGTAGGATTTTAATTTTGATGAACACAACTATTGTGGTTATGCTTTGTAAATTAATTATTAATTATGTTGATGGAAACCCAACATGTGCTCTAAATAAGTATTCGATGTTTATATTTTAATCATTTAACTTCATTATTTACAAAAAAATATACACCATCATGATTCGAACTTGGGACCCCCGCGTGCAAGACTGATATACTACCAGATGACATTATGAATTTAGTACGATACTAAAAAATTTAAGTAGCCATTTGGTGATTTTAACTTTAGTAAAATGTTAAGAAGATAATACGATACTAAGCTTGTTTAAAATTAGAAAATTATCTTTTTAACCTAATTACATACTATTATATCATTTAAATTTTGCACCTTTGACTTTATAATTATTGAAGTTCGTAAAGGTACAAAATTACGTGAGTTTGATCCGAACTTTTAGGGAGCTAGCCAGAACTTGGCTGAACAATATCGTGCCCTTCGATTATAAATAAGCAAAATGATTAATGCAGAAGATACAATAATGATATTCATACATAAATGTTTGTTAATTTTTATATTTTCAGTGTATACTGTACTTTAGTATTTTTTCACTTAATAATTTTATAACATTTTTTTTTAACTTTATTTACATAAAGGAAAATTAAAACAAAATTAAATAATATTAACTCTCCATCTGCTTTATTGCCTCTATTTCCAAGATTACCGGTCTGTTTCACTTTGTCTGCACCATATGCGTTCAATATCTGGGTGTACAATTGTACATGTATGAAAATGAAAATCAAAAATATTTGTATGGCAATTTCGAACTTAAAATTATGAAAATTACAAAATCAGTTTGAAAATTATATCGCATCGTAAATTCAAGCATCTCTTTGATCTTATCATGGCTTGAATTATTTAGCTTTTACAATTAAACTTAAATGTATGTAATATGGAAATACTCTTGCCTTTAAATTATTAAAATACAAGATTGAAAAAAAATATTGATTACATATAGTAAATATTATTAAAATAGCACTCTTTTTTATTTAAAGAATTAATTAGTCGAATAAAAAAAAAGTATAAGCTTAAATACTAGCCAAGCTGCAAAGCTTATTCATAACGTTCACAAACTTCTTTCTAAGCACTACTTTTTTGCTATTTTCAAAATTGAGCTTCGAAAACCGTGGTTTCAACCGTGGAAATAAGAATTAACATTAGGAAGAATATAACAAAGCGACAGTGTTCATACTTATTTAATATTCGTCTAATTGTTGTGGAAATTGCCGTATTGTAATAAAACATCATATTTAATTTGCTTAAAAGAAGTCTTAAAAGGTTAGTCGAGTAAAAATTGGCCTTCCCTTGCGGTGTTTTTTTTTCGTCGATGCTATCCAAATGTTTTTTAAAGGTTTTACACCTTTCGAAACGAAAAAATTGTAAACCCACTTTCTAAAAAATCATATCAATTTTATCTCAATAACCAAAGTTTTTTAATCTATTGGCGCTAAATTAATTACCTTATCGGGAGATTGTAATAAGTTATCCATTTTGCGATTTCAAAAGTAAACGTAAATAAAACACATTTAAAATATTTTTTGTTCATGATATTTCTTTTTTATTATTAAGTTTGAACGTTGACATTATATGTGAAACACTACGTCATTTAAAATGACCACCACGCGAATTGTTGCAAGCATCAATTCTATTGAGCACTGAAAGTATCCTTCATCATCTGCTAGAGCTGGATGGGGAAAAGTGAAATTCTAGTAGCAGAGTAGTTTTTGAAGTAGGTACTCAGTGAGATACACTATTGCTGCATCAGCAGGGCTTCATCTCTTCCATCTAAGTTTCGTGATAATTTTTCAACCGAAACTGTGGTCCTGGGCGGGTGGTCCGTACTCGCTCCAAAAATTACTATAAAATGGGAAACCAATAAACCGCGTTATGGAATGCGCGCGGGTTTTGGTCCAAAATTTAATTCAATATTGCTTCTGAAGCCTTTGTTGTCCTGCCTGATGCGGAGCTGCTTCTGCCCGTTTGTTCGTCCGATTGATAGCCGTGCGTCGTACACCTACATACCACCTACTTGATGATAATGAGTTTGTGTTGAAACTGCGAGTGTTGAGCTTTTTAGCCTTTGGGTCCTTTATAGCCGCAAAGGGTTAACAATTAAATTATAAACGACTTTGTATTAATATCATGGGCGAAATATGAAATGGACGCATGCAGCAGCAGCAGCAGGACGGGCTCTCGTTTTTGGCTTTCAATAATTTAAAAGGATCTGGCAATCTGGTATGAGGAGTTGTTGGGACACTTTCTCAGGGGCAAGGATATCATTTTTTTTTATTGATTTTATGCGTCATATCACAACAATGTGTGAGTGTGTGTGAATATTTGAAAAGGACATACTTTGATTAATTTAAAATAGCGCGCTAGCTGAGTGAATTTAATTTGGATTTCCTGTTTTTAGTCGTAACTATATACTCTCCGAGCCGTCCTTTTCTTGATCTATGTCTATGAGTGCAGAGTCCTCATCATCAGTCGGCCTGACCCAGCGCATTGAGAGCAAAAATATGTATATTATATATTTTGTCGACCACTTTTTGACACATATTGGGTGGTATCTCAGCCATAACTTGACGAATGTTGGTTTTCAAGTGCTCAAGAGTTAAATGTTTATCTGCATAAACATGGCCTTTCGTGTAGCTCCACAAAAAAAAGTCCAGCGGTGTCAAATCGAATGATCTTGGTGGCCAGTTGATATCGCCACGACGAGAAATTACGCGGCCATGAAATGTCTCTTGCAATAAAGCCATATTCGCTCGAGTTGTGTGGCATGTGGCGCCGTCTTGTTGAAACGACATATACGACAGTTTTGTTTATTAACATACCCACCGAGTAAGAAATGTCCTTCGTCGCTCAAGAAAATTTTGTTCGAAGAATCGCTGTCCATCGCCTGTTGTTCAAGCACCCATTCGACGTGTCTACGACGTTGTGAATGGTCAGCTGGCTTCAGTTGTTGTGTGGGCTGGACTTTATATGGACGTAGGTGTAGATCCAAATGCAAAATAAGCCATAATGTGCCGTAAGACAGTCCTAATTCCTGAGAACGACGATGAATCGACACATTCGAGTCTTCGGCAACACTTTCACTTATAGCAGCGAAATTTTCAGTGGTACGAGCGAAACGATGATGCACAGACCTTGCAATATTTGTAACCAATTCAGTCTCTTCAAATTTCTTCACCATTTTGCCAATTGCTTGCCTAGTTGGACGATTATGTAAGCCATAATCTCATTTTAAAGCACGATATGTGGCTGTGGCAGAATCACCATTTTTGTAGTAGGTTTTAACAATTTTATGCGTTGTGCGATAGTTAAGCGATCCATTTTCGAATTGGTTTAACAACTTAGTTTGACATATGTCGAATTCCAGCCCTATACTTTTGAAATCGCAAAATGGATAACCCTTTATATTTGTTTTGCTAATGGCGGCTTGTTGATTAATGTTACCCCACCTGGTACAATGCGGTCCTTTCCTATAATATCATAATTTCATAAATACTTCACCTTCCACTCTACTAATTATTTTTGTGGTCAAGCCTGATAAATACGAACTTTTCCTTACTAACCTAATTATTAAAAAAAAAATCTAGTATCGTAATTGTAACAGATTAATTTTTTTGCAATTTTCACCAGTTTCACGAAACCAGAAATATCTCTACTGTAACTTCAAGATAATAGATGGAGTATCTATGCGGTTCAACAAATATGAAATAGTATTTGGTAATTATGTGTCCACCATGGTATGCTCTTAAGTCTTCGAACTATCTACTTGTTAACTTAAATACTTCAATAGATTAAAAACAAAATTTTATTCATAATTACGTACTATTACATACTCGTCATAGAAATCAAGCTAGAGAGTTCATTTTTCTGAAATCTCATTCGTAAACTAAATTTTTGTTTTTGCTGTCAAAGATACTATTATACTCGTATGGAGAGATTCGGATATTTCTGCTCTTGCTCTCTTAAAAGGATATATAAACATTGCTGGTATTTCAAAACGAGGTGATCATTTATTTCTGATTTTGTGCATATTTTTAATTGACAATGAAATACATAATTCTTTATTTTCAAGAATATAACAATAAATGATGATGATTCTCCACTCTTCAGTATGCAAATTGCACAATTCAATTAATTTTAAGTAATCAAGTTTTATTCCAATATAAATGGTGAGATTTACAGTCATATTTATGTGAGTACAAATTTGAGAAATTATTTAAGCAAACTAAGAAAAGACTTCAGCTTACTGAACCAATTTGTTTATGTTATCTTTTGTTAATTATTGGTGTACCAACATTTCTTAAAAAAAATACTTAACTTCACAGCATTTATGTTTTTCTCATTTCGGTCAAAGATTGTACACATTTGCACAGAGTATATTATATTTGGAGAATTGTCAGCGATGCATACATACATATTTAAAGTTCACGGTGTAAAAAAGCCCCGCGTGCAACCTCCCTGCTGGGCCAAAGTTTTTTTTTGGGTTTAATTTTTTTTCGATTTATTTCGGAAAAATGGAACATAAGTCCAAAATTATTTTTTTGGACTTAAGTCCCATAAAAGTGGGACACAATTCGAAAGTTCGATTTTGGGCTTATGTCCCTGCACCTCCAAAAATATCACCCCATTCAATTAAGTTTGATGCCGATATCGCATGGTCAGGCGTTAGTAAGATTTCGCAAATACATAAAGATAAGTGGAACACCAGACTTATTATGAATGGCATACGTTGGAGTAGAATTAGATAGTCTGAACAAACGGTTGAAAAAGTACCTCTGGGAAGAAATGGGATAAGCCCAAAAGCCTCCACTCTGTAGCACAATCATGTATTCACTGTGGCATTAAAAACTCTGTATTTAGAAGAGAGATCAAAGTCAGTATAATGTTTTTTTTTGTCTCAGACTATATAAAAACAATATTCAAGGTTGGAACCAGTGGCAGATTAAGCTTCTCGGCGCCCTGAGACACGCCCTTTTTTTAATATGTGCAAGGGCCGTATTTGAATGGCCTACCATCGAAGAGTTATGGGACACGGTTGTCTTTTTAGTATTTTCGAAATATGTCACATGTCATTGTTTTTAATAGGTTTGATACAATTTTTGTAAGGAAAATTGCAATACTAAGTGTTTATTATACCTTTATGGCGAAAATATATTTTCCCTTATATTTCAACGAAGAACGTAAGTTTTAAAACTGGGAACCCGTCAAATATTTTTGTATACTGCAAAGGGGTATTGCATATAGACTATTGCAATCAATTTAATAATAAGATCTAGTAAGATATATATAAGAAGTTTATTGCTTTTGTCCTTAAATTAAATGGTGTATGTCTTAATGCCCTTTTATTGTTTTCTGCTAGAGCTTTGAGGGCTCATGACCTGATGAAACTCCCTCTGGAGCCGCGATTGCGCATTACACGGTGGCTTATATATTTGTTGTTGAAAAGACAAATAGTTATAGGTCTTTGGTAGTATTATATTAGAAATGGCATTGGTATATACCTTTTCTTATAAAAAAAATCCAAGAACTTGTTGAGTGGAACATGAATTTGGTGTGAGAGTAGATAATTTATTTCAATTTGTCCCAAAAGTAAGTGTAGGAAGAAATTTCAGTTCCGAACAATTTCTCTCCATTAACAAAACAAATAATTTTTGTATATAAATTTTAAGAATTTATTATTTTTATTTAAACAATAGGTATTTAACATTTTTACCCATTTCAGTATAAAATATTCAGCCCAATTCTAAATATTCCTCGGGAAACCGTAGTATCTGGGCAAAACGCATAATGTGGACTAAAGGTCACAAAATTACAAAAAAAAAAAAAAATTAAAATTCCCCGAAAAATTACTCTCAGCGAGATGTGCATCCTCCAGAGACTAGTATTCTCCAATTATGAAATTCCCCGGGGAACTTTTTTCCTTTCGAAAGCGGGAAAGAGAATTCTGAATGTTCGAATCAGCTGTTTGACATAATATTATATTTAAAAGGGTTATCCATTTTATGGTTTCAAAAGTATAGGGCTTCTAATTCGACATCTGTCAAACTAGTTGTTAAACCAATTTTTTTTTGTTGAAAGTCTGACATTTACGAAAATGGATCGCTTAACTATCGCGCAACGCATAAAAATTGTTATACCCTACTACAAAAATTGTGATTCTGCCACAACCACATATCGTGCTTTAAGAGGAGATTATGGTTTACATAATCGTAAAACTACGCAAGCAATTGGGAAAGGTTTGAAGAAATTTGAAGAGACTGCATTTGTTACAGATATTGTAAGGCCTGTGCATCATCGTTTCGCTCGTACCACTGAAAATATCGTTGCTATAAGTGAAAGTGTTGCCGAAGACCCGAATGTGTCGATTCATCGTCGTTCTCAGGAATTAGGACTGTCTTACGGCACATTATGGCGTATTTTGCATTTGGATGTACACCTACATCCATATAAAGTCCAGCTCACACAACAACTGAAGCCAGTTGACCATTCATAACGTCGTAGATACGTCGAATAAGGGTGCTAGAACAACAAACGGTGACGTTGATTTTTCGAACAAAATTTTCTTCAGCAACGAAGCACATTTCTCACTCGGTGGGTATGTTAAGAAACAAAATTGTCGTATTTGGGGTTCTGAGAATCCTCAAGTAATTGAAGAGAGGCCATTACATCCACAAAAAGTGACTGGTTGGGGCGCTCTTTGGTCCGGAGGTGTGATTGGACCTTACTTCTTCGAAATCGACGATGGAACGACTGTCACCGTCAATTTCATATGATAACCGCCTTTTTTTTGCCTGCTATTGAAGAATACGACTTGGAGAATATGTGGTTTCAACAAGACGGTGCCACATGCCACACAACTCGAGCGAATGTGGCTTTATTGCAAGAGACATTTCCTGGCGGCGTAATTTCTCGTCGTGGCGATATCAACTGGCACCAAGATCATGCGATTTGACACCGCTGGACTATATTTGTGGGGCTACGCGAAAGACCGTGTTTATCCAGATAAACCTTTAACTCTTGAGCACTTGAAAAGCAACAGTCGTCAAGTTAAGGCTGAGATACCGCCCAATATGATCAAAAAGTGGTCGAAAATTACATCAAAAGAATCGATGCTTGCCACAATTCGCGTGGTGGCCATTTAAATGACGTAGTATTTCACACATAATGTCAACGTTCAAACTTTATAATAAAAAATAAATATTATGAAAAAAAATATCTTATATGTGTTTTATTTACGTTTACTTTTGAAACCGCTAAATGGATAACCCATTATTAATATTAAAAATATATATTATATTATATTAAAATGAAAAAAAAAAACTAAATGGAAAGAATAATTTACTATCCAATGTGAAAGTTAAAAGTTAAATAAATAAAGTGAAAAATTAAATAAATATAATATGTATCCAAAATGTTCAGCATCACACATAGAATTTTGAATGAAGACCAGTTTGAAGAAAACCGATATCACCGACAGCGTTTAAATACTTGCTGCATGTTCTCACAAGATCATCTCTAATGCCCCTCAAACATTTGAGGAGCAGCTGTCCTGTGCACAATGGATGTGTAAAGTGTATAAAACGACTGAAGAAAAAAGAAGTCTTGCAGATGTTGGGATGTTCGTTGTTCTTAATCTCAAAAATAATACAAATTTTATTTATATTTTAATTGCATAAAGTAAAAAACTTAAATTTTTCTCAATTCTCCAACAAATGTTTCGGAAAAAACGAAAAATGGTCCCTTTTTTGGTATTTAGGATGTCTAATTTTTCCCCGAGTATTTTTTCCCATATTCGAAGTTTGTTCAGTATTAGAGAAATGGCAAAGGGAAACAAATCCTGAGAGTGTTTGTTTGTAATAAGAGAGTAAGGAAAAGGAAAATATTTCCCTAGGAATTGTCATTTAGAATTGGACTGATTAATTTACCTATACATACACATTAATATTACATTCTGAAAAAAACCTTTAAGTCACTTTTTTATTATTTAAAAAAATATCTTGAGTATTACGCAGTTTTTTTCTTGCAATTTTAAGTTCCATCCATAGGTAAGTGCAAAAATCGTGCCTAATCATATTTAAAATCGAAATATACAGAGACAGAAAATCAGGCCAGAAATGGAAATTTTGTAGATTAACATAAAATATAATACAAAATTTTATAAAATCGCAATGAATAAACAGACGTCTTGAAGTGCTCGCTTATCCTTGGAGCTAATTTTGAACTGGGATTGCAACAAACATATCTTTAAAGAGTATATGGCTCCAGCCATCCAACCTGCTTGATGCACCGCTCCAGGAGGTCTAGATTTAATTTTTTTTGCACTGTCCACCGCCTGTTGTTCAAGCACCCATTCGACGTATCTACGATGAGGTGAATGGTCTGGTCAGCTGACTTCAGTTGTTGTGTGAGATGGACTTTATATGGATGAAGGTGTAGATACAAATGCAAAATACGCCATAATGTGCTGTAAGACTGTCCTTATTCCTGAGAACGACGAGGAATCGATACATTCGGGTCTTCGGCAACACTTTCACTTACAGCAGCGATATTTTCAGTGGTACGAGCGAAACGATGATGCACATGCCTCACAATATCTGTAACCAATCCAGTCTCTTCAAATTTCTTCACAATTTTGCAAATTGCTTGCGTAGTTGGACGATTATGTAAACCATAATCTCCTCTTAAAGCACGATATGTGGCTGTGGCAGAATCACAATTTTTGTAGTAGGGTATAACAATTTGTATGCGTTGCGCGATAGTTAAGCGATCCATTTTCGTAAATGTCAGACTTTCAACTGAAAAAAAAAATTGGCTTAACAACTTAGTTTGACAGATGTCGAATTACAGCCCTATACTTTTGAAACCGCAAAATGGATAACCCTTTATAATTTATAGATATGGGAGTAATATTTGACGATAAATTGACTTTTGAGTCACACGTCAACCATATTGTCTCCAAATTAAACTCTATGTTAGGTTTTCTGAAACGGAATTCCATGGATTTTAAGGACCCATACACTTTAAAGGCTCTGTATTGTTCAATTGTAAGACCACTGTTGGAATATTGTTGCGTTATATGGAACCCTGATATAAAAAAAACTTATTGTCAGAATTGAAAATATCCAAAAAAATTTCTTAAGGTTTGCTTTAAGGCAGTTCCCAGTTAATGTTAGTACAAATCATTATAAAAGTAGATGTTTGATGTTGGGTATGCAGACTCTTGAGTCAAGACGAAGAATATTTAGTGGTTTGTTTGTTCGTGATATTTTTTCGAATGATATCGATTGTGAACCGAGTAGACCTTTGAGAATGAGAGCTTTTATTTTTGAAATTTCTCACTCTACAAATTATGCACGGCGGCGTGGGCCTATTTCTCATTGCTGTAAATTTTTCAATTTGTATTATGATGTCCTCGATCTTTTTGTTTCAAGATATAAATTTAAAACATCTTTGTTAACTTTATTACAAAATTCATTTTAACAATAGGAAATTGGTTATATTATTTGATATAATTTTAAAATTAAGCAAAAATCTGTGGATTGTAAATATCGTGGATTAATTAAATAAACAAATAAATAAATAAATAATACGCTCTCGAATGACGAAATTAGCGCTTTCACTAACAGTCAATTTAAATTCGCGAATGGTAAAAAAAGTACTGCAAGAACTTGACGATTAGACGGTAACTTTGTTATTTGATAATTTACGTCACCAACTAAGAAAACATATTTTTTTATTGCTTCTTAATTCCTCTGCCATCTTTCAAATGTAAGATAATACGTGCTAACCTCGAGAATAATTGAGAACAAATGACAAATGCCGTGAATATGGACCGCTACTGTCGCGCAACATGTATGAACATGATTCGATGCAAGTCGGCCGAGTCATCGTACTCGTACAAATTTTTTTCCGAGTGTTTTGGAGCCAAATAAACAAAACTAAGCCCTATGCGTTAGAAATTTAAAAAAAAATGAAAAATAAGGGACACCCTAATATACAAACATACATATATACATACATTATAATAAAAAAAATTACCGTAACTATATTTTAAATTCACAAGTTGTTAACTATGTTTCAAAAGTAAAATATTTGGGTTTCCAAATTAACAACAAACTAACCTGCTGTGACGCTGTTTCTGATACTATTAGACGAGTTTACTGTAGTCTGCGTTCTCTACGATGTTCTTCGAACATCTTTGATCCTGTTTTAAGAAAACATCTTGTGAAGTGTCTCGTTATGCCCTCTCTTACTTTTAATTGTAATGTATATCCCTCTCTTGACTATGAGTGTAAACGAAAACTTCATGTCGCGTTTAATGATTGTCTACGTTTCATCTACAATATTCCAAGGCATGAAAGTGTGTCTAATTTACATCCATCGCTGTTAGGACTAAATTTTGATAAATATTTAATGTTCCGTAATGTTATTTTTTTAAACAACATAATTCATAACAGAAGTCCTTCGTATTTAGGTGAAATGCTTCAATTCGCACATTCTCAAAGAGGATTAAGATTAATTTTACCGCGCTCTACGCACACCATTGCCGAAAGATCTTTTTTTATAACAGTTATTATATTGTGGAATGGCTTATCATTTGAATTACAAAGAACCACCTCTCCAAGCATTTTCAAGAAGAAATTGTTTGAACTTTTATCGTCTATGGTTTAAAATTGTGCTCGATTTAATGTATCTATATTTATTTATTTTCATTTTTCTCTGTTTTGCCCAGATTGTTTATAAAATTTTTGTAATACTTTTTCTTATTATTTTATTTTCTTTTGTAATTATT
Source organism: Philhelius pedissequus (assembly GCA_910595825.1). NCBI lineage: Eukaryota > Metazoa > Arthropoda > Insecta > Diptera > Syrphidae > Philhelius > Philhelius pedissequus. The sequence goes on from OU343161.1 coordinate 91,364,137, forward strand.
ATCAGTTTCATTAGTTATTACTTATTATGTATTGTAATATATACAACTTGGTTACGAATTATTGATGCTATAAAAGATTGAATCTTGCTGTATCTAGTAATTTTTTATAATAATACAAATACAAATACAAATAACCCTGGCCTCGTCCTATTTATTCTATAAGGGTATTTGTTCAATAACTATGCTCATAAATTTGTATTTTTGGTGTAATTCGCTTTTACTAAATGTGGCTCTTATTTAAAGTAACGCTATCTTAAGCCTCTAAGAAAAAAAAATTAATAAAATTAACTTACCAAATTATGATATGTGCAATAAATCGTTGGATAAGCTTACCAAATTAGTATTTCCCATATTGTTTAAATTTCGAAATGGTAAACATATATAAACATATACTTAACTTACCCACGGTTGTTAGGGGATTTTGGTAAAAAAAAACTTGTAAAAAATAAAAAAATAACTCATGCGTCCATATTAAAACTGTTTGCCAATTTGTATCTCCAAAATATTCCCATATTTAGGAAGTTTTATTATTTGATAAACTTTCTATTTTATTTCTCTAAAAAGAAATACATTTATTGCCAAAATTATACAATCCTCTTAACACCACTCTGCTGTTGAATATATGTATACATAGATACTATATGTTAGGAACAAAATTAAAATAAATAAAAGGCAAACAAAAAAAAAAACATTTCTTGAAATCTTTTAAAAGTAAATATTTACGTTTTCTTATGCATCCGTGCCTTCAGTAATTGCTGACACTTAATAACTCTTAAAGATGAAGACAAAAAAAAAATACAAAACTTTCTTTCTAAAATATTTTCTTTTAAACATCTGTCACGAGAAGTTAACTATTATTCACCTTTCGTAAATATATTCGTAATTGACTCTCATATTTTGTACTTACATTATCTAGTTATAATTTAAAATGACAGTCAAGTACGCAAAGAACCCGTTTTAATAATCTTATATGAATATATTTACTACTTTTATTTTATGACAATTGTGCCTTGGATGATCATTATTCTGCGTTATGGAAATGAAAGTAAAAGTTTGATCGAGTGAAGAAAATGATGATTTTATTTTCAAATTTAAATAAATGAATATGAAATGAGTGAAAAATGAGACTTTCATAAGGCAAATTAATAAGATTGAATATGACAGATCCGTAAGATGAATTAATTACTTTTAAATTGCTAACATGCATTTTGGTTTTGATTATTTAATGTTTTAGGGGAGAGAGGGATCAGAGTTGTACTGGTCTATGGGAACGTATTTCGCAATTATACTTCTTTTTTGTTGGTGTATTGTTTCTACATTTACCTATAAAGGGATTAGCTTTTCCTCACCAAAAATACAAAATACCCCCCCCCCCTACACATGTCCTAACGTATTTCCACCTACCAGCAAATAAAAAGTAAATAATTTAGGAGTTATTACACATGAAAGAAAAGCCAATTGTTACATGTTAATGTTACATATTTTTGAGTGGGATTTTGCCACATTATTAATAATATAAAAAGTAACTCGTAAACATACACACATGAAATAAATCGTAATTAGGAGTTATTACACTTAATTTTGTTAGGAGTAATTTAATCAATTTTTGAGTTATTTTATTTTTCTTAAAAATCCAGCTGGAAATAAATGCGGTATTGGTATTAGGTGCTGATGATATTCTGCCCCCTTTTCGGAATTATTTAATTTTAATTTTCATCTTTATTTATGTCTTTTTCGATCGGATTTTCGGAGTGTCCTACTTCTTTTTGATTCCAATTATGTATTAAAATGTTGTATTAACAATATTATGCATACACACTTGAACGTCGCCATCTAAAACAATTATTACTTTTGAAAAACAATCCGACGAAAAACTTTACATGAAAATGTGTGTTCTATTTTGTATCCTTTATGAAATCGATTACTGAAAAATACTCCGAAAACATTACTCGGAACAGCCAATCGAAAGTCTTTAGAGTAACAGGAGTGGACAAAGAGTAACTCGGAAAAGCCAATCGAAAACGACATTATGAATTATTTATTCAAATTTAGGAGTTATTAGGAATTTTTTCAAGAGTAGTTATTAGGAGTTAAATTGAAGGGGTTACTAGATAAAGCTGACAAAATGATTAGATAACCAAATGTAATGTAGGGGATGGCAGTGGCGCGATAGTTGTGTGCTCGCCTGTCAACCTCGTGCTCGCAGGTTCGATTCATGCCGTTGTCTATGTCTTCTTATATTCCATTAAAAACCAATTCTAAAAATTGTCATAAAATGAGTTGCTGGCTTACTCATTACATGCTGTTCAGGCATAACACTAACAACATGTGATTGAGTAAACTGCTCATTAATATGTTAAATAAATAAATAAAATAATGCGAATTATAAGAGACATAAATAAATAAGACACGATAATTTTCTCCGCATTAGTTCAGCCGCCATCCTTAGAGATAAAATCTGAGACAACAACCACCGTCTCAATACGTCGCGCCACACATCTTTCATATCCTTCTTACTCTTTTTTTACCGGATGCCCGAGCTGTGTTAAAAACATATAAAGGGTATTCATAATCCATTGAGCGCGTGCAAAGTTATAAAAAAAAAAGAAAAATAAAACCAGTTTTGTACCAAAGATTATTCATGAGTATGAAGAAGAGTGTCGGAGATAAAATAGAACCCTGGGGCACACAAGCATTTGATTTCTGTGTATATTATGAAAGAGTGGTTCGATTTGTTTCAAATTTGATGTAGATCATTATAATTACAGATGAGCAACAAAAGATGGGAAATTTCGGAAGCAATTTGGGTTAGTCTGCAAGCTAGTTCCGTTATGAAACATATTTTTGCATCTGTGTGGGATAAAACCGATATTTTTGTATCTGGATGTAGTTTCACTACAACACATTATTGTTGCTGGATTCCACATCAAAACAAGTCAAATTTACAAATACAACAATGTAAACAAATGGGTTTTGAATGATGAAATGTACGAAAGTTTCCAATCTTGGTATTACTCATCTGTGATTATATTTTCCGTCGAAAAACGCATTAACTCAAATAGAACGAGCAAGTACATTTTTCTAAGTCTTCGCTTAGTGCTATATGTATATACATATATATATATATTTACTTATACAGACATACATACATCTCGTTATTCATTGGACTAATTTTATAAAATTTTGCTCACCGTTAGTTCAATAAAGTAAAACCGACTTATTATTATTTTACTATAAATAAATAAAAAAAACTAAGATTAATTCGAATTTATTTTGATATATTTCTACTTTTAATTGCATTTATTCTTGTGAGTTATTTCTTCTCTAATTCAATATTTTTCGAGTTTAATTCAGAAATCAATTACGTAGGTAGTGTGTTCTTCTTCGTTTGTCATCTCGTCTGTGTTGTGAGTTAATAGGGTTATCCTACAAATTCGGTCGTCCTGGCTCCTTGCTACGTCCTCGGAAATGATATATACTTACTCCAGCAGGTATTTTTCGTCTTAGCAGGTTTTTCGTCTTAGTAGATTTTTCATTTTAGTAGATCGTTCGTCGTCTTAATTTGACATCACCATAGTTCATCTTAGTGTTTCACCGTCAAAAAATATTTTCGTCGTAGATAGATTCATCATCGTAATTAGTTTTCATCTGAGTAGGTCTTATCGTCTTGACGTTTTCTTGTTGTAGTAGGAATTATTGTTTTATCAGATTCACCGTTTTGGGAGTTCGCTTCATTTTCACTTTCACAGCTGTCGTCTTCACTTTTATTATTTGTCCAGAGCTTAAAGTAATCAGCACTCGAATTCCTTGTATGGGAACCCTCTTGAGACCCCACTTTGAGAACATCATAACGGTTGTTAGTCGAAATCCTACAAAATTGGGAAGAATTATTATTAGTAGCAAGCTTAGTGCGTTTTATTTCTACTAAATCATCTATACGATATTTTGAAAATTCTTTTCTATTTTTGTTGAATGATTTACAGTTTTTTTTTTCTGAACTCTATCAATATTATATCGCGAATCTTTCCTAATTTGGTCTCGTTCTACTCTCCTCATATATGATTTGTGTTAAATTATTGTCGTATTTAGCTTTCATTTTTTACCCTACAAAAACTTCAAAAGGACTTCGTCTTATACTCCGTATATATGTTGAATTAAATAGCATCTATAGCTTAGTAGTATGGCGAAACCAGTTACTTGGGTCGTCAATACAAAATTTGCCAAGAACTGAAATTAAAATTCGGTTGATGCGTTCCGTTTGTTGTTGTTATATAGAGGTACTGAATACTTCCACACAATATTCCTTAAAGCTGTTCAATGTGAAGGCTGATCCACGATCGGGTATAATTCTTGACGGGTTTTCTAAGAACTCGCATACCAGCCGTTGACGCTTTACCACCTATCTAATTGATCTCTGAATTAAACACGAAATATATTGAATTAAAGTCGAAATAAATTAATTAAGTCAAATTAATCTTATTTCTTTGCATTTGTTTTTTATTTGACGGAAAATCCCACAAATGTTGGGGGTTCAACCGGGATCGCCATTGCATACAAAAATAAATGCAAATAAATAAGACTAATTCGACTTTATTTCGATTTACTTATGTTTACTTTAGTTCAATATATTTCGACTTTAATTCAGAGATCAATTACGTATGTCGTAAAGTCATAAGACATCGACTATATTCTTCGTTCTTCTTCCTCTCATCTTCGTTCGTCATCTCGTTGGTGTGGTGAGTTAACAGCGTGATCCTACATCTATAAATACAAAAATTCTAGTAAAAACGAATTTTTTTAAATACTCATTTTAATTAACACGCCCATTTTTGCATTCTCTTACAACTTCACAAATGTTTTATTTTATTATTTTTTATTTTTATTTTATTTATTATTCATTTATTTACAATATTTTGATTTCATGTGTTACAATGACATGAATTAAAAGCTATGGCTTTACCGTCAGCTCGGTTAGCACAATTAAATAATATAAATTTATTTTTTAATTAAATAGTAGACAAAATTATAAAATATTCAATTTATGAATTCTGGTATCAGTAACTTTCTATGTGTTGAAATTTCTTTCAAGTAGTTGTAAAGGTCTTTCCATTTGAAATCGCTTAAAATCGCACTTATTTTCCGCATCGACAAAGTTCTCTTTCCGAAGTATACAAGGCGCTGGGCAGTGAAAATTGGACATATGTATATTTAAAAAGTGAAAACAGTCTTCTTTTGCCTTAAGGTTACATAATGAACAAAACTAGTTGAAACTTCCGTTGTATGGGATTCCATTTAGACTGATGAGTTCGCATCTTGCTTTAAAAATTAGAGATATTTATTTATCTGTGAGTAAATAATTCTACTCTCCGATTCCGGAGCTCTGCCCCTAAACTCATCTTCAACAAGATTTTCATACTTCGATATAGTTGATCAGTAGTTGAACAGCTTTCTTACGAAATTTTTTTGACATTTTGTCGTTGGACTCGTATTCATTGCTTTCCCAAGCTTGACCTGCGTAACACAAGGTTCGATTTAACCGTAGCAACGAATATTTTTTACTTCGCTTTAAGGTTCGCTTCGCTTAAGCTTCGAGAAGATGATTCGCCATGTCACATTTAGTAGATTTTGTGAAATATTTCATTTCTCTGTAAGGTACAAGCTAAAATCAAGAACTCAGTTCAGTTTCACACCCAAATGCAATCTCCACTAATGTATTCATCCAAAAAACCGTTACCAATATGTAACTATTACGACGATCTATTTCTGTGCATTCAACCTTCAAAAAAAATCTTTGAATACCTGACATATGAATAATAGCCTACTTTTATATATTATTGACAAAATTATGACAGTCATGACAAATTTACGACATCAGAAATCATCCTCATAACTCATCATCTTTGTAAAAAAAAATGACGAGAAACTTGAAAATCTGTCATTCACTGTTACTGCTATTATGACCTTCACTTATAACCACATATTTGCTCTAGATCTCTGAAAACCCATAAATCACTCCTTACCTGAGTCACAATAATTATTATTTAAAAAAAAAAATTGCATTGCATCATTGCGGATACTCTTATCTTAATTCATATAGTAAGGCTTGGCTTAGTCGACTTCACGGCATCAGGGCATCTCGACATTTGCAATTCAGCAAACATCATTATCCCACGAGTAAATGACCGATCGGCAACCCGTATAGCGTATACATATGTACCTGTACATATATTACTTATCGACGGCGCATCTTGAATAAAATTTAATGTATTTTTGTTTTGTTTTATTTAATAATACTCGTATATACGTAGATACATACCTAACTATAAAAGTAACTTTTAGATTCATTCGCATGTCAACGAATTTATAATTAACTTTTAGAAATTACACATATAATATAATCCATACAGTGGATCGTAAAACAGATATTTATGTTAAATTTTAAATAAATATTTAATGGTATCCTTTTTGAATAAGCCACACTCTCTGAAGTTAAACGTTAACTCCACCGATTCCGCACCTAAACTTATTGTCTGATATTCAACAGTAGTCGCACGTGATATTTTTCACTTGCCCACAATTTCACTGCACAGATTTCTGACATTCGATTTTTAATGTCATATGTATATTTTTGGTAATTGAAATCTTTTCTGAATTTACTTAACACAAAGTTAAAAATATTAAAAAAAATCCTGAACCTACAATATGAAGAATTGAAGATAGTTTGCATTTATTCACTAATAATTATAAATGTGAAATTTCGGATGGATGGATGGATGTTTGTTGCTCAATCACACCAAAATGGCTTAACAGAACTGGATGAAATTTGGCACAGATATAGACTATTGTCTGGAATAGCACATAGTCTAATTTGTATCTCTATAAAATGTATGGTTCCTGTGGGATAAATTTTTTGTACATAGGACACATACTCGCATAACATATCTTCTCATTCTACAAATAACCAACATAGCTTTTATTCATAAGAAGCGAAAAAGCATACCCACACACCCACAACCACCCACCCAACCCCCAGCTTAGTTCAAGATATAATTTGATACATTCGATAACTATGGGTAAAGGAAACATATTAACCAAGGAGGAAATGGGCCAAATTCAAGCTTACCGGGATCAAGGTAAATCTATCTTTTTTCATAGCCAGCAAGATTGGAAGGAACACACCACTTTTGTACACAGCTATCTTCTTAGGGACCTGCGAAAGTATGGAAAAAACCGCAAAGGAAAAGTTGGCAAATTCGGCTGTTGTCAGTCTGTGTCGGCCATATTGTTAAGGCAGCAGCTGTCAAATTTGTTATTCTTTTTATTCAATCACAATGGTATGCAAGTTACACGTTCAAAACATTAATATCATAATGAGTGTTTGTTAGTGGAAACTTTTATTTTTTTTTGCTGAAATATCATCTTTATTGACGAGGCGTATTTGTCGACGCTGGTATACCGTCATCATCAATGATTTACTTATGTTAAACTGAACAATATGGATCTGTGACAAAACATAATTCTATATGAGAGATTTGGGGCATTAGTATCTCACGCGGAAGCCACTTGATATTTATAGGATGTCCTACTCCATATAAAATTGCATAAATGAGCCTTTAAAATAAAATAAATAGCTCTCTAGGCTGGCTTAGTACTTCTATGAAGAAATTAGCCGTAACACTTCTAATGAATGAATTGATATATTTTGGGGTATTGATGCAGTGTGACCTTGAGATCTATTGTAACCTCTACAGACATGGATGAGATTTATCATTCTACAATACGTTCTAGAAACCAATTCCTTTAAGGGTATTTGGGGTATTTTAAGAGAGGATTATGTGATGTCCCAGAAAGTAGTGTCTCTGGTGAATGATGACATTACATCTACCTAATATATGGTCTGATGTCTTCTCGCACACCTTACAGAATAGAAAGCATTGCTCTTCAATTCCAGGACATTGAAGTTCCTATTCAGCTTATAGTGGCCAGTTAGGAAAGCTGTTATTACTCTTAGTTTATTCCTACTTAAAGACAACTACAGGATAAAATCCTTTTTTGGTTGTAGTTGGCACCAAGTAGAAGTTTAGACTGTCTACATTCCAAATTGCTTGTTTCTTGGACTCCTCTTCAGATTTTATCTTGTTTTTCATAACATTGACTCCCATTCCGCAATAGTGCTCTGATAGTTCAATTAAAGGTTACGTTGCTCCTATTTTTGCTAGGGAGTCTGGTAGTTCATTGCCCTGGATTCCTATATGCAACCCAATGAAATGAGGCATAATGGCGCAGTGGATAAAGTGCTAGATTGCTAACTTAGACGTGTGGGTTCGATCCCTACGCTAGGCGCATTCTTTTTTATACCTCCAATTTTAATTGAATGCCGCCCGTGGGTTATAATGAGATAATAAATACCTAATTCTCAAATCCATTGTGCCAACAAAAATTCTTTACTATTATTCTATTTCTTCTAACTATTGCCGTGCCATTCAGGTTGCATTTAAAAGACCTTAGGTCTTACAGGTATATAGTAAGAATTAAAAAAAAAAAAAAACAAAAAAAAAATTACTTGCCCAGCTCATTCAGTTTGCTCACTCATTCCCATACCTGTTTTGGCTGATGGAATAAAAGCAGCATTTTGTTTCCTATAGTTGCTCTCGAGATTACGCTCTGTGCATTTTCCTATGGCGTTAACTTGAAACATTTCAGAAATATTCCGGAAACATTTAAAATACATTTCTGAAAAGTTTCTGTTTAAATTGGTCTGGGTGCTCGCGAAATGTTTCTGAAATGTTTATGAAATGTTTCTCTGTTTCTCATTCCAAATGGACAACTTTTTTATTTCCCAAGCATTTATAAAGGTGCGTGAGTAGTTAAACCACCAGAATTATTACTTCTTTTAAAAATATTTCTTTGCTACTTTTTAGTTTTTTGTATCTATTTTTTCATTATCTGTGCCACTTCTTTACAATCCATTTTCACGCATAAAACTGGAACATAAACAAACAAAGAAACATATGACAAATGTTTCTCAAAACGTCCACACCAAAAAGAAATACCAGAAACTCTTATTAAATGTGTTTCGAATGTTTCTGAAATGTTTTGTTTTTAAACAAATTTGAAAACTTTCTGAAATGTTTCTTTGGTGTGGTCAAACCCTTAAACGATACTCTTTTTTATTAAATTGCAGCCATCAACCCGTTCTTATTGGGTATTCCTTAATTGTTTGCTTCTAACAGGAATATTTATTATTTTATTAGACCTTGAAGTTTATTCATAAGGTACATATGTAGACACCAAAGATATATTTTTAAAACACTTCAGAAACCAGCAACATTGCTTAAAAAACGTTTCTGAAAAATGTTTTCCATTTGTAAAAAAAAAACATTTTTGAAATGTTTCTCTGTTTAATTTTTCGAAAGGAAAACTTTCTTTGTTTTTCAGGCATTTAAAAAAGTAGAGATAGAGATTGAGTAAGTGAGTGATGATTTATTCATAAAAATAAAAATATCGCGAAAAGTGTGTTTTTTTGTAATGATAGAACGCGACGATATTACAATCTTTACAATCCATCTTCAAGTATCTGCAGTAAAACTGGATACATGAAATAGGAAACAAAGAAAGGTTTCTTGCAGCGTACACTCCAAAGATCATTACATAAACATTTCTGAAATGTTTCTGAAATGTTTTTAAACAAATGGAAATCATTTCCCAGAAACGTTTTTAAACAATGTTTTCTAAAATGTTTCATTGGTGTGGACACAACTTTTGAAACAAAACTCCAAATTTCTCGAAAATCTCTCTAACTCTGTAGATCGAAGTACATACAACCACTATTGTTTTATTCACGTTCCATTGTAATTGAAATGTAATTGAATTGAATAAAATTAATTTTTTTAACGAATTAAAATTTTTGCTCCACTGTATTAAAAAAGGTAAAAAAAATACTTGAAATCTTGTTGATAAGTCAAGGTCGCGTTTAATTGAAACAAAATCTTGATATCTCCCCCATCAATTTTTATTTAACAAAAACAGACGGGAAAATCCTGCTTAGATTGCTGCAATGCGATATACGAAAGTTTTCTAGACATACATAAATTTCCAATCACTTATCATAAAACCCAACGGATCGCATCTCTCTTTTGATGTGATGGCGGTTGAAGTGAAGGTGCGCTGTTAGCACCTGCATTGTTTTTTTTTTGTAGGTCTCTCTCTCGTAAACGAGGTTTTCTCATTTAAAATCTCTTGTCAGTTTAATGGATTTCTGTGCAAAAAAAATGTATGTTTACAACCAGCTGGGTCAGCTGAAAAGTTGTTGTCAGCACATCTCCTAATGTCATAAATCTAAAATGTTGTTTTTGGTTGCTTAGATGTCAGGACTAAAAATAATTAAATGGCTGCATGTGCTGTTCATAAATTTGGACTTTTGTTGATAAGTGAGAGATAGAGATATTTTTCATTTCGAAATTTCTCCTCTCAACAATAAATACCTAATGGCAACATAAGTTCCTCTTGATGCATACATAAGGGAATTGACTTCTTTTGCAAGTTTATGGCAAGTTCACAATATTTATTTTACGAAACCCATCACTATGTTGCAATTAAAATTTAGCACACTCCTGCGCAGCACTTTCCACCACATGGCATGCGTGCAAGTATCAAGTTAACGGTACCTGAGCGTTATTGGGGCTAATGGCTTAGCTGGACTTGACTTTATATGTGTATATACTAAGTATAGGTATGTATTTATTTATTAGTTTAAAAACTGGTTTCATTTTCGAATAGACTGACTGACTGACTATCAAATAATGGCCACAATTATTTTGACAGTATTTCAGTGTTATACCGTGCCAAGTAGCTTGGGTCACACTCAGAGCTTCAAGAGTGTGTAATTTTATCTTAAGTAATACGTATGCATGTATCCATCAGTAACCAGTAATGGTATTTTAATGTTTTCGTTTGGCGGACAATGAAGGGGACTTTTTGTTTTTTTAATTTTGAAGTTTTTGCAGACTTGTTTTTTTTAAAAAGAAGGAGAAATTTGTAATTTATTTATATTTTCTCTTCAATTTGTTTATTTACAGGGAACCTTAGCCAAGATTTGTTATATCTGGAAAAATGTTAAATTGCACCGATTTGGCATGTGTACTGCATCATCATCACTTCTATGCGCATTTACATCAGTTGAAACATCATTTGCAAGATGACGATAATAATAATGGTAAGTTTCGTTCATATAATGTTTACTTTTATTTTTTTTTATTTTTAAATGTTTCGTGGGATTGTAGGTACAATGTACATATTTGTTTAAAGATTGCGAAATTACACGGTTGGAGCTTAATAGGTGTTTTGTGATTAAATTTGTTTGATCAAATGAGCTTTTTGATTACAAAAGTGTTAGCTTCGGGTAAATCATTTTTATTTTTTTTTCCAAAGATGTTAATTGGAGAGCTTGCGAAAATTCAACAATTTCTTTAAATTGTTTTGTGTATGGGGCGCGTTATATTTTTCGTTTAAATTAGGATTGTTTTTATTTGCAAGCCCATAAAGAATTGTGTGTAAAAAATTCGAGGCTAAGTCTTAGCTAACCGCAGTCATGAATTATATTTTTGTTACGCATAGTGTGACTCTTTTTTTCTCTAGGTTGGGCTGTACTCTGGGAAGTCCAGGGTAATCTCGAAGAAAGCAGATCAAGTTAAGGCAAATTGCAAATTTAGGATTTTTTATTTCAGTGAGTTGAAGGTTTTTTACAATCTTACAAATGTAAATCAGACATTTGTTTATTTATTTATTCATCTACAGGCTTAGCTAAACAGACTTAGACCCGTTTGCTGATACACAGCTTAATCACTTAAGTTCTACTTAAGAACGTATGTGGCAATTTACGCAGAGGAAAAATTAGCCCATAAGCGTTTTAAGTTGAACATAAATGTTTATGATTCGTATCAGCAAACGGGCCTTATTACTATAAGGTAAAAATAAATAAGTACAAATAAAAGCAAACATTTTTTAAATAGGTTTAATTTTAACATAATCAAATTGTTATTTTGCTTCAATTGAAAGAATATTAATGAATGTTTTTGAAGCATTCCCTTGAATACTACAAACCTAAATCAGTAAAATTTATTAAAATTCCTGCAAATAGGTTCATTTATGTAATAGTTTGTTCGATGCTGATGTTTGAAGAGAAGATTTTGTTCCCTAAGTGACCTTATAGCAGCATAAATGGGAATAAGACAAAGTAGTGAAGGGCAGTTAATATGATAACGCAACACATCCCTAATAAATATTACTTCAAGCGCGTTCCTTCTATTAATAAGACTAATAAGATTAATAAGACTTATTCTAAATTGAATATACGGCAAACTTCAGCCCAGGCTACTCATTTTGAAAGAGTGATCCGAGGGAAAACCGGTAAGAATCTAACTTTATGGAAATATCGATGCTTTGAACCTTTTGTCTCGCGTGAATTTTAATGTTCCCAATCGTAATTTAAGAGGTCTCCCATACCCAATTCATATATCTCACTATCGTACCAACTATGAACGGAATTCACCTTTGAATAACATTTTTAATTTGTATAAGAAAATCACAATTTATTAACACATTTCTGTGATGCATCAAATAGTGGTTTTAAAAATATATTTTATAATATTTTTATTTAATTATAAGTAACACGAACGCTAGATTTTATTAGCTTGATTCACACATCTTTCCTATCATTTTTTCTCTTCCTTAAACTCACCCTCACGCCCGCGCTGCCATAAATATTTAAAACGTAGTATAATCCCTTGAGCGCTTGAAGATTATATATTAAAAAAAAAAAGAAAAACTTTAGACCCCAACTTCAAAACATCAACAGGGGTAAAACGTTGGGAAAGGACACAGAGGGAAAAACGTAATGGCCGAAGTTCTCTATTTCGAATCCAGAGAATATTTAAGCTTTTATATTGATTATATTCCAGCGTCATCATCTAATATCACCTGGAAACTTATATTCTACTATTCCATATGGGAAACTTGCTCGCGCAATTATTTGCATTTCGAACATCGCTTTATAATATTTTCTGGCAAACTATTGTGTAAACTACAGGCAGCGAAAGAAATATTTTTCACACGGCTGATGTCGTTGCTTTGGCTAGATAGTTAAGAAATATTGTGTAAGATCGTCTCACTTGATGCTAGTTCAGCAGTCGGTTACAGTGGCCGGATCGATGGTTAAATTTACCATGGTTTTGGAGAGTGTTCTAAAGTGTAACAATACATTTTTTGAGAATGCCTAAATACTCTTGCGCTATAGCATTATCAAATAGTTCTTATTTAGTACTGAAAAAAGTAAAATTTATTGACCAAATCTTCACACTAAGTAAATTGCTGGAAAAGACCAACAAATTTAAGGTCGAGGACCATCATCTCTTAATGGAATTGTAAGGAAAACCACCGACCATAGTCCAAATCTTAACTTTAACCAGCAAATCCTCGCAAAAAAACAATAAATAACTTTCTCGATAATATTTATCGTCATGGAATTCTATATGGCGATGACAGGACTCAGGATCTTATGCAATATTAGAAAACACTCGAGCATCACATGTCATATTGGAATTTACAATTGAGGATTAGGTCTTACAATTTCTAAAGTATTCCAAGCACGTTTTCTGCAAGGTAATGTACTGAATTAGCTCCTTATTCTTCATGGCCATTGAAGAATGTGCATAGTTTGCTGATTTTGAAATTAACGAGGACAAGATCAAATGGGTACCTTAAATAAAATAAAATGTCCGTAGATAAAAACTGGATTCACCACAACACATCAGAACCAAGGAATGGTCAAGACAATGGATTCTTCTTGGTGAACCGAAGCAGAAAAAGGTCAAGGTGTATTTGTAACACACCAGGGTTACTGTTACCACCAGTTTTTTTTGGGATGCGTGTGATAACATTACATCGCTTACCCTTAAAATGGTATAACGATCATCGCCACATATTCCGCAGAGCTGCTGGATGGATTCCAAGAAGATTTGAATAAAAAACGACCGCAAGTTGGTGAAGAAAAAAAGTTTATTTTCACAATGGCAATGCTCCGGCCGGCGCACAAGTCCACGCTTTTATCAATAGCGATGTTAGTAAATTCAATTTTTGAATCCGCATTTAAGTCAAAAAAAATTCCCAGTCGAAATCGAAGTTAGGCTACGAACTCATCCCTCATCCATAATATTCAACACGACTATTTCTTGTTTCCAAATATGAAGAAATGGTAATCATTAAATAACAGACTTCTCTGATAATTTTGAGGTTCTTCTATATTACTCTACTTAAGATATTTGACATTTAACATTAATAAACTTAGAACTTGGCGTACTTTTAGATCTCACTACTTTTCACGGCTAACATGTTACGCCAAAGATTTTTGTATATAGAAGAACTTGGCTACTTTCTTAACATTTATGTTTTTGGTGTGATTTCACTACTTTTTGCAAATATCTTTTTATCAGGAAAGGTGGGTGGAATAAACGCCCAATGAATGCCTCATAGGGTAACGTAAGTTTTTAATTTCTGCCTCTTGTGAAGTGATCTATTGAAACGGTAATAATTGATAAGAAGTGCGTGGATGAAACGCCCCTGCATGAAAAATTTCATAATTTCAACTTTTTCTTTGTAAAGCTGACTGCTCTAAGAAACATAATCCTACATCCATCGGAAGTGCTCTCAATATATTTAATATTAATTCTGTAAAAATGGGTGTTTATCGCTAGCCTACCGCTGTACCAAATTTCATCATTCTACGACAATTAGTAGTTCTCTGCATAGTTCGATTCAATTATATGCAATTGGGCGGGTGCCACGCCTCTGAATTTAAAATCTCAAATATTAAAATGTTTGCCTTTGCCTGCACTTTGATCCCTACCGCTGTACCAAATTGTATCATACTACGACAATCAGTAGTTCTCTACATAGTTGATATCAATTCTATGCAAATGGGCGGGTGCCACGCCCCTGAATTTAAAATCTCAAGTTTTAAAATTTTGCCTTTGCCTGAACTTTGAGCCCTACACTGTACCAAATTTCAATATTTCACAACAATCAGAAGTGCTCCAAATAATTTATACGAATTCTATGAAAATGGGCGGATGCCACGCCTCTAAATGAAAAATCTAAAATTTTAAAATTTTACATTTCCTTTCACTTCTAGCCTTACCGTTCTACCAAATTTCTTCACTCTACGACAATCAGATGTCCTTCTTACAATTGGTATCAATTCTGTGCAAATGGGCGGTTGCCACGCCCCTGAATGTAAAATCCAAAATTTTAAAATGTTGACTTTGCTTGCGCCTTGAGCCCTACCCCTGTACCAAATTTAATCATTCCATGACGGTCAGAAGTACTCCAAATAATGTATATCAATTCTATGAAAATGGGCGGGTACACGCCCCCTGAACAGAAAATCTTAAATTTTCGATTTTTTCCTTTGTATATACCACAAGGCCTACCGTTGTACGAAATTACAAGATTCTACGATGTCGGGAAGTACTCCATAATTTTGATAATCTGTCAGTGAGTGAGTGAATGAGTCAGTCAGTCAGTCAGTTACGATTCTTGCGATGTTTGCAGTCGTATATCTCGGGAACCACGAAAGCTACAGAATTGAAATTTCGCGAGTTGCCTAAGCCTGGTGAACTTAGCAAATGCTTAGAGTTTGAAGGTCCTGTTTTTATTGGTAGTGAAGTTAGAGGGCGGTCGAAAATCGCCTGAGTTTTTTCATGTAAAAGAGTGTAGTGGCAGAACTTGGCTTATCGAAATTCAAGGTCTAATTGAGCGCGAATAATTTTGCGTAAGAAAAATCTATGCACCCACAAAATATGCATGGATAAATTTGTCTATTGTACCTCAAGGCAGCCACGTTGGACCACTCCTTTTCATCCTTTTTATTAATGATTTGCCACAACATATTTCTCATTCCAGGTGTCTTTTGTATGCCGATCATCTAAAGATTTTTAGTTGTGTTCGATCTCCATTAAATACAAATAAAATTCAATCAGGTATTAATTGTATTGTTAACTGGTGTAATATAAATGGGTTATATTTTCATATTAAAAGATGTTGTGTTGTAACCTTTTCATGAAATAATGAATCCATTTTGTTTTGACTACAAAATTGAGAATCAGTCATTAGAAAGATTAGCAAGTCAAAAAGATCTTGCAGTTATCTTTGACTATAATATGAGTTTTTCGCTTCAAATTAACTATGTTATTTCTAGAGCCAATTCGATTTTGGGTTTTATTTCTAGAAATTCTAAGACTTTTGAAGATCCTTATACTCTTAGAAGCCTTTATATATCCCTTGTTAGACCTTTGTTTGAGACTTGAGTATTGTTGTATTGTATGGAATCCCTTTACGCAATAAAGTATCCTTAGGATTGAAAAGATTCAGAAAAGATTCACAAAATTTGCCTTACGAAAGATTTTTAGCAGTTCAAGTATTCGGTCTTATGAGTCAAGGCCCATGTTTTCTAACTTTCGAATCGATAAGAATAGCCGAGAAATAAAAAAAAAATTGTTTTGTTGTTAAGATTCCAAAATGACTTTTTCAATTTATCGCTTTCCATTGGAAAATATCAGTCAAACAAATTAATAATTTAAGGTATCTCCTCAACTTACAGAAACCCATTTTTTCAAAGGCGTGAAGTGATGTTCTTAATTTTAACATTGACTGTTCAAATTTGTTAGCAATGTTTAATATTCATGTACCTTCTCGTAGTTTGCGTCCTAGAGATGGTAGTTTTCTATATATTCCTGTTCACAGTGCTTATTATGCAAAACACAATCCAATTACTGGTTCTTTTATTGCTTACAATGAATTTGATCGTTTTATTGATTTTAATAAAAATAGAATAGATGTTAAAAGAGATTTATTGAGATTGATGTAATTTTTTTATTTTAACTAAATTATTTTATTTTTTGTTAAATTATAATATTTAATCTGTAGTCTCTATAAAGTCATGTAACTTGAAAGACGAAAATTAAATAAATAAATAAATAAATATATATATGTGTCAAGAAATGAATCTCACACTTGTAGATTTGCAAATATGTATGTTTACACGATTTTATTTGTGGGCCCCAGCCAGGGTTACCTCTGAAAAATTTTCGAAGTTGTCCAAAAAAAGAGCCCTGGCTTAAAAAAAAGGAGTCCTTATAAATTATAAGAAAAACACATTCTTTCAACAAATATATTCTTATATACATCTTACTATCTTACTAATATTATAAACTAGCAGATACTTGAGCGATGCTACGGACCCACGGGAAGCTAATGAAATCATCTATCCACCTACAAAATTTCATCCAAAACCCTTCAGTGTTCAGTCGTTGAATGTAGACATCAACGACGAACATGCTCGCCTAGCATGCTCGTGCTCGCTGAGCTCTTCTTGTATGTGGGCTGGTTCTCGAGCCGCTTGCTGTTGGCCAAACATTTAGATTTTGTCTTGTTCGTTGGCTTCGATGTTCGTCGTGAATGGCCATTTGAGGAGGTAAAGTAAACCAAAAAAACCTCCGCTCTGGTTTTGAAGATCAAATCGATCGCCGATGCAGGAGTGATAGTTCTAGATGGCTGGAAGCGGCTTGTCTGATATTGAGGACGATTAAAATTTGTCATGCCTTACAAATGGAATGTCATTGGTCGGGCGCCAGTTAAGGAAGTAACTCAGTGGTTTGGTGTCAGTTCTAATGCGTGTTTTGCGCTTTCATTTGAAATTGTCCTTAGATACAATTAATTATGCAGGGAAAAAGAATACTTATTGTGAAGTTATTGACCAATTGGTTGAATTAATATAGGTGTTCGAGATTTAAAATATATCTCTTTCGGCTGTTTTGGTCTTAATGTTTTTTTAATGAAACAATTTCATTTCCTTTCCCGACGTTTCTACGGTGGTTGCCGTCTTCTTCCGGGGATCTTTTATTTACAAAAATAAATTGAACATATTATACACATAATAACATTTGTTGGAAAATTTTGGCAAACTTATATTTAGTAGGTATTACCTGTATATATAAATAATACAATGAAAGGCAAACGCAAATACAGGATGTCCGCCGGTAAGGTATACTACTTTGTTTGTTTATAATTCGTCGTCAATTATGTATGAAATACAATATCAGGTAAATGTCCGCCTCTGCTACTCCCACAAATGCGAGCCCTTTTGAGTACATTTTTCATTATATTCTCACACATTTCACGCGGTGTTTCAATAATTTGATCACGAATATTTTGTTTGAGTTGCTTAATCGTTTTTGGTTTGTTTGCATAAACCTTGCTTTTCAGATATCCCCACAAAAAGAAGTCCAGAGCAGTCAAATCAGGCGACCGTGGAGGGCAATCAACATAACCATTTCTTGAAGAAATAACTTGTTGTGAAAAGAGGTCAATAATTCCATTGTAATCCTGGCTGTATGCGATGTTGCACCGCCTCGTTGATACCACATGTTAATCAAACCAAAAGCATGCAGTTGTGGCGTTAAAAAGTTTTCAATCATATCACGATATCGCTCCCCATTCACAGTTACCGTTACGCCGCGCCGTTTTCATTTTCAAAGAAGTAAGGTCCAATGATTCCTCCTGACCAAATTGCACACCAGACTGTAACTTTTAATAGATGTAAAATTGACTGATGAATAATTTGAGGGTTTTCCATTGCCCAGAAACGACTATTCTGTTTTTTCACTTATTCATTCAAATGAAAATGTGCCTCGTCACTCATTATGATTTTTAGGAAAATCGGGGTTGTCATGGGCTAGCTGTAACATCCTATTGGCATATGTACGGCGGCGTAAATTGTCTTGTCGAAGAAGATCTTGTGTCAACTGAATCTTAAATGGAAACAAATGCAAATCCTTGTGCAAAATTGTGGATAAAGTTGTTCTTTGAAGACCAAACTACTGAGCACGGCGTCGAATGAGGTTGAGGTTGATGGATTGTTTTGAACACTTCCTTGAGCGGCAGTAATGTTTTCAGCTGATCATGTAGTACGTTGTGGTCCATGCTTGGGCCTATCACCTACAGACCGTGTTTCTTCGAAATCATTCACTACTCGATAAATAGTGCGTTTTTTTAGCACGTTGTTTTTCCCAAAAATTTCACGTAACTTCCTCATCGTCACAGTGATTGATGATTGATTGTGATAAAATGTTTTGACGATTAAAACACGTTGGCTTATCGAATATTTTTCCATAATCAATATGAAGTGTCAATACTAATGTTTACCAAAATGGTGAACAAACAAAGTAGTATACTTTCCCGGCGGACACTCCGTTTAAGGCAATGTTTAAAAAAAAAAATTAAAAATCACTTCGATTGAAGTTTAGTCGGCTTTAAATTGTCACAGATTCTGCCTAGTAACCGAAGAGCAGTAAACCGATGAAATGTTTTGGCTGTCTTATTTATAGAGTAAGAGCCCAAGGCCGGCAGACATACGTCATTTTATCATAGCTGATGTGACATCTTAACGGTGTCTGCCAGACGAAACGCCCCACTGTAGGAGTTTGACAAGTGTCAAACAAAGTTTGAGACACTATCACCTTAAACGTATAAAAAAATCAGCTTTGATAAAATAACGAAGTTGAGAATGCACTATTAAATCTGCATATCTCCGAAAAGCCGCAGCTTTGAAAATTCGGAACGTCCATTCGTTCTTATATACTTTTGTATCTATTCGCAGAAAAAAAATCAGCTATGATAAAATGACGTATGTCTACCGGCCATGGGATCGTGGTCTATTACGATTCATATTGTTTTTGTTATTTATAAGCTTTTCTAGAGTATACCGATTGGAGACATGTTTCTCCCTTTCCAGGATTTCCACTCTGTCAAAAACTTGTTTGTGTCGGTCGATGGAGTGTAAGGCCAATGCTGTCTTCCAAGTGCTTTTAAAATTAATGTCGGATTTCTGGTTGGAAATTCGTTGACGAAGAAGTTGTTTCGCTGTACCGATATAGGAAAGGTTGCAATTTTTTTCCACTTTGCCACGACTGTTTATTTTACAGGCTACGTCAGTGTACTTATCCTTTTCCGGAAAAAGAATATGCTGAATTCTCAAAAGACTTATGATTCTTAACTATCAATTGATAATTGGTGAATATATAGGAGCATATTTAATAACACAATTGTTAATAATTGTGAATCTCGCAAACAAAAAACAAACATGAAATATTATGACTTATATTATACATTTTATGGGTGCTGATTTTGGATATGAAGGCAGATTTGTTTGTATCAGCTTTTGTTTTCGAGATATAATGAAAACCGTAATTTTCAAAAGAACATATTTTTATTAAGAAAACCACTTAAAAACAACAACTACTTATCAAAAAAATTTCTTTTCTAAAATGTTCGTGCCTTACTTGGCTCACAAGGGCTGTTTTTACTCCTCCAACAGTAGTCCGCCATCATGTGGGCATTCTAGTGCCCCTGGTACCGCGCCTCCATAGTTCGAATATCTTGATGGAAGCGTTCTCCTTGTTCTTCACTCAGATCACGCAGGTTTTCAGGGAAACGGCCCAAATGGCTGTGGGGGAAGTGTACCTTAATGCTCATATTACAACCAAGCTGCTGCAAGTGCGACAACATCTCTTCAAAGTACTCCGCATAGCATTCATCCTTTTTGTTTCCCAGAAAATTTTGCACAATCCAGACGAATTCTTTCCATGCATTTTTTTCAATATCAGTCATATACCTAACTAAGTCGTGTTTATTTTGCTAGATGAAAATGCTTGCGGTACTGGTGCATCGCCGGAGTGCAGTACTGGTCGAGTAACAGATAACAAGTTAGGATAAAACCACCGGCTTTTTTTTGTTAATCCCGTTTATATTGAAGCCTTAAGAGGTACGATGAGTAGGCAGGTAGAAGAGGCGAGGGTTTCTTAGGTTACGGGGTTTAGTGTTGAGAAAGATAGAGTTGTAGAGGGTTTCAGAGTCAACGGAACCTGAGAGAAGTCGATGAATGAAGAGGATTTCTGTTATTTCTTTTGGCTCTTGCAGGGTATTGAGGTTAATTAGTTGGAGGCGATTTTGATAGGGGGGCAGAATCAAAGAATTATTCCAAGGCAGGCCACGAAGGGCGAATCTTAAAAAACGGCGTTGAATGCTTTCGATTCTAGAAATATGAATTTTTTGATATGGTGACCATAATTGACAGGCGTATTCAAGTAACGGGTGGACAAATGTTATGTAGAGTGATCTGGTGAGGTAGGGGTCGGAGAATTCTTTGGACCATCGTTTCACAAAACCAAGCGTTGAATTGGCTTTTGAGATAATATTATCGATGTGTGTTATGAAATTGAGCTCTCGGTCACATAGTATGCCGAGGTCTCGAATCGATTCAACTATGGCTAAGGGTTGATTGTTAAGAAAGTAGCTACTGGGACAAGATTTTATGCGTTTGCGTGAAAAAGTGATTGATTTACACTTAGCAATATTAAGCTCTAAGCAGTTTTTGCTACACCAGACTTAGAAACTGTCGAGATCTAGTTGAATAAGGGAAGAGTCGTGTGAGGAAGAAATTGTCTTAAAATACTTGGTATCGTCAGCGTATAATAAGATATGGGAATGTTTAATGGCCAATTCAATATCGTTAATTGTAAGAATAAAAAGGAGAGTTCCTAAGTGACTTCCTTGGGGGACCACGGATGTAGCTAAGAATGAATTGGAGAAGCTAGATCTGAAACGAACACTGTAATACCGGTTTTCCAGATAACCTCCACGCATGTTTTACAGACCATATAAGGCATCCAGTACTTGTCACGGGTGTCCAAAGAAAATCCAAAGTAATCGAAATACATCCGTTTTACGAACTCCGACACACTGAGTCTACAATTTTTCAATGTATGTATATTCACCACAGATGTTACAAAAATAGTTGGGATTAAATTTACATTTTTTAAAAATCCTTTCGAAAAAAAGATCGTTTTTGTGAAACTTAAGTGAAACTGGTACAAAAATATGGACAATAGATGCACCTTAAACAATCCAGCTGTTAGAGAAAAATTGAGGTTATATTTGAAATCAACGACATCGAATTATAGTAAACAACAGTCATAAAATGCCATACAACAACAAAAAAAGTTTTATTTTGTGCCTTATCAGTTGCTGATTAACAATCATAGCAGGGATGGTATTCTATTTATCAACAAGATGTAAGTTATAAGCTCCAACGTTCAAATTGGCTTAGTTATGTTGACTGTTTTACTGGCATAAAAGAGGGCTTCATCCTAACATAGAATTATAAAAGTCATATCAATTTAAATTTTCAACAACTATTCAATATTAGTCTTCAGTGAAATATAAACATTTCCATATGTATGTTAAGTTTGACTTAACAAGGCTTCGCCTTTTTCTCTAATCCGTTTTAATTGAGAGTTCTAGACTCTTCAAAATACTCAGAAATCCTTGCGATAATCACTTGACTGCCAGTGCACTACAAGAGAACAAATTTTTCAATGGATGTTAAAATCTGTAAAGTGCCATCTCGAAATTCAAGCAATATCACTTCGATCACTTTAGTATCATTAAACTCTCAGAATCAACCACAGATATATAAATTGCAAACCATAAATCACTATATACAATGTATTGTACACCTTACAGTGACAGATTATGTGACGCCCGCCAGCCGGCCCGCCGCACCGCACCAACCTGTAAACAAGAATTATTGCACTCAATCATCAATATTTAAACTGATCAAGTTGGTTGAAATTGAATTACTGGCTTGGCTTTGCTCTTTCTCTCTCTCGCTCGCGATAACTTGGTTAACTTTTTACACGCACATTTTAATTAAGTCAAGGAGATCATGCAAGCTTTACCGCAGTGATTGTATACTGTACTTTTTTTTTTGATATTAATTTTGTTGCGTTCAGTAAAAAGCTATATTATTTATTATTACAAAAAAAAACAGCTACAACCATTAAACATAAAATCAGCAACTTGCGAAAAAAAAGAATTAAAATACAACCTTTGGCAGATTGAATAATTGAGAAATATTAATTGACATCTAAACAGTATTTTAATAAATATAGATTTGTAATATTGACTGATCATATATTTCAGCTCCAGTTAGCTCTTAAAGTACAGTAATTATATTTTTTGTTTGTGTTTTGTACTTAAAGACCCTGATGCGAGGGTCATATATCACAAAATGCTCGTATCACTTATTCATTTTGATTTAAGTGCTTCTCAGCCAAAACGTCAATTGCGAGCTGTTTTTTTTTTGTGATTTATTTTTGAATTATTCAACAGGTGGACTCATCCAAAGAATACTTGACCAATGTGAGCTCCTAATGGCTCGCCAGATTTGACGTAGTCGTTTTGTATAGGTATATGTACTTCGCTCTGGTAAGGCAAGCCATTGTGTCATAAAAACAATTTTTCTATATTTATAAATGAAGGCGAGTTATTGAAGATTAAATATACAGCTGTATCTATAGCTAATTGAAGAATACATATATATTTAGTTTGGAATTTAACAATTAGCTTTACGAATTTCAAGGATTCAGGCAATTTGTTTTTTTATTGATGATTATTGATTTGATTACCATAGACTGAATTCAGTGAATTTAATTTGCAGCTTAGTTTTTTAAAAGTTAAATAATTTCTGTATAGTCATCAGTGATGTTCCTCTAAGTGTCGACTTTAATTGTCTACATTTCAACGTAGACAATCGGTCGACTATGTCAACAATGTAGACAATGTGTCTACAATGTAGACAATATGTCGAAAATTGTACACAAAACTTTGCTAAATCTCACAAATAAAATCAAATTTAATTTTATGTCTGGCCGAACTTACCCTGCGCCACCACAAGCAATCTTTATTATTGCTTTTATTCCAGCAATTATTGCAGAACTTTGTATTTCTTCGCTCAGTGGGCAAATCACTTCATGAAATCCTTCTGACAATCAGAGTGCCAAGCACACATAAGCAAGGCAAGGATGGGTAACTTTCCTACATTTTGCCCTTCAAAACCCATTTGTTTACGTTGTTGTATTTGTAAATTTAACTTTAATTTAAAATAAATGGAATTCTAACTCAACCCATCAAGATACACATGTAAAGGTAAAAAGTGCACAAATGTCAGTCGAACTGACATTAGACGTCAAATTATTTCTTAATTTATTTCCACAGAGATGGTAAAAAATAAATGCTGAAATTGATTTCGTAAAATAATTTATTTCATGAAATTTGTGGTCTGCATTGGAAATTTCCATTGCATGTTCGATTTTGTGAAAGAAAATATTGCTTGTGGAGGCGCAGGGTTAAAACAAAGTCTTTGAAGAGCTAAGCTATCTGTTGTTGAAAACCAATAATAAATACGCAGCTCTTTGCACAGTGTGCAATAATGGAAAATGTTATTATAATCTAAATATTGATTTCAAAATTTCGTCAAACAAGGACATCCGGATCGGATGATGTCTCAATGGTATTTTTATGATATTTCATATTTTAAGTCCGTTTTATCAGACGATAACCAATAGGTTTTTAAAATGGGAGTCGACTCTAAAGATCAGTTTTAAAATCATATACTTTAACGTTAAAGAGGTCGTCTCAGTTTAAACAGAACCAAACACTTCCTTATCTTTCTTAAACTAAACCTTTTCCAGTTGATGTTTTACATTTCATAACAAAAAGTGAAAGAAAATGTTTTCTGAAAATGAAGATTATAATAAATATTTTTCTAGATTTTCAGCTTCTTAGAAAGTCAAAAATATATCAAGTTTCGAGCAAGCCCGTTCGAAGAACTTTTGTTCAAGATACCGATTTGAAAAAAAATAACGGTCGATTTTTAATTGAAAAATGTAGGTACGTGAAAGCCGATTAGTAATACATCCAATTCCTATTGGTGAACAATTTGTTTTTTTATCTAAAACGAATTATATATGAAAATCCTTTTCTGAAATTTTAAAAATCTTATCTGAGCTTATATAAATGTATGAATATATTTTTGGTGTTTTTGTGTTTTATGTTTAATTTTCGTTCTGGTGTTTGAGCACATATAAGTTTGATTACCGTAGCCCTTAGGATCTACTTTAATTAGAGGAGTTTTTTAGTGTGTTTAAAATTGAGACAAAAATAGACAAGGACTGGCAACTAGACGATTGGTTTAACTAGAGTTCCTGAAACTTTTTAATTTTATTACTAAATTCCTCAAATTTTAAAAGTTTTTTTTTTAAACTTGACAAGCAGCAATCTAATGAAGTGATTCAGTGGACATATAAAATTTTAGTAAGTAGGCTTATCAAAACAGATTTCTCCCATAATTTAAAGCAGTGGCGTCCAACTGGTATTGCTCCAAATGGTTTTTTGAAAATCTAAAAGAGCTACGCCGGTACTACCGAGTAAAAAAAATATTGAGTGAGATTAAAAGAAACTACATCATTCCCTTATGTCACTTTTAATTAATTATGAGATTATGATATACTATATACTTTGCATTCCGAAAGGTTGAAAGCCCACCCACATTGAACCAACCGGTTTCAGACGTATACATATATAAGTATATCTTCCTTCATATTGAAGACCCTGGAAAGACTCATAGTTGTACAAATTCGCCTCAAGCTAAATAATAGTGTTCTCTCACAGGCCCAGCAGGCATACAGCAAGGGCAAATCTGTTAAGACAGCACTTCATGAAGTGGTATGCACAATTGAACAATCTATCCAACTCAATGAGTTTACGCTGGGTGCATATTTTGATATAGACGGGGCCTTTAACAATGACTCTATCCTTCAGTCAAACTTAAAGGTTTTATTCATAAGGAAACGTACCATTCCAAATACAAGTCCCTTATGGGATGCCTTAACACATTACTGGCACTGGCACGGCTAAATATCTGGGTTTGGTTATAAATCTTAATCTGAATTGGAAATAGAACATACAATAAAGAGAGAAAAAAAAACACAATAAAAAAAATCTTAGAATCCAACAAATGTTCCTCAAAACCGCAAACGACACATGGTCAGTTATCGACAGTTGTCGGTTTCCAGAAATCTTTGGACTTATATCTCTAAGAAAAAAAAAACAGAATATTTGCTATGGCTTAACAGATCTCAACTGTCCCTCCTGATGGTTAGCCTAACAGGCCACAAATTAATCGGAACCCACATGACCAGAATGGGCATAAGCACATCTGACTTATGTAGAGGTTGTATGGACGAAGAGGCGGAAGAGTTCTCATATAACTTCCTTTGTGAATGCCCCAGTATAGCCCGAACCAGGAAAGAAGCTCTCGGAGATTACTTTTTCAACGAACTGGGCATTTTCTCTAATAAGCTACTTAACATATATTCTCAAATTTATTAAAGGGTATGGATGGTTTAGAGCGACATGCACCTCAAACATAATATCCCCATCTACTCAAACTTTACTTAAACTTCCTCTTTCCTTTCCTTACAATTTAGTAAGCGCTAATTCGATAACATATTTCTGTATATCGTTTTAATCACGTTTGATTTTAAGCAGCGCGTTCATCGTTCACATAGACACGTTGACCTGAAGGATGCTTTAAGGATGAGTTACGTACGTTTTTGTATTTAACGAGGTCCATGAGCTTTAAAATCTCGTTGTTTTGTCTGTGTTTTTAATAGCCTTTTCACACCAAACCCAAAACACGGTTTTCGCGAAATTATCGGTTGTGGCTGAAAACCTAAAGCGAAAAGACAAGTTTTCCCATACATTTTTGATAAAACACTCGTTTTGATAAACTACAAGTTTTAAATAAAACCTGTCGAAAACATGTTGGACTTACAAGATGAACTAAACAAACACACCTTGTGAAACATTCAGTGCTCAATTAATCGTCACATAAATAGCTGACGGGTTGCTGCCAGGAAAAATGAAAAAAACAGCTGGGGTAATTTCAATCGTAATTTAATTTGTTGTTGTCTGTGGTGCCAAAATAATTGAAATGTCAAACGAAAACTTGTAAATGTTCAATGTGAACGGTTTTCGAGTTTTCGTAAACTTTTAGTCGAAAACCCGGTTTTGGGTTTGGTGTGAAAAGCCTATAAGCATGACATTAGTTCAAATTGTAATGATTTTTAATTCAGTTTTGGGGTTTGATAAATTTTAGTAGGAAAAATTATGAATTATGATCGTTTTACTAATTGTCTACAATGTCTACATTGTCGACAAATTTATGTCGACAATTGTGAATTGTCTACATCGAATTATCTGCATTAAGAGAATCTAGTGGTCTACATGGCTGTAAAAGCATTTCTTATAATAGATACAAAAATATGAGAAAAATCTGAGAATCGCAAATCTCCAGTTTTCATGTTTACCATTATACTAAATATGCACTCAAATCATATCACTTGACCAAAGTTCATTTTTCTACACCAATTCGAAGTGCTTCATAATTGATATCGATTCTAAGAGAGTGGGTTAATACCATGCCCCGAAACGGAAGTCCTAAACTTTTCGATTTTTCTTTTGTAGGTATATGCACTTCAAGTCAAGCTCAAGACCTACTGGTCTACCTTATTTTATAATCCTACAGCAGTCCGAAGAGGTTTTTTAATTGAAACAATAGTTGGAAGAAAGAATTAAGTCCCAAAGTTTCCAAAAATTAAATTTTGATGCAAATCCGATTTCTGTTACGGAAAAACCTTTTTTTAATAGAAATTTCGCCCAAATCGATTTGGAAATATGGCTCAAAAAATCAGAGCTAATCGTTGTTATTTTTTTTTTACTCCTTTTGGGCGTTATTTTTCATATTTCTATTTTTTTAAAGAAAAGAATGCCCAAAAATTAGAAATATCTCCCAAATAAGGGAATAATCTCCAAATATTAAGAAAAAACGCCCAAGTCAATATCTTGTCAATAGTTGTACTCCTTTTTAAATCAAACCGCGCAATTTTTGGAATGATTTTATTTGTGCGATTTAGTTGTGAAAGTTATTGATTACATTGTCGACATATTGTCTACATTCTACATTATCGATAAATTGTCCACATTGCCGACTGATTGTCTACGCTGAAATGTAGACAATTAAAGTCGACACTTATAGGAACAACACTGGTTAAGAGACGTTTGTGAAGTCTTTGTGAGGCGGTTTTGACACCATAACTTTCGTTACTATTAAGCAAATGATCTTCAAAGTAGGTATGAGACAGGGGGTCATGGTGTCATATTTTCCGCTTGTTCTACCGTAAGGTTCCAGCCGCATCTTCTCTTATACCTACGCTCTCTTTTAGATCGCCCGTTTAAGTGTTAGGTAGTTGTAAAGTAGTTTGTGGAGATGATAGATCATTTGCATCTATTTCGGTCGTTCCCGTGACAGTGCCCTCAGTCTCAAAAATTTTGGCATTCGACTTTTCTACAGGATGACAAATTTTGTCGCATTTTCTACTATTTCACAATCTCTCCATAAGTGGGCTGCCTTGGCACCTAGTGAAGAGCGACTTTCAGTTATTCGTATTCATACATGCAAGCTCGTCACGGAATCATTGGATCCGATGATACGATAGCTTTTATAGCAGCCTAGCTGTCCGTGAGTATGGTGGTATTAAGATTGTGATTTGCTTTGTGCAAGCCTCTCTAATTGCCAATAGTTCCACCTGGAATACACTCCCAATTGTTTGAAAGCTGAAATATTGAACAGCAGTGGCATATTTATTGATTTGGAGTTGTACTATATTATTTACTAACATGCTAAATTTTGCAATAGTTTGTTTTTCCTTTCAGTAAAGTAGATAAGCCTTATATTTTTATTTTTTTCTAAATGAAATTTAATTAATTTTTGTTTTCGACAAATTTGGCAAAATAAAAATATTATCAGAATTCGTTTTATATCTAGTTTCCTGTGACTTATTGGCCGGCGGTTTAAGGTAGTTTATTTAATTTTCTTGTTTAAATTTGTTGGGAAATACCCAATAAATGTAAATTTATACGCAATTTAAGCCATATGAGACAGATTGTCTGTTTTCAAGTCAAGACCGTAGCTAAAAGAGAAGTCAGAGTTAGGTTGGAGGCATATTTTAATTTATTGTTTTTATTCATTTTTTTTTAAATTATGTATAAATATACGATTATTTCTTTGAAATAATAGAGTACAAAAGCTTACTGGATCGCACGTACTTGCTTTTATGCTCGACCACATCGTATGCAAACGATTCATAATATAAACGGTTAATCATATTTTTAAAGTCGTTTTTTAATTAAGTTTTTATGTACAAAATTTCTTTACATTTTAAATATTTAATAATGTAAAGTGCGCCTTCAGAATTCATATTTATGTACCCCCGCTGAAAATTATCGTAAACCAGAAATCAATTGATACCTGGGTCACTATTTTAAGAAAACTTGGGAGCAGCCTCGACCCATCAGAATATACTCAAAATGAATGCAGTTTGAGCTCCAATATTCAAATCCGCAAGACCTTTCAAGGCAGAAATATACACATACCCTTCTGCTTTTGAAACGTACAATTTAGTTATTCCCAACTACATATTACTTCAGGTTCGATAAGGGTCCGGTAAGTCATTTTAGCTCGTCATTATTCTGCGCCTCCACACAAGTTTTTATTTCTGAAATTATTGCATGCATTTTTATTTCTTCGTTCAGTGGGCAAATTATTTTATGAAATCTTATTTACAATCAAAGTGCCAAGCAAACAACAACTATTGTATTTACATTTTCGGCCCAGAATTCCAACTCAACCCATCAATATACACGATGTAGAGGTAAAAAGCACACAAATGTTAGTCGAACTAATATTAAACGTCAAATTATTTCTTCATTTATTTCCACAGAGATGGTAAGAAAAAAATGCTAAAATCGATTTCGTAAAATAATTTATTTCATGAAATTTGTTTTCTGCATTGGAAATTTGCATTGTATGCTCGATTTTCTGAAAGAAATTGTTGCTTGTAGAGGCGCATGGTTACCGAAACTTTATAGAAATTAAAATGTTAGTTAAGTTGTGCAATTTCAAGGGTATCAATTGCTGTTTTGAGAGAGACGTCTCATCTCGAGTTTCTGCCAACCTTCCCGATTTGTTCTTTTGCGATTTATTTTTCAAACTAGAATTTAACGGAGTTTCGTCAATGGCTACTTAACGCTTTAGGCGATAATCAGTTACCGATTCTTGTTGATAAGTTTCATGAAATATATCCTGTCTTCGATCATTGTATATTCATTCAGTAATTTTTTTTATTTAAAGCCCCATCATCCTAGTGAAATCTAGGAAGTCAGTCCTCAAGTAATACTTTTTTGATAAATTCTTAGATTTCTCAATTTTCCAATTCATTCATAGCATATATGTTCATTTGTGGAACATCTTATTAGTATCTTTTGTATCTCTTTTTTCTTGTTACTAAATCTTAATTGTAAGTTCACTGCAGCCCCTACTCGAATTTTTTTTTGGATACGGACTTCCTTAAAGAAAATAAAAATAAAGAACAAAAATTCCAAACCTCAAATAAATACGAAAGGCTTGCATTAATTGCCTCAAATGTATTACTAATACAATCTCTCCAAATTGGTTTGATGACCTTTAATTTGTTTTGAATTTTAAATCAACTAAAAAATAAAGAAATGGCGCAGTAGGTACCTGTAGCAATCCGTCGACGACGACACGATGCTCATAAAATAATATCGTAAATAATTTAAAAAAAATGGAATTATGTATGTACATCTTTGAATTTATGAATCATATCTGTTGTGATTGTTGAAATTCATTGACTATTCCCACCACCTCCTGCAGTTAATTTAGAATTAATCGTTTTCTATGATCAATAATATCCTAATTGTTGGAAATGGATATTATTTATTGACGTTTGATTGGGTAATTGTTGAAAGTTTGCCTTGTGGATGTAAAGAGGCTTGCATACTCTTAGGCGGTAAAAGAATATTTTATATACAATGAAAGCTCAAATTTAATTCACCACAGCATCCCTCCTCATTATCATGGAACGTGGAGAAAATACAAATAAAATAATATTGACAGCTTCACAGTGCATTGCATATAGTGTTGCCAGGCGTCATTTTTAAATATCTGTATAATAAATTTAATTTTTCTAGCTCTGTGCATGAGTTTTTAAGAGTAATTTTTCTTGAGCTTATTTAATATAATAACAATTTCCATTGTGATCTTTTAAGATCATAAGGCGTAATTATGATAAGACAGTTCTTATATAGAATATAGCATTTCAATATTTTTATTTTATTTATGATACAAATCTTACACATATGTATGTATGTATGTAGGTACATATTATCTTATCTAGAATTAATGCAAATATTCCTGACATTGACATACAAACGGTTTATCTTCTAATCTGTGCATGTAATTTGTTATTTTTCTTATTTTTGGAGAAAGAAAGATTTGTAATATTAATTAGTGCTTGGTAGTAGGTTATAATCTTAATGTGAATTCAAAGTGCTTCGATTTATTTTATATCAATTTAAACTTTGCTTTTGTGCCAACATTGTAATTAGCACTAATAATAAATTCAAATTACTAGTATAAATTAAGATTATAAATAAATTGGTTGTACACGTTTTTCGAAGAATTTAAGTTAATGAGGCGCGATCGATCTTGATACGGGGACGAGTTACAGTGGTCAACCTATGGGAGTCCCCTAAGAGCAAAGCGAAGGAACATACGCTGTATTGCTTTAATTCTTTTGGTATGGACAAGATGGTAGGGGATTAACTTTGGCTGTTATTTTTAATGATGTTATGTGGGAAGTCAGATTTTGAAATGAAAATATGCGATGGTGGAGATCTTAAAAAGACCCATTATTTGCGATCTAATATTTATATGATACCAATAATTGAATTAAATTAGAAGGAAATCGTAGACCTTTTAGTTTAAATGAGATAACTTTGTATGTGAGATTTTGTCAAATGCCTCGATTAAGTCCGTAGCAATAACATCAACCTCTTTTTCTTTCCTATGGCATTTAAAATTATAGGATGCTAGTTCCTTTAAGTTACTAGTAGATTTACCTTTAAGGAATCCATGATGTCTGGTCGAAAATAGTGATTTTTATACACAGTCGAAGACAATTCTTTCAAACATTTTGGGAATGCGTTATAGATTACCAATTGGTCTGTAGTGTATCGGAATTAATAAAAAAAAATCCTTCCACATTCATGGAAAAATCCCTAGAGAAAGAGATTTTTGGGAAAAAGTAGCAAGAAGCTGGGTAAAATTTACTACACATTTCTTTAAAAGAATTGCTGGTACACCATCTGGGCGCGATGAAAAATTCTCCTTGCGATTATTAATCTTGTGGACCACATAGTAAGCATTTATGTTAACTTATACTAACGAGTTTAAACTTACAATTATGTAAATAATTGAGGTAGTTAGAATCTGGCTCCAAATAACCATCGGAAAAGGCTAGTCTGATGGAATTTGCAAATAAATTAATTATCAATTTAGAGTAGCAGGACTTTTTCTTTGATTTTCTTTTCTTTTCAAAAACTGCCAAAATCGTTTGGGATCTGTGATAATATCGAATTACATTTCGTTGTTATAAACGTCATATAGCAGTTTAGAGAGAGTAGAAATTTCTTTATACTGATAAGGATAGTGATAGTAGTCACGTTTCTGTTCTATATATCTTAAATATTTTTACCACAAATCGTTTAGTGAGTCTCTTACTGAATCCAGCATCCTCGAATACCACGGAGGTGAAGACGATGAATTTACCTAAGGGGCAAATCCATCCCAGCCTCTTCCTAAAAGAGTGTCTTTTAATATCGAAAGTACACCTTCCATTTTATTTGTCTGACCTAACAGACAAACCTCTGCCTCGTTTCCAAGCCTCGACATAACATCCGGAGCAAAATACCCCAATTTTGTCAGTTCACACACACTTAATCTAATCACGCAGTCTCCTTCAGGATCATCTTCCTAAATTTACCCGCTCTTACTTCCCGCAGTTAAACTTACTCAGCTAAACATTGATTCAACTGAATCGCTCTCTCTAGACTTAGAGACAAAAAAACTTTTGAGAACATACCCATCTTTTTGTCTTATCTTCACAACAAAGCGGACTCCGTTTGCTATGAAGGAAAGACAAGGACAAGCGTTATGGTCTCTATTCAACAGGAAGGTCTGCCCACTGACGTCACCAGCCTCAAAAGCTCTATGTCAAATACCATGGGTATTTTAATTTGCATCCTCAAAAAGTTGAGAGCGATCTATCTGCTTTTGGACAATACATTCACTCAAAACTCATTTCTCACATTTAACGTAGCAGAGCCGACCACAAAAGTTTTTTCGTTGATAATTCAGCCTCTCAGAACCTACCTCTTATGTTTTACTACCAAAACGTAAGAGGACTTCGCTGAAAAACAAGAGCTGTCCTTCAACAAACCCACTCTCTACCTTTTGAAGTATATGCCCTGACTGAAACTAATCTTATTCCTAGCATACACAACCAGGAATTGTTCCCATCTACTTTCACTGACACTGATGACTCCCCTTGCCGAGGCGTCATACTAGATGTCACTAAAACAATTGACTCATCTCTTCTCCTAATATCACCTTCACCAAGCCTTGACTATGTTTCAATCAAAATAACACTACCCCATAAGTCGCTTTACATTATCTGCGTTTACATATTACCATCGCAACCTCTCGAATCTTATGAACTTGCCATCAAAACGATTGACAACATTTCAGATTTGTGCGATCCCCATGGTGAGATCCTTATTTTCGGTGACTTCAACATGCCATATCTAAAATGGACTTTGTCAGACGACCAACCGTTTTACATTGCTCCTAACCCCACCTCTGACAAAGAATGTGTCTTCATTGATAGCCTAGCAGTCTCTTGCCTCTGCCAAGTAAGTGGAATCTCAAACTACATGGGTAGGCAACTTTTCAACCATAGATAACCACCACCCTCCCCTCCTTTTCTCATTTTTACTCCAGTCTTCAACACCGCTTAACCCCCCCTTACCACCAGCTTCATACGATTTCCACAAAGCAAACTTCTGCAAAATTAATGAATATTTCAATAGAAATTAATCGCTTTAATTTTGAAAATCTAACTGTAGAAGATGCTACATCCGCATTCTACAGAGAAATACATTATGCTATATCCCTATATGTTTCCCTTTCTAGACTAAGAACTTCTTCCACTTCTCCACCTTGGTAATGTTTACCATTTCGAAATTTAAACAATATGGGAAATACTAATTTGCATAACATAATTTGGTAAATTAATTTTAAAATGTGTTTTTTTCTTAGAGACTTAAGATAGCGTGACGATAAATAAGATCCACATTATAATCACAGGCTCCGTACACTCAGAAATAAAAGGAACAAATTGTGGGCAACCTTCCTTCGCACTCGATTTCCTACCAAGTATTCAGCTTACCTTGGTTCTTATCTACACCTATACGAGCGTTTCAACACCCTTTACCAACGCTATTTAATCGAACTGGAATCTAACATTATTAATGACCCTAAGTCTTTTTATCAATTTGTCAACCACAAAAGAAAATCTGACGGGTACCCTTCCTCCCTTTCTTTCAATAACGAAACTTCATCCGAAGCGCTCCCTATAGCAAATTTATTCGCAAGTTACTTCAAACAATCTTTCAAGGATGATTCGTTTGTTCCTGACACTGCTTATTTCTAGTTTTTACCGAATTTCTCTTTTAGTCCATTCGTCCTGTGGTTTTTTGACTCCTAACTTATTTAAGAAAAATTAAATCATTTAAATGATGAGTATATTCCAGGCCCCGTTGGTATCCCTGCCATATTTCTAAGGAAATTCTCCTCCACTATGTTGTTTAAATAGATTTTAGTAAAGCTTTCGAAAAAATCTAACACAAACTTATTGTTTTTAAACTTTCCAACCTCGGCTTTGAACCGATTCTGTTGAGATGTATTTCTTTTTATTTCGAAAACCGTTCGTACAGCGTTCGGTTCAGATCCGTCTTACTAAGCCGTTTTTTAGCTACATCCGGTATTCCCCAAGGCAGCCAATTAGGGCCTCTTCATTCTAAGTATCAACGATATTGAAATGATAGTCAAACATTCCTCCCTCTCACTCTACACAGACGATACTGAGTTTTACAAGGTAATTTCTTCTTCTGAAGACTCTTCCCACTTACAACAGGATCTCGACAATTTTTCAATATGGTGCTCCAAAAACTGTTTGGAGCTTAATATTTCCAAGTGCCAATCAATTACCTTCTAACGTAAATCAAATAACCTCCACGTCTCTTTCTTCTACACAGTCAAACCATTTCCCCGGTTCAGGTGATCAGTGACCTTGGGATTATTTGCGACAATGAGCTGAATTTTCTCAAACATATCAACTATATAATGCCCAAGGCAAACTCAGCACTTGGCTTCGTGAAACGATGGTCCAGGGAATTTGCAGACCCCTAAGTTACCCGATCCCTTTACGTATCATTTATTCGTCCGCTTCTTGAATACGCTTGTCAAGTCTGGTCGCCTTACCAACAAGTGTACATTGCCAGAATTGATGGCATTCAATGCCGTTTCGGTAGATTTGCTCTTCGTGGTCTTAATTGGAGTAATCCTTTAATATTACCTCCTTATCAAGACCGAATCAAACTTATCAACCTGAATACGCTGAAAGATCGAAGAGAAATATTTGACATTCTCTTCATTCACCGAATGTTTTCAGATGTCATTGACTGCGCAGCCCTTATTGAATCCATTTTTCTAAATACTAACCCTCGTAACACTCGTAATCCTCGCCTCTTCTATCTTCCCACCCATCGAACCTCTTATGGCTCCAATGAACCTATCTCCCGAACGCTGAGGAGTGTCAATTCTAACTCTTCTTATTTTGACTTTAATATCAGTACTCCCTGCCTAAAGCTTTGTCTCCTAAGCCCCCCAACCAGTTAATTTAAGTCTTAGCTATTAATTTTCGTAGTTTTTAAGTTAGATTAAGACAATTGCTTGTATTAAGCCAAATAAATTGGGGTTTGCCCCCACCAAAATTAAAATTTAATTAAAAAAAAAATGTATTTAAAAATTATTCATGTACTAAATATTGTAATGTAAATGTAATCAAGCCATGTTTGATAATTAAGATTTTTATTAAAAATGAAATGCGTTGCAAATATGTTATTAAATCATTACACCACCATTTAACTTAATTAAGTTTTTTTTAGTATTGTTTTTTGTATCTTATTAGGTTAAGCGATTTTTTTGCCACTTGCCTTGAATTTCCAACAGTTTACAAATACCTAACTGAAAGGCACTTTCATAAATTATATATTTTTGGAAACATTATTATCATCAATAGTAATGACCATATCATTCACATAACAAAGTCGTAAATTGTTTGCAACTTGAATTTACATTTATTTCGATTGGGTTGCCAAAATTAAGTTGCTCGAAAATTGTAAGCGATTCGATTAATATTAAAGATTTTGTATTTTATTAGTATCTTATATATACACTCGACTACCTCAAGAGATATCGAAATAAGTTCGACTTAGAGGGAGCTTTTGAAAAAATCCACTTAAGGATTAAAACTTTTTTGTTTAAAAGACTTTATTGTTTTTTTTTTTTATAACTTTGCACGCGCTCAAGGGATTATGAATACTCTTTATATGTTTTTCTTAACACAGCGCGGGCATACGGTGGAAGTTTCTCTTCTTCAGGAGGATAGGAAAGATGTGTGACGCGATGTTCTGAGACTAGAGCTGGTTGTTGTCTCAGATTTATCTCCAGGGATGGCGGCTGAACTAATGCGGAGAGAATTACCGTGTCTTATTTATTTATGCCCTTATAATTCGAATTATTTTATTTATTTCGGTGTCATATTTTATGGGTATGTTAGTTTACTCAATCACATGTTGTTAGTGTTATGCCTAAACAGGATGTAATGAGCAAAGCAGCAACTTATTTTATGACAATTTTTATAATTGGTTTATAATCGAATATAAGAAAACGAGGTTGACAGGCGAGCACACAACTAACGCGCTACGGCCACCCCTCTAGGATTACAAAAATTAACTAAATCAAGCGAAGCTTCTTGATTTTATTGTTCATTTATTTATAAATATCTGTTTAAAATACTTTTAAAATTAAATTCCTAAAAAAATAGTTTTTTGATTAAGCAATAACAGCATAGTTGCAGTTTTTACCCGTTTGAAAAGCAATTCTATTTTAAAACTGCAGTGTTGGACCTCATCTGGTACATCATTTGTCATATGAATTAAAGATTCCAATATTGCGTTTTCAACGTCATCATTTTCCGGGATTTCAATATTAATTTTTTTTGGCTTCATCTTCTTTTTCACCCTTAATTATTAGCATGGCAAGCATATGCTATTGCTTCCAAAATTAAATCTGACTACGATATCGTCATCGTATTCAACATCATCTTTTTAACTCAACACAACATTATAATCAGATTCTGTAAACCTATTCAAGGTTTCACCTTAATTTCTTTGATATTAGACATGGAATAGGTCGCCAGTCCACAAGATATAAATTTGCCAAGTAAACCAACACAATTTAAGTCAGTAATCATTAAATAACAGATTTCTGTGGTAATTTTGAGGTTCTTCCATATTACTGTACTTAAAATATTTGATATTTAACATTAATAAACTTAGAACTTGGCGTACTTTTAGATCTCACTACTTTTCAGGGCTGACTAGTTACGCAAAGGTTTTTGTATATAGACGAACTTGGCTACTTTTTTAACATTTATGTTTTTGGTGTGATTTTTATATATCGGGAACCACTTATGCTAAATAATTGAAATTTGTCTTAGTAAGTATTCTTAATTTTAAGTTTCCACGTCGTTGTTACTCAAGATAGAGGGTAGGGTGGTCCTTATTTCTAAGAAAAAAAAATTTTTAATTTCGCGGGAAACCACGTAATTCGAGAAAGTATTTCAGTATTTTTTTGTTGAATTTTTAAATGAGACTTAGAGGTCGCTACCAAGTTTGAATTTTTTTTTTGTTAGATTCTTTTATTTTTTTTTTGTCTATACGAGTGCACGTAAAATGTGATGTGTGCACCTAAATGGAACATTAATGAACAAATTATTTAAGCTTTAGGTACTTCAACGCTTTTTGTAAGCATTTTGACAGCTGGCAACCTCTAAATCTTATCGAAAAAAAGACTTATTTCATATTTAGAGGTAATTAATCCAATGAAAAAGTGCCACGGGGATAATTTAAAAGTCGAAAAATAAAAACTACCCTAATAGAGGGGTTCCTGTAAATAAAGGATGTTGTATCAGTGCCCTTCGATCTTAAAAGAGAAAACAAATTATTATATTATTTTCAATGCCAGCAAATAGGGTTTGCATCGACATCCTAATAAAGTTTAACTTAGTTTAAGCCAAGTAACCCACTGATTTGTTGCTTTGATATCAAAGCTTGGATGAACAACTTTCACTAAATATTTGCTTCGGCGACTAGGCTCAGTATCTATTAGGCATTAATATGGTTAGTTTTGGTCAAATACTTCACCCTAACATGCAAAATTAATATTTTTAGGAATTTCGAACTTCTGTATATATGTATGTTTTACAAAGTTGTCACATTATTTATGGAAGGAAAATTCAAAATGTGGCTCTACAGTAGTCCTCGTATTTATATTGACGAAAACGAAAACAATATGCTAATATTATTTTTGTTTTTGTGGACTATCTGGATTTAAAGCCAAATTAAATGCTTTTATGACCTGCATCCTAAGTAGTAGTCCTACTATTTAATCATTTCACAAGAAGTTCATAAAACTATTTGTTTTTAAATAATTAATATTTGCTGTTCTGACGGTAAAAGCAACTAATGAGATCATTGTCCCGTATATGATTTGCGAAACAAAATTATTAATATTATATATTCATTTCCATTTCTCATTTTTTTTTTGAATAAGAGATTCACTTGAGTAAGATTTAACGATTGTTTAAAAAAAAAAAACAATTTCATTAATTTTATTTGTTCTTAATGTGAATTTCGTGACGAAGACACGCAATTAAAAGATAATAGATTTTATTATATTTTTGTTTGTAGATACTTGTTGTTTGTTGTATAAGAAAGTAATCCTGTTTTAGTTATACAAATGAAAATACAGAAAAGAATACAGAAAACTTGTCATTTGCATTAGTAATGCCAAACAAAATAATTTTCTAAACACATCATAATGACTTAATTACTTAACTAAACCACTTAAGTGTCTAGTTTAATAATACAGGGTGGCGCACGAATCGTGCTAAAATAAGAAATTTAAATAACTTTTTTTTTAATCGATGTATTTCAATAATTTCTTTTTATTGGTTTAAAAATTAAATTTTATTTTTAATAACTAATGGTTTTTAAAGATGATAGACCTTAAATGACCTCCACGCTCATCCAAGCATATGTGGCACCTGATCAGAAAATTGTTCATTGCGGCCTGAAGAATTGAAATTGGGATCGCCTCAATTATTGTCTTAATGGACTGCTTCAATTCAGCCAAATTCCTGCGTTTCGTTTTGTACACTTCCTGATTGACATAACCCCTTAAAAAAAAGCCTGGTGAGGTCAGGTGACCTTAGTGGCCAGCGGAAAGTGCAGCTTCTGGATATCAATTTATTTGGAAATTTTCGTTGGAGCTCCGCCATAACTTGTGTGGCTACGTGTGCACTTGATCCATATAATTGAAACCAAATCCTGCTGAAAGGGATACGTCTTCGGCGAAGTTCTGCGTAAAAAAATTCCTTCAACATCTTTAAATAACGGTCCCCATTGACAGTTTGTGTTACACCATTTTCTTCAAAGAAGTATGGCCCGACAATACACCTTGATGAAACTGCGCACCTCACAGTGACTCGTTCTGGGTGCAGTTCCGTCTCTTGGGGCATTTCTCGATTAGATTCACTCCATATACAGCAATTTTGCCTGTTAACATTGCCGTTTAAGTCAAAATGAGCCTCATCGGACATGAAGAAACAATTTATCAATGTGTTTTCTTCTTTGGCCATTGCAATTATTTTTCGGCAAAATTCCAGGCGAACAGGCAAATCCTGAGGGTTTAGCTTGCTTGTAATTTGGACTTTGTATGGAAACAAGTTTAAGTCATCATGAAGTATCCGTTGTAATGACCGACTGCTTACTCTAATTTGGCCCGATAAGTTTCGAGTCGAAACACTTGGATTTGCTTGTATTGCCGATGCAACAGCCACGATTGTATCCTGAACCCGAACATTGGGATCTCGATGATACGGTCTTCGTTCGATGCTTCCAGATTCGGCAAACATGTTCACCAGCCTCATAATGGTCCATCTACTCGGGGGAGTACCGCCACACTCCAGCCTAAATTCACTTTGGACGGAAATGACGGACTGCAAAGAATGGTATCGCTGCACTATCCAAATCCTTTTTTCAGTATCCCAAGCATTCATTTTGATAAATCTAAATAGTAGCCTATAACATAAAAAAAAATAAGACGATTACCCACACTGAAAAAAAATTATTACGTTTTATTTTTGTAGCAGGATTCGTGTGCCACCCTGTATCTACTTA
This sequence comes from Philhelius pedissequus, assembly GCA_910595825.1. Classification (NCBI taxonomy): domain Eukaryota; kingdom Metazoa; phylum Arthropoda; class Insecta; order Diptera; family Syrphidae; genus Philhelius; species Philhelius pedissequus. The sequence goes on from OU343161.1 coordinate 91,404,658, forward strand.
TTTAAACGACTCAACCGACTCGAAAACAAACTTGAAATGTCCGATAATGTCAATGATCGTCGAATTTTTTTTTTCTTTGAATTTGCAGTCATAGAAGTGATGGGTGAAACTCATGATCAATTTTGCAAAAACAAGAAGTATCATTCCGAAACCATATCTTCTCCCTTACGGTTGTAAAGAACACAATTCATTCTATCGTCGGATACTTAACAATCGGACAAACAACAAGCTGCAAATACTTACGTATTCCAAAGTCATGTAGCGTCTGCAGAAATCCATTTGATTTTCCTTTCTCTCAGGGTTTAACGAAGGTTCGTTTTGGATTTTATTTATTCATCGAAAAGTTGGAGGGCTATTTAAAGCTTTAATTTGTGGTGTTGCGAGGCATTAATACAAATCTATTTTGTTTCTTTTTTAAAATTGTTCACTATGGCATACAATTGTATATTTACCTTTGAACTAAAGCACTTGCAACCTCCTATTTTGTTTTTTTTTTCTAAAAAATATGTTTTGATTAATTCCTTTTTACTTTACTAAAAAACACGTATTGGGTATCCTCAAAATACTTTTTAGAAGGAAAAAACGGCCTTCTTGTCTATGTATATACCTACAGGGTAAATCTATTCTATTGACATGCAGTGTATTTGTAGGTGTGCAGCACAAGTCTAAATGTGGAATTTATCACACGAAAAATATTTGCAGGACAACAATGGTCTTTGAGGAATTCCGGTAATGTTTTTTTAAGATGAAAAAATAAATAAATATAAAATAGCTTACTGGCGCGTTTCTCATATATAAAAAAATCCTCTGAATAGATTGAGAGTGCGTAATTCCTATTTTTGGGTGCTTCGTTAAGATTGTGAGAACTATGTGTATTACGCTAAAGGTGTTCCCCACAAAATATAATTCAAATTAAATAAATCCCTCAGAGATAGTATTAACTATCAACAAACCAAATCTCACTACAAAATGTTTTGTGGATGGAATGGTCTTTCTACAGTAGTTAAATGTGGATCTTAGTTTAGCTATTTGAGAAAATTTTGAACGTAAACCTTATGACTATGAAGGGCGCATTTATGCATGATATGCGTTTCGTGAACAACCAAATTTAATTCTTAAGTCAACTAAACTTTACAACTTTTTTTTTAAATCTGAGTAGAGCCTAAGCAAACAGAGAAAACTCTTAGTTGATTATGAACAGAGCTCTCGCATTAAATTTTTAAATGCACTAGCGAAATGAACTGTCAAATAATTAAAAATCACTTAGCATTCTGTTCCATTTGCTCGGTCATATTATTCTGAGCTCTAGAGATCGCTTTAAGCTAGCTCTTATTGAAAAAAAAAGGAAACAGATCGCGGGCGAAAAATGTATTGTGTACTGTGGAAGGTATGTGGAACCTGAATAATAAAGTTTGACAATTTCTAATAATTATATTTCAATTTAGAACCACCAATTTGTTTGCTCAATTTTATTGTAATTTAGCAATTAAAAATCAAATTTAAGGATTTAAACATTATAATAAATTAGATTTCTATTACTTTTCTTAGTTGTAGGTTAAACCACCAACACTCTAGATTTGTTTCTTACCTCTAACTCTGATAGATACACTTAGGGAAGGGTATAATCGCCTCTAAGCACATCACACCATTGTATCATATCTGCAAACTTTTCATGCTAGTTAAGGAAAAGTCACATAGAGAGATAATAGTAATATCAATAATTTCTGAACGAAGTTTTACAGGTCACTATTATTCCTCGACAGCGACGTTATTGGTTCCAGCAATGGTATGATTGCAAATATAATTCTTAAAGGGATGAGGGATGAACCAAACTCGTGGTTCGATTTGAGCTGTTAGGAGGATATCAGGTTGATAGAGGTAAGTTTCCGATGTTATAAAGCCAAAACTATTGAGGAAAACCGCAATAAGTTAGAAAGACCTTCAATAGTCATATTCAATGAATCAAATTCTTCCATGAAAACAAATTCAAGGCTTAAAATACTATAATATCCCAAAGGTAGTTAACATTTTTGGTCATTTGTAAAGAACGTACGAAATTCTACTTCCTTGATGGCTCCAACGCTAGTTTCCACTCCTGTGGTAGACTCACAAGATAATGCAGATTTTCTAGCAGAAGTTTGCTGCTAATTCGACGCCTCCCAAAAGTGCTTGATTTCTCTTGTACTTGAGAATATTAGCAGGTTCATGCCATGTATTTTCTTCCGTACTCGTACAATTGCCATAGTTCTTAAAGGTCTCGACATAAAAAAACCACTGGTCCAAATAGTATCTCTCCTATTGTTCTGAAGAGTTGTTCTTCAACGCTAGAAAAACCACTACTTAAGCTTTTCCATCTGTCCTACTATACAGGTCTCTCTCCGAGTGGATGGAAAACAACATTTATCCAGCCTGTTCCTAAAAAGGCGAATCTTCTTCATCCTCTAACTATCGTCCAATTGCACTTACATCCCTTCTTTGCAATGTCATGGAAACGCTAATTAATTATCAGCTTAGGAATATCTTCAAGAACAAAATCTCCTTAATGGCCAGGCAGTGTGGTTATACTGGTGGTCTGTTGGTATATCTCTCCGAACAGTGTCACAAATCTTTACATCCTTTTTGAGAAAATAAGATTATTGCGCTTGATATTATAAAAACATTTGATAGAGTTTAGCATCAGACTCTCTTGTCGAAAATGCGTACATTTGGTATTGATGACTCACTTCTTGGTGGGATCGCTTAATACAAGTTTAATTGAACGGTTTCAAGTCTGATATTCACAAAATAAATGCTAGCGTACCCCAGGATTCCGTTTTGTCTCCAACTCCGTTTTGATCTCCTCAGCATTGTTCAACGTGTAGAATTTATTGGTTCCAAAAATTCAGTGAAGAACCCATCCCCATGAGGAAATGACTACATATCCGATGTCACAAAAAATGCTGCTGAGTATTTTTCTCGAAGATGTAAGAAATTTGTTTCACAGTCTAATCTGGCTATAATCTATAAAGTCTACATTCATCCATAGCTTAAGTAAGACTCTCCTACCTGGGCTGAAATTATTGGATAGAATTTAAAATAGAGCTCTTAAAATGATAGGTGATATAACTAGAAATATAACAATTTAGTACCCTTGAACACCGCCGCAATGTTTCATGATTTTAATTCTTTTATCGCTGTTTTTAAAAACAAGCTTCTAATAAAATAGCCATCTCAATTTCAGACGAGTACAGACGTTCTTTCTAACCATACAACACGAATGCAGAATGCTTTACATGGCTCTATTGTTGCCTCCCATTTTTATATACAAAACTTCAAAACCAAAGAGCATTAGTATTTGCCTTTAAATACTTCTTTATTTGCTTAATGCTCGTTCTTTACTTTCATATTTTAAGGAGACCCCTTTAATGAATACACAAATCATATTTATGCGATCATTTATTGAACATTGGTCACTCAACGTGGTCAAATCTAACGATCTCGGTGACCATATGTTGCATCGTGACAAAACAAACTGGTTCTTATTATTGATCCTTAGTGCTTGATGTTTATATTGATGAATACGGTTTAACTAATATCTTTTTTGAAGAAGTACGAACCAATGACGCCACCTGTTGGTCTAATTATCAATGCAGATTCATTCAAAAGAGGCACTTGCCACTAAAGTTAAAGGAGGTTAAGCAAAACTTTTTTACTAACACACTCTCATTTTAATAATCAATATGAGATGTGACGTATGACGCGATAACAACATGGCTTCCACATTTGGTCACAATCAACATGTCTCAATTAGAAAATTTATGAAAAAATGTAAAGTATTCATAAGAACTTATTTAGTCATTAATTCAATTGCTTATACAAAATAGCCATAATAAATTCAGCAGCTTTTTTAAAACCACTAAATAAATTCACGGCTATTATCTTAACATCAGCATCAGCAGATTGTCTGGGTATTTATCTTATTTGCTTATTTTAAAGATAAACTTAAACGCCTTATAAAATTTTATTTATTTAAAAAACTAAAAAAAAAAATTATAATTTATATTATTCTATAAAACCAGCTTCGAATAACCGTTAAACTACTAAGCTTTTACAAAATCTACAAACACATGTACATACGTATAACCAAATACATATTTTAACCTTTTTTTTTGGCAAAATGACTTTATTTACATAAATTTAATTTGGCTTAAACGAATATCAATTTCAATCTTGGTTAATCTACCAGCCAGCACCAGCAGCGCAGCGCCAGCGCAACGATTTGGTTAGATTGGTTACTGGTATATTATCCATCATGAACATTTTGGCTGGTTTTTTTTTTTTGTGTTTAATGGTCAAATGTCGATATTACCATAAAAAGTCGGATTAATAAACCTTCATTCTGAATGAATCTTAAAGTAAAACGAAAAAATAAAATAGAACCGGTTCGTAATTTTTTTTCACTCCTGTTTATGTCAAGTCCATACTGAGTAAGTAAACAAAACCAAAAAAAAAGTTTAAATATGTGAGACAAAATATTGTGTGCCCTTTTCTTGTAAAAATCATTCACAAAATCTTATGAGTTTGATCATCAAAAAAAAAAGAGAAAATACCTTGAATATCGAAATTCCTTATGTATTCAATATTTACATATATTTATATATTTCATTTTTAAATAAAAATACCCATTTTGTCCCTATATGTGGGTAGAACCTTGACAATGAAATAATAATAATTACTTATGTGATTAATGAATTTTCCATTCTCCAAAGTTAATTTTCCCTAAAAGGCACACGCTTAAATAAGAAAAGATTTATGGGTTCCTGCATCACGGACTGAATTAATTTGCGGAAGGAATAAACCTTTTCAATAGGCTGTCAAAACAGATGCCAACATTTTGCGTCATATTTAATGCATTTTTGTTTGCAATAAAAAAGGACTATGCTTTTTGGGCTTTGATCGGGGGTCAATACATTATAAATGTGTTTCAAGAGTTCATCGAACGCTCTGGAGGCAGATGTCGCTAAAAACTTACAACCATTAAATTAGCTCATATAAATTATATAACATAATATGAGTTTGTTAGGTACCACCATGGGCGTATACAAGTATAGGGTGTTAATATACAAGGTGGCGCAAAAGTCATCACCCTATAATTTTTGCAAATGGCTGCAAATGTCAATTCTACTTGGTCATTTGGGAAGTAAACAGACGCAAGTATCAAACGCAGAATTTTAAAAAATTTTTGTGCAATAATTCGTTGGTGGTGTTGGGGCAGTGAGACTTCCTCGAAAATTCCCCGTTCGTATAACTCCAATGCTCAAATATTATGACGCTTTGTCGCTGGCCTTTTGAAGAGAATGGGACAAAAGATGTTGCAATGTGTGGACGGAAAAGGAAAAGCAGCCGCTCTGCTTTGGCTAAATATGTCGCACAGGACCCCGGAGTATTGACAAGGCATTAGTAATTAAGCGGTCTTTGCGGAGAATTTTGGTGAAAGATTGCCGGCGTACCTAAGATAGGATAATTTGTAATACATAATACTTAAAAATAACGGTACTTGCCATACAATTTTTTCTACCGTCTTGATTATTTCGAAAACGGCCTTAACGATTTTGATAAAAAAAAGTGTGTGCACTATCATATGTACAGTATATTCGAAGAAAGTACTATACCCTTTTTTTAACATATTTAGTTATTAACGGTACCTCTCATACACCAATTTTTTGATTTTCGACCTTATCATAAGCGGCTATACGGATTTCGATCAAAATTTTTATATAGTAGGTCCTTCGAATTATAAATTTTCAAAAAATATTTTTTGGATTTTTGAAATTCAATATTTCGAAAACTTGTCAAAGATTTTTTTTTGTGAAATTTCGTTTTTTAGTTTATATTATTAAATGATTAAAATTGTTGCACCAATTTTTTTTTTGGTTAGAAAAAAAATAAGGGAATTTTGTATATAAAAAATTAAATAAGAACGACTTTAAAAATATATTTAGATTTTTAATAGAAATGTTTTTTATACGATGTGATTGAACACGAACAAAAGCGCATTTTATTTTATATTCCATTTCCAAAGTGTGAGCCAATCAGGGCTTAGTCACTCAGGGCTCACACTTTATTAATTTGTTTTAGTATAAAGTTTAATAAGAATAGAATAAAACCACCTTTTTAAGTATTGGTTTTTGGACTTAGAATAAGAATAACAAGAAATGTATTTTAGAAGGGAAATTCAGTTTTCATAGAACCAAACAATTATTGGTAGGTACATTTATGGGAAATTTGTCTACAGATTTCGTATCGTATAATTCACAGAAGAAAATTTTATGTTTGGCAACATGGATCAGCAGCGAGGTTGATTATGTTATTTCCAATAAATCCAAGATGACTGCGCCAATGAAATAACCACTCATACTTGAATGTGTACGTACTCTTATTGCTACAAAATAGTTTGTAGTTTGTTTGTTAGTTAGTTTGTTTATGGTGATTGTGGACCGAATATTATGAAACTTTCAAATTTTCAATAAAGTCGCAGCAATGCGCGGTCGTGTCTGCTAGTTGTTCTATACATTTTTGCTTGCGATAGGTTATGTACTATAGGTCAAGTTTTGCATTTGGAAAAAAAAATCGAACTCGAGATCTTATTCAAACTTGACATAACGATGATAGAGAACACCGAAAAGTGGGTCCCGCAATTCCGTCTATCTGTCTGTAGAACGATTTACAGCCTAAACGGCTTAGCCGATTTTGTTGCTTAGGCGTCTTAGGTGATTCTTCAAAATAGATTTTTGAATCGTTGTTTTAGCCCCAAAAATAACGGTAGTTGCCATAAACAAATTTTCTACCATCTTAATTATCACGTAAACGTCTCTAACGATTTTGATAAAAAAAAAGGTATATTCAGATTTTGGCCAACATTTTGTTTACAAATTTTGTTATAAACGTTAGCTCCCATTGAACCACTTTATTGATTTCGACTTTCTCATAAGCAGCTCGATGGATTCCGATAAAAAAATTATACAGGAGCTTCTTCGAATTCTTAATTATACTGTATTTCAAAATTTTGGAAAAATAGTGTTTTTTTTTTTGATTTTTGAAAAAAAACATTTTTTTTTGAAAATTCAATATTTCGAAAACGGGTGGACGATTTTTTCTGAAATTTTGTTTTTGAATTTATATTAGTAAATATTTAAAATATTCATATCAATTTTTTTCGAAAAACTTTAAGAATTTTTATATATAAAAAATTAAGTGAAAGACGAGCTTAGAAATATATTTAGCCGTTTCTATTAAGAATCTTTTGCATATAATATGATCGAATATAAGAATACTTGTTCTTGCGATCCAGTCGTGTATTTTATTTTCTCTCTCATTTGCAAAATGTTTATTATTCTATGTATTCTTTTTGAAGTGACATTTACACTATTTTTAATTTTAAATATCATTGTCACTAAATATTCTTAGTGCATTATGTATATATCCTACGTAGAATAATGATTAAAAAAAATGTATATTAACAATAATTATTGTCGTCTTATTTACCGTGTTCTCTTGGGAAATCTATCGGCAGCAAAGCAGGATTTTCCAAAACAACGATCCCCAGCGGCCTTATCGTTTGTATTTTTAAGTTGGTATTACCGACAATGCGTCAAATAACTAAATGCAAAAAGTCAACATGATTTGTTTTTATTTCTTCAGATTATAGACATAACTATAAGAAAACTAACTGGCTGTATAGAATTGACGCGTGGTTGATCTCGCGACACTTGAAAAAACGCTCTGTCAAAGTTAAAACGCATAGAAACTCGTTTGCGTGAATACAATGCAGCTGCGGCCACTAGTCGCGACGCTAGACATTGGTTAACTTTAAACTTTTTCCCTTTTTCCGCGCGTCATTTGAGAGATAATAATTTAAAAAAAACATATTGGTGGATGTTGCATCCACATAATTATTGATATTTGTCGGCGCCCTCCTCGGGGAGCCGGAGATCTTTTTATTTTTAAAATACGCATTCACATTTAATTTGTTAAATTAAAATAAAAGTTTGAAGAAATAAATAAAAAATAATTTAAAAAGAACAATTTCCCACCGCTGCTGTTTTGATATGAACGCGCGTCCAATTGTATTCAATTTTTTGGGAAGCGATGCTTTTCGCGACGGGCGGCTGATTTGCGCGAATGACCACGCGTCCATTCTGGTCAGCCACTTAAAATTGAATTAAAACATCAAAAATAAAATCGAATATAATGAAACAGTAAGAAATATCTAAAAGTTAAATTTTGCCACTTTTGTGTCTTCCACGTTGTCTGTGTCTAACGTTTTTTTTTTCAATAGATCAGATGTTATGCCAATGAAGGGTTATGTTCGCATTGTGCTTCCTTTCTAAAATGATTGCATTCATTATTAAACTACTAAGTTTATTTTGAACTTCGTTTATATGCGGTTCAAAGATCGAGTTGGAATAGAGAGGTTAATTAAAAATGAGTTCCATAAAATATAGACAGAAATCCCTTTTAAAATCTCGTAATTAGGGTAAATAGTATTGTTTTGTTAAAAATTCAAAATGAATACAATGTGACGTAAGATCGTCAAAATCTCAGTAGAGATTCTAAGGTTAGAATCCCATGCAGAAATTAATTTGACGATGACATCGCGACAACAGACTTCGACAATACTATCTTTACTGATGGTGTCGGTTCTGGAGTTTTTTTTGAGTCCCAAAATTTATCTCAGACTTTTCGGCTACCCGACCTTGGCAGTGTTTCAAGCTATCTTGAGCATTCAGGGATGCATGTAAGTTGCTTAAACAAGATCCGAACAGAACCGAAATATGGCCATTTGCTCAGACAGTCAGGCGGTTGTTAAAGCCATTGATTCGTCTACTCTACATTGATGCAGCAATGCGGAAATGAGCGTTCGGGCTGACGAACATGCCAGGCAAGGATCAGCCCTTCATAACTAACTTGCGCAAAGATTGAACATATATCTGTCGGAGTAATGAATGGCAATGCATTCTCAATTTTTTAAGATTTGTCCCAACTATAATAAATTGCGAACAATTAATCTAATCCGCAGACCCTGGTAAACATATCCAGGATCGTTGTAATAGATTATATTAGATTAGATTATGTTAAATTTTATTTTTCTCTTCTCTACAAATCAATTACATTTTTGTTTTGTTTTTTGTTTGATGCAATATGTATTGGATACTGACCAATAGGACATCATGCGGTGAAGCTGGGCATCCCTACCAATACTTACCCTCGTATTATGGGGCTCAGCACACTCAGCAGTAAAGAAAACTGTGCTTCATTTCCTCTGAAAATGGCCTGCATTTTCTAGGATTCGAGCATAATACTCGTATTTTGGTAGAACATTCCTTGACGATCTTAACGAACTTTCAGAAATGAAGATCAAAGATTTGATTTCTTTCCTCAACGCGACGAAATGGATATACGAGTATTATTAGACTCGGTTACTTTTGCATTATTTTATCGATCAAATGTTTATGACTGCAAGCAAACAGACTACTGGCCTTAGAATGCAGCTCATGGTGTTTGAGTGATGGACGATCAGCTTGACAGTCAATAAGCGGCCTACTTTGGTACAGTGTAGATAGTTTTCTGGCATTAAGTGCGATTCTAGTGAGCATGCTTCTCCTAATTACATCCCTACAATCGATTGTCTAAGTTACCAACCACACCACAAACATACAAAACATTCGTAAAAAGTATAAAGTCAAAAATTATCCCAGGATCGGCGCGATACGAAGATTAATTAGATCTGAACATAGAACTAGATGATCATCCTACTGGGATTAGATTGTATGCCTCTTGAACTTGCCTCAAATTGCCTAGCTGGCATACTGCAGTCAAACTCAAGTCGTAGGCGATTATTTACTAGTAGATCTATCCTCCAATCTCCCATAAGAAAACACTATCATCCACAGGTTACAGCGAGTTATGGTATTAATATGGCGCATCTTTTCTGGCAACTTCCTCTTGTTTGTAAAATATTGGCTTTGCTAACATAAATATTTATATTTCTGTGTCCGAGATTTTTAAGGTCATTTTATTTTCTTAATCAAAACTTCGGCGAATAAAATTGACATTCAACTATAAAATCTGCTTCAAATTTTCACTAGTCTTTTTTTTTTTGAGAAGCAAGTACGAATTTTTACGACGCGACGCAGTCTTGGCATTTATTTTGTTATGCAAAAATCTATAGCTAAATACACACTTTCAGGAATTTCTGAGAAGCATAAATCAAATGCGAAGTGTTCACATACATTTTTTTCATTAGAAGCAAAAGGCGATTAAATGATTGACATTTAAACTGTGAATCAATTAATGTGATTTGTTGTTCTTGAGACAATAATATAACAACCAATATAATTAACTTTATGTGGTTATTATATAACAAAAATAAGAAAAAAAATGTATAGTGTTATCTTGATGACAAGCTGTTTCTATTAAAAAAAAAATTAATTCAGTTGAATAGTTTGCCTATCGTGATTCTTAATCGATTTTTTTTTGTTAAATCTCATTATTATATTTATTGTATATGAGAAAAAGCAAGTTCGTTTTTGCAAAATTAATTCTAAAGTATTTAATGAATGCACATTTAAAATTTTTCAAAATTTCCTTATTCAAATACCCCTTAAATAAATAACTGTTTTTATTCGACATTATTTGCATAGATAACCCATGGGGAGGGGGTAGAAATTGGTCAGTGGAACTGCACTTAACATCATTTTTGAAAAAATAAGTCTACAGTCACGCACTTTTTGAAAATAATATGACAGATTTCTTAATTAAGGAAATAATTAAATTTTATTTTTTTTTCTTAATTTTGAATAAAAAAAATTAACAAAATATTTTTCGAAGAAAATAATGGGTCATCCATTTTGCGGTTTCAAAAGTAAACGTAAATAAAACACATATAGGATATTTTTTTTCATGATATTTCTTTTTTATTATAAAGTTTGATCGTTGACATTATGTGTGAAATACTACATCATTTGAATGACCACCACTCGAAGTATTGCAAGCATCGATTCTATTGAGAATTTTCAAACACTTTTTGACACATATTGGGCGGTATCTCAGCCATAACTTGACGAATGTTGGTTTTCAAGTGCTCAAGAGTTGAAGGTTTATCTGCATAAGCACGGTCTTTCGCGTAGCCCCACAAAAAAAGGCCAGCGGTGTCAAATCGCATGATCTTGGTGGCCAGTTGATATCGCCACGACGAGAAATTACTTGGCCATGAACTGTCTCTTGCAATAAAGCCATATTCGCTCGAGTTGTGTGGCATGTGGCACCGTCTTCCTGAAACCACAAGTCGTATTCTTCAATATCAGGCAAAAAAAGTCGGTTATCATATGACGCTCCGAATTGAGGTTGACAGTCGTTCCATCGTCGTTTTCGAAGAAGTAAGGTCCAATAACACCTCCAAAGAGCGCCCCAAACAGTGACTTTTTGTGGATGTAATGGCCTCTCTAGATAGTCAACCGATTCATTTTCGTAAATGTCAGACTTTCAACTGAAAAAAAAAAATTGACTTAGTTTGACAGATGTCGAATTCAAGCCCTATACTTTTGAAACCGCAAAATGGATAACCCTATTTTATTTTACAAAATAGACTGTTTAACAGTTAGCTGTCCGGCACTGCCTATTTTAGCAACTTATGTTGAATTCTCATATTTGCTGAAGTAAGCAAACTTCTGCTGTTACATTTCGCTGAATTTTACTCTTCCACCGATGTTATTTTTGTATGATTTTTTTCATTTCACTTTAACAGTGTACTAGGCTTTAGACTTAGATGGATTATAAATATCAAATAAAATATTGAATAAATGCAATAATATTTCTGAGTGAACATTGGAATTTTTTCTTACTATATAGTCGTGTTCTCGTGACTTGATGTAAAGCAAATTAAAACATTTTCACGAAAACGAATCACACTCCAACTTGATTTTATTTATTTTCATATGGAGGGATTGTCACATCTGTGTTTTTTTTTTCTGTCATGAAACATAAAAAATACAAGTAGAAAAAGAAATACAAATATACATACATTACCAAAAAAAGTAACTTCAATGCCCTCTATGATTGAATAAACTTACTAATCATCGGAACTCAATTATACATCGGATGAATAGTAAAAGTAATTGCCACTATGCTTTTATTGTTGTTTTCTTTGTAAAATTTTTACTTTATGTACTTGCTAGTCACGTGAACACGGCTTATGTAATCTATCACATGTTCCACATATCGTTTGAATTTGTAAAGGTCACGAAAATGAATAATTTGAATTTGAACTACTCAAATGTCAATGTTTACTTACATTTAAATCTTAAATAAAAAAATAAAATTAATATTTTAAATTTGTTTTAATTTATTTTAAATTTATAATAAAACAAAATACATAGTTAAATTCATTCAAAACTAAATACATAACAGAAATATTTGCTTGTCTAGTCAAACTTTTTCTTTAAGCTCTTAAAATTTTAATACATTTATAAATAAACATATATTTAGGGGAAGTACGTCCAAAATGACATACTGTTAGCTATTTTATTAACAAAAATTTATTTAGGGTATTTATCGTAATGTATTGTTTATTATGTCATATTTCAATTCATTGCACATATTTTAAAATAATTTTTCAGTTTAAAATATAAGTGCAAACAATTGAAAAAATCGTTATTAAAAACTATAAGAAATTCCATTTTGTCCATGTAGTATTGACAAAATGACATATTTCATATGGACAACATTACATATAGCATATCTATAGTAATTAATTTAGTTTAGAAAATGAAACTTCATATTACATGTATAATTCGCAAATGATATTCTTAGTGTTTTTTGGCACGACAGACAAAGATGCATAAGCCCAATGATTTCATTTTATGCAGCGTGATCAAGTTTTTCTTGAACACCTGCGCGACTATAGCCAAAAAAGCGATCTTCTTAGAACTTAACGTGCTCAGCAAAATGTCTTTCAACATCAGGAGGGAATGTAAGCTTATATCTTTCCAGTCCTTTAGTTTTGGGACTTTTGGGAATTTGTATTTTAAGACAATGCGTGTTTTTAGGTAGCTTGAGGACACCAATCTGGTAGCTCGAAGGACATCAAACATCTTAGCTCATAAAAGCTATCCCATTTTGTTGTCCTTTACAGCTTCAATGGCCTTCTCCATCGAGTCAACTCTCCAGCACTGACTATCCGTTGTCCCTTTATAATTATGAGGCATAATTGTTGGTTAGATTGAAACAATATTCATGTACGTAGGTATGTCATTTTGTCCATAGCATAGTTTTGACAAAATTTTGTTAATAAATTCCATAAAACTCTGCAGTTATTTGGAATTGTTAGTTTATATTATCAATTTTGTAGTGAACTATAGAAAACTGCATAAACTCGCCAAAATAAAAAAAACTATCCAGAACCAATAAAAAATTATTTTCTTCTTAAATAACGTTTTGTTTTTTGCGACTACACATAGCTGTCAAATGAGACAGAATTTTTAAAGGTTTTAACAAATCACCAAAGCCAACTGCTGACATTGGAGCGGGTTGTATAAGTATTGTAGATTTCAAGATAAGAGCAGTATGTCATTTTGTCCGTATATGTCATTTTGGACGTACTTCCCCTATATATATAATATTTATAAACAAATGCTCAAATCCACCATGAACATGTCTAACTCTATGAGAGTAAATGCAATCATACGATTCTTCCATTTTCATTCGGTCATTCCAAAAAGGCAAAAAACAAAAAATCTCAGTCACACTACCTTACCTACACTAATCTCTAGTGATCAACCAACATGTAATAAACTGTATTCGAGAAGAATTTCTATTACTATGTTACTAAATCATTCGTATGATTAATGTTACAGAAACAGATATACAGCCCTATTCTGCTATTCATGTGAATCCTATATTCGATTCACCCATTCGATTCCCTTTCACACTGCCTTTGTATTCTGCTATTCATCGGGTGAACTGCACTATCCCAAGTTCATATTACCATTTATAACTGATGCTCATGCGAAAATCTTCTGAAGTTTGGATAAAAATGTGTATGTATTCATTTATCGGACTTTTTTCACTTTCCAAACATAAATTAGGAAATTTCCAAATTGATAACTACGGAGGAACGACACAAAGAAAAACTAATGAAACGTGGTATGATGTTGATGTTTGTAATGTTTAAATATAAAATTTGTCATTTGAAGCTTAAGATGTATTTATAAACAACTCCATCAGAGTTTTCTAGCAAATTTATTGCATTTCAAGACTCGCCAACCTTTTAACACTCAACCAGACATAATCAAATACCAAATCCGCAACAATTTATATGCGGGTTTGAATTGTATGGAGTGATTGAATTCACTTGAATAGCAGAATACCGCACAATATTACCGACTTTACCAATGTATACAAGATTCACTTCGAATGAATAGCATATACTCGTATCATAGTGAGGAGTGAAAATTCAAGAAAAATTCCCCCCGACGAATAGCAGAAAAGTGCTGATAGCTTGACCCAAATAACTTGGCCAATGGTCGGTTGCGCAGAAAGAGTATTCAAGAAAATAAAAATGGTGGTTTAATGAATACAATGCCAGAGATGAAATACTTTTTTGAAAACTGCACTATAAACCACAATCATACCTATATTTTATTTAAGTGCATCCCTGGAAGATGATTGTGTGTATATTTCAAAATTAATGAGATGAGCAAAGAAATTTGAAGAGAGCTCAGTAGAATGGCCAAATGAATTAGTTCAAGCTATACACAAAAAGTCTGTATTCGAGAACAGAGTGATTGGTATTTTACTTATTCATCCGAATGATGAAGGCTACAGAAATTCTTTAATTCCAATTTGGACCTACACGTAGACGTACACACAATCCACACTATAACTAGTCACTCACACACACAATACCTTTTGGCTCCTGTTCTTCAATCTTAGTATTGCATTTGCATTACGCTAACTCTTAAATAGTAGAGTGATAAAGTAGAATCTGAAAAGACTCATGTCTGAGAGATTAGACATCATTCGAATGAAAAATAGATGTCCCGAGATAATTATAAGAATCGATTTATAATCGATTATTTCATTCGAATGTACACACAGTTGAATATATTGGTTGCCTTACTTCTAAAAGTATTAGACCTATCTATAATAAATTTCGAGCAATTGATAGTCAGGATCATTGCTAGTTATAGCGGACAGTGACCAATAGGAGAGCATGCGACAATACTACTTGTAGGGACCAGCAAGAATAGTAAACAGTAATTCAAATGCACTGATCTGGCCAAAATAGGATTTAAAAAACCCGTAAAGGCATTTTGTGACGACATTGACGAACTTTCCAGAACGCTGATAAAGGACCTGATATATGTATTTACTTTCAATGCTAGAAAATGAGTCCAGGACGAAACTCGATTAATTCTACAACGTGACTTTCCCCAAATTCTTAAGACCGTGAGTTAGAGGATTGCATGTTTTTACAGGGGTTCACGGTGAATGATCACTCGATCGTATTAATTTTCACTTCAGTACCACTCAACTAGCTACCTAGTGTAGTATGGTGTAGATGACTTTGTAGTAGTTGATGGTCCGTTTGGTGAATAATTCAAGAAAAACACAGACAGATTATATCACAACCATAAGGCACATTTATTAGGGACTGAGAATAACGTGTCCTTTATTCCTCATATCAGTTTAATCAATACATCCAAACGAGTTATTGTGTCAAAATGGTTCACTTAACCTCTGTTCGTGTCCGCCATTTTTACATATAAATCGGCATGAAAATGACGGGATTAAAAAAAATAAATAAATAACTCTCATAAGTAAAGCTGCTTATTGAATCTGTCTACTCAGCTCCAGTAAACAAGATACCAAAACATTTTTTTAGGGCACAAACATCATTAGTAATTTAGTTTTAATCATAAAGTGTAAAATTTTATTACAAACACGCAATATTTAAATGTATCATTCAGCGCTTAAAACATTCAAATAAAACCCATTTAACCTCAAATCAAAAGCAGCACGAACATCAGTTTAAAGGCAACTCAAAAAAAAAAAACAATTCATAAATTAATCAATAATAAAACAAGTAAAAAAAACTAACCAAAAAAAAAACAACAACACAAACTCTAAACCGCAAAATTATAATAATAATAATAATAAAAAAAATTGTATGGCATCACTCGCTACTCAAACTCTGATATTGAATAACTTAGGTTTCTCTCACGCAAAATAATAACAATAGAGGAAATATGTAGCCTGATGTATCTACCCCTTAACACTCCTTCTGCACCGGCTTCTATATGTATTAAGCGGATAAATACCTTCTGACCTTGATCAATACCATCGCACATACAACGGTAATTACAATTACAATGAATAATTTCACGTTATAAAACGCAATGCATACGAGAGGTAGGTACATCTATTGTAATTATTATTAGTGATCCAAAACCAAACAATAGCACAGCTATTCGCTTATGTACATATCTATACGCGAAGGGAATGTAAATATCAAACACGGGGCAGATTGAAAAGTATCTAACTACATACGAATATAGCTGATGCAGCAACAGCAAGTCCAAGTAGCATAGCACTTGCTGGCTACCTTACGTGATTGAAAAGTTTTATTCTTCAATTGTGTATCTGAAACTATTGCAAATTGGTTATTTAACTTGTTTTGTTGTTTGTACACCTACAACTTGTTGAATATGGACTACAGGCTGTATTTAGTGTCAGCTCAGTGTGGTGTGGTGTGTGCCTTATCATCAAACGGAACGTTTTGAAACTTAACTCTGTACAGCACCGCTGTTGTTGTCCGTGTTGCCGGCTGATTGCATGACTAAGTGATCAGATTAAACCGAGTGATTGGCACAAGTGTGCTTGCATGTCATTTAGGCCATATTGGTTTTATCATTATTTGCGGATATGCAGTTACCTAGCGGATTTTTAACTTTTTTTTCTTACCTATATGGACATTTTGTAGAATTATAAGTTAATGGCTTAGAATCCTTTGGTTTTTTAATAACAACAAATTAAGAATTATAAAGGAGTAATTACAGTAAATACTACGCGTCCCTTGCTAATTTGAACTATTAGCGACTTAGGTACCCTTATTCGAGTTATTGGGCATTTTTGTCTGTTGGCAATATTTCTAGGTTAGAACAAGGCAGAAAGAATATAATGATTGACAAAAATTAGAAAAAAAAAAATAAGACAAAGATTTTGAAAGAAATTTAGCGTTTTGGTTTTATATTTAAAATTCGATGCTGAGATAGAAATTTTGGCATTCTCTGTAAGTTCCTAAATATCCTTTTTATTAGTATGTATGTACCTATAGCAGATGATATCAGTACCTATTTGTAAAGAGTTTTTTTTAATCAGTTTTATTTCCGTCATTTATAGTATTCCAATAAGTAATTCAGTTTGAATGCTAAAATGACCTTTAATTTTGTGTTTGTCCGTAAATGGTAAATGGCCAAACTAATTGCCACAAAGATAGTGTTGATCTAAAATTCTAAAATAGCGCATTCTGTTTATGCATTTATACTAAAATAATGATTTCCCTTAAATTTTAGGAAAAAAAATTTTTTTTTCAAAAAAACATCCACGACAGGGACACATGTACTTCTTATTTGAAATTTTACATACAATCTTTAGTATTTAACAATATTAAATTAAATGAATAATTTCAAAAAAAAACTTTTTCACCCGTTTTCGAAATATTGAATTTCAAAATTCGACAAACATTATTTTTCGAAAATGCAGGTATGAAGTATTGTTAAGAATTTGAAAGACCTCCTGTATAAAAAAGTTGGTCGAAATCCGTTGAGCGGTTTATGGGATAGCCGGAAATAAAAAAAATCGGTTCTATGACAGACCGTAAACATTTTTTTGGACAAAATAGAGACCCTACCTAAAATAGTGCGTTGATTTTCTTTTTTAATAAAATCATTTGAAAGGCTTTCGAAATAATTAAGGTTTACCTTTTTTGTTTCAAAAAATTGTATGGCAGCCCACGTTAGTTTTGGAAGTAAAAAGAGATTTAATAAAAGAATCCAGCCAATCATACCCAAAACGCTTAAGGACCAAGTTTGAGGAAAATCGCTTCATCAGTTTAGGCTGAACGTCCACTTACAGATAGACAGACGGAATTGCATGACCCACTTTTTTGGTGTTCTCTATCATCGTAATGTCAAGTTTGATTAAAATCTCGAGTTCGATTTTTTTTTTCAAATTGTGCGACATCCAAACTCTCACAATCTTTTAAAGTAAAGTTGCACTTGGTTTAATTTTTTTTGTTTAGAAATTTCATTCGACAACTTCAACCCTTCATTAATTAGTTAATTATATGAATTATAGCACTTTCAAACTTATGGCTTCACGAACCAAAATTTTTTTTTTTTTATAATGTACAAGAGTCATAGTTAAAGTATCTAAAGTTTCGTGATTAATAAAAATAATTTTAATATAGTAAAAACAACAAATTGAAAAATACTAGCTGATACTTTGATATCCCACACTAATTTTCTTTTATTTTTTAAATTATTACATTTAAATTGTTAGGAATTTTTCATGTGAAGATTTTGAATTTTATTAAAATTCAGGAATAGGTTGAAGGTACCTACTTGCTCTTTTAAATCATTTAAGATATTAACGATTTAATAATAAAATAAAATATAATAATATACAAAAAAAAATAAACTAAAATACAAAAAAAAAAAATAAAATAAAATAAAATAAAATAAAATAAAATAAAATAAAATAAAATAAAATAAATTAAAATAAAATTAAATAAAGTTCAATAAGATAAAATACAATAAAATAAGAAAATAATACAAAATAAAATAAATATAAAATATAAAATAAAATGAAATGAAATGAAATAAAACAAAATAAAACATTTAGAAGTGTATCCAAATTGTGTAGTCGCTAAAAACAAACAATTTTGAGTTTATGTGTATATTTAAATATTTTGAATATATTGCACAATTTTAAATACATAGATAAGATCCAATATTGACTAATTCATAGAAGGTGAAGGTATATTCATAAATTCGTTTCATCTATTTATTCCAAGTTTTGAAAATATTTTATATATATCTTATTAAAAATAACATGTTATTTTATGAAATGCCAGAATTATACTCAGCCTTTGGATGAATAAAAGTCTTATAAATTGTGGCTGTATTCAGGAATAGAAAATAATTCCGTGCATCTTCGATGCAAACCCTCTCTTCCCAAGCTTTATCAAACACTCCTGAAATATCTAGCTAATGCGCAATAATCTAACTTTCTGCATAGCGATGAGATTCCACATTTCGATATTACCTGATGTAATATCGAAATCCAAACAAATGGTTCAAGTTTAACCTGACTCAAATCCGTCCATGCGTTTAAGCTTAAACAAGGAGTTGATGAATCAATGCATATAGGTGGGCGCGTTCACCTACAGACTAAATGACCATCTAACGGTATCTAAATATGGATATTTAATTTTAAATGAAGATCAAAAGTCGGAACCATAAAAAACTAAACAAAAAAAATTAATGTGAATTAAATTTATAACACTGTTTAATAACCATAAAAAAATGTGTCAAGATCAATTAGTTCGTCTTACCAATTTGTTGGTACTTTAGTGCCAAATAATGACAATTTATTACCTAGTGTGGTTTTGGATTTGGACATTCTTCCGATACTTTTCAAATTAATTTACTGACCAAACATAACGGTGCTTTGCCAAACATTTTTTGTATGTCAATTAATTTCAATTTTTCCAAAAAAAAAAAAAAAAAAATGATACACATTACACAATATGTTTTTATTTCGGACTCTCTCAAAAAAGTTGTTTGACCAATTTCGAGCTTCTAAGTCTACGAAAGCTTAGAACCTAGTAGTTTGCAATTTGCAATTATTCTTGCGCCCGACAGGAGTGACAATTTTTAAATGAATCCGAAGATCCAAGGTTGACATATTCACTTGGCTGGCCATTTTCACATTATACCCTTAGTGGATCAACAGAAGGCAGTTGAAATCCTTCGAAACCTCGAATATGGCCATCAAAGGTACTCCTGGCCAAGAAAACTAACCTAAAACTGAATGCAAATTTTTCATTTTACATTCCTAACTTATATTTCCACATCTCAGTTTGGGCAGACAAAAATTGGAGATTTGAAGTTTTGGCGATCTTAAATTTGAGGATTCTGAACCCAACCCCTTCATGACAAAATATGTACTAAGAGGATTTTGTGATTTCCTCTCATTAGACAAAACCAATGATCATATGTTTTTCGTTAAAATTTTACTGGGACTTGAACCAGAAGACCTCTGACGTGACATTTCAATACACTAACTATTACACCAAGGCCTAAATAAGTCTAAAATTATTCAAAAATTAAAAAAAAAACATTTTAGACATATCTAGCTGCAAAATTAAGTCGCAAATATCTTCCTATCCTTACAGCTTAAATTAACATTTTTTATCATTTCTATAAAATATTGCTTTAACTTAAACAATAGTTCATTTTATGTGATTTTAATTTTAAGATTGTTACAACTTCGGTAAATTTCTGGTTTTAGTTAAAAGTCAGCGTGAGATTTAATTTTTTAGTAGGTACTCGTTATGTTTAATTTAATTTGTTTAATTGATTATCCGAAATTTCCAGGAAACATTCTATAAAATTTCCACAAAAAAAAAAAAAAAACAACCATCAAAATTAAATTTCAATGAAATGTGTTATTTGTTTTAAATTTACATAAAAAACGACTTAGTTTGAAGCGTCAATATTAAGAATGACTCGACTTTGGACTAACAAAGATATATAGAATTTAGAAATAAAACTTGAAGGTAATATTTACTTAGCCACAAAAATAATAAAAAAAAAACAATTGATATAAGCCCAGATTTTAAAAGTCATTAACTCAACAATACAAGTACCTATACCAAACCCAAACACCTGTCACGCACGTGAGTCGCACTCAACTTCCCTTAAAACTCAAAATAATATTAAACTTGCAAAATTACTGAATTAATTTTCTGTTCCAAATATATGAAACTCCATAATACGAGTATAATGTACACTATTATTATGGCAGGCATTTTCCATAGATACATTTGTTGTTTGAGTATCTTTCCTTCGAAATACTAAAAAAGCCCACCCGGCTTAACGAGCAGCGAACTGCTAAAGCTAACCCAACAAGTTGTCTACCTGTTTGTTTTAAAAGCCCCCCAAATGCTGAAGCACGATATTGGCAAGACGAAACCGTCAACAGCGATGACTGTCACTGGTGTGTCGTCATCGTTGTCGTCGTTGGTATACAACAACATCACAAAATCCACAAAAAAAAAATACTCAACTCCTCTATAGGTACTACCTGAAATTCTGCTGGATGCTCTGCGCAGCACTTGGAGTACAATATTAGTTCGAGTTCTTATTGAGTTGTTGTTCAGTTGTTATTCAGAGATTCTCGTGTTGTCACGATTTTATTAGAATTTTTAGCCAACAACAAAAGCTCATAGCTCACACACGAAGGTCTTGCGACTCGTTTGTGCATTTTGTACGATTTTTGATATCAAACTAATGCGCTCCCAAGCTTCAAACCAAGTATCGGTGTTTTAAGTATCTTGATTTTAATGCGTTTTTTTTTCAATTAATTTTTAAATTTAAATAAATTATTTCAGATACATACTTGTAGATCGTTTCGGTTTCGGATTCATTTTCGGTTTCAGTTTTGAGTGTCACATGTGATTTTTTGAAAAAAAAAAAAAAAAAAATTATTTGAAGGTGTATCTAAATTATAAAAAAAATATATTAAAATAAATATATTTAAAGTTAAATATTAAGTTTAAAAAATAAATTGTAAAACATCAATTTGTATTGTTAAAAAAAAGTTGCAGCAAAATAATAATAATAATTATTAATATTGCAACTGAGTTTGTTTGTGCTTTGTGTTTAATTTTGGATAAATATTCTTCCACATCAGGATCCCCCTTCCCCCTTTGGGGTGGAATATACATCAAAACTGGATTATTATCATGTCCTGGAGAATAAAACGAGTACACTGGTGCCTCCAGTTGGTGGGTTTTTTTTTTTGTTTTTATTCTTTAAATTATATATGTATGTACATATTTTTTGTATACAAAAAGCTTCTTTTATAATTTTATTGGGGAGGGTGAGGGGGCATTAGTTCTGTATATTGATATTTTGGCGGGTTTGCAATAAATTTTGCTTGTATTAAATGAGGATCTTTTTTTTTTTTTGGTAGGTAGGTATATTACCAGTTTTTCTTAATTTTTTTTTCTTTAAATTTTATACCAGTTTTGGGATGGGCTAAGACAAAGAAACAAAAGTTGCTTGTACCTAGAACAGTTAAATTATTTTTTATTAAATTTTCATAAACATTATACTGTAAATTAGAATATTAAGATGTTTTATTTGCAGTTGTAACCTTGAGGAAATCTTCATAATGTCATATAAAAATATACTTTATACATATTCTACAATATACATATACATAGATATTTTAAAGATATCTACTTTATCTAAAGTAAACAATTCATATCATAAACTTGTTTTATTTTTCTTTCTTAATTTTAAGGTGGGTATATGTACATATACACACAGCCACATAACACACGTGTGAAATATTTATTTTTTGTTCTTCTTCATATCCACATAATTAATTATCCATTAAAATGAGTTTTCGGTATTCAATAAAAAAAATGTTTTTATTTAATTTTGATTTTAAGGCAATTTTATAATACAACTCGAATAGCGATATTATCAGAGATTATATTGTATGTGATGTACAGAGAGTTAACTTTATTATGGATGGTGTGGTGCTATTTACTGTCATTTATTTTTGAAAGGTTTATTGTGTTTTGGTTTTAATTTTTTTTTAATTTATAACGCAATTGTTTTTATTTTAATATTTTGTAATAAACAAACGGATTCAAACTATAAAATTTTAAAATTTTAAATTAAGCTAGAAACGAAGGGAGTTTTACTATGAAGAACTACAATTCGTTTCGCAGAATACAACAATAATTAAAAAAAGATCTGTGGTTATTTTTTATCTCAGTTCTCAGTTGCAATATAACGCTCAGTAAGTTTGTTTTTCAAGACACAGGTAGCTTGGAGTGCACACTCTGAGCTGAGGATTAAATTAGCGAGCGAGCAGATGGAACAGGAAAAATGAGCATTGCCAAATTTATCAAATATTTATGTGATTTTATAGATTTTTAGTCATTTGACAGTTCAGTGACAGCATCAGGAATATTACATAATGTTTCGAATAAAGAACAATGCAGTGTCTTTGGCCCAATCAAAAATTGTTTATTACAATTTCTTGACACTTCACTTTGGTCTTGATTTCATATTATGCTATCAAACGAAACAGGAAAAAAGTTCTAATGGATAATTTATAATGTTTTCACGTGTTTTAAAATGCAAATGCTACACTAATCGATGACAAATAACTCAGAGATTTTTTTTTTTGGCAAAAATTTGTGCAATAAGACAATTATTTTTCGTTCAAAATGTATTTAATTATTATCCTGATGAAAATTCAATTTTCGTGCCAGCTGATTACTATTTGACACAAAGTGGAACAAATCATTCCAATGATTTGGGTTCCAATTTCTCTTATTCCACTGACAGAAACGTGGACGAAAAACTTTTTCGTGTGTGTTTCAATCAGGAAAACTTGATGGCAGACTAGTAGTGAGGCTCGCCAACTGACATAAATTTCCTGTTTGCTATAATCGACCATCAGGAAATATTTTTCATTTTCATACTGTTTCAACTTTTCCTGATGCGTTTTGCTGATCGCTATAACTGGCCACTAAGTCATTATTTTCAAAGTTAAAGTTTGACACGTTCTACCCATTCCTGTAGATGTCAGTTGTGAAAATATTCATATATTATAAATATTTAAATAATACATAACTACAGAGTGGGGCAGGGAAAACTACATTATTTTAAAAATGAATAACACAAAAAATAATACCGGTTTTTTTTAGATGTGTGATTTTCAATCTGGCAATACTTTTTTCGGAGTTGTTGTTTTTGATAGCTGTCACTTGATTTATGCTCAGTTTGGCTTGCTGTTTCATAATGAATAGAGTTACTCCTGAACAACTTTTGCAAATCGTGCAAATTTATTAGCAACTTAATGGTTCGGTTCGCGAGACGTTTCACAATAAAATTTTGTTCAGCGATGAAGCTCACTTTTGGTTAAATGGGCAAGAGTGTCGTATTTATTTTTTAAAATTTGAATTGGATGGATCCACAAGCCATTGTTGAGACGCCGTTACTTCCTCAAAAAGTCACTGTTTGGTGTGGTCTATGTGCAGAAGGAATCATTTGTCCATATTTCTTCAAAAATGAGGAAAGCTATAGAGCCATGACTAATGACTTTTTCGTGCGTGAATTGGAGGATGTTGATGTGGACGAACTTTGGTTCCAACAAGACGGCGCTACATGTAATACAGCCAACGATGCAATCAATTTATTGAAGGAAACTTCACCGCAGCGCATTTTCTCGCTTCGTGGGCCTATGGCGTGGCCTCCAAGATCGTGCTATTTAACACCGCTGGACTAATTTTTGCGGGTTTATATAAAGTCGTTTGTCTACGTAGGAGGAGACAAAGCCTTATCATATAATAAAACAAAATTCTTCCAAGTTATAAAGAGACAATTAAAGTTTTTTTTATTGTCTAAAAAATTGTATCATAAGAGTAGCATCTGCTCTATTCAATGCATTTAGATATTCGTGTTTTGTAGAGTCTGTCTCACGTCCCGTGTATGCTGTGGATCCATTCTCCTTAAACCAAGCATCCTCCCCAAACATTCCTTTAAGTTTTAGTAAAAAACTTCCTCTATCAGGTGGACATAATGAACAGAATTGATCGTAACTCTCTGCATGCACACGTTCTGTATGAAGGGGCTGCTCATGAAGTTCTCGGGATTCGTGGCACTCCAGTACCCCATGTTTTGTTTATTAACGTAACTGGAAATGTGAAAATGAGCCTCATTGTTAAAGAACACAAGGGCTTCATGAGGCATAGTGTCAAGAACGGCTTTGCATCCATTTTATTTTTCTAAAATAAAATCGCATGGATTAAGTTTTTGCACGACTGCAAATTTATATGGATGAAATCGCAGTTCTTGGTTAAGAATTCGTCTTGGAGAATGATCAGACTTTCCAAGAGCATCTGAAGGTATGCGCGCAGAACACCTGGGAAATCGCCAAATTTCCTGCTCAGCATGCTGGATGTTTTTGGGTGTCCTGATGGTTTTTCAACTTCCGGTTTTTTTTCTGTCTGTACATTACCGGGTTCACTAAAGGTGTGAACTCATAAAAGAGTCAACATACGGTTAGGAAATCGATCTGCTTGGTCGATATTAAAGTGATTTCTGAATGAGCTTTGCGTGGCGATCCACGTCATGATCGTTATGAAACCTACTTGACAAACATCATTATATACGTCCCTAAAATGCGCAAGTTTCAAAAAAGGAGGATCCCCTGCCGCTTTCTGTACAATCTGTCAATTTAAAATGAATTTAAGTGACTTGGATTGTGTTCAGTATACATTTCATTAACTTAGAAAAAACTTAAAGCTTTTCTAACTTTAAGCTTATGTTCATTGAATATTTCTAGCATATACACGGTTTAAAAACTAGTTTCTATATATAAGTCGGAAATGGTCATTGTTTATAAATAAGAATTTTAGAGTTAAACAGTTTTTTTAGGCTTAAGAATACGTTACTAAAAGGACTATTAGTAACAATCATTTTTTATTATATCGCAAATTATAATTTTTGAAATGAGAATCCAGATCATGTTAAACCGATCATTTATCGTTTTAAATATTTTAAATATAGATGTTCTTTCTAAGTTTTTTTTGGCGAATACGATTCAAATTAAATAATGCTTATGTATGTTTATATTTCGACGTATGTCGGACATCAAAATAAAAGCCCGTTTCAACTTAAATGTTAAAATATTTTGCTAATTGATCATTAATATATTTAATACTATATTGTATATATAACAAAATAAGTTTCCATTACCTCTCACAATTTACCGATAATGCGTAATAATGAAACGTAACCAAAAAATTACGTATAAACTATGCCCTTACGAATATACGATATATGATAATTTTATTGCTTAAAGATCTTTTATAAAATAGTTTGCAGTAATAAATGTATTTGAATCAATATATTATAGATAATAATTAAGAAAAAATCGCTTTGAATTATTTTGCGAAAATGTTTTTTCTTTTTACATCGATATTTTGTTAAAATCGATGAACATTGCCCATCCCTAACAAGTTGTCAAAAACGCGTTTATTTTCTTTAATGATTGTCAAGTTAGCCGCACTGAGCTTTATATTTCATTATTTTATTCTGAGCTAATAGAGCATGCTCCGATTTAGCTCTGGTTGAAAAAGAACCACAAGTTGATTGAATAGATATGTCTGAGCTTTCTTTACAGCTCGCTTCTTTACACGTTCTCCCAGAAATATGGTACGGTGACAAGCCTAAAATATACATCAAACAGTGACTTTTGCGAGATGCATTGGAATTAGATCTCATATGTTTTTTTTATCGTCCTAAATTCGATTGTTTTGTTTGTTGACCCATTCTTTCAATGAGCCCCTTATGGCGACCGTAAAATTATTTGGTAAAATAGACTGAAGAAATGACAACCAATTTGACAGATATGTAAATCTTGAACAATATGGCCACTATCAACTGTCAAAGTTCGGAGATTGTCGAACTGGGGCTGCTCAATTGTAAATAAATGGGAAGTCGCAAGTCGAAACATTCTTCACGTTAAGTCTTGCCAATTTAAACCCTCCTGGAGGCAGAAAACCCAGGAAAATTCAGGGGAAGATCTGTGTTGCTGTGAAGATAAAACCAATATGATTATTAGTGATTAAAAATCCAAATCTGAGTTTTCACAAAATCGGAGCTCGGCGGCTAATCTTGGCCGCGAGTCTAAGTCGAGGGAATGAAGCTGCGTGTAGGTGAAGTGCTAATCCGTTAAAGGTGATGTGTCTTATGATTAGTGGAAGAGTTTTGTAAAACGCCCGAAGGGGCGTCTAACAATGTTACAATTGGGCTTAAAATAATGAAGAATTGGCCGGCCAATGTGTGTTGGCGTTTTTCTATTAAGTTCTTTTTTTTAGAAATTCGTATATCTTGGTATCAAAGGGGTATTTAATATGCGCATTCGTAGCTCACAACTACCTCAGCTTGTGACTGGGTGTGCACCTCTTAGACTGACAGGTCTCGAGCCTTAAGGGAAGTCTACTGGCGTGAAGCTCGATCGGAAGGAAGCATTTTGATGCCGGCCTGTCTGAGAGATTGGCAAGAATATTTGCGCTGGGTCGTTTGTCATGCTTTTATCGACTCTGATAGAGAGGGTATATGCCCACCAGTGAGATGAAACATTAACTTAAGGGTGCTCACTTAAAGCTTACTGACTTCTGTCAAAGGTATGAAGTTCTGTAAGACCCATAATAAATTAAAATTTGTAAAAATCCCTTGCTTGCTTTTCCTAGTATTTTAATTTTTTTTTAAATGTATGTTAACTTAGTTTATCTAATTTAATAAATTAGCTGAAAATAATAAAATTATGCACAACAAAACCTATTTTCAGAATTTGGTTGTTGGCCTTTGTAAAAACTTGTTTGTAATATGTTTTCATCTTTAATGGCAGCTTCCGTCTTTCCAATAGAATAACTTAAATGATTTGAATGGTTCTCGCTTAGTCCGTAAATATTATGAGATTTTCATTTTATGTGTTGATTCTGTTGATACCAAACCGTATTTATCATATCCCCTAATAAATATTTTTATTGTTCTTATATCCGTTTTGTACTGTAAATTTATCTATACCTTAAATACCCATTTAGTAAAAATTGTTACTCTATTAATTCAACGTCGGTAAATGTCCTTTCTACAATTACGAGTACAAGTTCATTAAAATAATTCTGCAATTTTGCTTAACTCTTAATATTATCCAAGGCTATTTGCTGTAATCATCTAAAAATTCAATTTGTTCTTTAAATACTTTAATGTTGTCAAATTATCTAGAAAACCATTTTACTTTAACAAGTTAATGATTTGACATAATCACCAAGCACTCTTCAAGACTATTGACCTTCGTTTACTATCATTTATAATCGTTTTATCCAATTGAACTCGTACATACATACATACTACATGCAAATACACATACATACTCGTACGTATATAAACAAATCGTTGACATAGTTTTTACCTCTTTATACACAAACACAAAAAAGCTTTTAAACTTTATATAGTATTTATTAGTATTTCCAGAATATACGGAATCAATTATCCTTGTCCTTTTTATTAAATCCTCTCAAATAGATAATACCCTTCCCAAGTATGATGTAAAGCGCTACATTCGAAGGTTAATATTCTTTATACTTTTTGATATTATGCCGGACGTTTGTCTGCTTTAAAAGCTTGTCACAAAGGACTGCAAATATTAAATAAAGTATAGAGTTATTTTATTGCAAGGACATTGAATACGAGTAAAACAGAAGAACAAAAAAAATAATCTAGAAAAAAAAACTATAACCGATTTAAGTTAAGAACTTGGCTCATGCACAAATTCAACTGAAATCGATATGCGGAAGGACAAGATGCTTTTGTTGTTCAACTTTGAGTCATAAGTTTATTCCAATGGGCATAATGCCATTTTGAATAAAAATGAGTCATAAACAAATTGCCAAAAAGAAATTATAATAACATTAAGGATAATAATCGTAAGGATATGGATTCGTGTTTTTTTGTTTGTTTTAATTTTGAGTTAAGAAACTACATCGAGGGTTTCTTTTGTAAAGGATTTTTCCTAGTATGAAAAGTGGTTCTATATTTTTATAGTTTTGCCTCGAAAAAAAATTAATATATTAAAGTTTTAGGCCTTACGATTGAAAATTAAACTTATTTCTAAAGCCGAAGGAAATTTTGTTCCAGCTTTTTTAGTCCTGATTGGTCAATGAATATATTTTTATTTTAAAGTTCTATAGGTAGCTAAAGATCGATTGGCGTCAATTTCGAAAGGAAAACAATCTGCCTGTAGACCAGTAAAAGTTTAAGTTTTTTAAATGCCTACTTAAGTGTTCTTGCGTTAATAACAAAATATGTAAGGATGTCATCTGAACTACAGAGATATATGTATATTGTACATAATTCCAAAATCTGAATACATTTTCTTCTTCAACCAAATTCTTTCAAACCGGTTTACAATGTTGACATTTACGAATTTTTGTAAAAGGTGCCTTTTTTAAAGCTGCAAATAAAACACATGCAAATTCAATTATTTGGCTTCAATCGAGAGTATTTTAAGTTCACAATTTCTGGATCTGATGAATGTTATCGCAGAGACATAGTTCGCGACCATTTTTTTACTCAATAATTGAGGAACGTAAGTTATTATTATTATTATTATAACGGGTATTTTTTTGAGACGTGTGTTTTCTGGTAAAACTTTTTTCGGAGTTGCTCTTTTTGACAGCTGTCACTTTATTTATGCTCAGTTTGGCTTGCCATTTCAAGAATTGAAGCCGAACGAGATGGCCACCGATCCCGATTTTCACAAGAAAATTTTGTTCATCGATGAAGATCACTTTTGGTTAAATGGGCAAAAGTGTCGTATTTGGATTGGAGTGATCATAATCCACATGCTATTGTTGAGACACCGAAGTCACAATCTCAAAAAGCCACTGTTCACTGTGCTCTATGGGCAGATGAAATCATTGGTCCATATTTCTTCAAAAATGAAGCCGGCCATAATGTTACAGTCAATGGGAACGCTAAAGAGCCATGATTAAAAACTTTTTCGTGCCTGTATT
Source organism: Philhelius pedissequus (assembly GCA_910595825.1). Classification (NCBI taxonomy): domain Eukaryota; kingdom Metazoa; phylum Arthropoda; class Insecta; order Diptera; family Syrphidae; genus Philhelius; species Philhelius pedissequus. The sequence continues at coordinate 91,434,590 of OU343161.1, forward strand.
GGAGGATGTTGGTGTGTACGATCTTGGGTTCCAACAAGACGGCGCGGCGTTACATGTCATACAGCCAACGAAACAGTCAATTTATTGAAGGAAACTTTTAGTGAGCGCTTTATCTCGCGTCGTGGGCCTGTGGCCTGGCCTCCAAGATCGTGCGACTTAAGCCGCGGCGGCCACCACTGGCCCGAAATCATTTTTAAAACATAATGGAAATCCCTTATGCTTATAATAAAGCTTCATTCTAGGCCATAACATTAAATTTTATGCCTCTTATTTCTTCTTGAAAACCACACGTCTAAGAAAAACACCCTTTATTTTAGTACAGTTCACAATAAGCGTACACTTTTAAGTTTGTGAAAAGATATTAGATTAGATAGAACGCTTGTCTCTCAGTGTGGCTGTTATAGATGCTAATAAGTTCGTACTGTTTTAAAGCTCTTACAGGGTTGCTGTAGTAAGCCTACTAAATTACCATAAGCGTAGCAGTGGTAACTCTGATTCAATGTGTTTATTTTAAAAGCACACAACGAGGGTTCAGTGCATGGTGGAGGCACACAAGCAGCAGTGTGCATTTGGATGTGCATTAAGTAGGGCATGGTGGAATATATGCAGCTTTTAACAAGATTTCAAAAACAATTTGTATGTTATTTCAGCAACAGGCACCAGTGTATTTCAAAAAGCTCTCCCATAATGGCTGTACTGACTATTTTTGTTGGACAGAGTATAGTTGAATGAGCTTAATAAATGGAGTGAGGTAGAGAGTAAAATCGAAATTAGTTGGCTTAGATAGTGAGAAAAGTGTGAACGTAATTTTTAATCGGTGCATGACATTCAGTTCTCTTAAATTGCGCGAAAGTGAGTCCTAAAGGCTAATATCAGAGATAAAGAATTGACTTTCACATTTTAGGCAAGTAAATTGTAATAAAATCAAGCAAGCTGATCTTGAAGATATAGGGAACCGGATTTTGTCATAAAGATATATCGGCGTTTTTCTTTTTATAATTGTAAATAAGAGGCATATCATATAAAAAACTTTATATAACTAAAAAAGGACATATGTACGTAGTGAACTGTATTCTAAGTGTGAAATATGAATGATCAAATCGTCTGAAGCTAAAAATTTAACGTAGAGTACTGCTTAAAGCTACTTGTAGCTTTCTTTTAAATTCATTTTCGCACTTATAATATATTTCACATCCGTAAATGAGAACTGGTATAACTATAATCTCTTACCAAGAACTAACCCCGTTGTAGGTGGTGTAAACCTTAGAACAGTCTACAAAGTTCGATGCCTTCCCCACAATGCTATTTATATGGTTATTCCATTTTAATAGTCTACAGAATATCAATCCCAAATTTTTCGAGCTTCCAACATATTGGATTGTTGAACAGCCAAGCTTACTTTCTGGAAAATAAGACACCTCTTCATTCAGATAATGGACACAATTCTCAATTAAACTAAGAGAGCAGCTTTTAAATATTTTGAATAATGTCAGCATTGAAGTTTTTCGATGAATTATAAATTTGGTTTTGAATATCATTTATCTAAAGCGAGAACAGAAGGGGACCCAATATCAATATTTGTGGAACTCCCTGTGCTAAAGGAAAAAAACTTAGGTAAATCGTTCCTTACTAATATAACTTGTTCTCTATCACTGATGTATGACGATAGAAACTTTACAGCCGAATATGACATATTGAAGCGTTTCCATAACTTATCAATAATTAATCATTAAATAAAATTGTTTACCCGATGGCCCGCGGACCGCACGATACTTTCGGTTTTTGTGGATGTAACAGTCTTTATATATTAATCTATATCATGTTTATTATATTTGTTTAAAATCCGATAGATTTGCTTATTAACACCAACTGCGAATTATTGCTGAACAATATATATAAAAAAAAACAGCTTTTCCAATACCAATTTATTTTGGATCCACTCTCTGAAAATTCGACGGCTTCAGTTGTTCTAAGATCAGTATTGCAAAGATGTTTAAGTAATTTCTCCATAAAGTGAACAAACACTGATCAATCATTCCTAAAAGCATGAGGTCGATAAATTTTGATCTTTTCAGGTACTCCTCTGAATCAATGCAATATTTTTTGAGAAAAAAGCCGTTTAAAGTTCTCAGATGATCGAATATATCGGTTATAATATTTCTGATCTGTAAAAGTTTGTCGCAGATAATTATAATTAACATTGCGTCATAATTAAATTTTATTTTCAAGGACATTTAAGTCATAAGAGCGTCATTTTTTAGATAAGATTAAGATTGTTCTAAAGAACGCTTGATAAGCTATGCACCGGGGTATTATTTTTTCAAATAAAGATTGTTCAAAGAATACAAAAATATTGAAATGATTTGAACTGTGTTTTCAGGCGTAAGATTGTTAAACTCTTAAATCTTTATAAATTAATTTAGAAGAAAGTACTTGGACTGTTACTTAACTTGTTGGAGGCTGAAGAAATCAATATTTTTTTTTACAATCTTAGGTGTCTAAGCTAATTAAAAATGTTTCGGGAGTATCTGAACTTTTAGTGCATAGTTGTGCTTATCACAACTTAAACACTTTTTTTGTTAAGTTTACATTGAAATAGATTATAGTCGTAGATGTAGATGTATTTTTTAAGTTTGAAAATTTTAAAGTTATGTTCAATTAGCAAAGTTTTAGATAAGTTCAATAAGGAAGGACATTTATAAAAATCTAATAAAATGCCAAAGGTGGCTTTCTTGAGGATCTTCCAATGATTTTTACTTGCGACTATAGGTATACTTTAATGCAAGTTATATTTTCGTGAACAAAATTTCTAACAATGAAACATGACATTACGATCATAGAGAACACCAGAAGAGTGGGTCCCCCAATTCCGTCTGTCCTCGAGTCTGCAGCCTAAACGGTTCGGTGGATTTGCTTCAAACTTGGTACATATTGTGTTCTCGGTAATATGCCCACACGTTTTTTTCATTTTTTTAAAGACGACAATTAACAGTAGCTCCCATACATTTTTTTTTGGTCTAAAACAAAAATCTTATTTTTTTCAAAAACGGTTCCAACGATTTTTATAAAAAAAATCATTCCATTAATGAAGGGAAAGAGTACCTTTTGATATTTTTTTTTTGGAAAAAAATTGTTATTTTTGGTACCTCTAGTACAATCATTTTTTTGGTTTTCGATTTTCTGGGACGGTTTATTTGATTTTTTGAAATTTTGAAGCTCCTAGAAACACTATTGTAAACAAAATTTTTTTTTTTTTGGAAATTATTTTTTTTTTTTTTTGAAAACTCAAAATTTCGAAAACGACTCAATAGATTTTTTTCGAAACTTCGTATTTAGTGTTTTTTGACATTGTCTTGAATGTGTAAGAAACTGTTTTTCTAAAATAAAAAACAACGGTACTTCCCATACAAATGTTAAAAAACGGTTAAGAAAAATAGTATTTCTCGAAAAAGGATCCAAGAATTTTTATAAGAAAAATGTGTGTGTTCTTAAATTAGTGTAGTTCACTTTCAAGTATAAAAATATTTTTTTTGCGTACTTATTAACGTTATTTCACAAAGAACCACTTTTCATATTTTCGACTTTCTCAATATTGGATGGACCGATTAAAACAATTTTTTCTTATATAAATGCTCCCTAAAATTGTGAATAAAACTGCATACGAAAATTTTCCAAAAAAATAGTTTTTCGATTTTTAAAAAATAAATACGAATTTTTTTTTTGAAAAATCGATTTTTCAAAAACCAGAATTTTTGTGAAATTTGACTTTTATATGTATATTAATAATATCTTCAAAAGCCGTTTCAGCTTTTATTTCTAAAAATGTTTTCAAAACTTTATACATAAAAAATTAATTTATTAAAAACCGCTCCAACGATTTTTGAATTCTTTTGATATATTCTTATTTAACCATTAATTCGAACTGCATCTTTGTTTTCCTTAAAACTTTAACGACTAAGCAATATAAAAACATTAAAGTGTGTGTATTATCCATTTATTTCTACCTTATTATTATTCCCTCTTTACAATACAATGTAGGCCCTCATACATTTATATATACATATGTGTCTCTAAAAATAACATGAATCTTATGTATGCACCTAAATTATAAAGTAATGTGCATATACCTACCTACCCATCCACACCCTTTATTTTCATTATTATAAATATGTACTTGTTTATGTTTACATACTTAGGTTCCATATATATGTATATGTATGAAGATACATTTTACTCTCATAACTTACATAGTTAAAATTCATAACTTAGATTTAAATATACATTTGTAGGTAGTTACCTATGTAACTATTCCTTGAATCTTCCATTTGAAAAGTCATTATACTAAGAATCAAGTTAATCTTACCTACATAGACTTTAATCTTGCATAGGATAAACACCTAGCTAACTAAACTCAATTATTGTTAGCTACATTAAAGTTGTTAGCTACAAGAGCAAGTTCGTACGATCCATTAATGCATTTTATTTTTTACTAGTTTATACGCCAAATATGTTGAAAAAATAAAAAAAAAACAAAGTTTTCGTTTTTTTTAGGTTATTTACAGATATTTTCGAATTGAGAGTGCTCCTCTAAAAAGCGTGCGATACTAGGTTTTTTAGTATTAACTATATAAATTGAATAGATGTAGTAGAAGTCTCCCAATTGGAGTAGAGTGTACTTCTTTGAGATAGAACAGGACATCTGCAAAGAACAATTGTTTCCATTTCTTTCTTATCCATGCGGCTTCTACAGAAATCATATATGCAAAAATGCAAGCTCGCATTGCGTGTCGGTTATAACTCTTATAACCCAGCGAATGTGCATATTATTTGAAGAAATCAAATATTTGGTTTGCTGCATCGCATCTGGCTTGAGCATAAGCTAACATGTTTACCTCTTGTTCCACTTTAATCGAGTACATCAGCTTACAAGTTATATGTAAGGGCTGCTTTCATGATTCTATCTAGGTTGAGGCATCAACAATGAAATTTAGAAGATCCCTTATGATACCCATCTTTCCCTCAGAAAAGCGCCCATAGACAAGTGCTATCATTCGGCACCTTAAGACAACTATCAGTAAATAAATCTATTTTTGTCTTCCTCCAATTCCATAAGAACCGAATATTCGGCCTAGCTGGGGACTCGGTATTTGCTTTTTTATCTGCATTCCATTCCCGTTTCTTTCACCATTTCCGAGGACCTAGCGAATGATATTTGTGTATGTTGTGCGAAGTTGATCTGAATCATTGAAGTAACGATCCGCTATTTCTGATTTTGTGACGTGTGAGACAATGGCTTTGATTGACATCTACCTGTTAATGAAGATTCCACCTTTGTTTAATTCAGTCTAATTGCCAGCACTTCCGTTGGAAAGATAATGCAGAAATTCGGAATTATTATTGGTCTACTCACTGAAGATTATCTGATTCCTGGACCCAATCCTATCATCTGTCTTGGAACCATTTGTGAAAATCGATACATAATTTCCAAATATCACCCGGTTTTCCATTCATAATTCGCTCTTAGAGGTATCTGTTGTGATATTATTATTGTCTGTTTGAATGTCAAATTTTCAATTTCAATAAATTGTCTAATCGTTCTGAGGTCCAAGAGTCTACACAATTTAATTTAAGGCTGCCCCTTTTTTAAATATTTCTTTACTGTTTATACAGCAAGAACTTATTTGACCTAGTCCGTAATTACAGGTTGCTTAATTAAGGTCAACATTTCCCATCAAGTTAAAACAATGCACAAGTAGACTCTCAAAAACATGGCTGACATATTTTTTTTTCCCAGACCAGGAACCCAGAAGCCTATAGCTTTTTTTTAATTTTGTCACAGACTACAAATATTAATACAAAATCAAACAGGCCATAAATTAAAAACAACTAGATACTTAAATATCCATATTTGCATTTTAGAATAGAACCAAATTTTTGCATGGCCAAAAAGTAAGGAAAAAAATACTACAATGTCCCAAAGGTAGTAAGAATTTTTGGTCATTTGTAAAAAACATTCGAAATTCAACTTCGTCTTCGGTTCCAACGCTCGTCTTTAATGACACCCCTTTTATCAGCTCTCGTGAAAAAGCAAATTTGCTTGCAGCGCAGTTCGCTGCTAATTCGACGCTGCCAGAAAGTGTTATGACTCCTCCTGTACTTGAAAGCGTAAACGATTTTATGGGACGAATCTTCTTTCGCACTCGTGCAGTTGCTAGAGTCCTCAAAGACCTTGATATACACAAATCCGATGGCCCGGATAGTATCCCTCCCATCGTTCTGAAGAGGTGTTCTTCAACGCTGGCAAAACCACTGCGTAAACTTTTCCATCTGTCCTACTCTACATGTCCCTTTCCAAGTGGATGGAAAATAGCATTTGTCCAGCCTGTCTCTAAAAAAGGCGCATCTTCTTCAACCTCTAATTACCGTCCAATTGCACTTACGTCCCTTCTTTCCAAGGTCATGGAAACGCTGATTAATTATCAGCTTAAGAAATATCTTGAAGAACGAAAGCTCCTTAATGACCGGCAGTATGGTTTTCGTAGCAATAGGTCCACTGGTGATCTGATGGTATATCTCACCGAACAGTTGCACTTGATATTTCAAAAGCATTTGATAGAGTTTGGCATCAAGCTCTCTTATCGAAAATGCGTGCATTTGGTATCGATGAGTCTCTTCTTCGTTGGATTAGAAATTACCTTTCGGACCGTTCAATACAAGTTGTATTGGACGGTTTCAAGTCTGATATTCACAAAATAAATGCTGGTGTGCCCCAGGGCTCCGTATTGTCTCCGACCCTTTTTCTCATTTTTATTAATGATCCCTTATCTGGAACTTCTCATCCACTTAATTGTTTTGCTTACGATAGTACTCTCAGGTTTTCATATTCGTTTTCAGATGCACCTCCTTGTTCTTCGGATGTGCAACTGCAACGGCAGCGTATGATAAGCTCATTAAATTCTGATCTTGACAGCATTGTCCAATGGGGAATAAAAAACTGCGTAGAATTTAATGCTTCAAAAACTCAGTGCTGTCATCTGTCGTTAAAGCAGAACCCACCCCACATGCCGCTATCCATGAGCGGCACTTGCATTGAAGAAACCGATCAGCTTTCAGTCCTTGGCATGTGCATCACAGACCACCTCGTGTGGAATGAACACATATTTGATGTCGCCAAAAATGCTGCAAAATGTTTGGGCTTTCTTCGAAGATGCAAGAAATTCTTTTCCCCGTCTGATCTGGCTGTAATCTATAAGTCCTTCGTTCGTCCAAAGCTGGAGTATAACTCGCACATTTGGGCAGGAGCTCCCAAAACTCATCTGAGTCTCTTAGATAGAATTCAAAAAAGAGCTTTAAGAATGATTGGCGATAGAATATAGTGGATACATTTACATCTCTTTAGCATCGTCGTAATGTTGCATGTATTTCGCTATTTTATCGCTATTTTTATAAAAAGTGTTCTAGCGAAGTAGCCAGATGCATTCCTCCCCCTAAACAATTCAACCGTAATACTCGCGCTTCTAGGAATGCTCATCAGTTTACCCTTGAGCCCAAATTCGGACGTACTGTGAAGCACAGAGTTTCTTTCTTTAGTCGTACAACACGTATGTGGAATGCTTTACCAGGCTCTATTTGTCCCCTTCATTTTGACATTCTGAACTTCAAAACTAATGTACATCGGTATCTCCTTTTTAATCCTTCCCTATTTTCCTAAAGCTCGCACTATGCTTGTCATGTTAAGGGTAGTCAAAACCCCTTTAGTGCGGGTTTATTATAAAAAAAAAAAAAAGATTTTTATTCTTTCTTAAATTTTTTTTTTATTAAAAATATCAAGAAAACAATTTACTAGTTTTCTAATTGCTTCATTAAAGTCTTATTTCAAGAAAACATCATTATTTATGTTTTGCGAGGTGTTGTTAATGCAAATGTTTTTTTTTTTTTTAAATTATCATCTTCGTAAAATGTGGGTTAATGGCTGTCGTGTTAACATTTATTGTGATGGTGCTCATCGTAGTGCTTAATGTTCAAATCATTTAATTAGGGCATATTTAACAGTTTATTTAAATGAGTGTGAAAAATGGCATATCAAATGCAAAATATATAGTAATTAAAATTTTTAATTATTCCTCAACAAGATTTGAATATTTTTGCTATCCTAGGAAACACTGTAGATGTAATTCAGTAAGTGAAAATATGATTTTATTATGTAAGCATAATAATCTATCATAAACTAGTACCTATTTACTCCTACCAATCTTTGAAAAAAAAACATGCACAAAATACGAAACATGCTTGCGTGATATTACAAGTTCACACCCTATTTTGCAAACACGAAATATTGACAAGTAGGTTTGTAAACACGAGCCCATCAAACACTTGCACCAAGTCTCGGTTAAATAAATTCCTGAAATGTGTCACAATCTACTTTTGAAATCCTTTTGTGTATAACTTTTTTTTTCAACACTTTATGACTCATTTTATTTTCGGGAAACGCCAAAAACAACACCGTTGATGTGTATGTAAATATTTCACTAAAAGCACATCATGTCCTTCCTTTAATCGCTTAGAGTTGTGAACTGTTCCGTGACTCAAATCTAAATACATGTATGTAGTAATTTTGCATGGTCACGCAAATGGAACTTCCTTAAAAAAATATTTCTTTTCAAAGGAAGCTTTTTTATGATGTTTGTTTTTTTTTTCAGAAAAGAAGCCTACATTTTAGTACATTATGTCTTGACAGAAAAAAATAGAGGTCAACAATAGTTGTGTGTTGTTAGGTCGAAAGGCAAAAACACTATTGAGTTATTATAGATTAACTCAGAGCGCTAGCAGCGTATTGCGGGGATGTTAAGTTGATAATAGCGCGAAGTTTTTTTCTGAAATTTATTTAATATGAATAATTGAAAATTAATTAACAAAATTGTTTTTATTTTTTTTATTTCTTCACTATTCCGTCCGTTTCAAAACATTAAATTTGCAAAAAAAAAAATAAAATGCACGACTGGATCGTACGTACTTGCTCCTATGTTCGATTACATTATATGCAAACGATTCTTAATAAAAACGGCTAAATGTATTTTTAGAGTCATATTTCACTTAATTTTTTATATATATAAAAATTCTTAAATTTTTTTCTAAAAAAAAATTGGTATGCACATTTTAAATATTTAAGATTATAAATTCACAAACAAAATTTCAGAAGAAATCGCCAACCCTTTTCCGAAATATTGAATTTTCAAAAAAAAATATTTTTTTATTCAAAAATCCAAAAAATTTTTTTATCGAAATCCGTTTAGCAGTTTATAAGGAAGTCAAAAATCAATAAAATAGTTGTATGGCAGGTTCCGTTAATAACAAAATATTTTAAAAAAAGTTTTGCTAAAATATGGACCATAACCAAGTATTACACACACCAATTTTGATCAAAATCATTAGAGCCTTTTTTGAGATAATTAAGATGGTTGAAAAAAATTGTATGGCAAGAACGGTTTTCTTGGGGGCTAAAACAGCGATTCAAAAATCAATTTTGGACAATCACCCAAAACGCCTAAGCACCAAGTTGAACAAATTCGACTCAGCCGTTTAGGCTGACAGACAGATAGACAGACGTAATTTTTTTTGTGTTCTCTATCATCGTAATGTCAACTTTGTTTAAAATCTCGAGTTCGTTTTTTTTTTTTGTCAAATGCAAAACTTGCCCTATGGTACCTACATATATCGCAAGTAAAAATGAGAAACATTTTTTATTTAAATATTAATACGCAGAATTATTTAAATTTTGAAGGAGCACCTGTATAC